>LS990921.1:20997903-21597903 GCA_900464855.2 Musa schizocarpa
GGGTAGAACCGCCATGGGGGCTCACCTACAACGACAACGCCTCCAGTGGGCATGCCACCTAAGGGCATAAGGGCATGAGAGTAGGGCCGCCGCCAGCAGGGTGGCGGCAGCGGCGGTAGCAGGAGAGTAGGGCATAAGGGCATTCTTGGGTAAAAAGATAGTTTTACCCCTGTGAATTTTAGAAATTCAAATTCTATCCTTTTATCCAAATTATGAAATTACCCCTATAAATTCAGAAATTTCCTATATGTCCCTGATTTCATAAAATACTAATTAATTAAAAGGTTTAGTTGATTTTTATTTTTATCATTATCTAGTAGTCCTACATGATTATGATTATTTATACATGTGATGTATGATGTGTGGACAGATGATTATGGATCGTGTGATGTGTGTACTTATGATTATTATTATTGGGGTCTTCGAGCCTCCATTATATTTCTCATTTATTGTCGGGCCTGCGTGCTTATGATTAAGTTGTAATCACATGAGGAGGCGCAGCGAGAGCGTGGATGTGATAGCGAGACCCACGAGACGGACGATCGCGATGCATAAAGATGCATCAAGATGTCGACGGAACCGACGAGGACGTGATGGACGATCACAGGGCATGGAGATACACCGTTGCACACATAGATCTTGATGTGAGTGATTAGACCTACTGGCTCGAGCCTAATCACATTAGGTTATGGTCCATGATCATCTGTTGTGATTGCTTATACACATACTAGATATGTATATATATTTGCATGCGATGTAGATATATATTAAATATGTATATGTGTGACATGTTATATTAGGAGACCAAATCATAGAAACATCTCTCTCGATAATATTAAGTCGGTAAACGTGAGGCAATTAGATTGACCTACGTGGCCTTCCATCGTTATAAGTAGGAACCGATTCCCGGTGTAGGTTGAGTTGGTCAAGTCTCTCGAGATTCACCTATATCGCGAATTGCTATCTTGCTTACGACATAGAGATGTCACCGGTGACCTGAGGACATGGTATGCTTGGTCGAGTCCCTCGAGGGTATATCATCAAATCAGACTCATCTTGTAATGAAGGTGTTGACTTAACCGAGCATCACGGTTGATCGAGTCCCTCGAGACCATGGTGTTTCGGAGGCTGAACAGGATGGGAATCACAAGGAGTTGTGATCGGCAAGAGTTGCCTACCTTTTAGGCTTAGTGTGATTGGTCAAGTCCCTCGAGGTTACACTAAGATGCTGATTGGATCATGATCCCCACTAGAAGTCTACCGTAGACTTCCGTTTCACATGTTGAGGGCGTCGCGTGACTCGTTAGTAAAATAGTGGGAGCATATTAAGATAGAAGTCCATATCTTGATAGTTTATTTTTGCAAAATCTACATGTTATTCATTTTTGCTACATCTTTATTTTTAGAAAATATAGCTTTCAAATCCCTTATGTGGCATACTTGATGTCAACCGCCTCATTGGTCCAAATTATACGGATTGGCTCCGTAACTTGAGAATTGTTCTCACAACGGAGAAAATCATGTACGTCCTTGATACAGTGTTGCCTACGCCCGAAGAAGGGGTAAGCGAGGATGAGATCGCTCGCTACGTGAAGTACATTGATGACTCCACTCTTGCTCAATGTTATATGTTGGGCTCTATGACTCCTAAGTTACAGAGATAACATGAAAAGATGGATGCCAGATCCATTCTCCTACATGTTCGCAAATTATTTGAGGAACAGGGAAGGACTCAACGATATGAGATATCCAAGAGCCTCTTCCACGCAAGGATGATTGAGGGGACACCGGTTCAGAACCATGTCCTAAAGATGATTGAGTGGATAGAGAAACTAACAGGTCTAGGAGGTCCTAGAGGATAACTTGTGTGTGGACATTGTGCTTCAGTCCCTATCAGATTCTTTTTCACAGTTCATAATGAATTTTAATATGAACAAGCTTGAAGTGACTCTCCCAGAGCTCCTCAATATGTTAAGGGAAGCAGAGAGTACTATTAAGAAAGAGAAGTCAGTTCTCTACACTGGTAAGACCATAAAGAAAATGAAAGTGGAAAGGTCCCTTAAGAAGGGAAAGGGCAAGGGCAGACCAAGTAAAGCAAAGGTTGCTAAGAAAGACCCAGCAAAGGACAAAGGCCAGTGCTTCCACTATGACAAAGATGGGCACTAGAAGAGGAACTGCAAAGAGTACCTTGTAGAGAGGGTAAAATAGAAGCTTGGAGAAGCTTCAGGTACATTCATGATAAATCTCCAATTGTCAGATTTTTGTGATAGTGCATTGGTATTGGATACCAATATTGCTTATCACATCTCAATTTATTGCAAATTCTAGCAAAGCTGAGGGGACATTGGCGAGAGGAATATTGCATAAAGGTTTGTTTATGCTAGACACTACTCTACATATCATGAATATAAGTGTGCCTAAGAGGAAACAAGATGAGGTGAACAGTGCATACCTATGGCATTGTAGGCTAGGTCACATCCATAAGGGAATGATTCAAAAGTTGCTAAATGATGGATATCTAGATCCATTCGACTATGAGTCATATGCAACTTGCGAGCCTTGCCTTCATGAAAAACTGACCAACTCTCCATGTAGTAGAACTGGAGAGAGAGCCACTGAGCTGTTGGAACTCATACATAGTGATGTATGTAGACCCATGTCAACTCATGCCATTGGTGGTTACTCCTACTTCATTACCTTTACTGATGATTTCTCAAGGTATGGATATGCGTACTTAATGAAGTACAGGTCTGAGGCCTTTAAGAAATTCAAAGAGTATAAGAATGAGGTGGAGAACCAGATTGGAAAGAGTATCAAAACTCTTCGATCAGATCGAGGAGGTGAGTACTTAAGTACAGAGTTTACTCAGTTCCTCAAGGACCATGGGATATTATCCCAATGGACACCTCCTTATACACCTCAGCTCAATGGTGTCTCTAAAAGGAGAAATTGTATGCTATTAGATATGGTACGGTCCATAATGAGTTTCGCTGACCTACCCATCTCATTCTAGGGATATGCCCTAGAGACCGCATCTTACCTTCTGAACAGAGTTCCAACTAAGTCAGTAGTGTCTACACTATATGAGATATGGAAAGGGAAGAAGCCTGATCTTAAGGTTGTTAAGATTTGAGGCTGCCCTGCCCACGTTAAAAGACACAACCTCGATAAGTTAGAATCAAGGACAGAGCGATGCAAATTTATGGGATACCCCAAGGAAACTTGTGGGTATTATTTCTATCATCACGAGGACCAAAAAGCTCTTTGTAGCTAAGAGAGCAGTGTTCCTTGAGAAAGAACACATTCTTGGCGGAGATAGTGGGAGAATGATAGAGTTGAGCGAGGTTGGAGAACCAAGCTCAAACACACTCTACAGCCCGAGTCTGTTCAGGTACCTAATATATAAGTTTCAACTTTACGTAGGCCTGATAGAGTATCTCATCCTCCTGAGAGATATGTGGGACATATTAGAGGAGAGGATGTTAAGGATATTGATCATCAGACCTACGAGGAGGCTATTATGAGTGCAGACTCCGGGAAGTGGCAAGAAGCCATGAATTCTGAGATGGATTCTATGTACTCTAACAAGGTTTGGAACCTAATTGATGCACCCGAAGGTATTATACCTATCGGTTGCAAGTGGATCTTTAAGAAAAAGATCGAAGTAGATGGAAAGGTAGAGACCTATAAAGCAAGGCTAGTGGCTAAGGGGTATCGTCAAAGGCAAGGTGTTGACTACAATGAAACCTTCTCACCCATAGCAATGCTAAAATCCATCAAAATTCTATTGGCTATTGCAGCACACTATGATTATGAGATCTGACAGATGGATGTGAAAACCTTATTCCTCAATGGGAATCTCTAGGAGGAGGTGTATATAATACAACCTGAGGGATCCGTGTCCAAGAACTGCCCAAATAAGGTGTGTAGGTTGCTTAGATCCATTTATGTACTAAAGCAAGCTTCCCGAAGTTGGAACATAAGATTTGATGAGGCAATCAGATCTTATGACTTCATTAAGAACGAAGATAAGCCTTGTGTGGACAAGAAGGTAAGTGGGAGCGCTATCACCTTTTTGGTGTTATATGTGGATGACATCCTGATCATTGGGAATGACGTAGGAATGCTATCCACAATAAAGGCTTGGTTATCTAGACACTTCTCCATGAAGGACTTAGGAGAAGCATCCTATATCTTGGGGATTAGAATCTATAGAGATAGATCCAAAAGGATGCTTGGTTTTTCCCAGTCCAAGTACATAGAAACCATTGTTAAAAGGTTTAGCATGGAAAATTCCAAGAGAGGTCTTATATCAATTGGACATGGGATATCGCTTTCTACAAGTATGTCCCCAAAGACTCCAGAAGAAGGGGCGAACATGGATATAATACCTTATGCCTCAGCAATAGGGTCTATCATATATGTCATACTATATATTAGGCCTGATATAGCGCATGTTATGAGTGTCACGAGCAGGTATCAGGCGGATCTAGACTTGGAGCACTGGAAAGTAGTAAAATGTATCCTTAAGTACTTGAGAAGGACTAATGATCTTTTACTAGTATATGGAGGTAAAAGCCTTAAGGTTGAAGGCTACATAGATTCAAGTTTTCAATCTGATATCGATGATAGCAAGTCGAATTTAGGGTATATGTACACCTTGAATGGAGGAGCAGTGTGCTGGAAGAGTTCCAAGCAAGATACTACTGCTGACTTGACCATAGTGGCGAGTACATTGTTTAATCAGATGCAGCAAATGAGGGAGTTTGGTTAAAGAAGTTTATCATAGATTTGGGAGTTGTGTCGGGTAACGAGGAGTCGATCTCCTTATATTGTGATAACAATGGGGCGATTGCTTAAGTGAAGGAACCCAGGTCTCATTAGAAATCTAGGCATGTTCTAAGGAGGTTCCACCTTATTCGAGAGATCGTAACCCGAGGAGATGTGGCAGTGGAAAGAGTTCCATCCGAAGATAACATTGCAGATCCACTAACAAAGTCATTGTCTCAGATTGTCTTTGAGCGTCACAAGGGTGTGATGGGGATCAGACACATAAGTGATTGGCTTTAGGTCAAGTGGGAGATTGCTAGTTATAGGTGTCTAGCAAGCCAATCACGTGAGTGATGGCACGTGTGACTTGATACAGAATCTTTTTGCTTATTATATTTTGGCATATATCACTTTATAACTATTATATATATGCATATATATATTGTGATGTCCTTGGATTTGTGCAATGGGAATCGGATCATGATGAGATCATAAAAATGAGATCGATTCACCTTTAAACACATATCCTAAATAATCCCAGTCATAGGTTACTCGAGAGAGATATCGTGATAACCGGATAGACTAGTGTGCTATATACCCATCCATATGATTGATGCAGCTGGTCTCATAGCTGCTCGTGTAGGGACATCAGGGATACAGTATAGGTGCTCATTGGAGAATGAGTTTATTGATTGATCCGCTTACGGAATGTTGGATGGTTAATGATGCCTTATTGTCAGATAGTGATTCCGTAGTCCTAGTGGTATATCTGGTCCTTAGACTTGAGACACCAAGGATGTCCTGTATGAGTGCTCCACTCTTTGATACCAGACTTACAGGTTTGGATGTCCCAGATCTAGTATAGTTGGTCATTGGGAGTGGTAGTCGACCTTATGAGGGCTATTGAGTGTCGATAGAGGATCATTCACTCTTGGCGTCATGAGAGGAATATCTCATGTGTTCTTGCTTAGACAAATCCCTGACCAAGGTCATTTGGGTTGAGAGAAAAAGAATTCTCCAAGAGAATCCGATTAGAACGAGACTCGAGTAGAAATCGTATGGGTCTGACAGCACCATACTAGATATACGATCTCTAGGATATTAGATGGATGAGGGACTATAGGTACACAGTAACTGAGGACAAACAGGTTCAATGGATTGGATTTCCCTGTATCGTTTGGGGACTACGGCATAGTGGCCTAGTACGTCCGTAGTCGATGAGTTGAGTGAATTATTATAGAGATAATAATTCACTGAGTTAGAAGGAGTTCTAATATGTATGACTCACGGCCAGCTTGATATTGGGCCTAGAGGGTCACACATATATGGTAGGCATTGCGATGAGTAGAGGTTCGAATATGAGATATCTAACGGAGCCCTTGTCTTATTGGATATCCAATAAGCCCTTGAATTATTGGATCCCATGGACGAGATCCAATAAGAGCCCATGAGAGATTATTGGATAGAGATCCACTAATTTAAAAGGCTTGGGTTATTGGATGCAGATCCAATACCCACTAGGGGAGGATCTATTAGGGTTTGACAGGGGACCTCTATAAATAGGAGGGATTCAGATCCTCATAGGCTAGAGCCTTTACTTGCCTCTCCTATTCTCCTTCCTCTCTCCACCTCAGAGAGGCCTGGAGTTTTGAGGAGTGTCGTCGCAGCCCTACTATGTGGATTACCGCTAGAGATGAGGACGCTTGACCTCCTTCACCCTCTCCTAAAGATTTGCAAGGAAACAGGGATATACGATCTCCCTAGGTAACACAATCTACTCTATACGCAGTTTTAAGTTTCGCAGATTTTGCGCACCAATATTCGCACGACGACTAACATCTCTTTGTGAATCGGGGATTGTGTTTTCATGCTATTCCACTACGCATCTGATGTCATCCCCAAGATTTTTCCAACAGGTGGTTGGTCTTTGCCTATTGAAGGAAGACCATTAGTGGATGCCGGTGGCCTTGACGAAAGAGGAATCGAGAGTGGATGTAGGTCACGACGATCGAACCACTATAAAACTCGGTTTGCATTTTTGTGTTGCTTTTCATTCCCTTACTGCAAACTGCCTTACTTGCTTACTGCTTTCACTATGCTTATGAACGTTTTCAAGTTAAAATCACATTTTTTATATCAGTTCTCATCGAACGTACAAAAGATTTTCGAACCGACGTGGTTTTTATCGCTGCACTAATTCACCCCCCTCTTAGTGCCGACTTGATCCTAACAGCAACAAGCAATATAAAGTGATAAAATACCAAAATATAATAAGTAAAATAAATGTATATCATGTCACATATGCCATCACTCACGTGATTGGCTTGCAAGGCATCTATGACTAGCAGGACGCCTATGACTAACAGTGTAAGTCTACAAGAGGTGGTACCAACCCATAGTGGCGATGGTATCGCCAGTACCCCAAAAACTGAGGATGAGATATTTTTTGGCTCTATTTTTAAAGCTATTGGGGCCTATAAATACCCCACTCTTTCCTGCATGAAAAGGTACAAAAGTGTGAACAAAAGTCTTATGATTTTGGGTTGTAAAAGTATTGAAAAAGTGCTAAGTATCCTCCTCCTCCTTCTTTATATTTGTGATCATTCTAATAAAGGTGTGAGGCTTGTAAAAGTCATCTCTTAAACTTATGAAAAAAAGAAAGAGTTATAAGAGGGTACTTGGTCTTCACCCATTGAAGGAAGATCGTTAGTGGACGTCGGTGGCCTTAACGAAGGAGGAATCGGGAGTGGACGAAGGTCACGATGATCGAACTACTATAAAATTGGTGTGTCTTCTCTTCTTTGATATTTACTTACTTTGCAACTACTTTAAGTCTTCATCACTCTCCTATGAACATCTTTAAGCTTAAATGTTTTTTCGATATGGTTTTATTATATGAATTTTCACGATCGACATAGTTCTCTAAAAGCATTAATTCACCCCCCCTCCCCCCCTCTTAGTGCCGACTTGATCATAGCAATTGGTATCAGAGTAAGGTTACTATCTATTTGGTTTAAAACCCAAGAGAGATGGCTTTTGTCGACAATCAAGATGGTTAATCTATCACTCGTCCTCCTATATTCAATGGGATATACTATACTTATTAGAAAACTAGAATGAGAATTTTCTTGCTCTCTATAGATTTCGAGTTATGAAACATTATTGAAAGCGATTTTGAGAAGTCTTCCAAACTAATGAACGAATGGAATGATTTGGAAGCGAAGACTTTCTCCTTGGATGCTAAAGCGATGAATGCTTTATTTTATGTTTTTGATTAAAAATAAATTTAATTATAATTCTATATGTGAAACTGTATATGATATTTGTTAGAACCAAGTCAACACTAAGAAGGGGGGAGGGGGGGGTGAGTGAGTTAGTAAGTACGTAAAAATTATATCGAGTCAAAAATCTTCGTATGATAAAACTATTTCAAGGAGTGTTTAACTTTGAAAACATTCATAAGTGTGTGCAGCTAAAGTAATGAGGAACTAAAATAGCTTACAATAAAGGTAAACAGTAAAACAAAAATGCAAACTGATTTATAGTGGTTCGATCATCATGACCTATGTCCACTCCCGATTCCTCTTCACTCGAGGCCATCGGTTTCCATTATCGATCTTCTTTCCAATGGGTGAAGATTAACTACCCTTACACTCTTTTTCCTTTTCACAGGTTCAGGAGAGAACATTTACACCCCTCTTTTATAAGTGTTCCCTCACACACCTCCCTTAGGACTATCATTAAGCACTTGGAGGAGGGACTCTATACTTAAAAGAATTTTACAACCTTGGAATTACAGAGTTTTTACTCTCTTTTTGTGTGTATTCCAAGTAAGAATTTGTGGGGTATTTATAGACCCCAAATGGCTTCAAAACTTAGAGCCAAAATTCAAATCCTTGAGTTTTCAAGGTTTGAGCGGTATCACCACCTGCCAATATAACATTGGGTGGTACCATCGTCCAGTCTGGTAGTACCATCACCTAACATACTGACACTTTATGGTACCATCGCCTGACAACATGAAAAAGTGTGCTCTTGACTTTGTGTGGTTCCACCTAATCTTGAGTGATTGAATGGGCCTTCCACTTGGCCCAAAACAGTCTCAACTGAGGCCCGATGGGCCCCTAATTAAGTAAGAATGGTTATACCCAAAACCAACTCAATTATGACTTAAACTAACTCGATCTAGACAAATTATTACAAAGCACAAATCATTTGTTGTCCGACATGTCATTGGTTCTTCCGGTGATTCGTCCTCTCCTTCGGCATATTACTCAATCGACATGTTAATACCCATAACTTCCGATCTCCTTGGTGCAATATCTGATACTTCAGCCCGATGCTCAAACTCACGGTACGAAGCCTTATACCGACATGTCAACAATTCCTCCGGTCTGACGTCCAATCTTATAACATGTTCAATTCCGGCCCAACTTCTTATTATTCCTACTTTAATCAATTTGCCTCTCCTGATCGAAGCTAGTCCTATGTCGCTTAAAACATAGATTAGATCATAACATTATCAATTGGTTTCATCATCAAAATATGAGATTCAATAATATTTGACATATACTCGAAATCACACATAAAGGCACAAATAGGGTTAAAGAGTTAAAAATTAATCTTTTGGTTCATAGCTATGAGTTGTTTCACATGAAACCAAGCGAGACCAATGGAGACATGTACACCCATTTTAGGGATGTCGCCAATGATCTAAAAACACTTAGTAAAAGTTTTTCTAATTTCGAACTTATAAACAAGATATTAAGATCCATTCCAAAAAGTTGGGATCCTAAAATTACGATAATACAAGAAGCAAAGGACCTAAATAACTTTTTGCTTGAAGAACTTATCGGATCCTTGATGACCTATGAAATGACATGTATAACATATAATGAACTTGAGAATTGTTAGGATCAAGAGCACTAAGAGGGGGTGAATTAGTGCATTGCAAA
This sequence comes from Musa schizocarpa, assembly GCA_900464855.2. Classification (NCBI taxonomy): domain Eukaryota; kingdom Viridiplantae; phylum Streptophyta; class Magnoliopsida; order Zingiberales; family Musaceae; genus Musa; species Musa schizocarpa. Next base: position 21,007,629 of record LS990921.1, read on the forward strand.
TGAAAACTTTAAATGCGATAAGAGTGATTTCGGTAGAAAAGCTGATTCATAAATCACTTTAATTTATGATCAAGCAAGATGCAGTTAAAGCGAATCTATAAGGGTAGTTTGCAGTTATGATGGAAATCAGAATGTAAGCGCAAACTGAAATATGATGTTCGTACGATAAAACTGATTTATGTCTAAACACCGATTCGGAAAATACTGAACTTTGAAACACGATCGTAAATTCGCAGAAGGCAGTAAGCTATTGAGGAGGTTTGCAGTAAAGATAATATGCTCAAAGTAAATGCAAACCAAAGAGCACCGCGATTTTAGAGTGGTTCGGTCAATCTTGACCTACATCCACTTCTGGCTTCCTCCACCGACGAGGTCACCGACGTCCACTAGAGGCCTTCCTTCAATAGGCGAAGGCTAACCACCCTTTTACAGTTTCACTCCTTTTGACGGGCTTAGGAGACAACCCTTATAGAATTTTCTCTCCTCTCTTGAAAGATAAGAACTTGGAAGAAAATAGGGAGAAGAACTTTTAACTCATACAACACTTTTGAGCTCTAAAAATCATAGAGTAAGATCAGAATTTTAGTGGTTTTGGTTGCTCTTTCATTATGAAAAAGTGGGGTATTTATAGGCCTCAAACCAGTTTGAATTCCGAGCTCAAAATTGTCAATTCCCGGAATTCCGGGGTCTGGCGGTTGCACCGCCTAACTGGGGCGGTTGCACCGCCTGGCAGAGCTCGAAGACTGAGCCTTTGGGCGGTGCCACCGCTTGTCAGGGGCGGTTGCACCTCCTGGCAGAGCTCGGAGACCGAGCTCAAGCAGTGCCACGGCCTGACTGGGGCGGTTGCACCGCCCAACCAGAGCTCGGAGACCGAGCTCAAGCGGCTGCACCTCTGTCAGAGGCGGTTGCACCGCCCAGCCAGAGCTTAGAGACTAAGCCTTGGGCGGTGCCACCGCCAACCCAGGCGGTGCCATCACTTACCTAGGCGATGCCACCTCTGGCCAAGTAATCTGGGTCTGAATGGGCTGATCCATTCGGCCCAATTTGGATCTTTCAAGGGCCCAATTGCTCCAAGATTAAGTTAATGGGATCACCTCCCATTTCTAACTTAATCATCGTGCTAACTATGAATATCTTAGGACATTTACTGCAACTTGCTCCGGTGCGTCAATCGCTTCTTCCGGCGAGCTTCCGGCGAACTTCCGACGAACCTCCGGCAATGCTCCGACGGACTTCCGGCAAACTCCTGGACTTGCAATGATCCACTTGGCGAGTTCCAATAAGCTTCTTTTGGCAAGCTCTTGGACTTCTCGGATTTATTCCCGTAGAACCTCCGATGACCGTCCGAACTTCCATCGAGCTCTCGAACTCCCAACGTGATCATAGTCTTGACTTCAGCGTAACTCCTGCTGCATGTCTTACTTTCATTGTAGTTAATCCTGCACACTTATCTTAACATATGGATTAGATAACAAATGACAATTGACGTCATCATCAAAATCTGAGATTCAACAATCTCTCCCTTTTTGATGATGACAATCAATTGATAACGAAGTTAACCTTAACTCCCCCTATCTATGTGCCATAATTGAGATAAATCATTCTTAAATTCAAAGCCTTAATTCAAGAAACATATTGATAAGTTAAAATCATTTAACCTTATCAATACTCCCATCATGATTCCCATCATGATGTATCTCTCTGAAAATGATGTATGATGTCAAGGCTTGACATCCATTTTCAAATTTTAAATGTGAATGATGGTCATGGTAGCAATTAATCATATGGTAAGATATCAACATATAAAATTTTGAAGTAAGATTTTGATATCTTAACATGATGCACACATTTCAAGTGTTTTAGCAATCATAGCATTTCATCACATGGTAAGATATCAACACGTAAAATTACAATGCAAGTTCTTGATATCTTAACATGATGTAAATATGGCAATCATAGCAAACATGGCATAATGCAAATATGGCAATCATAGTTATTATCAATTCATATATTTTTTATGATGCAATCATAACATAATCATAGCATCAATAATCATATATCTGCTTCTTTTAACATAATATGGCATTTATAGCATCAATTCATATACTTCTCCCCCTTTGTCATCAACAAAAAAAAGAACGATATAAACAACTTTTAAATATACGTGTGATGTCATAAGTAGGTTCATGTCATTTATAGGATACAAACATCTCAAGAAAAACATGACATGGAGATTATTTACATAGAGTGATAACTTCTTCCTTTTTATTTGTTGTTATCTTTTTTGCACGAAGGAGGAAAGTCATTTGTGTAGTTCAAATCGATAGGATATTAAGGCATGCTTTATAAGGATCAGAATATTTATGTGAATCAAATCCTTGCAAAAAATATCTCCCTTTTATAAAAAGGAATTATCAAATCTATTTCTCAAAGGGAATATTTTTCACATGGTAAGTCTAAAAGATATGCATTTGCTAGATGATTCTATTTGTCAAAAATCAATGATGTGAATCAAAGTCCGAAAGAGAATAATGTATTCATGAAATTCGATTAGAACTGAAAATTTAATTTAATACTTTAATGCAATCAAACAAGACTATACAATCATGAAGACATGCTCATTGTTATGGAAATTTTTGTATTAATTTCCAACATGTTATTTTAGGCATGTAATGACAATTAAGTGATTTGATCATTCAATCAATAAAGTCCTAATAATTTTAACAAGTTTATGCATTCGGACACATCAACATTCCTAATTCTCTTCTTATGAAATCAAATTATTCTTCACTTAGAGGTTTTGTAAAAATATCAGCTAGTTGATGCTTAGTATCTATAAACTCTATAATTACATCATGATTAGTAACATGATTTTGTATAAAGTGATGTCTAATATCAATATGTTTTGTTCTTGAGTGTTGAATGAGATTCTTTGTTAAATATATTGCACTCGTGTTATCACATTTAATGGGAATGTTTTTAAAATAGACTTTATAATTTTCTAGGGTATTTTTCATCCACACAACTTGTGCACAGCATGCACTAGCTGCAATATATTCAACTTCAGTTGTTGATAGAGCAACCGAGTTTTGTTTCTTAGATGACCTAGAAATAAGGGAATGCCCCAAAAATTGACATGTTCCTGATGTGCTTTTTCTATCTAGTCTACACCCAGCAAAATCCGCATCAGCATAAGCAATTAACTTAATTTTCAGATTTTGAAAACCATAATCCTATATTTATGGTACCTTTAAGATATCTAAGTATTCTTTAAACCGCTTTGAGATGAGATATCTTAGGGTTCGATTGAAACCTAGCACAAAGTCCTACACTGAACATGATATTTGGTCTAGTTATAGTGAGGTAAAGTAAACTTCCTATCATACCCCTAAAAGTTTTTTGATCAAAGCTTTCTCCACTCTCATCAACTTCTAACTTAGTGGAGATGCTCATAGGGGTGTTAATAGCCTTTGAGCTATCCATATTAAATCTTTTCCGTAGGTCTAAAGCATATTTAGTTTGACTAATAAAGATGACATTGCTTAGTTGCTTAATTTGTAAGCCTAAGAAAAACGTTAATTCTCCCATCAAACTCATTTCAAATTCGAGACTCGTGGTTTTAGCAAAAGATTCACAAAGAGATTTATTCGTAGAACCGAAGATAATATCATCAACATAAATATGAACAATGAGAAAATTATTTTTTAAATTCTTGATAAACAATGTAGTATCGACCTTGCCTTTTGTGAAATTGTTTTCAATAAGAAAAGTGCTTAGTCTTTCATACCAAGCCCTTGGGGATTATTTTAAACCATAGAGAGCTTTGGTTAATTTAAATACATGATTAGGGAGGCTATTATTTTCAAATCCGGGAGGCTGTTCAACATAAACTTCTTTAGAAATAAAGCCATTAAGAAAAGTAATTTTAATATCCATTTGAAATAACTTAAAATTATTATTGCTAGCATAGGCAAGGAGCATCCTTATGGCTTCTAATCTAGCCACAGGAGTGAAGGTTTCTTCATAATCGATACCTTCTTCTTGGTTGAAACCTTTGGCCACTAATTTAACCTTGTTTCTCACCACGATACCATATTCATCTTGCTTGTTTCTAAAGACCCATTTAGTACCAATAACTAAATGGTCATTTGGCTTAGGAACAAGCTTCCACACCTCATTTCTCTCAAATTGATTTAACTCATCTTGCATTATGATAATCCATGAATCATCTTTCATGGCTTCGTTAATACATTTAGGTTCAATTTGGGAGAGAAAAGCGGTGATGGTACAAAAATTTTTAAGAAATGAACGTGTTTGAACCCCCTTAGATGTGTCTCCTAGGATTAACTCCTTAGGATGAGCATCTATATACTTCCAATCCTTGGGTAAGGATGTTTCAGAAGTGGATATATCCAAGTTGCTAGTTGGAGAAGGGGTTTCATTTAAATTCAAAGAATCGAAATTAACATCATCATCAAAATCATTTTTCTTGATTTCGGAAATCTCATTGAAAACAACATGAATGGATTCTTCTATAATTAAAGTTCTTTTAAATGAAGATACGAAAAGCTTTAGAAACCGAAGAATAACCAAGAAAAATTCCTTCATCGGATTTAGCATCAAATTTCTTGGAGTAGAGAAGTTGTGGTTGTATCCATTAGATTCATAAAATTCTTGGAAATCACGGTTTTGAAATTCACCACTATGATCACTTCGAATTGATGAAATCATAAAACCCTTTTCATTTTGAACAAGTTTGCAAAACTTGATGAAATATCTAAAGCATTCATTTTTGTGTTTCAAGAAATAAGTCCATGTGTATCTACTATAGTCATCTACAATGACGAATGCGTATTTGCTACCTCCTAGGCTTAATGTAGAGATTGGTCCGAACAAGTCCATATTGATCAATTGTAAGGGCCTAGATGTGCTTATTTGATTTTTAGATTTGAAACTACTCTTAATTTGTTTTCCTAATTGACAAGCATCACACACATTATCTTTGATGAACTTGATGTGAGGAATTCCTCGTACAAGTTCTTTGGATGATATTTGAGTGATTAGTTTCATGCTAGCATGACCTAATCTCCTATGCCAAAGCCAAGCATTCTCATTCAAAACTGAGAAACATACTTCATTGCAAAGATCATTGATGTTAATGGTGTATACGTTATTCTGTTTTAATGCAATCATAGATGTGTTTTTGTGTGGTTTTTCAATGATGCAAGCATTAGATTCGAATTTGACGATATATCCTTTATCACATAATTGATCAATACTCAAAAGGTTATGTTTTAAATCATCAACTAACAAAACATCTTCAATAAAGAAGTTGGATTTGTTACCTATGGTTCCTTTGCCAATGATTTTACCCTTGTTGTTGTCTCCGAAGGTGACATAGCCTTCGTCTATGCTAGTGAGCTTAGAGAATTGAGATAGATCTCCGGTCATATGCCTTGAGCATCCACTATCAAGGTACCATCTCTTGCTCTTAGCTTGTGATGGTGTATGTCTCTACAAGAAAGGATAATTTTTAGGTACCCATTTACTTTTGGGTGCCTCAAAAACTGATCTACATTGTTTGTCATGTTACATAGAGTTTATCATGGTTCCTTTAGGAACCCAAATTAATTTATTCGTACTTATTTTCTTAAATAGACAATAATGTGTTTTGTGTCCATGTTTGCAACAAAAGTTGTATTTGCTTTGGTGTCGAACATGTAGGATGGGGCCTTTTATGAAGGTGGTTGGATTTTGGTAAGGATTTCTCACAAATCTGATTCTACTTTTTTTTGGAACGTGACCCTTGTTTGTAAGGATCATGTTCAAAGACTTGCTACCAACCTCGAATTTCTTTAAGGTGTCCTTAAGTAGCAAGTTTTCCTTTGGATAGTTTCTAGATCATGGCATTTTATACAAGAACCTAAACTATCATGATATTCAGTTTTTAACTTATCAAAATTACAAGTAAGACTATCATGCTCCTTTTTTAGTAATTTGTATTTTCTACTAATACTCTTGCATTCCTCAAATAAGTCATGGAAGGCATTTAATAACTCATCAAATGATAAATCTGCATCAATTAAATTTGTTACCTCCTCTCCGATGGCCATTAAGGTGTAATGAGCAACTTGCTTGGTGTTAGACTCCTCTTCTTCGGACGTGCTCGAGTCATCCCATGTTGCTTTGAGCGCCTTCTTCTTTGATGTTCTCTTCTTGGCTTGGGGACAATCACTTTTGTAGTGTCCCAGCTTTTTGTACTCATAGCAAATAACTTGGTCCTTTTTGAGTTCAAGTTTATTTTTTGTGTCATTTTTAAACTTGTTTCTCTTAATGAATTTTTTGAATTTCCTTGTTAGAAGTGCCAAGTCATCATCACGGTCCTCATCACTTGAGTTTTCTCTCAAGTGGTCATCTAAAGTTCTAAGTGTCATATCCTTCTTGTTCTTTGGAAGGATATCTTCTTTCTCTTCATGAGCCTTGTATATCATTTCATAGGTCATTAATGACCCGATTAGTTTTTCAAGAAGGAAGTTGTTTAAATCTTTAGCCTCTTGAATAGCAATGACTTTAGGGTCCCAACTCTTAGGAAGGGATCTTAGAATCTTATTCATGAGCTCAAAATCCAAAAAAATTTTGCCGAGTCCTTTTAGACCATTGACGACATCCGTGAAACGGGTGTACATGTCGCCAATAGACTCGCTCGGTTTCATACGGAAAAGTTTGAAAGAGTATAACAAAAGATTGATTTTTGACTCTTTCACTCTACTTGTGCCTTCGTGAGTCACTTCGAGTGTATGCCAAATATCAAACACTATTTCACAAACCGAAACACGATTAAACTCATTTTTATCAAGCGCATAAAATAAGGCATTCATAGCCTTTGCATTAAGAGTGAAAGTCTTCTTCTCCAATTCATTCCAATCGATCATTGGAAGAGAAGACTTCGAAAATCCATTTTCGACAAGATTCCAAAGTTCAAAATCCATTAAAATAAGGAAGATCCTCATTCGGGTCTTTCAATAGGTGTAGTTCGTCCCATTAAACATGGGTGGACGTGTAATAGAAAGGCCCTTTTGGTTTTCAGCGTATGTCATCTCTCTTGGGTTTTAATCCGTTTGAGAGTTAACCCCGCTCTGATACCAATTGTTAGGATCAAGAGTACTAAGAGTGGGGGGGGGTGAATTAGTGCAGCGGAAAACTTTCGACGATTAAAACTATGTTCGTATGATAAGAGTGATTTCGGTAGAAAAGTCGATTCGTAAATCACTTTAACTTGTGATCAAGCAAGATGCAGTTAAAGTGAATCTATAAGGGCAGTTTACAATTATGATGGAAATCAGAATGTAAGCGCAAACTGAAATATGATGTTCGTACGATAAAACTAATTTACGTCTAAACACCGATTTGGAAAATACTGAACTTTGAAACACGATCGTAAATTCGCAGAAGGCAGTAAGCTATTGAGGAGGTTTGCAGTAAAGATAATATGCTCAAAGTAAATGCAAACCAGAGAGCACTGCGATTTTAGAGTGGTTCGGTCAATCTTGACCTACATCCACTTCTGGCTTCCTCCACCGACGAGGTCACCGACATCCACTATAGGCCTTCCTTCAATAGGCGAAGGCCAACTACCCTTTTACAGTTTCACTCCTTTTGACGGGCTTAGGAGACAACCCTTATAAAATTTTCTCTCCTCTCTTGAAAGATAAGAATTTGGAAGAAAAGAGGGAGAAGAACTTTTAACTCATACAACACTTTTGAGCTTTAAAAATCACAGAGTAAGATCAGGATTTCGATGGTTTTGGTTGCTCTTTCACTGCTGAAAGAGTGAGGTATTTATAGGCCCCAAACCAGTTTGAATTCCGAGCTCAAAACTGTCAATTCCTATAATTCTGGGGTCTGGCGATTGCACCGCCTGACTAGGGCGGTTGCACCGCCTGGCAGAACTCGGAGACTGAGCCTCTGGGTGGTGCCACCGCTTGTCAGGGGTGGTTGCACCTCCTGCCAGAGCTCGGAGACCGAGCTCAGGTGGTGCCACCGCTTGATTGGGGCGGTTACACTGCCCAGCCAAAGCTCGGAGACTAAGATCAGGCGATTGCACCTCTGTCAGAGGCGGTTGCACCGCCCAGCCAGAGCTCGGAGACTGAGCCCTGGGCGGTGCCACCTCTGGCCAAGTAATCTGGGTCCGAATGGGCTAATCCATTCGGCCCAATTTGGGTCTTTCAAGGGCCTAATTACCCCAAGATTAAGTTAATGGAATCACCTCCCATTTCTAACTTAATCATCGTGCTAACTACGAATATCTTAAGACATTTACTGCAACTTGCTCCGGTGCGTCAATCGCTTCTTCCGGTGAACTTTCGGCGAACATCCGACGAACCTCCGGTGATGCTCCGACGGACTTCTGGCAAACTCCTGGACTTGCGACAATCCACTTGGCGAGTTCCGACGAGCTTCTTTTAGCAAGCTCCTGAACTTCTCGGATTTTTTCTCGCATAACCTCCGACAACCGTCCGAACTTCCGTCGAGCTCTCAAACTCCTAACGTGATCATAGTCTTGACTCCTGCGCAACTCCTGCTGCATGTCTTACTTTCATCGTAGTTAATCCTGCACACTTATCTCAATATATGGATTAGATAACAAATGACAATTAACGTCATCATCAAAATCCGAGATTCAACAAGAATAACCTTTCAAAGAACAGGAAGGACATGATAATGATGACTTAGCACTCCTTTCAAGAAAGTTCAAAAAATTCTAAAAAAGGAACAAACCAAAACAGGACATTAAGAACAAAAGTGAATTAAAAAAGGACCAAATAGTATGTTATGAATGCAAGAAGCCGAAGCACTTCAAAAATGAGTATCCCAAAGTGAAGAAAAAGAAAGCGCTCAAAGCTACTTGGGATGACTCAAGTGAATTCGAAAATGAGGAGCCAACCAACAAAGAAGAAGTTGCTAACTACGCATTAACGACTTTTGGCAACGATGTAAGTGACTCAATCGAAGCTCATTTATCTTTTGATGAATTATTAAGTGTTCTTATGAATTGTTTGATAAATATAAATTAGTTGGTAAAAAATATAAATTATTGAAAAAGGATTATGCTTCTCTTTCTAGTGAACTTGAAAAATAAAAAAATGAGCATGATAAATGTATGTTAACTCCTTATACTCAATATAAAGAGTTAGAGCCATTTAAAAAGAAAATTTTATTACTACAAGAAATATTAGAACAAATTTAAATAGGTAACAAATCTTTAAACATAATCTTTGTTAATAAGGATCATGTTCATAGATAGGAAAGAATTGGCTTTGTGAGTAACATTCAACAAAAGCCAACTATCTTTGTTAAAGGACCTACATTACATATCTTACCTAGAGAAAAATATAATATTTATGAAAAATAGGGTCATTTTGCTTACAAATGTCAATTTAAAAGGTATAATCCATATAAATTAGTTTGGGTTCATAAAGGAATCATAAATCACTCCGGTAGATCTATTTATGAGGGACCCAAAGTTAAATAGGTACCTAAAAAAAACCTCCTTTTTTAGCTTTATGATCATTCTAAGGGAGGTGTGAGGCTTGTAAATGTTATCTCCTAAAGTGAAAAGGAGAAAGAGTTGTAAGATGGTAGTTGGTCTTCGCCCGTTGAAGGAAGACCTTTAGTGGACGTCGGTGGCCTCAACGGAGGAGAAATCGAGAGTGGATGTAGGTCATGACGACCGAACCACTATAAAATCGGTGTGCCTTCTCTCCTTTGCTACTTACTTTGCAACTGCTTTACAACTTCATCACTCTCCTACTAACATCTTTAAGCTTAAATGTCTTTTCGATACGATTTTATCGTACAAATTTTCACGATCGACGTAGTTCTCCAAAAGCACTAATTTACACCCCTCCTCTTAGCTCCAACTTGATTCTAACACTTACAACTCTTTTCTCCTTTTTACAGTTTTAGGAGATAACCTTTACAAGTCACTCACCTCTTAAACTAAAATCAAACTTAGAGAAAAGGAGGGGAATTCTCACAAGATTATAATAGTGTTTTCTCAAGTTTTTGTTCTCAATTCTTATGTTAACTGAGTAGGGATGAGTGGGGTATTTATAAGCCTCAAATGGATTCAAATTTAGAACCAAAATGGTCACATCTTAGGTTTTCAAGGTACTGGACGATACCACCGCCTACCAATTTGACACTAGGTAGTACCATCACCCAGTTGGGTAGTTCAACTGCCTGACATACTAACACTTGCTAGTACCATCACTTGATAGCCTCGGAGATTGGACTTTTGACTTTTCTAACTCATAGGTAGTTCTACCATTAGTTTGGCGATGCCACCGCTTAACCCAACTTTTGGGTCACTAAATAAGCCTTCTTCTTAGCCCAAAACAATCCCAATTTAAGCTTAATTATTCTCTAATTGAGTTAACATGATTACACCAAAAGCTAACTTAATTAGCCCCCTAAACTACTTTGATATAGGCAAATAATTACAAGCATGAATCCTATGTTGTCTGACATATTATTAGTTCATCCGACGCTTCGTTTGATCCTTCAGCGCATCATCCTCTCTTTCGGCATATTACCTAATCGGCATGTTGACCTTCTGCAATATCCGATCTCCTTGGCGCAATATCTAATCATTCGGCCCGATGCTTGAACTCATGGCACGAAGTTCTTCTACCAACACATCGACCGATCTTCCGACACGACGTCCAATCTTTTGATATGTTCACTCTAGCCCAACATTCGATTCTTCTTACTTCAATTGATTTGTCTTTTCTGATCAAAGATAGTCCTGCGTCACTCAAACGCATATTAGAATATAACTTCATTAATTGATTTCATCATCAAAAATCTGAGATTCAACAATAAGGATAATATAGATTAGAATATTAATTACGATAGTAACAATGCATAGTCTCAAAAGTAATTATATAAATATTAAGATGATAATTTTAAATATTAAATTAAAATAAAAAATTTATATGAAATAGTGTGTGGGATTTCTGGGTTATTAAATCTCTTTATGGATTAAAACGACTTAAAAATTTTGATAAAACTATTCTTAAATAATTTTTTTATGAAGATTCTTGGGCTAAACTTATGCATGTAATAAGTATATATTATGATAATCAATCGGTTATAAGAAATGTACAAAGTAGTATATATAATGATAAGTCTCGAAATATTTGTCAAAGACATAATATCATAAAACAACTATATCAAATTATATAATCTCCGTTGATTATATCAAATCAAAGGAGAATCTCATGGATCAACTTAGTAATAGGTTACCAAGAGATCAAGTATAGATCCCAAGATCCCAAGATCTAGGGGAATATGAATAAAGCCTATTAAATAAGAATCTTCTAACACAATTTTGTTGACTAGAGATCCCAAGATCTTAGTTCAATGGGATAATTAAATTATGAAAGTTTTCGGATAAGCACTTGGGAGATTATTTTAACTCATTCTTATGATAAATAAGTATTACCTACATATCTATTTGGATCAATATACTTTTAATGATTCCTATATCTAGGTACGGTATGATAGGATACTTTCAATATAAAGCCACATAGTGAAGTGGGGTTATTTCTATGAGAATTTTTAATATCAAAATTCTCTATAGCACTTATGAATCCAAGAGTTATTTATAGGCGAAGTGAATACAACCATCAAAACCTACGGTGCGAGGGAAGAAATAGTATGATTACTGTTGTCTTAACTTACACCAAATGATTGAATAATTCAAGATGTCATATTTCTTGATTAGTCAAGTAAACTTGATAGTATTCGACTAGAAAAGTTTCAAAGCCACAAATCATGTCTCCTAATGCAATATCCTCTTGCAGGTACTCTCTTTAGTGTCTACATAGTCATATATATTTTACTGAATAAATCTATTCATATGAGAGATTATTGGAAATGATAGATTAAAACCATTTTTAAGTGAATGAATTGTTTTTTACTTGATATATATATATATATATATATATATATATATATATATATATATATATATATATATATATATATATATATATGTCTTGAGCAAACAAACATGACTTTTTACTCTAATAGATATTTTTTCATTCGAATAGATATGACTTTTTACCCAAACGACTAAGTCTCTCTAATATTTATAAATAGACAGGCACTTTATATTTATATTATTAGAAAATTAAAATTTATTTTTGTATTCATCTAACATAGATCAAAAAGAGAATTAAAAAAAGAGTCTAAATCTTGAGGAAAAAAGATCAAATCTTTTTAATCTGACCTAAGTTTTAATTTAAGTTAATTCTTTTCTTTCGATCAAATTATTTTAACGGGAACAAAAATAACTTTTCCAACAAATTTCTTATAGTTTGCAAAGAGCAGCAAAAAATGCGTAAACCCCAACAACAAAGGGTGGAATGTATACCATTGATCTTAGTGCTCAAATATCGAACTGACAAGACAGATGTGTTGGTTCGTTTGATGATGAAAGATGATTAATTCTGTAAGGGCTGTTGAAAGTGTGTAAACCCCAACAGCAAAGGGTGGCATGATCTTAGTGCTTAAATATTGGACTGACAAGATAGATTTGTTTGTCCGCTTTGATGAAAGATGATTGATTATCTAAAGGCTGTTGAAAGAGATTAATATGTATAGTGATAGATATTAAATGAAGAAGATAGAAAGATAGAAATGGTAGAAGAAACTATGAAATGTATAAGATATAATTGCCTAATACATTTTGATAGTGAGCACTTGATAGTCATTTATACACACTCAGTAGGGAGATTATACACATTCATAGAGGATTTTTCTCAACTGTCTTGAGGAAATCTTATCTGCTTCTCAACTGCTGAGAGATTTCCTCAACTGTCTTGAGGAAATCTTATCTGCTTATCATGCCCCCGCAAGATTGAGCTTCCATCAAGGATGCCGATCTTGGACCGATGAGATGAAAATAGTTTCCGGGCGAGAGGCTTTGTGAGTGAGTCGGCTAGCTGATCTGCTGTATGTACGTGAGAAACTCGGAGTTGATGTCTGACAACTTGATCTCGCACAAAATGGAAGTCGATGGCTATGTGTTTCATGCGGGAATGGAACACTGGATTGGCACATAAATAAGTAGCTCCAATATTATCACAATATATTGTAGGAATAACCGTGGAGTTGACGTTGAGTTCCTTGAGTAAATTTGTGACCCAATTGAGTTTCAGGTGGTGGTGGCGGCAGCACGGTATTGACTTGATTGTTGATAGATCGTTGCAACCGTCTTTTTTTTTTAGAACTCCAACTGATTGGAGTGGCTCCAAGGAAGACAATGTATCCGGACGTAGATGTTCTATCATCAAAGTTCCTGCCCAATCAAAGCATCGGCAAAGGCATGGAGATGGAGTGAAGTATTTTTTTGCGAAAGAAAAATGCCATGATTAAGAGTCCCTTTAAGATACCATAAAAAATTCGTTTGACCTTGAGACCAATCGTAGTAGATGGTCGATGCATGAATTGCGATAACTTATTGACGGCAAATGAAATATCCGGGCCGGGTGAGAGCCAAATAATGTAAGGAGCCAAGGACTTGTCGATCTTGAAAGTGAATCGTAGTAGGACTTCCATCACATAATTTAAGTGATTCTTTGGTAGAAAGAGGAGTTGTAACCTCTTTGATCATCCTGCATGTTTGCCTTTGATAATAAATCTTGAATATACTTTCTTTGTGATAGGAGGAGACCGAAGACATAAATGTTGCTTCCACTCCCGAAAAAGTAGCTTAAAGTTCCTAGATCTTTGAGGGAGAATCGATCGGCCAAGTGCTTTTAGAAATGCCCGAGTCTTCAAAGGATCATTTCTGTGACAATAATATCATCCACATATACTAAAAGATATATTATGCCTCCATTTGTCTTTGGCAAATGAATAACGAGGTATCGGACTTTGAATTGATAAAGCCAATTGAGGGTCAAAAACGAGCCAAGCTCGTTATACCAAGCCCGTGGAGCTTGACGAAGTCCATAAATAGCTTTTGAAGTTTGCAGACATGCCTCGGATATTAAGGATGAACGAAACCGGAGGTTGGTGCATAAAGACATCTTGATAAGTGACCCCCAGTAAAAGGCATTGTTAACATCCAATTGTCGTATGTACCAGACCCTTTGAGATAGCCAAACTTCGAGGATAAAGGCAATTGTTGTGGGTTTAACAACGGGACTAAATGTCTCTATGAAGTCGACACCAGTCGTTGATGAAACCCTTTGGCGACTAGGCGTGCTTTTGTATCTAGCAACGGATCAAAATGCGGGTTCCGCTTAATTCGAAAGACCCATTTACACCGATGATATTTTGTGTGTGATGAAAGGGTACTAAGGTCCATGTAGAGTTATGGAGGAGAGCATCATATTCGTTACACATGGCTTTACGCCAAGAAGAAGATTTTTTGAGCTTGAGTGATTGCGGTGGGTTTCCGCCTCGGTGGAGGAATTTGTTATAGCATGTAAGTCAAGGACTTGACGTGGTTTGAAAATACCACTTTTGGAGCGTGTTGTCATTGGATGTCTGGAGGGGGTGGAAGTGGTAGGTTGTGTTGGTGGTATAGCCGAGGGCGAGTCACTGTCATGGACCGGGCCAACCGTCGGCACAACAATGTCACTAGATTTAGGAGAAGGTAAAGCCCGGCAATGTTGCCGAGGGTATGACTTCATTAATAGGGGAAACTTGTGAGGAAGGGGTGGAGGAATAGAGGGAGTGAGAAGCTGTTGAACCTGGAGTAATAGTAGTATGTGAATCTTGAGAGTAAGGACTGGATGGTGTCATTGGAGGTTCGTGTGATGAGATCGGAGGGATATTCAAGTGATGTATGTTTATCGGAGTAGTTTGCATGGTAGGATTATTTTGAAAAGGAAAAGACGGACTCTCAAAGATAACATGGCGTGATATAAAGACCTTTTAGTTTGGGGTTCATAGCATCGAAAAAAAGCATTATGTTCAAGAGAGTAGCCTATAAAAGTGCAAGGCTTAGATCGTGGTGTTAGCTTATCGACGATAGGGATCGAGCCATGGATAACATAAACAACCAAAAAACTCGAGTTTATGAAGGTTTGGAAGTTTGTGGAATAATTTTTCAAATAGTGACCGGTATTGTAAGACCGAGTGAGCATACGATTAATGAGATAAACTGCTGGGTTTGAAAAGCTCTTGATAAAAAAAAGATGGTGGCATGGATGCTTGATGTAGAAGGGAGAGACCAGTTTCAACGATATGCCGATGTTTGCGTTCGGCAGAACCAACCAATTGGGGAGTATGTGGGGGTGACTTGAGGTGTTGTATACCACAAGCAGAGAGACAGGATGTGAGGGCTTGATATTCGCCGCCACCATCAGAGTAAACTGTTTTAATGGAAGTTTGAAAAAAAATTCTCGACCAACTTTCGAAAGTTGGTAAATACTGTAGAAACATCAGACTTATGATGGAGAGGATATAACCATGTGTACTTAGTAAAATAGTCTACAAAAATGACATAAAAATGAAACTTGTCAAAAGAAGGAATTGGGGCAGGGCCCCATACGTCGGTATAAATGATTTCAAATGGTTTAGAGCAAGAAATTGAGGTTGTCCCAAAAGGCAGTTTATGACTTTTATTGCAAAGACAAGTATCACAATGATTAATAGTGCTATTGATTTTCAAGGTAGGAAGAGAATAACGAGAAAGTAATTTTTGCTGAATAAAAAGGGAGGGATGACGAAGACGACGATGCCATACATCAACCGGAGCTGCGATTGAGGAGTAAGCAGTAGGAAGGGTAATTTGTGAAGTGGATGGCCACTCATAAATGTTGTCTTTGTTCTGGCCCTGGACCAAGGATGCCCCCGTGCTCAAATCCTTGACAAGAAAAAAGTTAGGAAAGAATTCAATTGATGTATTATTTTGTTTACAGAATTGAGAAACGGAAATGAGGTTTCTTTTAATGTTAGGTGCACACAGAACATCATCGAGTGTAAAGGTTGTGGTAAGTGAACTAAGCGTTGAGGAACCAGAATGAGTAATAGGAATTCTTTTACCGTCACCGATGATGATATCTTCATTTCCGTCATAGTTGTTGTGGATGGACAAGTTTTGAAGATCAGAGGTGATGTGATGAGAGGCGCCCGAATCCACAATCCAATTAGGTTGAGTAGGAGTTGGAGTAGCCATGAACGTAACCTAGGAGATCATAGCCAAATAAAAGATTAGAAAGTTGTGCCCGCCAAGATGCGTAGTTGCCGCCTTTGGATAATTTGAAGGGAATGAGTGCTGCAGCATTGATGGTGATAAGACTTTGAGAAGTGCTCAGAGTCCCTATAGAAATAGGGACAGGAATATCGGAAGAGGAAAATGAAGACATCCCAGATATGTAAAGATATAAAGATGTAAAGATATAAAGTGATCTTTATAGAAGATGTAAAGATATAGGAGGAAAAAAAAGCGGTCGATCTTTGCGAGAGAGGAGGTCTGCAGCATGATGAACCGCAGAGAAGGTTGTAGCGTGATGAACTTCTGATGATGGGCGAAAGCAATCTGCAGCAAGAAAGCAAATGATTCGAGAATGCACGAGATTGTTGCGGCGAGGTGAAAAAGAAATCTCTGCGACTTGCGGCGATCTTTGAGAGAAATCTGCAAGGTTGGAGATAGTTGCGATAATGCAGTATTGAGTTTGGTGGTTTGGAAGAGCGCCGGAGTTTTGAGCGGAAGACTTGGGTTGGCAAAGGGAGCAAAGAACCGCCAGAGAAACAAAGATCGTGGATCTGTAGCTTCCACAAGTGTTTGCAAAGAGGTCTGCAGCGAATGGTTATTGTTGACGGAGAGATGTCGCCACGAGAGGGATGGTCGAGAAGAGGGCTTGCTCTAGGCAAACTGCTCTAATATCATGATAGATATTAAACGAAGAAGATAGAAAGATAGAAATGGTAGAAGAAACTATGAAATGTATAAGATATAATTGCCTAATACATTTTGATAGTGAACTCTTGATAGTCATTTATACACACTCAGTAGGGAGGTTATACACATTCATAGAGGATTTTTCTCAACTGTCTTGAGGAAATCTTATCTGCTTCTCAACTGCCGAGGAAATCTTATCTGCTTATCATATAGTACTTACTAATGGAACCTGCTCAAGAATACAAGCAGTTGAAGGTAAGGCAGATTGTATGTAAAATTTTGATTCGCGAGTGGCACGAACATGGAAAAAAAAGCATGATGATGATGCCATGAACCGAGATGTATGCCTTGATATGAATGAAAAGTAGCAAATATTGCACAACTTATGAAAGGTTTTAAGTACTCAATATATGGACAAAATGCACGATGTGTGTTACTCGATTCGAGAATTTGAGAAATGATGTTTACAAAACCTGACTGGCTACTTGCTCTCTACTTCAGATCATTTTCAAGGACATGCATGACATTTCTTGTTTGTAGTTTTTCGATTTTGTTTTGTTTTGTTTTTATTTATTTCTTTCTGATTAGAAGAATTTTTTATGTGCTTTTCCTTGGCCTTTGATGTTCTTTCATTTGTTTGATCTCCTGCTCTGACTGAGAAGCTTCCTTAAAGGATCACGTCGTACATTATGTTAGCGTAGTCTCTTTGAGTCGCTTGTGCTTTCGTGTTACCTGTTTTGATATTAAAGATTCATCCGTAGATTTTGTTAGTGGAGTTTATGTAGGGTATGAACTTTTAGGTTAAGTGAAAATTAGGGTATGAACTCCCCTGATGACAAGAAACTCTTTTCGTGGAACTACTGACTTCACCCTTTTCTTTTTAGTCCTATGCTTCTCAGAATATGTTTGCTATAATTTCAGGTGATAATATGCTGTTCTGAATTGGATGTGCAAAGTTCGGACTCTGTGCTACGAGGATGCATATATATATATATATATATATTCGAAACGATGGGGTCAAGAAAATAATAAATGATCAACCCAAACCCAACTCCATCAATCCGCATGCGAACCACAAACCTGGTGATCCGCTTGACCCGGCCGCTCCGTTCGTTCCCACCTTATCGGGTCGGGTCGGGTCGAACAGACTCCGCCACGTCCGTCCGTTACAAGGAGAGAAACGGGCAACGCGGAGAAGTATCCAGAAGCGCGTAGATAAGAACACTGCTGACGTCATGCTGCGTTGACGCGTAGCACTTGGAGCTTCGGACCCGCCGTCTAACGCGACGAACGGCGAAAAAACCTGTGGAGGGATTCTCCACTGGCAACCACACAATCATTGTGACTGTATCCTAAAGCTGCCATCCTCTTAAATGAAAAAGGAGAAAGATGGAACTTGTTAACGCAGCGGCAATGTGGGTTACGCCATGTCTTACGTTGAGGCTTAAATAAGCGAACCTATTCTAGCAGGAAGTAATACTACTCGGAAGGTTTGGATGTATCACGAACAATTGATGTGCACCCGAACAACAGGCGAAGCTGGCAGGATTGAGTGCCTTGTGTTTCTGTGGTTTCCGGTGGGTGATGGTAGCAGTAGGAGATTGACTTGGAGCCAAAATAGGACGTAGGAGACAGGCGGCGGAGGCGAGTGGAACAGCCAGAAACACGTCTCGGCTGATGAGAGGTGGAATGCCATCTCACATCATGTGGGCGGCACGTGATTCCTTCGGCCTCCTCAGGAAGGATACGTCCACGATTACTCCCGGGGGTCGCATGCAGCCAGCCGCACAGGCTGCATCGCAACGAACAGCAACCACCGCCGCTCGGCCCGTCGCGAACTTTGAAGCAGTTCGTCCGGTTCGGGGGGTGACTACACGTGGCGTCGCTGGTGAGGACGACGCTGTTGCGGGAGTCACAGCGGCCGGAGGGAGGTGGCCAGCCTGATGCGCCGCGGGCTGCCACCACTGAGCTCACAACGTTTGGCCAGGGTCGAGCGGGCGCAGCATCCGGGGTAATGAAACCCCTCTCTCTCTCTCTCTCTCTCTCTCTCTCTCTCGCTCTCCTCTCTTGCCAATCTCATGTGACGCTATATCAAAGACTTACTTTTGTTTGTAGGAAATAATAGCACGTAGTTTTCATTTACGTTCATCATTATCTTCTTTTATTTTTCGTTTGGAATAAATGTGATGAGGTCGCCGTTGGTATTTGATAGGTAGGAATACAGAGTTTGACGCATTCGGTGTGGTTCGTGGCAGTGCCGGTTTGCGGAGCACATAACAGGCGATGGCAACAGCAGTAGGCCTCCGGATTGCGCTCCTCCTTGTTCGTGGTCTGTAACTGTAGCCATCTCGCTCGCCCGCTTCCTCTCCCGGCGACTCAGGAAACTGTGCAGGAGACGAGTGGGCGCGGTCTTCCGTCGCCCCCCGCCTCCTCCTCCTTTATATCCCTTCTCCTTTCCTCTCCTTTTCTTTGTTATTTATCGTGTTTTCTTTTTCTGCCGGTTCTGTTCATCTCGATCTTTTGATGACTGGTTCTGCATTC
Source organism: Musa schizocarpa (assembly GCA_900464855.2). NCBI lineage: Eukaryota > Viridiplantae > Streptophyta > Magnoliopsida > Zingiberales > Musaceae > Musa > Musa schizocarpa. The sequence continues at coordinate 21,027,094 of LS990921.1, forward strand.
TCTTCTTTTTTTTGTTTTTCTTTTCTCGCGTTATAATTCCTCTTTTTAATGGTAGTGTGAAAAGGCAAAGGAGTACACAGTAAGGAAGAGGAGGGGTCGCTTTCCCTTGTATTATTATTATTATTATTATTATTATTATTATTATTATTATTATTATTATTATTATTATTGTTATTGTTGTTATTATTATTATTATTTTGCCTTCGTTCCTAGGAGAAGGCAGCCGTTTCAGTTTCTTTCACAACAAATCTCTCTCTCTCTCTCTCTCTCTCTTTAGAGGGGTGGGGGAGGTGGTGGGGGCCCGACCTCAGGCACATGGCCTCGCCCACGCTCACGCACCCTCTTCCTCGGCCTCCGCCTTCAGGTTACTTCTGTCGTAAGTCCTGCTACCTTTGTTAATTATATTCCTTCTTTGGTCTTTGTCGGTTGTGTTTTACATTTACCAGAAGAAAGACAAAGGATATATACAAGTTGATAAGACTACTCCCCCTTCCTTTGTATGCCCTCATCCTGTTATATACATAGTGGTTGGAAATGGTTCTTGACCAACCCTTGTGAAATAGGATTAGAGAACAAAAGATCTCAGGCCGTGGAGTGCGAGAGTCGGCGAAAGCAGGGAGATGTGCTGTTTGCCTCCGACGAGGTGGAGGAAGCCATGGCAGATCATAAGGTCGAAGGAGAGGAAAATGTTTTAGGAGTTGGTTGTGGAGGAGACACGGCGGCAGGAGTGGACGACATCGTGCTGAATATAGACGCGGAGGATCTCATCTTCTCCGAGGACACATTTCCTTGCTTGCCCGACTTCCCATGCCTGTCTTCACCGTCGGCCACCCCCTCGCCGTCCTCCGCTTCCACCTTGCATGCAAAGAACGCAGTCCTGTCTTCTTGTTCCTCCGCTTCATCTTCTTCTTCTTCTTCTTCCTCCTCCTCCTCTTGGTCCTTCTTACAGGTCCCTGACAGTGGCAGGGTGGCCGACATGCATCAGCAGGCGGCCGAAGTTCAGTCGGTGGACGACATAATGATGCTTCCGCCGCTGCCGCCTCCGTTAGACCATCACCAGTCGAGCGAGTTCGCCGATGGGCTCGACATCCTCGGGGACATCGACCTCTTCGATCTGTCGATTGATCCCTGGGACCCGCCTTCCCTCTTCCACGCCGACGAAGCCAGTGCGGCCGTTATCAGCGGCGGGAATGAAGCCGTCGGGAGTCATGAGAAGAAGCCGTGTCAGGCTGTAGAAGAAGGTCGTTTGCATGGTCACGGGGAAGGAGTGCCGCAGCAAGCGCAGGAGGAGGAGTCTTCGGAGGAACTGGCGAGGATATTCTTGGAGTGGCTAAGGAGCAACAAGGACTCGATCTCGCCGGAGGACCTCCGTAGCATCAAGCTGAAGCGCGCCACCATCGAGTGCGCTGCCCGCCGCCTCGGCCGTACTAAGCAGGGCAGGACGCAGCTGCTGAAGCTCATACTCACCTGGGTCCAGAACAACCATCTCCAGAGGAAGCGCCATCGGTTGCCGTATTCCTACGACCACCAGCCCCGGCCGTTTCCCATCTCCCCTAACCCTAATCAACTCGACTACAACTGCAATCCTTGGAGCCCCTACTCCATGGATCCTTCGACGGCGGCGACGCATCCAGCCTTACTGAGCGCCTACGCCGTCGGCGGCAACGGTGAGATGGGGTATCCCAGTGCAACAGCCAATCCTTATCCTTACCACCACAGCTGTGGCACCAGCAGTGTCGTCGTCAACAACCAACCTTTTTGTCCATCTCCGGACTTCGTCGACCCCGCAGGGGGACCGTGGCCGTCGCAGTTAGCCTCAGCCTTACCTCAGTTTGCGCCCTACCCAGGCACCTCCGCTTCCCACCCGCTGTCCATGGCGCCGCCGCAGTATTCCGGGGGTATGACGAACCAGTTTCTGGGCCATCCGATGTACCACCAAGGCCAACGCCTACCTGGGACGACTTCCGCGACGAAGGAGGCGAGGAAGAAGCGGATGGCGCGGCAGCGGCGCTTCTCCTCTCTCCACCAGCACCGCAACCACAACCAGCCGCTGCACCTGCAGCATGCTCATCATCCCGTCGTTTCCACCGAGGGTGCAAACGGATCGTCTCATTCGAATACAAGGAATTGGGGTTTCTGGACCAGCATGCCCTCCTCGTCCCACCAGATGAACCACATGGCCGAGGCGCAGAATGCTTCAAACATGCAACAGACGCCGCCGCCGCCTGCGGCGCAACTGCCGCAGAGGCCTCAGCTTACCACCGCTTCGACCTCGGAGAAGCGCCAGGTCCGTCCTTGATCTGAAAACAGCGCACTGCTCGGTGGATTCTAATCATCGACGTTAATGCAGGGATGGAAGGGTGAGAAGAACTTGAAGTTCCTGCTGCAGAAGGTGTTGAAGCAGAGCGACGTGGGTAGCCTGGGCCGGATCGTGCTTCCCAAAGTGAGACAACATCCTCGACATGGTTTGATTAGAAGTCGATTCTTCCGTGCTTCCATGATCTCAGGATTTAGTACTCGTTGTCTTTCTCCGAAACCTTTAACGGAGTCTGATTCGTCTGTTGTTCTTTGATCCAACAGAAGGAAGCGGAGACCCACTTGCCGGAGCTGGACGCGAGGGATGGGATTTCCATCCCCATGGAGGACATCGGCACATCCCAGGTGTGGAACATGCGCTACAGGTATATGCGCCTTCCAATTCCATTGGCATCGTTTTGTCATTGCTTGATTCCGAGTGTGTTGATCTCGGCTATGCTACAGGTTCTGGCCCAACAACAAGAGCAGAATGTATTTATTGGAGAATACAGGTGAATCAGAATGTAATATAGTTTTTCAGTTCATGGTTGGCATTTGGTCGAACACTCAATACAATGATAATTCAGGGGATTTTGTGAGGTCAAACGGGCTGCAAGAAGGGGACTTCATCGTGATCTACTCCGACGTCAAGTGCGGCAAATACGTAAAACACTCACCCCACTTTGTTTCAGATCTCGATCGCTTGTCGAGGGAAGTCATCGCTGACATTATCGTACATGGTAAAAAACGATAGATGATACGGGGAGTGAAGGTTCGACAGCCGGTGGAGGCGCGAGCACCGAGCAGCAGGAACACCGGGAAGGCGCATCAGAGGAGGAATGGCTTGGAGAAGATGGCTGGCGCATCAAAAATGAAAGGACGCAGTCTCATACATGATGATGCCGACAACTACGACGATTACGACGACGACGACGACGATGTTCCACCTTCTATGCATGGCTAAGAAGGAAGCTGATCCATGGGATGGATGAGAACGAGAGAACAAGCAGATTCCAAAACCCTAACTAACGCTCTTGCTTCCGTAGGGAGTCTCCGCTTATGCCTGTTCTATTTTGATCACCTTTGGTCCTTGTGCATACCAACTCTCGTGTTGTAACCAATACTACTACAACTACCACAAGGCATGCGGTGGTCGACGGTGGGAGGATCTTTATGCGGTGGTAGTAAATAAATCTAGAGGACTGGTTTGTGTTTAGCAAACTGAATATATATATATATATATATATATATATATATATATATATATATATATATATATATATACTTTAGGTTGGTTAATGGCGAGACGTTTCATTGTCTAGCTTGATATACTTTCAAGAAATGACGCTTCAAGTAGAAGATTGTATCGAAAGAAGGGGAGTGAGTCTATAGAAATCCCACCATACCATACGGTAAGATTTCCGAGCTAAAAGCGCAAGACATTGATGGTGGTAGTAAAAATGGAATGATTTATATATAATCAAATCAATTAAAGGAAGAACTTACATTAATGTAGAAAACGAATACAACAACATTATTAAAGGAAGACACGATGTATCAAAAAAGATTTGGTCCTTAAAACCTGATCACTATTAAGGTTTAGCATGAACAACTAAGAAAGCAGTAGGTAAATTTTCGACATCTTGAAAGCTACATCGAGAAATGAGATACGGATATAATACAGCTTGAACTCACCTTCTGTCTGAGTCTCTGCATAACAGCCCTCACTTCATCGTTGACAGCCTGCCAAATTCCTGCTTCAAATGTGAATTGCGCAGCTTTCTTCACTGGACTGACTATATAAGAATGCACATCATCATTCTTGGTTGAATTACACAGTGAACTTGAATCATAACAAAATTGTTGGAGATTCCTGAAAATTTTGTGGTCCCAGAAATTTCAGACTATGAGATTATGTATATTTCAATTAGAAGATTTTCAAGATCTTCATGCTGAAAAAAAAAAGAATCTTCATGATGAGAAATTCTGAAAGAATTAATTCCAGACCATCGAGAGAGAGAGAGCGCGCGCTTACTTTCGACGTAAACGACAAACTAAAAGAGAGAAGAATTTAATTAGGAAACGACAGAAAAATACGCTTGTTATTTTGTGGATTTTTTTTCTTCGTCTTCTTTTTCTGGTTGCCGCAACATGCTGCAATAGATCCGTAAGGGTTACAAGTCAAATTTGTTTCTTAGTTCTCCATCTTTAATGACTTCCAAGTTTATCCAATAGAATCGAAGATTGGACCTGAAGCCAATTAAATATGTAGGTAGTTTTGAAGTTTACTCTCAAAATTTGACTTGGCGTGATCTAATTCACATAAATTCCATTCCTCGTGGCTCATCTTTTGTCTCTGTTTGGTAAATTTATCAGTAAGCACACACCAATTATCTCATCGTGCAGGATAACATAGGATAATTAGACTGCATAGGATTTTGGAGATCTCATCCTCAACCAGAGGAATTGAAAAAGGAAAAGAGCTCCGATGTCGGGATATGAATGCGTTCGGCAAGGAGTTGTGCAAACCTAAGTCACGTATATATGTATGATAAAAGCCTCACTGATGGTCAAGTTGCAAAACTAATTAGAGGTATGCTTGATAAAAATCTCTCTAATGGTTAAGTTAGTATAGTTAAAGAAGTGATAATATATGGATTAGAAGGGGGGTCCATAGGATTTTGAGTTAGAAAACTTTTTTGACATTCTAATAACATATAATTAGAGACAACAATATCTTGTTAAATCGAGTAAAAAATAATAATTAACTATTATCCTTTGTGACTTTCAAAGACACTTCATAAAGGTTAGTAATAAACTAAATCTTTGATCAAATTAAAATACTATATGAATATGACAAACAAGATCCAGAAAGCAAAAATTATTTATCTTGCTTTCTTCATTTGGTTGTCGATGGGTTATTGTTTGAGGAGACAGCACCCAAAGTATGGTAGGGATGTACACACTCAGCATTAATGGATTCTGTTTTGGATGTCGCCGGAAGACTCGGTGGCGTCGCCCTGCAATCACAAACTCGGTTCATTCTTCTCCGGGTGCACACACGACCCGATGACAAGTTCGGTGGAATCACCTGACTTGATCGGTTTCGCCACAATTATCGTCTCCGTGTCTTCTTCATTTCCTCAAATAAATAAGAAGTATTTTCTTAATTAACCACGTGGTAGGTACTCTTAATATCCTCTTTCCAGATTGTCTAATAATATCGTAATACTACAATTGATCTTGACATTACGTACTGTAAGCTGAATGGCAGGTTACCTAAAAGAAACTAGTAATTTATTGACATTGCAATCTATTGCCTGTATGTAACTCCCATGTGTACGGCCAAGCAAGCGTGTGGAGTCATGACTACTACTAAATCTAGGAGCTTCGAAACACCAAAACAATCTTTGCCCTTTGGTAAGTAGAACAACCATGAGAAACTTAGAATTTGATTGAAGGACAAAAAAAAAAAAAGAAACTCAGAATTTAACTTTCTGACGGTACGAACCTTTCGAAACAAAGGTTTCATTAAACACACTACTTTCTGATGGTGAAGGATAATCCAGTAAAAGCATTCAAAATAGCGAAACCCACTCGACCATGGAATAAAATCAACTTGCACCCAACACTGCTTTGAACTCACGCTCAGAGGCAACAGCAACAAGTGCGATGATCAAACTACAACTTCCTTTTTTTTGCTTCAACTGGAAAACAATCTTGAAGAAATAATCCACACAAACAACAATTAAAATCAACTTCGAAATCAGTAAAGCCTAAGCGCGAACTACAGATTTCAGCGTGCCCAAAATCAGAGTAATTCAAATACCAAACTTCTCAATACAAAAAAAGTAGGTGGGCTGCATATAATGCCCAAACCAGAGTGCCTGAGATAATTAAGATAGTAGACATCAAAAGACTGAACATTTATTCATAACAGAAACAAAAAAAGCACGGCCACCTACGACAGTGACCAGCATGACCAATAAGAGGAAGACGGTTCACCGAGTCTTGTGCATGTGGCGGACCAGATCGACAACACGCGAGCTGCAAATAAGAAAATAAGGATCAGATTAGAAGGCATAACAGATACCTCATTCCGCATGACTACAAGTAGCATAATTTATTCACAAGGTGGTTCTGAAGTACCTGTAGCCCCATTCATTATCGTACCACGACACGAGCTTGACAAAATTTCCATTTAAAGCAATTCCAGCCTTTGCATCAAAAATGCTTGACCTGCAGTAACCAATCAAAGAATTTTTAAACTACTATATTACCATGACAAAATCAGGTCAAAGGATATGAGAGGACAATTTTCCGATCATTCATTTGGAGATGATATAAACTTATTAAGAAAGCAATTAGTTTGAAACTACATATTTGACAATAAAGAGTACCTGTTATCACCCAGGAAGTCAGTGGACACCAAGTCCTCCTCCACATATCCCAGGATGCCCTTAAGCTTTCCCTCAGATTCTGCCCTGAGTTGTGACAAATTAGAAAAAAAAAAAAAAAAAAAAAACTTGTTGAGTGCCACACAATAGAAAAATAAGAGACTAGACTCCAGCATATAGGATCCTCTCCGCATAGTAGCTAGGTGTATTATGAGCAGTATATTGAAAGGATAGGTTTGTTTACTAAATTATGGTAAAATAATATGCAACCATAATCTTCTAATGACTAATCTACAACTGTACAAACAACCCACTATAGAAACACACCAATTCAATCAGTACAGACAAACAACACGGGTGTAATCATCATCGTTAAAAGAAAGGAATGTGCCAACTTTTGCTACTTACTTGATGGCAGCCTTGATCTCCTCATAGGTGGCTGCTTTCTCAAGCCTGACAGTGAGATCCACAACAGACACATCAACAGTTGGGACACGGAATGCCATACCAGTTAACTTTCCATTCAAGGCAGGGAGAACTTTTCCAACAGCCTGTCATTAGCAAATCAAAATAGTTCATGGTGTATTCTGATGTAAATCCTAGTCAGAGCAGTCATCAATCTTCAAATAAGCAGGGCAAGCATAAGAAGCAAAGCCAACAGGAAATGAAGTATACTACCAGAGCGTTTTAACCTTGTACCATTCACATACATTCATGCTAATAAACTGGGAAATTCAAAATAGTATCTTCCCTTAGACATACAATAATCATGGTAATGCATTAGTATCCATACATGAAAGCAACACTATTCTTGAATTTGTCACATTATGTGCACATATACATATAGTTTATCATACACCACACGTGCATATGTTAGGATGCACAACTAGACATAACAAAAATCTACTGAAAATACCTTGGCAGCACCAGTGCTGCTGGGAATGATGTTGAAGCTTGCAGCACGTCCACCTCTCCAGTCCTTACTAGATGGACCATCAACGGTCTTTTGAGTGGCTGAGAAAAAATAAAGCAAAAGATCATATTTACAACTTTGAAATAGACACACTTCACAACAGAATCAACTAAGTATAACTCAAGTTATAGTTACCGGTGATTGAATGAACTGTCGTCATCAAACCCTCTATTATACCAAATTTGTCATGAACAACCTGTGATATATAGGATAAAGCTCATCAATCAATATCAAGTACAATATCCAAAGAGTAGTCCTCGATAAAATGTGGTTTACCTTTGCTAGAGGAGCAAGACAGTTGGTGGTGCAGCTCGCATTAGAAACAATATTAATATCAGGCTTGTACTCATTTTCATTCACCCCTACAACAAACATTGGTGCATCCTTGCTGGGAGCAGATATAATGACCTTCTTGGCACCACCCTGTATTTAAAAAAGAATTGTCCAATAGGGAAATTCAATAAATCCTATTACCAAAAGAAGTAGCTTCACAAAAAAAGAAAAAAGAAAAGAAAAGAAGTGTATAGAACAAAACTCTTAAATTGAATGTTTGAATCATAACTCTTAAATTTCAGAAGATACATATCACTAGTATCTGTTGTTTGCTGATAACTGGAACATCCAGTTGCTTACAAGTAGAGTTGCCTGCAGGTAGCAACTGCTCACAAAAGCAATTGCTACAAGTAGCAATTGTAGGTACAGCTGTTCAAGTAACTTCAACTGTAGTTGCAAATAAGAAATGTAATACCAATAATTACAGGGACTATAGAGGAAGACAAAATGGGCCAATGTGTGAGGTAATCAGACAGGAAGTAGAGTTTTTAAGCTACTAACAATGGACTATATAATTAGTGAAAGATAATTCTAGAAATCTAGAATGAGCCAGTTTCTTCAAGCAACATATACATTAAACATTACATTTCAAACTTCCTACTTCAATGTAAATAATTGTAGATGCTAATTTCTGAAATTTTCTGACATCAGCTAAATAGTTACCAAGTAAAAAAAGGGATGAAGTGGCTGTCAATTAACAGATTCAGTGTAGCATTTTACAGGCTTAATGCTTAAATCACCCTGGAAGTTAGCCTAGCCTAGAAACTGAGTCGTCCAGGCTACTTAACAATGAAGCACTTTAATAAAATGTAGAATCGTGGAGAAATTACCATATACGAAAATATAGGCTTAAGAAAAAATCAGTTATAGTCTGAAGTACCAAATTGTACTTTAGAAACATAAACTATTAACCAAATAAACCAACGACATCTTGAATCAGCATTACCTTAAGGTGAGCAGCAGCCTTGTCCTTGTCAGTAAAGACACCAGTGGATTCCACTACGTACTCAGCACCAGTCTCACCCCATGGAATTTCCTCGGGGTTCCTAAAATCCAGAACAACATTAATACACAACTAACATCTAAAGAACAGTGATTTGAAACACCTTTATGAGAAGAAAAAACCGAAATACCTAAAACCAAATACAGCAACTTCTTTCGTGCCAAAGAGAAGAGTCTTGGAGTCCTTCACCTTAATCTCATGATGCTTCCATGATCCATGCACGGTATCATATTTAAACATGTATGTCTGGAATGCATCACGGGTTCAGAAGATTCAGTTTGAAGAAAAATGGAGCGAACATATGAATCTCGCAATTAAACCATCAGAAAAACAACCATCCTAAAGAACTACATTACGAAAGAAGACAAGTAAAACAATCAAAACCCAAAGAAACCAGACTCACTTAAATAACAGTAAACTGCTGTAAGAAGATCATTTAAAACACGAACCCATAAATGATTAGATTGTTCGAAACATTTTGAAGCATTTATTATCTGACCGAGGCAAAATCAATAGATCTATGGAATTCACTGTTAATACGGCGGCCTAGAATTCAACTATTAAGAAGATGCACAAAAAAGTGGAGATATGTGATCAATCTAGACATTCAAATAAAGCACAAAGGTCACAAAATCACTGGAATGGACCAGCACCATGTAATCGGTGGTGATGAAGGGATCATTGACGGCCACGAGCTCGACGTCCTCGCTCTGTAGAGCGACTCTGGCGACCAACCTCCCGATCCTTCCGAACCCTATCAAGAAACACAAGATCGAATCAAGAAGGTTGACAGATGTATCATAAACCCTAGAGAGTTCATATAAGAAACCGCAAGATCGAAGCTAGACTCGTAAAAAGAGACAGAGGAGGGGGAAAACCAACCGTTGATGCCGATCTTGATCTTTCCGGCTGCACGATGAACAGAAAGGACAAAGGAAATGACAAAAGTAATCAAAATCCGCACATAGAAGATCATAGAGAACAAAGAACAATGAGCCGCTGAAGAAGATCGAAGGTTCACCCATGGCAATCGCTGGCGAGACGAGAGAAGAGACCGAACACGAGAAATGAGAACGCAGTGAGAGGCCTGGGGGGTTGATTCCTTATATAGGCCAGAAGGTGGACGTGTCCAATTAGTGTTTCACCGAAATGATTTCAAATAATAATCAGCCGTCTCGGAAGGTGGACTATTGCCCTATGATTCGCGCAACGTGGAATCGTCCACTTTGTTTGTTTATTATTGGCGCTAATGTTTCTCAGGTTGTCTTAGTTAAACCGATCCGCCTACGAGGCAAGCATTCAGGGGCCAGAGAACTTTTGACGCAGACCAGCAAGAGTAAGAAAATGGGTGGTGAATAAAGTTCCGGCGGCACAATCGATAACCCTTGATCGGGAACCGGTCAAGGTGGACCTGGGCGAACCGCCGCTGGGTTTGGAGAATAGTACGGTGGCTTCCGGTGGTTTCACTCTTCCCGTTTTATACTGGCATTAGAGTCGGACAAGTCGATTCACTTTATTTGAAGCATCACATTCTTTATATTAAGATTGTACAAAAGAATAATAATATTCTATTAACAAAGTCTTATTCATGATAATAAAACATCGAACTTTTTTTTTTTTTTTTAATTTGCATTCCATGATTCAAAATAAATCTCTGTCGCTTTTGTGTCCGAGTTCGAATCCTAAGAGTATCTACTTGATGTCAATTAATGTCGACTTCATCCTTGTTGATTGATGAGGTAGTGTATCGTTCCTGTTAATATTTAAATATTAAAAAAATAAAAAAAAGTGGGTCTCATGAATCGAGATTGATGTGTTCTTGAAGTTTCGAGACAGATGAAGTGATGGAATCATGTAAGATAATGCGAAATCCTTAACTACATGTAAAACAATGAATAAATTCATCTGTTTTTTGCCATTTGAGGCTGTTGTCGTGAAGAGTTGTTTCGATAATTTAATAAAACAGGACTTCTGTTAATTGATTAAAAAAATGAATAACCAATATAACTAATCTTTTAGGTCACATGCAATTCAATCAAACTTGTTTCCTTTTATGATTCTATATAAAGAGGAGTCTATCATACATCGGGATTTAAAATATTTTTACTGCTCTCATCGCATGTCTCTTATTGTTTCAAGATTATTGTCGATGAAGCTCATGATGAGGAAATCATCTTGTGGGAGTCATCCGGAGGGACATTCAATTCTCTCATATACCCCAAAGATTGGACCAACGATCATTTCTAATGTTATTAATAATAAAAAATATTGATTTGATATTTTTTATTTTTATTTTATGTATTTTAATTAATATAAATTATAATATTTCTAAAGAAAAATCGTAGTGAAAAGACTATTTTATGCGAGGTTAGGACTTTAGGATCTCTCTCTCTCTCTCTCTCTCTCTCTCTCTCTCTCTATATATATATATATATATATATATATATATATATATATATCCAATAATGAAGCAACGAATCATACTGTACCAATCAAAATTAACTTTATCACAAGTAACCTTTGAACTTGGGCATTGCATTGGCAATTGTCATGGTGTTGGACATCTCTATGACATCTTGCTTAAGAGACGACAAGTAGTAGTTTTATCGTAAGATCTTGAATGCTGGGGATCTTGCTCTGATGCGCTCTCCGTGAGTTTTCTCATGCATCTCAGACTTGCTTCAGTAAGGTGGAAACGACGTAGAAGGGGACATGGCAAGGATCGTCATTAGAGCACATCATATAAGATACAGTATTATGCATGTTATCTGTGCACCATTTTCACTTCAACTAGATTGTTAGGGAGAATCATTATCTAAAGTTACTTCATTTTATCTTAAGTCATTTTTGTGGATGATCGGACGATATGACGAAGATTCGGATGATGTGATGAAGATTCGGATGATGTGCCGAAAGCTCGCCGATAGTTCATTGGGAGCTCACTGAGAGTTCGTTGGGAGTTCGTCGAGAGTTCATTGGGAACTCACCTAGAGTTCGTCGGGAGTTCACCGAGAGTTCGTCGGGAGCTCGTCGAGAGTTCATCAGTAGTTGGCCAAGAGTTCGTTGGGAGTTCGCTAAAAGCGTGTCGAGAGTTCACCGGAAGTTCATCGAGACTTCGCCGGAAGAACGACTGACATACCGGACAAAGATTACTTAGCTAATGTCTTAATTATCATAGTTAGAACTTAGATTGAGTTAGGATTGAGAGGTACTCTCACTAACTTAGTTAGAGGCTAACTGAGCCCAAAACAGGGCCGAGTTGGGTCGGATAGAAGGTCCACTCAACCACTTGGAGTCTTGCCAAGCGGTGGCACCGCTTAGGGTGGGCGGTGGAACCGCTTGAGGCACATCCTCCCAAGTGGTCTAGGCGGTCGGTGGTTCCGTCGGCAGTTAATGCTGCCAAGCAGTGGTACCACCCTCTCAGGCCGTGGTATCATCAGAACTTAGTCTCCGAGGCTCTGTCAGGCGGTAATACCACCAAAATAGATGGTGGTACTGTCTAGTGTCAAAGTATCAGATGGTGGTACCACCAAGTAATGACGATGGTATTGCCAGTACCCCGAAAATCTGAGATAAAACACTTTTTAGCTCCAATTTTAAAGCCATTAGGGCATATAAATACCCCATTCCTTTTTGCATGAAAAAAAAAGGTTGTAACAAAGTGTAAAAACATATTGAAGTGTTGGAGTATAAAAGTATTGTAAAAAGAGCTAAGAGTCCTCCTCTTTCTTCAGCTTTGTAATCATTAGAGAAGAGGTGTGAGGGTTGTCTCCTAAACCCGTGAAAAGGAGAAAGCTTTGTAAGAAGGTGGTTGGTCTTCGCTTATTAAAGGAAGACCATTAGTAGACGTCGATGATCTCATTGGAGGAGGAATCATAAGTGGATGTAGGTCATAACGACCGAACCACTATAAATCCAGTGTATTCTTTCTTTACTGCTTTCTTTCACTACTTAGTTGTATTCTACATTTTACATTTACTCTAAGTCATTACTTTCATTACTTTCTGATATGGGCTTTGTCGAAACGATTGTATCGAAAGAAATTTTTCGAATCAATGAAAATTATATCACTGTACTAATTCACCCCCTCCTCTTAGTGTTGTATTAATCCTAACAATTGATTTTAGAGCAAGGTTACTCTCAATTTAGTTTAAAACCCAAGAGAGATAGCTTTTGTCGGTAATCATGAGGGTTATTTTATCACACATCATCCCATGTTCAATGGAACATACTATACTTATTGGAAAACTAGAATAAGGATTTTTTTATTTCTATGGATTTCGAGTTATGGAATATCGTCGAAAATAGATTTCAAAAGTCTTCTATTTTAATGATCAATTGGAATGATTTGGAGAAAAAAACTTTTTCTTTGAATACCAAAGCTATTAACGCTTTGTTTTGTGCATTAGATAAAAATAAATTCAATCGAGTTTCTATTTATGAAACAACTTATAACATTTGACATACTCTTGAAATTTCATACGAAAGCACAAGTAGAGTTAAGGAGTCAAAAATCAATCTTTTAGTTTATAGTTATGAATTATTTCATATGAAACCAAGCGAGATTATTGGAAATATGTACACCTAGTTTACGGATGTCGTTAATGGTCTAAAAGCACTTAGTTAAAATTTTTTCTAACTTTAAACTTGTTAACAATATATTAAGATCCCTTCCAAAGAGTTGGAATCCTAAAGTAACCGCAATTCAAGAAGCCAAAGACTTGAACAACTTTCCATTAGAAGAACTTATCGGGTCTTTGATGATATATAAAATGATTTCCAATACATATTAAAAACTTGAGAACAACATTCCAAAGAATAGGAAGGATTTGACACTTAAAAGAAAACTCAAGTGGTGATGATGATGATGACTTGACACTTCTAACAAGAGAATTTTAAAAATTCATAAAAAGGAAAAAAACTAAACATTAAAAAAAAAAAACTTAAAAAGGACCAAATAATTTATTACGAATACAAGAAGCCGGGGCACTTCAAAAGTGAATGTCTCCAAGTGAAGAAGAAGCAATCGAATAAGAAGAAAGCACTAAAAACTACTTGGGACGATTCGAGTGCATCCGAAGACGAGGAGCCAACCAACAAAGAAATCACAAATTATGCTCTAATGACACTCAATGACGAGGTAAGTGACCTAAACGAATCTCATTTATTTTATAATGAATTACTTAATGTTTTTAATGATTTGTTTGATGAATATAAATTAGTTAGTAAAAAGTATAAATTATTAAAAAATAAGCATGCTTCTCTTGTTAGTAAATTAAATAGATTGAACATGGAGCATGATAATGTAATATTGTCTCCTTGTACAAATTGTGAAGAATTAGAGATGCTTAAAAATTTGCTACGACATGAAATCATAGAACAATTTGAAATAGGAAACAAATCCTTAAACATGATATTTGCAAAAGGGGATCATGTTCGTAGAAGAAATATAGATGGCTTTGTGAGTAACACTCAAAGGCCAACCATCTTTGCTAAAGGCCTAACTTTGCATGTTTCACCCTAAAACAAATGTAATTTTTGTTACAAATATGGACAAATGTATAGTGTTGAATCTCGAATTTTGATGATGAAACTAATTGATTGTGTTTAGATGTTTAACTGCATTTTGAGTAATGCAGGTCTACTCGATTAGGATTAGATAGTTGACGCAGGAGGAATTGACATTGCGCCGGAGGAGATCACGTTAGGATATTGGATGGCAGAAGGCTTCGGACGTCGGGCATCGGGCCAAGGAGAGCGTAATTGCGCCAAGGATATCAGGATTGCGGAGGTCAATTGCCGATTGGGCAACAAGCCGCAAGAGAGGACGATGCGCTGAAGAATCGGATGAAGTGCCAACCAATGACGTGTCGGGCAACGGAATGTCAATTCGCGTTGTAATAATTGTCTAGATCAGAGTAGAGTTTTAGTTTGTGTGTGCAGGAATAACTACGATAATGAGAAAGACATAAAGCAAAACAAAGTGCAGAGTCAAGAGCGAAGGATTCATTGGGAGTTCGAGAGTTCGACGGAAGTCCGAAGGTTCGTCGGGAATGCTGCCGGAACTAGCCGAGAATGAGTAGGGAGCTTGCCGAAGGGTTTTTTGGAAGCTCACCGAAAGGTTCGTGGGAAGTTCGCAGAGCTCGCCGAGAAAGATCGGAGCTTGCCGAAGAAGCTCGTTGGAACTCGCCAAGATCAAATCGTGAAGTTTAAGAGCTTGCCGGGAGTCCGCAGAATGGTTTCCGAGAGTTTATCGGAAGACCGCCGAAAGTTCATCGGAAGCTCGCCGAAAGAAGTCTTGACTTATGGACTTTGTAATAGCTTATAAAATGTCTTTAAATTCGTAGTTAGCATGTTAATTAGGGTTATGATTATGTATTAATCCTATAACCCAAGTAGGGGCCAATTGGGCCCGAGTTCAGACTAGTTTGGGCCAAGATTGAAGCCCAACTAGTGGGCTAAAAACACTATAGGCGGTGGCACCGCCTGGGCTAGGCAGTGGCACCGCCCAGCACTGTCACGGTCAGAAACTGACAGGCGGTGGCATTGCCACTGACAGGCGGTGGCACCGCCAGCATCGGGAACTCCACGAGAATTCAAATTTGGAGCCCAAATTTGAATCCTCTTGAGGCCTATAAATACCCCTCAAATCTTAGCTGAGATTACAACTTTTTGAGCAGCAATTGATTGAGAGAAAAGTCTTAGAAAGTCTTAGCAAGTCTAGTTTTCAATTTGCTAGAAAAGTTCTCCTCCTTTCTTGCTGAAAATTTATAAGAGGTTGAACTATTTGTAAAAGGTTGTAAGAGGGGTATTTGCCCTTCCATTTCAAGAGATTTACTAGTGGAAGGTGGGAGCCTCATCGAAGAGGGGCCTCGCAAGTGGATGTAGGTCATTTGACCGAACCACTCTAAAATCGGCGTAATCTCCGGTTTGCGTTTATGTTTATGCATTTATCTTTATGCAAACCTTTACTTTGCTAAGTTCACTACCCTCATCTTATTACGTACGCTTTCAACGCAATTGAAACGGTTTCAAACGAAATATTATTCTTATCGTACGAAAGATTTATTAAAACCGAAGTTTTAATCCGCTGCACTAATTCACCCCCCCCTCTTAGTGCCGCTCCGATCCTAACAATTGGTATCAGAGCCCGGTATTTCTAATTTCGGATTTACACCCAAGAGAAATGGCTCTTCATGGCTTTCAAGAGGGCTTATCGGTTTTACGTCCACCGTTGTTTAACGGATTGGACTACACTTGTTGGGAAACTCGAATGAGAGTTTTCTTGATTTCTATGAATTTGGATTTATGGAATATCGTTGAGAACGATTTTCAACTTCCCTCTAAACCGATGAACGAATGGTCGGATTTGGAGAAGAAGTATTTTTCTTTAAACGCAAAGGCTATGAATGCCTTATTTTGCGCTTTGGACAAAAATGAGTTCAATCGGATTTCTATGTGCGAAACGGCTTTTGATATTTGGCGAACACTTGAAATCACACACGAGGGAACTAGTAGAGTCAAAGACTCGAAAGTTAACATTTTAATGCATGATTTCGAGCTTTTTTTCAAATGAAGCCGAAGCTTAAACCATTGTTGACATGTACACCCGTTTTACGGATGTCGCCAATGGTTTACAAACTCTTGGCAAATGTTTCTAATTTTGAACTTGTTAGTAAAGTTTTACGATCGCTTTCTAAAGTTTGGGAATCAAAAGTTAAAACAATCTGAGAAACAAAAGATTTAAATATTTTTCCACTTAAAGAACTTATCGGCTTATTGATGACATATGAAATGGTGCGCAATGCACATGATGAACACAATGAACACTTGAACCACCTTCCAAAGAATAGGAAGGATTTGGAACTCCGGACAAATGAATACCACTTGAGCGATGACTCAAGTGATGAGGACAATGATGAACTTGAACTTCGAACACTAACTCTTAATAAGTTCATTAAACAAAAATCTAAAATGAACAATGAACTTGAACGGAGGAAGAGGCCAAAGAAAAGGAAGGCACCCAAGGATGAATCAAGAACTTCCAAAGATGAAACGGCGAATTGGGCTTTGATGGGCTTCGACTACAAGGTAAGTAACTCAACTCTCTTGAATTATTTTGAAATTACTTGAAGTTTTTCATGAGTGCTTAATTTAGATAGTAGGAATAGGAAATAAAAATTATTTTTCAAAAATTATATCATGTTTTTCTTTTTAGCATCTTCTGTAAAATTAAAAACTTTGATCGTGAAATATATATTGCTAAGGTTTCATGCATGTTATGTTTTTGAAATGTTAAATGATGTATACAACATTAGGGATGATAATTATATGATATGTGATAATGCTTAGGATTAATCCATACATGTGTATCTTGATGATTTTATGACATACATGAGTTTTTGATATAAATGTTGATTTGAAACTCTCATTTTAGATTAACATATTTTTAGACTAATCATTTTTATGACATATTAAGATGACATAGTGCATGTACATCTTTGATGAATTTCTTGATAGTCTTTTGATGATAGATGTGATATCATGATGTGTTTGGTCTTAACGGCTTCATGACGAAACTTATGTTTTGATGATGATACATGTTTTCACAAAAGACTTAAATACTCTCACATGAAATTAATTGTATGAAATGAAAATGAATTTTCTATCCTATTGAAATTAATGAATTTATTTTACTAATTTTGTGAATCTCGAAATTGATTTTGATGACTTGATTATGAATTTCAAGTTAACGATTTGATTTAAATGAGTTTTATCTAAATCATAATCTTGATCTTGAAAATTGGAATCACAAATAATGTCTTTTAGTATTCATGAATTGATACTCACAATATGAAAGTATTGTTATTCGTGACTTGAATTTGATTGAAACATTGCATGCTTAAATTAATCATTCTCCTATGTTTCAAAAATTCTTTAAATGACTTATGTGATGATTGAAAATTAATTTACTTTATGATAAATCTATGTATACCATTTTGAATCTCTTGAAAGTAATATTGAGATTTTGATGATTTGGACGATTTGAATTTGAATGAGTTTTTTTTCCAAAGTCATGATCTTGATTCCGTGATATTTACAAATTAAGATTTATTATGAATCAAGATTTTTTCATTAATCGATCTCCCAAGATTTTCTTTTGATTATTTATGAGTAGGTTTTTCAAAAAGAAATTATGCATTTTGGCATTCACATATTCTAATCTTTCATGATATGATTTTTATGTAATTCCTTGTATTCATGAAATGTTTATCGCATCACCCAACTACTTTCTTCTTGATATTCCTTATGTGGTGATATAAAATTATGCATGAAATACTCTTGATATTATTTTGATACATACAAATGAAGGGTTATGATCATGAATGGTCGGATGAAATTTGACAAGTTAATACCATCATGATTTGAAACATTTATGATTTGAAATTATGCACGCAATTATTTTTTATTGTGATGATATATGCATATAATGTGTATCATAAATGCTCTAAATGATGAATGCGTGGTATCATGATCAAAATATTGATAAATGCTATGATTTATTACCAAAATAATGTATCATGTATGATATGCTCATAATGTTGATTGATTTATTCAATATCGTGCATGAATGAAATATAAGGTTTTTGAAATAGTGCATGTTTCAATTTGAAAATATAATGATGCACAAATGAGATTGATACTTACCTTTGTCATAATTGATGTAAAGGGTCTTCCCTTCTTTTTGATAATGACAAAGGGGGAGATAGCTAGCTTGCACAAGTCAAGAAGATGCAAAAACTTGATTGCTAGCTTGCCTATCTTAAGTAGCAAAGATTGCTAACTTGCTTATTTCAAGAAGCAAAAGTTGTCTTCTTGAACATCACTATCTTGCCTATCTCAAGAAGCAAGACTTGCAACCTACACATTACAATAGGAAGCAAGAATCGATAGCTTACACACTCCAACAAGAAAGCTATCTTGTATTTGCTTTCAAAATTTCTGCTAGCTTCTATGTTGCAAAACTTGCTCACTTTTTCAAACACTTTGCTAGCTTGCACTTTGTAAAGGAAGCAAAAATAGCACTTCTCAAAAGAGAAGAAAGAACTTACTATCTTGAAATATCACAAAAGTTTGCTACCTTGCATGATATAAAATTTGCTATATCAAACATCATAAATATTGTTACTTGCAAAGAAAAGCAAAGTGTAATCTTGCATAAAAATTCAAGTGTTGAATTGCCATGCTTTTGTGCCTATATGTTGTGATGAAAATCTAGCTTCATGTTGTAAAAACTTACATATTTTTTAAAATAGCTAGAGCTACTTCTCCTTTTTGTTGATGACATAGGGGGAGAAGTATATTGATGACTTCATGCATTGAATTAAACATTTTATATATATTTGCATGATGGTTTAAATGTTTTTCATAACATGTGATGAATGTTACTTGGATTTGAGATAATCCAAGTGTTCTATCAATGACATATTGATAGGGGGAGTTTGTTTAAACTCCGGGGAGTTAAGGTTAACTCCGTTAGTCATCAATTAGTTGTCATCATAAAAAAGGGGGAGATTGTTGAATCTGGGATTTTGATGATGAAACTAATTGATTGTGTTTAGATGTTTAACTGCATTTTGAGTAATGCAGGTCTACTCGATCAAGATTAGACAGTTGACGCAGGAGGAATTGACATTGCGCCGGAGGAGATCACGTCAGGATATTGGATGGCAGAAGGCTTCGGACGTCGGGCATCGGGCCAAGGAGAGCGGAATTGCGCCAAGGATATCGGGATTGCGGAGGTCAATTGCCGATTGGGCAACAAGCCGCAAGAGAGGACGATGCGCTGAAGAATCGGACGAAGTGCCAACCAATGACGTGTCGGGCAACGGAATGTCAATTCGCGTTGTAATAATTGTCTAGATCGGAGTAGAGTTTTAGTTTATGTGTGCAGGAATAACTACGATAATGAGAAAGACATAAAGCGAAACAAAGTGCAGAGTCAAGCGCGAAGGATTCATTGGGAGTTCGAGAGTTCGACGGAAGTCCGAAGGTTCGTCGGGAATGTTGCCGGAACTAGCCAAGAATGAGTAGGGAGCTTGCCGAAGGGTTTTTTGGAAGCTCACCGTAAGGTTCGTGGGAAGTTCGCGGAGCTCGCCGAGAAAGATCGGAGCTTGCCGAAGAAGCTCGTTGGAACTCGCCAAGATCAAATCGTGAAGTTTAAGAGCTTGCCGGGAGTCCGCAGAATGGTTTCCGAGAGTTTATCGGAAGACCGCCGAAAGTTCGTCGGAAGCTCACCGAAAGAAGTCTTGACTTATGGACTTTGTAATAGCTTATAAAATATCTTTAAATTCGTAGTTAGCATGTTAATTAGGGTTAAGATAATGTATTAATCCTATAACCCAAGTAGGGGCCAATTGGGCCCGAGTTCGGACTAGTTTGAGCCAGAAACTAGTTCGGACTAGGATAATGTATTAATCCTAGCACTGTCAGGGTCAGAAACTGACAGGCGGTGGCACCGCCACTAACAGGCGGTGGCACCGCCAGCATCGGGAACTCCACGAGAATTCAAATTTGGAGCCAAAATTTGAATCCTCTTGAGGCCTATAAATACCCCTCAAATCTCAGCTGAGATTACAACTTTTTGAGCAGCAATTGATTGAGAGAAAAGTCTTAGAAAATCTTAGCAAGTCTAGTATTCAATTTGCTAGAAAAGTTCTCCTCCTTTCTTGCTGAAAATTTGTAAGAGGTTGAACTATTTGTAAAAGGTTGTAAGAGGGGTATTTGCCCTTCCATTTCAAGAGATTTGCTAGTGGAAAGTGGGAGCCTCATCGAAGAGGGGCCTCGCAAGTGGATGTAGGTCATTTGACCGAACCACTCTAAACTCGGCGTAATCTCCGGTTTGCGTTTATGTTTATGCATTTATCTTTCTGCAAACCTTTACTTTGCTAAGTTCATTGCCCTCATCTTATTACGTACGCTTTCAACGCAATTGAAACGGTTTCAAACGAAACATTATTCTTATCGTACGAAAGATTTATTAAAACCGAAGTTTTAATCCGCCGCACTAATTCACCCCCCCCTCTTAGTGCCGCTCCGATCCTAACATATAGTTCACATAAGTTAATTTGGGTTCTTAAAGGAACCTTAAATGACTTAATACAAAATGATAAGTTAGGTAGATCTATTTACGAGGAACCCAAGGTAAAATAGGTACCTAAAAGAAAACTCCCTTTTTTGTGGATATGTCTATAATCACAAGCTAGGAGTAAGAGATGATACTTTGATAGTGGATACTCAAGGCATATAACTGAAGATCTAACACACTTCTCTAAGCTCACTAGCCAAGATGAAGAATTTGTCATATTCGGAGATGTAACATCCCTCATTTTTAAAAATTTAGTAAAAGGTTTGTTTATAAAAATAAGGGTTATTTAATAATTATTTTATATTAAATAATATTATATTAAAAGTTTATGGCTAGGGACCTAAGAGTAAATATTAGAAGTTTGATATAATTTATGAAAGATTCAGATTTAAATTAAAAAAAAAAATAGTGGACATGTGTCACTAGCTAACCTAAGAGTGGCACTTATGTTTACTCTAAAGATGACACCTAGCCTCATGTATGCATGACACCTTGCAACTTTTGCATTAGCCAAAACCAAAAAAAAAAAAAAAAAACTAGATGAAAGGTTAAATAAAACAAACCTGAAGAGTTGCAGCCAACGTGAGTTTGAGAAGAGAAGGGAAGAAGCAGAAGAAGAAGAAGAGCTTGAGGTTTTTCATAAATTTTTCTACATTTGGGATTCAAATAATTTTAAGGCAAGTGTTCTAACCCCATCCCACAGTAACCTTAATCTCTATTTCCATTTTTATTCTATAAAATTTAAATGATTTCAACTGAGAACTAGACCTTCTTTCGTTTTGATATAAAGCTATGAATCTGTAATTTTTCGATAATCTGACTTCTAAGTAATGTTTCGATCATAACATTTTGTAATAAACTCTGATTTAGACAAAACCTATTCCATTTGAAAGTAGACAAAAAAATATTTATTTTGATACTAAGACCGAATGATTTGGAGTTTAAAAGCCTACTAAGACTTCTATTTAAATTAACCCTACAGATTCTACAAAATAGGGACTGAAATTTCTGACCTCTTGTTGCTTAACTACTTATAACTTTCTGCTGTGAACTCAGATTCATACAAAGTATGATTTATTCGAAGTTAGACTTAAAATTCATTCTGTATATATCTGATTTAAAATTTTTTGAGTAAAATTGCTAACTGAAACATCTACTTTCATCGACCCTATGGATTTAGTAAAACAAAGCTAATATTTTCAGACCTTTCTCTATGAAATTATCTGTAACTCCCTGTTGTAAATTTCAATTCTTGTAAAACTTAATTGGCCTAAAATTAGATTGACAAAGCTTTCTAATGACACCTATTTTGTATAAATTGGAGCATAATTGGTTATCCAAATAGTTCATACAATGTTCCTATCAAATTCTGCCAGAATCGAGCTTTGGTCGATTTCAGCTTTCCTTGTTTCTTCTCTTTGGAAATCAATTTCGGTAAAAACTCTTACTTTAGTTAATATTTACATTATTACCTTAAATTCCTGTATAGTTTTATCCTTTATTTATTTGTACATCTGCAGCTATCATCTAAAGTTCATGTTTGCATCGCAATGATTCGACACATGCATCCCATTGTTCCGCATTTGCTTTCGATATGTGCCTCTTCCAGTTTCATTTCTTTGGATATTGAATTCATCTAACTTTCTTATTTCAATTGAGCTATATGTGATTTCTTGAAATCCTTGTATGCTCTTGCTTTTGTTTCCTTTCAAATCTGAATACATTTGTGAAAGATTATATGATATGAATGAGCAAGTTGATTATAATTCTGCCAAAGACCCTTTAACTATTCATCGAGGACCAATGACAAGAGCGAAAACTAAAAGGATGAAAGAAGCCTTAACTTGTTTATTAGAAGGCATTTGGAAAGAGCAAGCTAGTCAAAACTTGGTCAAGGTTCTATGGATATAAGAAGAGCCTAAAATAATTAACCTGATTCAAATAAGTCAACATCATGAAGAGAAAGTCCAACCTTGAGAGAAGGATGAATTTTTAGCCATCTTTGAAGAATAAAGGTCATTCAGCCATATTAGACCATATTAGGAATTGTGGGCTTATTCATGAATAATTATTCAAAATAATTCAATGTAGATTCATGAGTAATCTACATTCATGCATTAGGAATATGAATATCATTTAATATATTCATTCCCTTTGTACTTGGCCTTTGTACTATATAAACAAGGCTGACTCTCTTTGTAAGAGGACATTGGAGAAGTATATTCAACTTACAACACCGGTGAGTGTTTTGTTTTTAAGTTCTTGCATGAACTTTGGACTTATCAAGCATTTCTGTTTGTGGCGTTCAAAACCCAAGAAAAATCTTTGTTTTTCCTTTCAACTTATCAAACTTCTTAGTTTGTGGCGTTTTAAGGGAATCAAAGTACTATTCTAATTACTTCATCAAATTTTCATTGATTATGTGATTAGAATAGTTTTCCTAACTTCAATCTTGAACGATCCATCTTGTTTCAAATCGTTGGAGGGGGTCAATTTGTATTCCATATGTATCATAGCTCTTTAGCTATCGGGGTATATGGTTGCTAAGTTGAAGATTTCCATCATTATATTTGTATCGTATTGACTCGAAAGGCATATGTACATTTCGTTGTTCCGCATGTACTTCCAATATATGCTAATTTCATTATTCATACTCTCCCTTTGTACTTTAGTGTTTGTGGGATAAATGTGAACCTTTGCTAGAAATGGTAAAGGGAGTTATGCTTAGAGCCCGTGATGCTCTACCGGCCCCTATGACTTCACTCAAACGTGGGTGGATGGAGCTCCCAGACATGGGAGACTTATGTTTGGTGGTCATTCAGAAATGGATGAACCATATTATGTTATGATCCCACTTTACCTTCTATATGTTTGATATGATATCCAAAGCTTTGGCTATGTTTCTACGCATGCTTTGGATAAGAATGAAATGAATGCATCATCATGTGACATTTGGGCTTCTATTTATGTTTTATTCTTTGATATATTTCTAAAATATTATAAGTCTTTATTATACCTTGAAATTGCCATGTGCCATAGATATGCTCCTTATGTCAATGAGATGCTCCAATTACCCTTTCTCGATTATATAAACAAAACATGCTTCGAACGAAATGATATCGTAATTCTGCATTCAAACAACACATGCTTCTGTTTCATCTTGTATCTCTGCTTTGTATTTTTGATACCTTATTTGTTTGAAAAAAAAAAACTGTCCTCTTTGCTATAAATATGTTAATCGCTTGCTGAGTTTTATATACTCACCCCGTTGATATATAAATTTTTCATGATAGCTTATCGCTTGCTAAAATATATAGTTTGGGTTGAGGCAATAGGAAGATAGAAGATTTTGGGGCAAATCTTTCGTACTTGATATGTTGATATTGTATAAGTTCTTTTTGTGTGTATCAATGACAAATCTAGATTGATGTATCCTATAAATATTTGAAAAGTACCTCTTATGTTATGATTTTGGGAATGTTAAGTTAAAATTATGTAATGAATGATATAAACATGTGGTACATGTTGGTTTTATAATTGTATAGATTCTCACAATTATGGATTTATGATGTTGTTATGGTTTAGTTAAGTTGCATTTGGATTTTAAGAATCATCTAGTGATATGATGTATGATTATAAACTGCACAGGTTTTGTGAATTGTGGATTGTAGAGGTGAATAACTTGAATGTTTTTCTTAGTGACCTCAAATGTGTGATTGGATCCTGGATTGTTTGTTGAATTATAATATTATCAATTTTGAGTTAGGTTCACACCTCCAGAATGAAAATTATATTCGGGGGGGCATGACAGAGTGGTATCAGAGCATGGTTTGAGGATCACGAAAATATTTGATATGTTGACGTGCAAAATATATTGAGGTCTAGTGAACTATAGTGATTGGTGAAAATTTTCTTTGATGTATTTTAGGAATCTAGGATGACGAGGACATTTAGTCCTCCTACTTCATCTACTTTTGATTAATTAAGTGCGATAAAAGGGTTGATTGGGGATATTAAATCAGTATGGCACAGTAGAAGCGTGGTGAACCTAATACATTAGTAGCAAAAAAAATAGATGATGCAATTAGAGAAGATATTTGATGTACGGAATTGTTCTGATGATCAAAAGAATTTTTAGAGATCAAGAACAAGAATAGCAAGGACATGTTTACTAAAAAAAAAAAGATTAGAAATGAATCAGAATGTGATAATAAGAGTGTCAAGACATTGATTTAAAAAGGGAAGTCACCATAAAAGATTCAATCCTGTGTACGATGCGAGTTAAATTATGAAATAAGTTTGTATTTGTAGGTGACTGGAGCCTATTTTGCTTGTGGAAATTAGAATCATAAAATAAAAGACTATCCTTTGGACAAGAAGAAAGAATCACTGCCTCATAAATCATCAGCCCATGTCAGAGTGTATGTTATCATGGAATATGGTTCTAAAGCTTTTGAATTAGTGGTAGAAGGTACTATTCATGTTTCTAAAAAAATGCAAATATTTGTTTGACCATGTGTCTTCTATGATTTGATTCGTAATATTTTGTTTATCACATGGGCATTCAACCTGAACCACTAGATTATATGCTATATGTAAATACGACTATTGGGGATTGTTTGATAACAAACTCGATCTGGTCATCTTGTTTGATTTCTATTGGAGAACACGAACTTCTTGCTGATTTGGTTCTCCTAGATATTTAGAGTTTTAATATTATACTAAGTATGGATTGACTATCTTTCAATCATACCAGTATATATTGTTATACAAAATGATCACTTTTTGCATACTAGATCATCCCATCTTTTATTTTGAGAGTATTCGGCATGATTTACCTCATTGCTTGATGTATTTCTAGATGACTTGCCTGGTTTACCTCCAGGTAGAGAGGGTGAATTTACTATTGACTTGTCGAATCTCGTATTTTGATGATGAAACTACTTGATATGTGTTTATAATTTAAACTGCATTTTGAGTGAGGCAGGTCTACTCGATCAGGATTAGACAGTTAACGCAGGAGGAATTGACGTTGTGCCGGAGGAGATCACGTCAGGATATTAGACGGCAGAAGGCTTCGGACGTCAGGCATCAGGCCAAGGAGAGCGGAATTACGCCAAGGATATCGGGGTTGTGGAGGTCAACCGCCGATTGGGCAACAAGCTGCAAGAGAGGACGATGCGCTGAAGAATCGGACGAAGCGCCAACCAAAGATGTGCCAGGCAACGAAATGCTGATTCGCGTTGTAATAATTGTCTAGATCGGAGTAGGGTTTTAGTTTGTGTGTGCAGGAATAACTATGATAATGAGAAAGACATAAAGCGAAACAAAGTGCGGAGTCAAGCGCGAAGGATTCATTGGGAGTTCGAGAGTTCGACGGAAGTCCGAAGGTTTGTCGGGAATGCTGCCCGAACTAGCCGAGAATGAGTAGGGAGCTTGCCGAAGGGTTTTTTGGAAGCTCACCAAAAGGTTCGTGGGAAGTTCGCGGAGCTCGCCGAGAGAGATCGGAGCTTGCCGAAGAAGCTCGTTGGAACTCGCCAAGATCAAATCGTGAAGTTTAAGAGCTTGCTGAGAGTCTGCAGAATGGTTTCCGAGAGTTTACCGGAAGACCGCCGAAAGTTCGCCGGAAGCTCGCCGGAAGAAGTCTTGACTTATGGACTTTGTAATAGCTTATAAAATGTCTTTAAATTTGTAGTTAGCATGTTAATTAGGGTTAGGATTAGGTATTAATCCTATAACCCAAGTAGGGGCCAATTGGGCCCGAGTTCGGACTAGTTTGGGCCAAGATTGAAGCCCAACTAGTGGGCTGAAAACACTGTAGGCGGTGGCACTGCCTGGGCTGGGCGGTGGCACCGCCCAGCACTATCAGGGTCAGAAACTGACAGGCGGTGGCACCGACACTGATAGGCGGTGGCACCGCCAGCATCGGGAACCCAAAGAGAATTCAAATTTTGGAGCCCAAATTTGAATCCTCTTGAGGCCTATAAATACCCCTCAAATTTCAACTAAGATAACAACTTTTTGAGCAGCAAGTGTTTGAGAGAAAGGCCATATAAAAGTCCTTGCTAGTCTTGTTTTCAATTTGCTAGTGTTCACCTCTTTCTTTCTTACTGAAAATCTGTAAGAGAGTGAACCGCTTGTAAAAGAGTTGTAAGAGGGGTATTCACCCTTCCCTTTCAAGAGATTAGCTAGTGGAAGGTGGGAGCCTCATCGAAGAGGGGCCTCGCAAGTGGATGTAGGTCACTTGACCGAACCACATAAAAAACGGCGTAATCTCTGGTTTGTATTTCATTACTGCTATTTACATTACTGTAAACCTTCTTACTTGCTTTATTTCATCATTACCTTTGCTACACAACTTTGCGAATACGCTTTCAAGTTAAGCACTTCCGATTCCGATTTTTATCGTACGAAAGATTTGTTGAAACCAACGTTTTAATCCGCTGCACTAATTCACCCCCCCCTCTTAGTGCCGCTCCGATCCTAACAATTGGTATCAGAGCCCGGTATTTCTCATTTCGGATTTACACCCGAGAGAAATGACTCTTCATGGCTTTCAAGAGGGCTTATCGGTTTTTCGTCCACCATTGTTTAACGGATTGGACTACACTTTTTCGAAAACTCCAATGAGAGTTTTCTTGATTTCTATGAATTTGGATTTATGGAATATTATTGAAAACGGTTTTCAACTTCCCTCTAAACCGATGAACGAATGGTCGGATTTGGAGAAGAAGTAATTTTCTTTAAACGCAAAGGTTATGAATGCCTTATTTTGCGCTTTAGACAAAAATGAGTTCAATCGGATTTCTACGTGCGAAACGACTTTTGATATTTGGCGAACACTTGAAATCACACACGAGGGAACTAGTAGAGTCAAAGACTCGAAAGTTAACATTTTAATGCATGATTTTGAGCTTTTTCAAATGAAGCCGAGCGAAACCATTGTTGACATGTACACCCATTTTACGGATGTCGTCAATGGTTTACAAACTCTTGGCAAATGTTTCTCGAATTTTGAACTTGTTAGTAAAGTTTTACGATCACTTTCTAAAGTTTGGGAATCAAAAGTTACGGTAATACAAGAAACAAAAGATTTAAATATTTTTCACTTGAAGAACTTATCGGCTCATTGATGACATATGAAATGGTGCACAATGCACATAATGAGCACAATGAAAACTTGAACCACCATCCAAAGAATAGGAAGGATTTGGAACTCCGGACAAATGAATACCACATGAGCGATGACTCAAGTGATGAGGACAATGATGAACTTGAACTTCGAACACTAACTCTTAATAAGTTCATTAAACAAAAATCTAAAATGAACAATGAACTTGAACGGAGGAAGAGGCCAAAGAAAAGGAAGGCACCCAAGGATGAATCAAGAACTTCCAAAGATGAAACGGCGAATTGGGCTTTGATGGGCTTCGACTACAAGGTAAGTAACTCAACTCTCTTGAATTATTTTGAAATTACTTGAAGTTTTTCATGAGTGCTTAATTTAGATAGTAGGAATAGGAAATAAAAATTATTTTTCAAAAATTATATCATGTTTTTCTTTTTAGCATCTTTTGAAAAATTAAAAACTTTGATCGTGAAATATATATTGCTAAGGTTTCATGCATGTTATGTTTTTGAAATGTTAAATGATGTATACAACATTAGGGATGATAATTATATGATATGTGATAATGTTTAGGATTAATCCATACATGTGTATCTTGATGATTTTATGACATACATGAGTTTTTGATGTAAATGTTGATTTGAAACTCTCATTTTAGATTAACATATTTTTAGACTAATCATTTTTATGACATATTAAGATGACATAGTGCATGTACATCTTTGATGAATTTCTTGATAGTCTTTTGATGATAGATGTGATATCATGATGTGTTTGGTCTTAACGGCTTCATGACGAAACTTATGTTTTGATGATGATACATGTTTTCACAAAAGACTTAAATACTCTCACATGAAATTAATTGTATGAAATGGAAATAAATTTTCTATCCTAATGAAATTAATGAATTTATTTTACTAATTTTGTGAATCTCGAAATTGATTTTGATGACTTGATTATGAATTTCAAGTTAACGATTTGATTTAAATGAGTTTTATCTAAATCATAATCTTGATCTTGCAAAATTGGAATCCCAAATAATGTCATTTAGTATTCATGAATTGATACTCACAATATGAAAGTATTGTTATTCATGACTTGAATTTGATTGAAACATTGCATGCTTAAATTAATCATTCTCCTATGTTTCAAAAATTCTTTAAATGCCTTATGTGATGATTGAAAATTAATTTACTTTATGATAAATCAATGTATATCATTTTGAATCTCTTGTTAAGATTTTGATGATTTGGACGATTTGAATTTGAATGAGTTTTATCCAAAATCGTGATCTTGATTCCGTGATATTTATAAATTAAGATTTATTATGAATCAAGATTTTTTTTTCATTTATCGATCTCCCAAGATATTCTTTTGATTATTTATGAGTAGGTTTTTCAAAAAAAAATTATGCATTTTGGTATTTACATATTCTAATATTTTATGATATGATTTTTATATTCCTTGTATTCATGAAATGTTTATCGCATCACCCAACTACTTTCTTCTTTATATTCCTTATGTGGTGATATAAAATTATGCATGAAATACTCTTGAAATTATTTTGATACATACAAATGAAAAGTTATGATCATGAATGGTCAGATGAAATTTGACAAGTTAATACCATCATGATTTGAAACATTTATGATTTGAAATTATGTACGCAATTACTTTTTATTGTGATGATATATGCATATAATGTGCATCATAAATTCTCTAAATAATGAATGCTTGGTATCATAATCAAAATATTGATAAATGCTATGATTTATTACCAAAATGATGTATCATGTATGATATGCTTATAATGTTGATTGATTTATTCAATATAGTGCATGAATGAAATATAAGGTTTTTGAAATAGTGCATGTTTCAATTTGAAAATATAATGATGCACAAATGAGATTGATACTTACCTTTGTCATAATTGATGTAAAGGGTCTTCCCTTCTTTTTGACAATGACAAAGTGGGAGAAATATTGCTCGCTCAAGATACAAAATTTGAAAACTTGCACATTGCAAAAGAAGCAAAACTTGCAACTTGCACATTGCAATAGGAAGCAAGAATCGTGAGCTTACACAAGAAAGCTATCTTGTATTTGTTTTCGTACTTTTTTGCTAGCTTGTATGTAGTAAAACTTGCATATCGTAAAAATTGCTAGCTTATAGTCTAAAGAGAAGCAATCAATAGCTATCTCAAGAAGACCAAACATGCTAAACTTACACATCTTTAATCATTAGATTGCATGATGATAAAACTTGATATTATGTTTCTCATGCAATGAGTTGAACCCATATAACAAATACTTGATTGTGGTACTTCTCCTTTTTGTTGATGACAAAGGGGGAGAACTATGTTGATGACATGACATGTGATGCATAAGTTTTATGCATATGTTCATGATGATGTGTTGCAAGTATTCATGATGAATATTTCAATGACTTGAATTCTGCTTGAATTCAAGGTTCTATCAATATGACATATTGATAGGGGGAGTTTGTTTAAACTCCGGGAGTTAAGGTTAACTCCGTCATCAAGTGGTTGTCATCATAAAAAAGGGGGAGATTGTTGAATCTCGTATTTTGATGATGAAACCACTCGATATGTGTTTATAATTTAAATTACATTTTGAGTGATACAGGTCTACTCGATCAGGATTAGACAGTTAACGCATGAGGAATTGACATTGCGCCGGAGGAGATCACGTTAGGATATTGGACGGCAGAAGGCTTCGGACGTCGGGCATCGGGCCAAGGAGAGCGGAATTGCGCCAAGGATATCAGGGTTGTGGAGGTCAACCGCCGATTGGGCAACAAGCCGCAAGAGAGGACGATGCACTGAAGAATCAGACGAAACGCCAACCAATGACGTGCCGGGCAACGAAATGTCGATTCCCATTATAATAATTGTCTAGATCGGAGTAGAGTTTTAGTTTGTGTATGCAGGAATAACTATGATAATGAGAAAGACATAAAGCGAAACAAAGTGCGGAGTCAAGCGCGAAGGATTCATTGGGAGTTCGAGAGTTCGACGGAAGTCCGAAGGTTCGTCGGGAATGCTGCCGGAACTAGCCAAGAATGAGTAGGGAGCTTGCCGAAGGGTTTTTTGGAAGCTCACCGAAAGGTTCATGGGATGTTCGCGGAGCTCGTCGAGAGAGATCGGAGCTTGCCGATGAAGCTCGTTGGAACTCACCAAGATCAAATCGTGAAGTTTAAGAGCTTGCTGGGAGTCCGTAGAATGGTTTCCGAGAGTTTATCGGAAGACCGCCGAAAGTTCGCCGGAAGCTCGCCGGAAGAAGTCTTGACTTATGGACTTTGTAATAGCTTATAAAATGTCTTTAAATTCGTAGTTAGCATGTTAATTAGGGTTAGGATTAAGTATTAATCCTATAACCCAAGTAGGGGCCAATTGGGCCCGAGTTCGGACTAGTTTGGGCCAAGATTGAAGCCCAACTAGTGGGCTGAAAACACTGTAGGCGGTGGCACCGCCTGGGCTGGGCGGTGGCACCGCCCAGCACTTTCAGGGTCAGAAACTGACATGCGGTGGCACCGCCACTGATAGGCGGTGGCACCGCCAGCATCGGGAACCCAAAGAGAATTCAAATTTTGGAGCCCAAATTTGAATCCTCTTGAGGCCTATAAATACCCCTCAAATCTCAGCTGAGATATCAACTTTTTGAGCAACGAGTGTTTGAGAGAAAGGCCTTAGAAAAGTCCTTGCTAGTCTTGTTTTCAATTTGCTAGTGTTCACCTCTTTCTTTCTTGCTGAAAATCTGTTAGAGAGTGAACCACTTGTAAAAGAGTTGTAAGAGGGGTATTCGCCCTTCCCTTTCAAGAGATTAGCTAGTGGAAGGTGGGAGCCTCATCGAAGAGGGGCCTCACAAGTGGATGTAGGTCACTTGACCGAACCACTTCAAAAACGGCGTAATCTCTGATTTGCATTTTATTACTGCTATTTACATTACTGTAAACCTTCTTACTTGCTTTATTTCATCATTACCTTTGTTACACAACTTTGCGAATATGCTTTCAAGTTAAGCACTTCCGATTCCGATTTTTATCGTACGAAAGATTTGTTGAAACCAACGTTTTAATCCGCTGCACTAATTCACCCCCCCCTCTTAGTACCGCTCCGATCCTAACAGAATTTACTATTGATTTGGTCTATGAGACAACCCCAATATCTAAGCCTCCTTACAGAATGGCACCACTCGAGCTAGAGGAATTGAAAAAGCAACTATAAGAACTATTAAATAAGGGTTTCATTCGACCTAGTATTTCACCATGGGGTGCTCCAGTGCTATTAGTTAAGAAGAATGATGGAACATTAAGGCTTTATATTGATTATAGACAATTAAATCAGGTGACCATCAAAAACAAGTATCCCCTACCTAGAATTGATGATTTGTTTGATCAATTGTAGGGTGCATAAGTATTCTTCAAGATTGATTTAAGGTCAGGTAGTATACTATCAGTTGAAGATCATGAAGGAGGATATTTTAAAAACTGCTTTCAAAACTTGATATGGTCACTATGAATTCTTAGTGATGCATTTTGATTTAACCAATGCCCCTGTAGCTTTTATGGAACTAATGAATAGGATATTTCAGCCATTCTTAGACGATTGTGTAATTGTATTCATTGATGACATATTAGTATATTCAAGGAATAATCAGGAACATGAGGAACACTTGAGAAATATATTATCCATACTAAGAGAAAAGAAATTATATGCAAAGTTCAACAAATGTGAATTTTGGTTGAATGAAATTGCTTTCTTAGGTCATGTGATTTTAGGGAAGGGTATATATGTTGATCCAAAGAAAGTGGAAGCTGTTGTTAAGTGGGAAGTACCAACAAACGTGATAGAAGTTAGAAGCTTCATGGGCATGACAAGTTATTATAGGAGATTTGTGGAGGGATTTTCTCGAATCACTCAATCTCTCACCAAACTCACTCAAAAGAATGTGAAATTTGTATGGGGTGATAATTGTGAGCAAATTTTCAAGAGTTAAAAAGGAGATTGACTAGTGCCCCTATTCTCACTATTCTAAGTGGTGATGAAGGATTTATGGTTTACACTAATGCCTCAAGAAAGGGCCTTGGATGTGTTTTGATGTAAAAAGGGAAAGTGATTACTTATGCTTCTAGACAACTAAAGAGTTATGAACTAAATTATCTAACTCATGATTTGGAATTGGCAACAATTATTTTTTCTCTAAAGATTTGGATGCATTACTTGTATGGGCGAACATTTGAAATCTTTACTGATCATAAGAGTTTAAAGCATATTTTTACTCAAAAAGAGTTAAACATGAGGCAACAGAGATGGATAGAACTTCTAAAAGATTATGATTGTACCATTCGTTATCACCCGGGTAAAGCTAATGTTGTAGCAGATGCCCTTAGTAGAAAATCTATAAGTTTTATGGCGACTTTGGTTATGAAGCAATGGAAGTTATTAGAAGAGAATTATGATTTGAATGTTATGAGAAAAGGGCAAGACTCAATAATATTAATGGCCTCCATCCAAGTGCAATCTGACCTCATTCAACAAATTAAAGAAGGACAACTACGCGATCGATGCTTGATTTGTTTAAGGAATGAAATAGAAAAGGGATTGAAACTGAATTTCTGAGTTTCAGAGGATGGCCTATTGAGATTTGGGGATAGAATATGTGTTCCAAATGACTGAGATATCAATAATCAAATCATGAGGGAAGGTCATAATTCAAAGTACACCATGCATCCTGGTAGCACTAAGATGTATAGAGATCTCTAAAGTCATTATTGGTGGGAAGGCATGAAGAAGGAGATTGCAATATATGTTTCAAAGTGTTTGACTTGTCAGCAAATCAAAGCAGAACACCAAAGACCTAGAGGTTTGTTGCAACATTTAGATATTCCTGAATGGAAATGGGAATGTATTACCATGGATTTTATTTCAGGACTACCCTGAACTTCTAGAAAGCATGATACTATTTGGGTTATCATTGATAGGTTAGCGAAATCTGCACATTTCCTATCGATCAATATGACTTATTCTCTTGATAGGCTTGCAGATTTATATATCAATGAAATAGTAAGACTTCATGGTGTTCCAAAGGAGATAAACTCTAACAAATATTCCAGATTTCTATCTAGATTTTGGAGAAGGTTACAAGAATCTATTGGCACTAAAGTCAAGTTTAGCACTGCTTATCACCCTCAAACTGATGGTCAATCAGAAAGAACCATTCAAACACTTGAGGATTTGCTTCGAGCCTATGTTATGGATTGGAAATGTGAATGTGATAAAGATATTTCTCTTATTGAGTTCACTTACAATAATAGTTATCATTCAAGTATTCAGATGGCTCCTTATGAAGCTTTGTATGGGCGAAAGTGCAGGACGCCTATATGTTGGGAAGATATTGACGATAAAAAGTTATTAGCACCAGAAAAAGTATAAGAGACTACTGAGAAAATTCAATTTATAAGAAAAAGGTTAAAGACCACTCAGAGTCATCAAAAGAGTTACACTGATAACAGAAGATGAAATATTGAGTTTTAAATCGGGGATTTTGTATTCCTGAAGGTCTCCTCTTCTAAAGGCATTGTAAGATTTGGGAAGAAAGGAAAGTTAACCCAAGATTTATTGGACCTTTTGAGATTCTTGAGAGGGTTGGTTCTGTCACTTACATGATTGCCTTGCCACCATCATTGTGCTATATCCATGATATATTTTATGTTTCAATGATCAGAAAGTATATACTTGATCCCCCTCATATCATTAAGTATGAGCCGATGGTGATTGATAAAGACTTGTCATATCTGGAAGAGCCCACTCATATTGTTGATAAAAAATAAAAGATCTTGAGGAATCGGGTTATCCCTCTAGTTAAAGTGATCTAGAGATATTATTCTGGAGAGGAAACAACCTGGGAGCTTGAGGAAGAAATGATGAAAGCTTATCCTTATCTTTTCGTCGAATGAGGTATAATAAATTTAGAGGACTAAATTTTTCTTTATGGAGGGGAGAGTGTAACATCCCGCATTTTTGAAAATTTAGTAAAAGGTTTGTTTGTAAAAATAATAATTATTTTATATTAAATAATATTATATTAAAATTTTATGGCTAGGGACCTAAGAATAAATATTAGAAGTTTGATATAATATATGAAAGATTCAGATTTAAGTTAAAAAAAAAAAATAGTGGACATGTGTCACTAGCTAACCTAAGGGTGCCACTTATGTTTACTCTAAAGATGACACCTAGCCCCTTTCATGCATGCAACACCTTGCAACTTTTGCATTAGCCAAAACCAAAAAACAAAAAGAACTAGATGAAAGGTTAAAGAAAACAAACCTGAAGAGTTGCAGCCAACGTGAGTTTGAGAAGAGAAGGGAAGAAGAAGAAGAAGAAGAAGAAGAAGAAGAAGGAGACGAAGAAGAGCTTGAGGTTTTTCATTAATTTTTTCACATTTGGGATTGAAATAATTTTAAGGCAAGTGTTCTAACCCCATCCCACAGTAACATTAATCTATATTTCCATTTTTATTCTATAAAATTTGAATGATTTCAACTGAGAACCAAACCTTCTTTCATTTTGATATAAAGCTATGAATCTATAATTTTTTGGTAATCTGACCTCTATGCAATGTTTCGGTCATAACATTTTGTAATAAACTCTGATTTAGACAAAACATATTCCATTTGAAATTAGACAAAAAAAATCTTTATTTTGATACTAAGATCGAATTATTTGGAGTTTAAATACTTACTAAGACTTCTGTTTAAATTAACCCTATAGATTCTGCAAAACAGGGACTGAGATTTCTAACCTCTTATTGCTTAACTAGTTATAACTTTCTGCTGTAAACTCAGATTCTTACAAAGTATGATTTATTCGAAGCTAGACTCAAAATTATTTCTGTATATACCTGATTAAAAATTTTTGGAGTACAAATGCTAACTAAAACATCTGATTTCATCAACCCTATGGATTCAGTAAAACAAAGCTAATATTTTTAGACCTTCCGCTACGAAATTATCTGTAACTCCCTGTTGTAAATTGCAATTCTTGTAAAACTTAATTTTCCTAAAATTAGATAGATAAAGATTTCTAATGACACCTATTTTTTTATAAATTTGAGTACAATTGGTTATCCAAATAGTTCATACAATATTCCTATCAAATTCTGTCAAAATCGAGCTTTGGTCGATTTCGACTTTCCTTGTTTCTTCTCTTTGGAAATCGATTTCGGTAAAAACTCTTACTTCAGTTAATCTTTACATTATTACCTTAAATTCCTGTATACTTTTGTCCTTTATTTATTTGTACATCTACAACTATCATCTAAAGTTCATGTTTTCATCGTAATGATTCGGCACATGCATCCCATTGTTCCACATTTGCTTTCGATATGTGCCTCTTCTAGTTTCATTTCTTCGGACATTAAATTCATCTAACTTTCTTATTTCAATTAAGCTATATGTGATTTCTTGAAATCCTTGTATGATCTTGCTTCTGTTTCATTTCAAATCTGAATACATTTGTGAAAGATTATGTTTGTATCGTATTGACTCGAAAGGCATATGTACATTTCGTTTTTCCGCATGTGCTTCCAATATATGCTAATTTCATTATTCATACTCTCCCTTTATACTCTAGTGTTTGTGGGATAAATGTGAACCTTTGCTTGAAATGGTAAAGGGAGTTATGCTTAGAGCCCGCGATGCTCTGCCGGCCCCCTATGACTTCACTCAGACGTGGGTGGATGGAGCTCCCACACGTGGGAGACTTATGTTTGGTGGTTATTCAGAAATGAATGGACCATATTATGTTATGATCCCACTTCACCTTCTATGTGTTTGATATGATATCCAAAGTTTTGGCTATGTTTCTATGCATGCTTTGGGTAAAAATGAAATGAATGCATCGTCATGTGATATTTGAGCTTCTATTTATGTTTTATTTTTTGATATGTTTCCGAAATGTTATAAGTCTTTGTTATACCTTGAAATTACCATATGCCATAGTTATGATCCTTATATCAATGATATGCTCCAATTATCCTTTCTCGATTATATAAATAAAACATGCTTCGAACGAAATGACATCGTAATTCTGCATTTAAACAACACATGCTTCTGTTTCATCTTGTATCTTTGCTTTGTATTTTTGATACCTTATTTGTTTGAAAAAAAAAAAATGTCCTCTTTGCTATAGATATGTCAGTCGCTTACTGAGCTTTATATGCGTACCCCGTTGATATATAAATTTTTCATGATAGTTTATCGCTCGCTAAAATATGTAGTTTGGGTTGAGGCAGTGGGAAGATAGAAGATTTTGGGGCAAATCTTTCATACTTGATATGTTGATGTTGTATAAGTTCCTTTTGTGTGTATCAATGACAAATCTAGATTGATGTATCCTATAAATATTTGAAAAGTACTTCTCATGTTATGATTTTGGGAATGTTAAGTTAAATTTATGTAATGAATAATATAAACATGTGATACATGTTGGTTTTGTAATTGTATAGATTCTCACAACTATGGATTTATGATGTGGTTATGGTTTAGTTAAGTTGCCTTTGAATTTTAAGAATCATCTAGTGACATGATGTATGATTATAAACTACACAGGTTTTATGAATTGTGGATTGTAGAGGTGAATGACTTGAATGTTTTTCTTAGTGACCTCAAATGTGTGATTGGATCCTGGATTGTTTGTTGAATTATAATATTATCAATTTTGAGTTAGGTTCACACCTCCTGAATGAAAATTAAATCCGGGGGGGCGTGATAAGAGATAACAACAAAGGACAAAATTATTGGAAAAGGAAATATAGGTAATAAATCAAACCTTTTGATTGAAAATGTTTTATTAGTAGATGGTTTACAGCATAACATGCTAAGCATTAGTCAATTATGTGATAAAGGTTACAACATCAAGTTTGAATCTAATGCTTGCATTATAGAAATACAACACATGAATATATCTTTGTTGCCTTAAGGACCAATAATATCTATTATATTGATCTTGATTAATTTTGTAATGAAACTTGCATTTCAGTTTTAAATGATGATAATTGGCATTGGCATAGTAGGTTAGGTCATGCTAGCATCTTGCTTTAATGGTGCTGTCAGACCCATACGGTTTCTACTCGCATCTTGCTATAATCAGATTCTCCCGGAGAACTCTTTCTCTCTCAATCCGAATGATCCTGGCTAGAGATTTGTTTGAGCAAGAACACATGGGATATTCCTCTCATGACACTGAGAGCGGATGATCCTCTATCGACACTCAATAGCCCTCGTAAGGTTGACTACCACTCTCGAAGCCCGACTATGCTAGATCTAGGGTATCTAAACCTATAAGTCCGGTATCAAAGAGTGGAACACTCATACAGGACATCCTTAGTGTCTCAAGTCTAAGGACTAGATATACCACTAGGATAATCGAATCGCTATATGATAATACGACATCATCAACCATTCAGCATTCCATAAGCGGATCAATCAGTGAACTCATTCTTAAATGAGCACTTGTATTGTATCTATAGTATCCCCATATGAGCAACTATAAGACCAGTTACATTCATCATATGGACAGGTATACAACACACCAGTATGTCCGATTATCTCGATGTCTCTCTCGAGTAACCTATGACCGAGATTATTTAGGATATGGATATGTATTTAAAGGTGAATCGGTCTCATTATCATGATCTCATCACGATTTGATTCCCATTACACAAATCCAAAGACATCACTATATATATATATATATATATATATATATATATATATATATATATATATATATATATATATATATATATATATATGTAATAGTCAATATAAAGTGATAAAATACCAAAATATAATAAGTAAAATGATTGCGTGTCAA
This sequence comes from Musa schizocarpa, assembly GCA_900464855.2. Classification (NCBI taxonomy): domain Eukaryota; kingdom Viridiplantae; phylum Streptophyta; class Magnoliopsida; order Zingiberales; family Musaceae; genus Musa; species Musa schizocarpa. The sequence continues at coordinate 21,066,272 of LS990921.1, forward strand.
ATCACACGTGCCATCACTTACGGGGTTGGCTTGTTGGACACCTATGACTAGCACTTTCAACGGGCGAAGGTCAACATCCCTTTTACAACCCTCTTCTCCTTTTCACCGGTTTAGGAGATAACCTTTACACCCCCTTCACTCCTCTCTAAAATTATACTAACACTTAGATCTTTTAGAGGAGTTCTTACAAGATTACAACAGAGTTTTTCTACTTTTTTCACTAAATTCTTGTGTTTGTTAACTAGGGATGAGAGGGGTATTTATAGGCCTTAAGTTGATTCAAGCTTAGAGCCTAAAAAGGTCCCATCTCGGGTTTCCCGGGTCCTAGCGGTACCATCACTTATGCTGGGCAGTTCCACCTCCTGCAGCACTGATACTGGGCGATACCACCACCCAGTCTGACGGTACCACCGCCTAGGAGACTGTGTCTGGGCGATACCACCGCCTGACAGTCTCGGAGAGTGAGTCTGGGCGATACCACCGCCTGACATATTCTCGGAGACTATGCCATGATAGTGCTACCTGTTGGGTCACTGTTTGGGCCTTGCACTTGGCCCAACACAGCCCAAATTTGGGCCCAATTGACCCTAATTGAGTTGACCCAATTCCAACCCAATTATGTGTTAACTATGAATGTTAAGTCATTTACTAAGCTAAATAAGTCCGTGAGTCTAGGTTTCTTCCGACGAGCTTCCCACGATCTTCCGGTGAACTTCTGACGATCTCTTAGTAATATTCCAATAGACTCCCAACAAGCTCCTGGACTTCACGACGATCTTCTTAGCGAGTACTGACAAGATTCTCTAGCAAGCTCTTAGACTTCTCGGTCAATTCCAATAGAAATTCTTACGAACGTCCGAACTTCCGATGAACTCTCGAACTCTCAACGAAATCTCGTTCTAGACTCCGGGACTTCATTTTGCTTTATGCCCTACTATCGTAGTTAATCCTATACACTTAAAACCTACTTCGATCTAGACAATTATTATTAGGCTTGAATTAGATGTTGTTCGGCATGTCATTGGTTCATCAACGCTTCGTCCGATTTTTCGGCGCATCGTCCTCTCTTGCGACCTATTGCCTAATAGGCTAGTTGACCTCTGTAACTTCGATTTCCTTGGCACGATTTATGCTCTTCTTGGCCCGATGCCTAAGCCCATGGCTCGAAGCATTCTACCGATATGTTGATCGATCCTTTGGCTTGATGTCCAATCTTCTAACATGTTCCATTCTGGCCCAACATGATTCTTCCTACCTTAATTGTATCTCCCTGATCAAAGCTTCCTGCATCACTCAAAAAGCAGATCGAATAAGCACTATCAATTGGTTTCATCATCAAAATCCGAGATTCAACAATCCCTCCTCTAGTTTTAAGTTTAGAATTCTATTTAGGTAGGAGTGAATGCTTGTAAAAAGTTATCTCCTAAACCTATGAAAAGGAGAAGAGGGTTGTAAAAGGGTAGTTGATCTTCACCCGTTGAAAGAAGATCATTAGTGGATGTCGGTGGGCTCGACGAAAGAGAAATTGGTGGAGTTGATGTAGGTTACGACGAATGAACCACTATAAAACGATTTGCATTTATATTTGAGCAATTTATCTTTACTGTAAACTACTGAACTTGCCTACTATTTTCACTACCTTATGAAAACACTTTCAAGGTAACAACTCTCCGAAATAGTTTTCGTCAAAATCGATATTTATCGTACAAAGATATTTTAAACCAACACTTTTATCCGCTGCACTAATTCACCCTCCTTTTTAGTGTCGACTCATTCCTAACAAGTTAGACCTTATTCAGGCTTATTAAAAAGATCACAAACTTAATTACTAAAAAAATAATGAAATAAATAATTAAAATAAATTTTAAAAATCTAATAGACTTAATTTTATAAAAAATATTAATAATATTTAAATTTTATTATAGTACATAATTAGTGTATTAAAATATATAAAGATTAATTTAAATTTATTAACAAGTCATTCGCTGATATTTAAATGAAAGAACTGATTATAGTTCAATATTATGATGATCGAGAAATTTAAAATCATATTCTTAATAGGACTAACAAAGCTAGTCCTTTCATGTGCAATTCATTCTTAAATCTATTTTTCCGCAACTTGGTTTATTAAAAATTCACTACAATATAAATAATTCATAAGTAAAATTTAAATTAAACTAACTAGTATATCTATTTAAAAAGAATTAAAATTAAATAAAAAATACTCATAATACTTTTGGAAAACTACGTTGATTGTGAAAATTCATACTATAAAATCGTATCAGAAAGATGTTTAAGCTTAAAGATGTTTGTAGGAGAGTGAGGAAGATGTAAAGTAGTTATAAAGTAAGTAAATAGCAAAGAAGAGAAGACATACCAATTTTATAGTGGTTCGATTGTCGTGACCTACATCCACTCCCGATTTATACTCCGTTGAGGCCACCGGCGTCTACTAATGGTCTTCCTTCAATGGGCGAAGATCAACTACCCTCTTACAACTCTTTTTCCTTTTCACTGATTTAGGAGACAACCTTTAAAAGCCTCACACCTCTATTAGAATGATCACAAAACTAAAGAAAGAGGAGGACACTTAACACTTTTATAACCCAAAATCTCAAGACTTTTAATCACACTTTCATATTCTTTTATGCAAGAAAGAGTGGGATATTTATAGGCCCCAATGGCTTCAAAAATAGAGTCAAAAAGTATCTCATCCTAGGTTATTAGGGTACTAGCGATGGTGGATAGTACCATCACTAGTACTCCCTGACATGGGTGGTACCACTGTCCAGTCTGGCGGTACTACCACTTGATAGAGCCTCGGAGACTAGGCTCTGGCGGTATCACTGCCTACATACATTAATGGCCGATGGTACCACCACTCAATCTGGGTAGTACCACCGCCTAGACCACCCAGGAGACAGAGCCTCAAGTGGTTCCATCGACTCCAAGTAGCTGAATGGGCCATCCAACCAATCTAATTTAGCCTTGTTTTGGGCCCAATTGACCCCTAATTGAGTCAGTAGGATTTCTTCCAAAATTAACTCAAATTAAAGTCCTAAATATGATAATTAAGGCCAAAATAATTAACATACAAGCAATCTAAGTTGCTTGGCATGTCAATTATTCAATCGAACTCTCGGCGAACTTCCGACAAGCTCCCAGCGATCTTCTGGTGAACTTTCGGTGAACTCCCGATGAAGTTCTAGGGAGCTTTCACTACATCGTCTGATCCTTCCATGTATCCCCCGATTCATCTGGTCCGATGCCCAATTATTGACTCCAGCACAACATCCGATTCTTCTTTAATTATTTTACCTTTTCACAATCGTAGTTAGTCCTGCATCACTTATCTCAATATATGGATTAGATTATTAATTCATCAATTGATTTCATCATCAAAATCTAAGATTTAACATGAGTAATTAAAAAAGAAAGCTAGCATATAATTCATCAAATAAATCAACTAAGTTTGGAGATATTATATAAACTTTAAAAGGGAAAGTCTTTACAGTAAAATGCTATCTTTGTTGCTAGAAATGCCATGTAAGAAGGACTATATGGTTTGATTTTTAAAAAAGTATAAATTAAATCTTTATATATTTCAAATCAAACATTACAAAAGTTTATTTTTAATGCTTGGTTGACTGATTTTGGTGCTTCAGCTCATATTATAAATATAATATAGGAATTCGTTTTAACACGAAAACTAAAAGAGCATGAAAGATATATCATTATTGAAAATTATCTTAAAGCAAAAGTGACAGTAGTGGGTATCTATTTATAGGAAAATCTAAGGGTGATATCATATGCACAGCATAAGAACATAAAACAAAACCCTAGATTTCCATAAAAATGTTTCATCATCATACGAAGATTGGTGCATAAAAACCCGCAAAAATAAAAACCACGTGTGAGATGTTGAATCTCAGATTTTGATGATGAAACCAATTGATAGTATTTATGATTTAACCTATGTTTTGAATGATGCAAGACTAGCTTCGATCATGAAGAGACAAATAAAGTAGGAAGAATCAATGATGAGCCGGAGTGAAAAATGTCAGAAGATTGGATGTTGAGCCGGAGGATCGGTAGATGTATTGGCAAAAGGCTTCATGCCATGAGTTCAGGCATCGAGCCTAGAAGAGCAAACATTGCACTAAGGAGATCGGAATTGCAGAGGTCAACATGTCAATTGGGCAAAAGGTTGCAAAAGTGGATGATGCGCCGAAGGATTGGACGAAGCGCTAATGAACCTATGATATGCCAGATAATATGTGATTAATGCTTTGTAATAATTATCTATATTAAAGTAGTTTTAGTTGTAATTGGGTTGGTTTATAATGTAATTAAGCCAACTTAATTAGGGGCCAACTGTGCTTAAAGTGAGGTTGTTTTGGGCCAAGAGAAAGGCCCATTCAGTGACCCAAAAGTTGGGTCAGGCGGTGGCACCGCTAGAGGCTCAGTCTCCAAGATACAGTCTTTGAGACTCTGTCAAGCGGTGGTACCTCCTAGTGTCAAGCAATGGTACTGCTAGATTGGACGGTGGTACTACCTAGTATCAAGTAGTGGTACCGCCAGTCTAGGCGGTGGTATCGCCTAAACACAGTTTCCCAGACTGTGTTAGGTGGTGGTACCGCTAAACTATGTCAGGCGGTGGTATCGCCAGACTAGGCGATGGTACCACCCAGTGTTAGTGCTGCAGGCGGTGGTACCGCCAATACCCCACAAACTCAGGATTAGACCTTTTTTGGCTCTATTTTTTAAGCTATTTGGGGTCTATAAATACCCTAGCTATTCCTACATGAAAAGCATGAATTTGAGCAAGAAATTGAGTGGAAAGGAGAAAGTATACTTGAGCAAAATTGTGTAATCTCTCTTAGCATTTGGACTCTCTTCTTCCTAATATTTAGAAAGTTCTCCTAAAGGGAGAAGTGAGGTCTAAGAAAGAGAGGTTGTAAATGTTCTCTCTTGAGTCTATAAAAAGGAGAAAGAGTTGTAAGGGTAGTGATTTTCACCCATTGAAAGAAGATCAGTAGTGGAATACGGTGGCCTCAAGTGAAGAGGAATTAGGAGTGGATGTAGGTCACGACGACCGAGCCACTATAAATTGGTTTGCACTTACTTTATACTTTTTATTCATATTGCAAATTAATTTACTTATTCACTATGCTTACGAATACTTTCAAATTAACTCACATTTTCAATACGAGCTTTTATCAAACGAGAATTTTCAAATCATTGATTTTATCGTAAGCACTAATTCACCCCCCCCCCCCCCTCTTAGTACTGACTCGATTCTAATAGTTGGTATCAGAGCTAGTTTTTCTTGATTGAATTAACACCCAAGAGAGATAAATTTTTTCAGCTTTCAAGAGGGTCTTTCTATCATTCGTCCTCCTATGTTCAATGGGACGGACTACACATATTAGAAAATATGGATGAGAGTTTTTTGCTTTCTTTGAACTTTGATTTATGGAATATCATTGAAAATGATTTTCAAAAGTCTTCTCTTCCAATGAATGAATGAAATGATTTGGAGAAGAAGACATTCTCTTTAAATGCCAAAGCTACGAATGCTTTGTTTTGTTCTTTGGATAAAAATGAATTCAATCAAGTTTTTATTTGCAAAACGGCTTATGATATTTAACACACTCTTGAAATCATACATGAAGGCACTGGTAATGTTAAAGATTCATAAATTAATCTTTTGATATATGATTTTGAATTGTTTCGAATGAAGCCAAGTGAAACTATCATTGACATGTACACCCGTTTTACGGATATCATCAATAGTTTGAAAGCACTTGGTAAATATTTTTCTAATCTTGAACTTGTTAAGAAAGTTTTATGATCTCTTTTTAAAAATTGGGATTTGAAAGTAACTGCAATACAAGAGGCAAAAGACTTAAACAAGTTTCCACTTGAAGGACTTATCAGGTTTTTAATGACCTATGAAATGAGTTGTATGGAACAAAATAAACATGAGAACTACTTTCTAAAAAATAGGAAGGATTTTGCACTTAGAACAAATGAAGACCACTTGAGCGAAAGTTCAAGTAATGATGAACTTGATCTCCTAACAACAAAGTTTAAAAAGTTCATAAAACAAGAATAAAAAAATAAAAATAAACTTAAAAAGAAGAGGTTGCCAAAGAAGAAGAAGGCACTCAAGGTGACTTGGGACAAATCGAGTACCTCCGAAGATGAGAAGCAAACCAACAAAGACAAAGTGGTGAACTATGCCTTGGTGGCTCTCGACGTTAAGTTAAATGACTCACACAAATCTCCTTTACTTTACTATGAATTTATTTGATGCTTTTCATGAGTTGTTTTTAAATTAGTTAGTAAAAAAAATAAAAATACAGAATACAAAAAATATCATGCTTCTCTTTCTAGTGATTTTGAAAAAAATTAAAAATTTGAGCATGACAATTGCATGTTAACTTCTAGCACTAAGCATGAAAAGTTAGATTCACTTAAAAAGAAAAATACATTACTACAACAAACAAAATGATTTTTATTAAAAATATTTTATGTTTAATGAAATCATGCTTGATGATTTAATGATGCATAATGATGTAATGATGTAATGAAAATGTTAAAAATTTTTGGTATCATGCTTGACAATTTTATATTTAATTATGCATGATGATTTAAAGTAATGATAATTTTTGGGTCATTTATGGTTTATTGATCTTGATGATTTCTATGATAAGATTTGCTCTTTCGATTTTAAACTATGATGCATGTTTTGACTTGGCATAAAAAAACTTGGGCTTGCTCGTAAAAAATCAAATCACTTAAATTGAAACAACTAAAAAGAGGAAAGCATTTTTTTTGAAAATTTCTCAATCTTATTGATTTTTTAATAAGAAATTGATAAATCTATTTTTGTCATTTTGAATCTCTTGAAATAGATTTTGATGATTTGAATTTGAATGAGCTTTATCCATGATATTGATTTCTCGATATTTGATACTTGAGATTTTTTTATAAATCAAGATCTCTTACTCTTTATTCTCATATGATTCTTGCATTTTATTTAAGAGGAGATTTTCTATATAAATCATGAGATTTCTTATGCATGAATCAAAATATTCTATCATTTTATTATCCTATGTTTCTTTTTGTCATTTATTAAAGAGGAGAATTATCCAAATGAATCGTTTCTCTTGATTTCACGGAATTATAACTTGAGAATTGTTTTTTTATGAATCAAGATCATTTGCTATAATTCTTTCTTTTCACTATTTGACTTATCCAAATACACCATGTCACTTGACTTCTTGATGTTTACCATTTTTTTATGTACAACTCTTTTGAATATATGGTTGTATACCTTTTTTCATGAATTGTATATCTCATCACACAGTTAATTTTTCTTGATATATTTCATGTGATGATTTGAAAAATGATGTAATGGAAAAAGTTTTGCATTATTGTAACCATCCCTTCTTTTTGATAATGACAATGGGGGAGCAAAACTTGCTAGCTTGCTCAACTCAAAAGAGAAAGAAGCGTCGATGGACCAATGATATGCCGGACAACATGATTCAAGCTTAGTAATAATTGTCTAGATCAAAGTGTATTTTACATATGCAGGATTAACTATGATAGCAAGGCATGAAGCAAAATAAAGTCTCGGAGTCAAGGATGCGATTTCGTTGGGAGTTCGAGAGTTCGTTGGAAGTCCAAACGTTCATCGGAAGTTCTACAGGAACCAGCCAAGAAGTCCAGGAGCTTGCCAAAGAAGCTCATCGAAACTCGCCAAGAAGATCATCGTGAAGTCTAGGAGCTTGTTGGGAGGCAAAAAATTACAAACTTGCACATCGCAAAGAGAGGCAAATCTTGCTAGCTTCCTCATCTCAAAAGAGAAGCAAGAAGTGCTATTTTACAAATCTCAAGAGAAGCAATGTTTGCTAACTTACACATTTCAAGAAGGTGCAAAAATAGGCTATATTGCACATCTCAAAAGATGTAACATTTTACTCACTTTTATATGTGAAAAACTTACTGGCTTACATGTTTAAAACTTACTATCTTACTAGCTTGCATATCTAAAAACTTGCTAGTTGCACTTCTTCTTTTTGCCAATGACAAAGGGGGAGAAAGAATTGGTAGCGTGCACATCTCAAAAGAAAATTACTAGCTTGCAAGATGATGTTTCAAAAACTTGAGATTATGTTTATAATACAATGATTTTAAATTATATCTCAAAATCTTGCTAGTTGCACTTCTCTTTTTTGTTGATGACAAAGGGGGAGAAAGTATGATTATAATCATGCATGAGATGATGTACTTGGATATTTTGATTATGCATGATTTTATGTTGGATGTGTTGAATCTCGGATTTTGATGATGACATCAATTGTCATTTGTTATCTAATCCATATGTTGAGATAAGTGTGCAGGATTAACTACGATGAAAGTAAGACATGCAGAAGGAGTTGCGCCGGAGTCAGGACTATGATCACGTTAGGAGTTCGAGAGCTTAACGGAAGACTGGACGGTCGTCGGAGGTTCTACGGGAACAAATCCGAGAAGTCCAGGAGCTTGCCTAACGAAGCTCGTCAGAACTCGCCAAGTGGATCGTCGCAAGTCCAGGAGTTTACCGGAAGTTCGTAGGAGCATCGTCGAAGGATCGTTGGATGTTCATCGGAAGTTCGCCGGGAGCTCGCCAAAAGAAGCGATTGATGCACCGGAGCAAGCTATAGTAAAAGTCTTAAGAATTGTCATAGTTAGCATGATGATTAAGTTAGAATTTGGAGGTGATCCCATTAACTTAATCTAGGGGCAATTGGGCCGAATGGATCAACCCATTCAGACCCAGATCTCTCGCCCAGAGGTAGCACCGCCTGGGTCGGCGGTGGCATCGCCCAGGGCTCGGTCTCTGAGTTCTGGCTGGGCGGTGCAACAGCCTCTGACAGCGGTGCAACCGCCCAGGGCTCGGTCTCCGAGCTCTCGTTGGGCGGTGCAATCGCCCCAGTCAGGCGATGGCACTGCCTGAGCTCGGTCTCCGAGCTCTGCCAGGCGGTGCAACCGCCCCTGACAAGCGGTGGCACTGCCTAGAGGCTCAGTCTTCGAGCCCTGTCAGGCGGTGCAACCGCCCCAGTCAGGCGGTGCAACCACCAGACCCCGGAATTCCGGGAATTGACAGTTTTGAGCTCGAAATTCAAACTGGTTTGGGGCCTATAAATACCCCACTCTTTCAGCAATGAAAGAGCAACGAAAACCACCAAAATCCTGATCTTACTCTGAGATTTTTGAGCTCAAAAGTGTTGTAATAAGCTAAAGGTTCTTCTCCCTCTTTTCTTCCAAGTTCAGATCTTTCAAGAGAGGAGAGAAAAGTTTGTAAGGGTTGTCTCCTAAGCCCGTCAAAAGGAGTGAATCTGTAAAAAGGTGGTTGGCCTTCGCCTATTGAAGGAAGGCCTCCAGTGGACGTCGGCGACCTCATCGGTGGAGGAAGCTAGAAGTGGATGTTGGTCAAGATTGACCGAACCACTCTAAATCGCGCTGCTCTCTGGTTTGTATTTACTTTGAGCTTATTATCCTTACTGTAAACCTCCTTCATAGCTTACTACCTTCTGTGCTTTTACGTCTGCGTTTCCAAGCTCAATATTTTTCGAATCATGTTTAGACGTAAATCGCTTTTCTCGTACGAACATCGTATTTCAGTTTGCGCTTACATTTTGATTTCTATCACAACAGCAAACTGCCTTAACAGATTCGTTTTAACTGCTTCTTGCCTAATCACAAGTTAAAGTGATTTACAAATCGGCTTTTCTATTGAAATCGCTGTTACCATACGAACGTCGTATTTCAGTTTGCGCTTACATTATGATTTCCATCATAACTGCAAACTGCCTTTATAGATTTATTTTAACTGCTTCTTACCTGATCTTAAGTTAAAGAAATTTACGAATCAAATTTTCTACTGAAATCAGCTTTGTCGTATGAATGAAGTTTTAAAACGTTGAAAGTTTTCCACTGCACTAATTCCCCCCCCCCCCCTTAGTGTTCTTGATCCTAACAATTGGTATCAGAGCGGGGTTCACTCTCAAACGGATTAAAACCCAAGAGTGATGGCATATGCCGGAAACCAAGAGGGCCATTCTATTACACGTCCACCCATGTTCAATGGGACGGACTACACCTATTGGAAGACCCGAATGAGGATCTTCCTTATTTCGATGGATTTTGAACTTTGGAATCTTGTCGAAAATGATTTTTTGAAATCTTCTCTTCCAATGATCGAATGGAATGAATTGGAGAAGAAGACTTTCACTCTTAATGCAAAGGCTATAAATGCCTTATTTTGTGCGCTTGATAAAAATGAGTTTAATCGTGTTTCGGTTTATGAAACCGTATTTGATATTTGGCATATACTCGAAGTGACCCACGAAGGCACAAGTAGAGTAAAAAAGTCAAAAATCAATCTTTTGATATACTCTTTCAAACTTTTCCGAATGAAACCGAGCGAGACTATTGGCGACATGTACACCCGTTTCACGGATGTCATCAATGGTCTAAAAGGACTCGGCAAAAGTTTTTCGGATTTTGAGCTTGTAAATAAGATTCTAAGATCCCTTCCTAAGAGTTCGGACCCTAAAGTCACTGCTATTCAAGAGGCTAAAGATTTAAGTAACTTCCCTCTTGAAGAACTAATCGGGTCATTAATGACCTATGAAATGACATGCAAGACTCATGAAGAGCAAGAAGACATCCTTCCAAAGATCAGGAAGGATATGGCACTTAGAACTTTAGATGACCACTTGAGAGAAAACTCAAGTGATGAGGACTGTGACGATGACTTGGCACTTCTAACAAGGAAATTTAAAAAATTCATTAAAAGAAACAAGTTTAAAAATGACACAAAAAATAAACTTGAACCCAAAAGGGACCAAGTTATTTGCTATGAGTGCAAAAAGCCGGGACACTACAAGAGTGATTGTTCCCAAGCCAAGAAGAGAACATCAAAGAAAAAGGCACTCAAAGCAACATGGGATGATTCAAGCGCATCCGAAGAAGAGAAGTCCAACACCGAGCAAGTTGCTCATTACGCCTTAATGGCCATCGGAGAGGAGGTAACAAATTTAATTGATGCAGATTTATCATTTGATGAATTATTAAATGCCTTCCATGATTTATTTGATGAATGCGAGATTATTAGTAGAAAATATAAATTGCTAAAAAAGGAGCATGATAGTCTTAATTGTGATTTCGATAAGTTAAAGACTGAATATCATGATAGTTTAGGCTCTTGTATCAAATGCCATGATCTAGAAACTATGCAAAAGCAAAACTTGCTACTCATGGACATCTTGAAGAAATTTGAGGTTGGTAGCAAGTCTTTAAACATGATCCTTACAAACAAGGGTCACATTCCCAAAAGAAGTGGAATCGGATTTGTGAGAAATTCTCACCAAAATCCAACCACCTTCATAAAAGGCCCCATCCTACATGTTCAACACCAAAGCAAATGCAACTTTTGTTGCAAGCATGGACACAAAATGCATTATTGTCCATTCAAGAAAATTAGTCCGAACAAATTAATTTGGGTTCCTAAAGGAACCATGACAAACTCTATGCAACATGACAAACAATATAGATTAACTTTTGAGGCACCCAAAAGTAAATGGGTACTTAAAAATTATCCTTTTTTATAGAGACACACACCATCACAAGCTGGAAGCAAGAAATAATATCCTGCTCTTTGGATTCTCCATATTCATAACCCGAGATCCAAAAAGAACACGTGATACTCCCTAAGCGTAAATAAAAAGAAGATTAGAAAACTAAAATTACAAAAGCAATACAAACCTATTTTATCCCTCTTTATTGGAAACCCATATGTACCTTCACATATCCTCTGGATTTCCGATCCCATCAAACTGAAAAGTTCGTTACTTTTAAATTCAACTATATCATGAATTTACGTTTTGTAAGCAAAGTTTGTCATGAACTTGCCAAGCTTACCAACGTGGACAAACTGTCACAAACATGAATACGACATTTGAAGAAGAATATGCGCGTCACTAGATCCATCTTGATCGTGCAAATGTCTCATCTTAAAATGAAAATTCTTACGTAGTTACGAAAGTAAAGTTGACTGCTCCATAAATAAAAACTCTTCTCAAGTAAGAAACATTCAAAATAGACCACACAGCAGTCAAAACAAGTGCTCACTGCCTACAGGCGGTGGCACCGCTCCAACTGGCGGTTGCACCGTCGGCTGTCACGGGTTGCAAGCGGTTGCACTGCCCCAGCCAGCGGTGCAACCACCCGCAATCTTGCCCCCTATTAAACCGAGCTAGGGTCGGCGGTGGAACCGACCCCAACTTACTCCCTTCCCCTCTTCTCTCTTTCAAAGCCTCTCCACCTCCATTTCTCCCATCTTAGCATCCTAAATCCTCCTCATTTCGAAGCAAAATATCAACAATCTCTCCTTCTCTTGAAGATCTCACTTAAGGTATTCTCTAAGAGCCCTCTAAATTCTGTTTTTGATTCATTTACTCTTATTCATTACTATCCTCTCAAATAACAGTAGTTATGAGCTCTAGAAGATCCTCAAGGGACAAAGGAAATAGGAGATTAGTGGAAGACTTTGATCTTACCCTCTTTGATTCAAAGTATCATGCTAAAAAATTTTCCTCCTTTGAATTTAGAAGTGTCAATAAGGGAAAACATATAGATTTAGATGAACTGAGAGACTTAGAGACAATCCAATGGTTTAGCAACCTAGATCTACTCCCTATTTTACAAATTAGTAAACCCATCTATCCAAGACTTGTTAGATTGTTTTACAACAATCTACAAGTAGATGAAGAAGAAAGAATGTCCACCTATCTCTTAGGACAACACATCTCCATTACGGATAAATTCATTTGTGACATGATAGGCATTCCCGTGAAAAATAGAGGACTTTATTTTAGAGGATCATGAGATAATGAAACAATTGAGACAACATATGTTGAAGCCTTAGGAATAATTTTCGGTAATCCCAACTTAGTGATAATTCCTAAAAGCTGTGAACACCTATTACCACTAAATACTAAAGTACTTCATCATATCCTAACTAGCATCATTCTCCCTAAACAATATCATCATGATGAAGTAAGTCAATTGGAATTAGGAATAATGTATTGGATCATGAAAGGACATAACATCTGTTTTAGATACCTCATCCAACAAAACCTGATAGAACTATCAAAGAGAGACATGATGCTTCCATATGGTGGTATAATCACTAGAATCCTTAAAGCCTACGATATCCAAATCCCACCCGACGAAGAAATGATGAAAGTAGATAGGTTTAGCATAATAAACAAAAATCTACTTCATCGATCGAGATGTGTTTATAGAAATGGTAATTGGGTTAGAATGCCTAGAAGAACTGATCACCCTCAACCTGAACCAGAACCCGAAACACCAGTCTTTAGGGGCACTCAATCTCCTCCGATCTGTCCCTTTGAGGAAACACATCCATTTGAGCAAGCTCATGCATCATCCATTGAAGACATTGGGATTCGGATGGACCGATTTGAACAAAGACAAGATCGGCTTGAACACCGGCAAGATCAAATCCTATCTGAACTGCAGCAAATTCATCGACAATTTGACTCTTTATTTAGGCACCTTAATTTTCCACCTCCTGAATAAAGTTTGTATATGTGGACACAATAACCTCTTGTTGTAACAATTACGTTGTTGTAAACTCTTTATTACTCACCTTGATCACAATGCATTATGGTTATTTGATGCAAGAATATGCAGGGTTACGTTGCTCAATCTCATTACTCATTGTTGGATTTCATGTTAAATGTTTCTATAATACCAACTTAGAAAACCTTATGTCTTGGTTTCCATGATGAATGTGAAAGTAATATAGCCTTGAAATTGATGTGTCATAATATTGATGTATTACCATGATTCTGATACCATGATGTTGATGTATTATCATGATGTTGATGTATTACCATAATGTTGATGCCATGATGATGTGTCCGAATGCATAAACTTGTTAAAATTATTATTCGGACTTTATTGATTGAATTACATAACAAAAATAACATGTTGGAAAAAAATTCATAAATGATGAGCATGTCCTCATAGTCTTGCATGAAAGTGTTAAATTAAATTTTCGGTTCCAATCGGATTTCATTATTCTCTTTCGGATTTTGATTCATATCATTAATTCTTGACAAAGAAATTATCTAGCAAATTTATGGCTTTTAGACTTATCATGTGAAAAATATTGCCTTTGAGAAATAAATTTGATGATTCCTTTTTATAAAAGGAAGATATTTTTTTTTGCAAGGACTTTACTCACATAAATATCCTGATCCTTGTAAAGCATGCTATCGATTTGAACTACATAGATAGCCTTCCTCCTTCATGCAAAAAGAATAATAAAAAATAGAAAGGAAGAAGTTTTCACTCTATGTAGATAATCTCCATGTCATAGTCTTCTTGAGAAGTTTATATCCTATAAATGACATGAACCTACTTATGGCATCACATGTATATTCAAAATATGCTTATATCTTTCTCCTTTTTGTTGATGACAAAGGGGGAGAAGTATATGAATTGATACTATAAATGCCATATTATGTTGAAAGAAATAGACATATGAATTGATACTATAAATGTCATATTATGTTGAAAGAAACAAACATATAAATTGATACTATAAATGCCATATTACGCTGAAAGAAACATACTTATGATTATTGATGCTATGCCATATTTGCTATGATTGCCATATTTGCATCATATTAAGATATCAAGAACTTGCATTGTAATTTTACATGTTGATATCTTTCCATATGATGAATTGCTATCATTACAACAATTCACATTTGAAATTTGAAAATGGATGTCGAGTCTTGACATCATACAGAGAGATACATCATGATAGGAATCATGATGGGAGTATTGATAAGGTTAAATGACTTTAACTTATCAATATATCTCTTGAATTCAAAGGCTTTGAATTCAAGAATGACTTATCTCAATTATGGCACATAGATAGGGGGAGTTAAGGTTAACTCCGTTATCAATTGATTGTCATCATAAAAAAGGGGGAGATTGTTGAATCTTGGATTTTGATGATGACATCAATTGTCATTTGTTATCCAATCCATATGTTGAGATAAGTGTGCAGGATTAACTACGATGAAAGTAAGACATGCAGCAGGAGTTGCGCCGAAGTCAGGACTATGATCACGTTGGGAGTTCGAGAGCTTGACGGAAGTCCGGACGGTCATCGGAGGTTCTGCGGGAACAAATCCGAAAAGTCCAGGAGCTTGCCAAAAGAAGCTCGTCAGAACTTGCCAAGTGGATCGTCGCAAGTCCAGGAGTTTGCCGGAAGTCCGTAGGAGCATAATCGGAGGACCGTCGGATGTTCGCCGGAAGTTCGCCGGGAACTCGCCGGAAGAAGCGATTGACGCACTGGAGCAAGCTGTAGTAAAAGTCTTAAGAATTGTCGTAGTTAGCACGATGATTAAGTTAGAATTGGGAGGTGATCCTATTAACTTAATCTAGGGGCAACTGGGCCCATGAAAGAACCAAATTGGGCCTAATGGATCAACCCATTCGGACCCAGATCTCTCGCCCAAAGGTGGCACCGCCTAGGGCTCGGTCTCCGAGTTTTGGCTGGGCGGTGCAACCGCCTCTGAAAGCGGTGCAACCGCCCTAGTCAGGCGGTGGCACCGCCTGAGCTCGGTCTCCGAGCTCTACTAGGCGGTGCAACCTCCCCGACAAGTGGTGGCACTGCCCAGAGGCTCAGTCTTCGAGCCCTGTCAAGCGGTGCAACCGCCCCAGTCAGGCGGTGCAATCGCCAGACCCCGGAATATCTGGAATTGACAGTTTTGAGCTCGGAATTCAAACTGGTTTGGGGCCTATAAATACCCCACTCTTTCAACAATGAAAGAGCAATGAAAACCACCAAAATCCTAATCTTACTATGAGATTTTTGAGCTCAAAAGTGTTGTAATAAGCTATAGGTTCTTCTCCCTCTTTTTTTCCAAGTTCAGATCTTTCAAGAGAGGAGAGAAAAGTTTGTAAGGGTTGTCTCCTAAGCCCGTCAAAAGGAGTGAATCTGTAAAAGGGTGGTTGGCCTTCGCCTATTGAAGGAAGGCCTCTAGTGGACGTCGGCGACATCATTGGTGGAGGAAGCCAGAAGTGGATGTAGGTCAAGATTGATTGAACCACTCTAAATCGCGTTGCTCTCTGGTTTGCATTTACTTTGAGCTTATTATCCTTACTGTAAACCTCCTTCATAGCTTACTGCCTTCTGCGCTTTTACGTCTGTGTTTCCAAGCTCAATATTTTCCGAATCATGTTTAGACGTAAATCGCTTTTCTCGTACGAACATCGTATTTCAATTTGCGCTTACATTTTGATTTCTATCACAACAGCAAACTGCATTAACAGATTCGTTTTAACTGCTTCTTACCTAATCACAAGTTAAAGTGATTTACAAATTAACTTTTCTACCGAAATCGCTTTCACCGAAATCGCTTTTACCATACGAACGGCGTATTTCAGTTTGCGCTTACATTCTAATTTCCATCATAACTGCAAACTGCCTTTATAGATTTGTTTTAACTGCTTCTTACCTGATCTTAAGTCAAAGAAATTTACGAATCGAATTTTCTACTGAAATCGGCTTTGTCGTACGAACGAAGTTTTAGAAAGTTTTTTTGGCACTAATTCCCCCTCCCCTCTTGATCCTAACAGGATGCAATAATATGATTAATTGGTTCTTTCAATATTCATGATGCATGCAATGGTGAAATACTTATAATTCTATGAATTCAAAAGTTCTATTTGTTAGAATCAATAATAACACTAAGAGGGGAGAGGGGGAGGGGTGGATGAATTAGTATAATGAAAAAATTATGTTAGCTTGAAAATCTTCGTACGATAAAAACTGATTTTGATGGAAACCATTTGTTTGACTCATATAAGTTTGCAAGTGAATGAAGAAGAGAGGATTAGATAGTTTGCAATGAAGTAAAGTAGAATGCAGTAAAGAGAATAAGCAGTAAGGAAAGAATACACCGAAATTTATAATAGTTCGGTCGTAGTGACCTCCATCCACTTTCGATTTCTCCTCCGTTGAGGTCATTGACATCTATTAAAGGTCTTCCTTCAATAGGCAAAGACTAACCACCTCTTTACAATACTTTCTCCTTTTCACGGGTTTAAGAGATAACCCTTACAAGCCTCACACCTCTTCTTGAATGATTGCAAAACTAAAGAGAGAGAGAGAGAGAGAGAGAGGAGGAGGAGGAGGAGGAGAAGGACTCTTGTACTTTTACCATACTTTTACACCCCAACACTTAGAGATTTTTTCTATACTTTAATATCACTTTGTTGTCTTTTTATGTAGAAAAGGGTGGGGTATTTATAGGCCCCAATGACTTCAAAATTAGAGCAAAAAAATGTCTCATCCAGGTTTCCGGGGTACTGGCGGTACCACTGCCTAACAATCTGACACTAGGTGGTACCACTACCTAGTCTAACGGTACCACCACCTGACAATATCTCGGATACTAAGATTTAGTGGTTCCACCTCTTGATAAGGAGGTACCACCGCTTGACAGTAATAACTACCGATGGTACCACTACTCAGTCTGGGCAAGTACCATCGCCCAGACCACCTGGGAGATCACTCCCTGGGTGGTTCCACCATCCCAGTTTGGCGGTGCCACCGCTAAACAGGATCCAACAACCTGGTTGGGCCTTGAATCCGACCCAACTAGTCTAATTACGGGCCTAGTTGACCCTTAACAGGGTTAATGAGATTATCTCCCAAACCTAACTCTAATTATGTGCTAAATATGATTTTTAAGGCATACACTAAACAAAACAAGTCCGGTAAGTCTTGGTTTCTTCCAATGATCATCCAGCGGACTTCTGATGATCTCTCGGTAATGTTCTAGTGGACTCCCGGCAAGCTCCTGTACTTTAGGACGATCTTCTTGGTGAGTTCTGATGAGCATCTTTGGCAAGCTCTAGGACTTCTTAGTAAATTCCGGTATAAATTCTAACGAACTCTCGAACTCTCAACGAAATTTCAATCTTGACTCCGGCACTTCATTTTGTTTTATGCCTTGATCGCTATTATAGTTAATCCTACACACTTTTCTCAATATACATATTGGATCAAATAATTTACCAATTGATTTCATCATCAAAATCTGAGATTCAACAATCTCTACCTTTTTTATGATGACAATCAATTGATGATGGAGTTAACCTTAACTCCCCCTATCTATATGCCATACTTAAGAAAAAACACTCTTGAATTCAAGGCCTTTTGAATTCAAGCATCGAATCAATAAGCTACATTCATTTAAACTTATCGACATGCACATCATGATACTAATCATGATTTACCATCTCAAAATACGATACTACGTATTTATCTCAATAAAAATGATGTCAAGGCAAGACATCCATTTTCAAGTCCAATATAGAATGATGATAGACAATCATCATTTTCAAGTATGATACAAATTTCAATATGAAATTTAGCAAGGTTCGATTTTCGATAAAAGATGACAATTCATCAATATGAGGTATGATACCAATTGTAAGTATGATAAATTTGATACCTTATCATAATGATAGACATTTATCATTTTGATACGAAATCAAGTATTATTTTAAGAATAAATAATTTCAAGTATCCATGTCACATTATGATAGAAATCAATCATACATTATGATATTTTTCAAATATTTGTGATTATTTGATGATATTAATCACATTTCAAGCATTTGCATACATTCAAACATTTACGATACGATACTTTTTTTACATTGTCATCAATTTGCCACATTTCTCCCCCTTTGTCATCAACAAAAAGGAAATCATTTAACAATACAAGTGTTTAAAAAGCTATTCAAGTAAGTTCAACACCAATTTATCCAAGTTAGCAAAAATGAGAAGTTAAGTAAAAACTTTACATGATAACTACTTTTGGATAAGCTAACATTTTTACTTTAAATGCACAAAAGCTTTTTGGTTCTTCTTGAGATTTGGAACTTTCTTTCTTCCTTTGCCATAAGATTAAGAAGAAGAGGAAGAAGGGTAAGGAAGGGATTCATCAAGAACCAAATTAATGAAGGGATTTGAACCAAGTCAAATGAAAATAGATGAGTTTCATTGAATCAAGCTTCTAGTTTAACAAGGAGAAGGGATTAGGATCAAGATATCCATACGAAATCAAATCCCCATTCTTAAAAGTGATCACCACATACTAAAAGTTCATAAAAATTCTTCTTTAAGGAAGAATTCATGGGAAATAAGCATCATATGAAGGATAAAAAAATCCACGAATACAACTTCATAAATCAAATCCGTTTCTCATTAAAAATTCACAAGAGTAAAATCCATGAGAGATGTATTTGTCAATGAATTCCATGAGTGAAGAGACTAAGTGTATCAAAAATCATTAAGTGATGGAGCGAGAGTATAAAGTAAATTCGATACCAAGTTAAGAGAAATTTCGGATTTAATGAAGGATTTATCTACAAAATAAAATAAATTCATGAAATCTTTATTTGTGAAAAATCAAGAAAGTCCGGAAAAGATATATAACAAACTCATGCATTCGGATAGTTTGATATTCCTAACTTTGCAAATAATCATCGCATGAGAAATAAGACATCAAGTTGTAAATACCAAAAGTCGAATATTTTCTTTTGTAAATATCACGAGAAAGAAAAACGTTCTTGATTTAAAAAGAAAACCAAGGCATTCGAAGAATGTATCAGGAATTCATGCATTCAAAAGATTTATCATGTATAATTCTTAGAGTGATGCAAGCATTAAACCATCATCATGAAGTGCATCAGCACATAACATCATAGAATGTAAGAAGTATAGTATATCAAAGAGTACAACTCACCATGGTACTTTTTAGTTCCCTACTCCCTTTTATCAGCAAAAGGAAATACATAACCTATTTAGATAGTGGTAAATCAAAATGCCTCAACAAAGTATTCAGTTGTTGATGAATTTGTTGCATCTCAATTAAGATATATTCTTGACGTAGTTCAATTTGATCTAGTCGAGTCACTATTGGATCGGTAGATGAGGAGGGTGCTTGCTCTGTTGAAGGTGTAGCCTCAAAGGGATTGGTAGGAGGAGAATGACTTTCCCTATAGATAGGTGTTCTGGCTCTGGTTCAGGTGGGGGAGGTTCAGTCCTTCTAGGTAATCTAGTCCAAATTTTATTTTGTACTATGCATCTTAATCTCCTTAATAGGTTTTCATTGATGACATTTAATCGATCTAGTTTAAGGTTTCTTCATCAAATGGAATAACTATGTTATGTGCACACATTAGTCTAGTGATTAAACCATCATAAGAAAGCATCATATCTTTTATTGATAGTTTAATCATGTTTTGTATTATCATATATCCAAATCAGTTATCGTGTCCTATCATAATCCAATACATTGTTCCTAATTCCATTTTACTAACTTCATCATGATGGTGTTGGTTTGGAAGTAGGATACTTATCATTATGTGATGTAGCAATTTTGTGCTAAAGGGTAGCAAATGTTCACAACTTTTTGGAACGATGGAAAGATTTGGGTTACCAAAGATAATTCCTAATTACTCAAAATACATAACCCCAACTAATTCTTCATCCCACAGCCCTCTAAAGTAACAACCTCTTCTTTTCTTAGGAATTCCTATAAGGTTGCAAATTACACTATCTGTGATGGGTATGTGATGCCCTAAGAGATAAGTGGATACTCTATCATTTTCATCTACTTGCAAGTTATTATAAAACAACCGAACAAGTCTAGGATAAATGGGTTCACTAATTTGGAGGATTGGAAGGACATCTAAGTTGGCAAACCATTGAATTGGTTCTAAATTACCCAATTCTTCTAGATCTACATATTTTCCCTTATGAACACTTCTAGACTCAAATGTTGGGAATTTAAGGGCATGTTGAGGTGAATCAAAGAGTATGAAATTATAGGTTTCATCTACTCTCCTCTTTCCTTTGTCCCTTAAGGATTTTCTAGATGCCATGGAATTACACATATTATTAATGAGAAAACTATAAGAAGCAAGATCTAAAAATTGAGAGAAAAGTTTTTGAGGATTACCCTTGTAGTGATCTCTTGAAAATTTAAGATTGATCTTTAGATTCGCAAAGGATGAGGGTTTTCTTGAGTTTCTAGAGAAGAGCTAAGAGAATGAGAGGTGGAGAAGGGTTTAGAGATGTGGGGAAGAAGTGTAGGAAGGCTTGGAGGCGGTTCTACTGCCGACCCTAAAGGGGTTTATATAGGGCAGATTTGCGGGCGGTGCTACCGCCAGTTGGGCGGTGCCACCGCCTACAACCAATGCTTACTAGTAGTGCTACCGCCAGTCCAACAGTGCCACCACCAATGCACTATTTTTCCTTAAGTTGTTGTTTTCTTTGTCTAGCATCATTGCTTTTGTTTTAAGACACAACAAGTAAGTACTCTTGCCTCCTTTTCATTTGAGACAAGCAAGATCATAGTCATAGTGTGGTGCAAACGCTTATTTGCGTAAATATCATATCAACTCATTTTGAAGTTTGACTTTTGTAAGAATACTTATAGAAATGATTAGTTAAACATACCATTAATCCATGAATCAGATCTCTTGTGAATTGCAAAGAGAGGGAATAAAAGTAAACAATCTCGAAACAAAAGACTCAATTTTCAAAGGTCGAGATATCTAAATCAAAAGTTTATCATATAATTCCAAAACATAAGTTTTCAAATAATCATTGCATCATCAAAAGTCAAAAAACATGATTTTATTAAATATAAAGCATCTTCAATCATTTTGCAACCAATAGTTCTATTTCTAATGATCTTTTCTTTATTGTTTTAGCTAGAGAGCTTTATGGAGTATTTTGGAACTCCGATCATAAGCCTTGAGCATTCACTATCAATGTATTATTTTTGCTTCTAGCTTGTGATGTTAAATATTTCTATAAGAAAGAGTAATTTTTAGGCAACCATTTGACCTTGGGTGCCTCAAAAATTGATCTACTTAACTTATTATGTTGCATTGAGTCATTTGTGGTTCCTTTAGGAACCCAAATCAATTTGTGTGAACTATATCTTTTAATTGGATATTTATAAGTAACATATCTAAGTTTACAACAAAAGTTACATTTGGTGCGGGGTGATACATGCAAGGTAAGGCCTTTAACAAAGGTGATTAGATTTTAGTGAGAGCTACTTACAAATCTGATTCTGCCTCTTCTATGAACATGACCCTTATTGGCAAGGATCATGTTCAAGGACCTGCTACCAACCTCAAATTTTTCTAAAGTTTCTTTGAGTAACAAGTTTTCCTTCTCAAGTGCCTCTAAGTGTTCACACTTAGTGCATGAAGGCAAAGAAGAATTATTATGCTTAAAATTTTAAAACTCAATATTTAAAAGGGCATGCTCCTTTTTTAAAGAATTATACTTTTTACTCATTATTCTACATTCATCAAACAAATCATGAAAAACACTTAAAAGCTCATTAAAAGATAAATTTACATCTAATGAACTACTTACCTCATCTTTAATGGCCATTAGTATGAAGTTGGCGATTTCCTTGTTGCTTTATTCTTCATCTTCGAAATCGCTCGACTCATCTCACGTTGCTTTTAGTGCTTTCTTCTTTGGTTGTTTCTTCTTCACTTGGGGACATTCACTTTTGAAATGTCCCAGCTTCTTATATTCGTAGCATATAATTTGTTCTTTCTTGGGTTTAACTTTATTTTTAGTATCATTTTTAGATCTAGTGAAGTATTAGTCGTCGACCTCCCTCTACTGAAGTACTAGTACATTTGAATAATTTACCACTCAAAGATGCCACGTAGGAGTCATATTAGGAGCTGATGACATGGTTCCCTAAGTTCATAGAACCTCAACTTTGAGGACAAAGCTGATTTGGAGAGGGCGGGCTTGATAGGACCCTAGAAGGGTTGGGTCCTACTCAACCAAGAAGTAGCTAATATACCCTCGAGGGACTCGACTAGGCATACCATGTCCTTAGATCACCGGTGACATCTCTATGTCATAGGTAAGATAGCGAATCATGATATAGGTGAGCCTCGAGGGACTCGACTAACTCAACCTATACCGAGAATCAGTCTCGACCTATAATGATGGAAGGCCACATGAGTCAATGTAATTGCCTAACATTTACCAACTTAATATTATCAAGAGAGGGGTTTATTTGATTTGGTCTCCTAATATAATATGTCACACATATATATATATAATATATATCTACATTGCATGCAAATATATATACATATATAGTAGGTGTATAAGCAATCACACCAAATGATCATGGACCATAGCCTAATGTGATCAGGCCCAAGCCAGTAGGCCTAAACACTCACAACAAGATCTATGTGTACAACGGTACATCTCTATGCCCAGTGATCGTCCATCACGTTCTCATCGATTCCGTCAACATCTCGACACATCTCCAGGCATCGCGATCGTTTGTCTCGTGGGTCCCGCTATCACATCCACGCTCCTACTGTGTCTCCTCGTGTGATTATAATTTAATCATAGGCACGCAGGCCTGACAATAAGCGAGAAATAAAATAGAGGCTCGCAGGCCTCAATAATAATAATCACAAGTACATAAATCACACGATCCATGATCATCCGTCCACATATCATACATCATATGTATAAATCATCGTAATATAGGACTACTAGATAACAATAATAATAATCAATTAAACCTTTTAATTAATTAATATTTTCTAAAATCAGGGATATGTAGGGAATTTTCTAAATTATGAGGGTATTTTCATAATTTGGACAAGAGGACAGAAATAGAATTTCTCAAATTCACATGGGCATAACTATCTTTTGGCCAAAAATACCCTACTGCTCTTCTCCCTCTCCCCTACTATGGCCACCCCTGCCCGTGGGCACTGTGCCCGCGGGCGGCGCCTCCCCTATGGTTCGCCGCACTCGCAAGTGGGCATCCCTATGGGCGGTTATGCCCACGAGGGATACTCCCGCAATGGCCGCCCCCACAGACGAGCACCATTATGGGGGCTGTGCCCGCAAGCAGTGCCTACGAGCGAGCATCGCTGCGAGCGATGTGCCCGTAGGCAGCACCGCTGCGGGCGTTGTACCCGCAGGCAGTGCCTGTAGGTGAGCGCTATTGTAGGCATTATGCCCACAAGCAGTGCCCACAGGTTCCGCAGGCGGCTCTACCTGCGGTTGGCCGCCCGCTTGTGGCTGCACCTGCGTGCAGGCGGCTTGCTTGCGGGCGCTGCCATTGCGGCAATCGCTATAGGTGGCCTGCCTGTATGAAGATGACAATAAGGCTGCCATCTTCGAGCGCAGTAAGGGCAGCAACAGTTGCTGCCCTTTCTTGCCTTTTGTGTCAACAATTTTGACGTCAAAAGTATTGCAAAAATATTACACACGCAGTTTAAAACCAATTTTTCGCATGAACAACCTGGCTTTGATACTATTGTTAAAAAATCTGGAAGCGACATCACATGCGTAGCGGAAGAACAGAAAATAAAATCCCTAATTTCTCAAAGATATGCTCATCATCGTGCAATGATTGGTGTACAAAATCCGCGAAATAGAAAACTGCATATAGTAAAGATTGTGTTACCTAGGGAGATCGTATATCCCTGAATCACTGTAGATCTCTAGGAGAGGGTGAAGGAGGTCAAGTGCCCACCTCTCTAATGGTGATCTACATAGCAGGGCTACGACGTTGCTCCTTAAAGCTCTAGGCCTTCTCTGAGGAGGAGAGAGGGAGGAGAATAGGAGAGACAACAAAAAAACTCTAGCCTATGAACCACTAGTTCCCTCCTATTTATAGAGGTCTCCTATCAACTTAACCCTAATGGATCCAACTCTATTGGGTATTGGATGTCCATCCAACTACCCAAGCATCTTAGATTAGTGGATCTCTATCCAATAATTTCTCATGGGCTCTTATTGCATCTCATCCGTAGGATCCAATAATTCAAGGGATTATTGGATATCCAATAAGAAAGGGGCTTTGGCGGATATCTCATATTAGAACCTCTACTCATCTCAATACCTACCATATGTGTGTGACCCTCTAGGCCCAATATCGAGCTAGCCATGAGTTATATCTGTAAGAACTCCTTTTGACTCAATAAATTATTATCCATAATAATTTGCTCGACTCATCGACTATGGACGTACTAGGTCACTACATTATAGTCCCCAGACGATACAGGGGAATCCAATCTATTGGACCTATCTGTCCTCAATTACCATGTACCTGTAGTCTCTCATCCATCTAATTTCCTAGAGACCGTATATTGGGCATGGTGTTGTCAGACCCATACGGTTTCTAATTGAGTCTCACTCTAATCAGATTCTCTTAGAGAACTCTTTCTCTCTCAATCCGAATGACCCTAGCTAGGGATTTGTCTGAGCAAGAACACATTGGATTTTCCTCTCATGACACCGAGAGTAGATGTTAGGACTCTAGCAAGGAGAGTCCTAATTGAGAAGGGTATTCATGTAAAACCTACCTAAGCTGACCCCTATTAAAGAGGTGAAGAGGCCGGCTAGGGTTTGAAGGTTATTTCTTAGAGAAGAATTAGGAGTTGTAAAGGAATAGGAGTCTTGAGTAGGAGTCATATTATGAGTTAGGGTTTAGAAACCCTATAAATAGTCATGTATTCATCCTCTTTTAATAAGCAATAGATGAATCTTTTATGTAGCCTTTGAGCAGCAACTTGGTGGGAGGAACCCCAATAGAGTTCCAAGGAGGCCGATCTCCTATAGAGATTAACTCCAAGTTTAGGATCTATAAGGGTTCTACCACCTAGTATCAGAGCAGCGTTCTTGGTATCTCGCTGCCCTTCCATAGCCATCAAATAGCCCGCCATAACCACCCAAAGCAATTCCCATAATTGCTTAAAAGATTGTCGCCAAATTCCACCGTCATCTCCACCACCGCAGATCATCCTTTGATCTCCCCGTGAATTACAATAGGTTTTGGTTTCCTACCTTACTGCTGCTGTAATTTAGTTATCCTTATTCAAAAATCTAAAAAAAAATTATTCTAAAATTGCCGCATAAACTTTTCGTCACAAAGTTTTCATCTCTACGATGAAAGATACATTGCAGAATTCCAACCGCATAACACAGTCCGTTTGATCTTGCAACTACATTTTTTCTATCCAAACCTCTATGAAATTTTTATGACAGCTTTGACACTTCCTAACAGCAGATTTCCCTTTAGTTTTATTAAAACATTCTTAATATAAACTATTGATCTTTTATGTCTAAGCCGCTATACTTGGAAATCTATATTGTAAAATTCCAGCTGCATAGCACAGTTTGTTTGATCTTGCTACTATATTTTTTCTATCCAAATCTTTACAAAATTTTTATGATAGCTTTGAAACTTCCTAATAGTGGATTTTCCTCTTATTTCATCAAAATTTTTTTAATATAAACCACTGATCTTTTACATCCAATCTGCTATACTTAAAAATCTATAAAAAATTTCAGCCACATATTGTTGCCTTAACCGATCTATTTGTAATACTTTTTGAATGAAATTTCTTATACACTTCATAAATCATCTTGGCTTTTATCTAATATTGATCTATTGAGGAATTTATCTCTAAAAATGATTTTATGTTTCTGTAAATTTTCATCGCAAACCGCTGAAATTTTTCGCTTAGAATTCTGCTATCGTAACTTACACCAATTTCCTTGCTGTTATACTGCCAAAATTTTCTTGATTAAATTGGACATCCTTGCTTCATATAAACTGAGGTTTTGCTGTCAATTCCCTCCTCAAATCTCTCAAGTTTTTGGTGAAAATTTCATCGAGAAACTACTATTTCTTCGACGATAATTCTGCTCTTACAAGACAACACATATTTGTAGCAACTTCTACTAATTTCTATCAAACCTTTGTTGCCATCTACCACAGATCCAAAACTTTTATCTACAGCTCTAAAACTTTACTAAACCACACCCTCAAACTACATCCAAAACAGCCACAAAACAAGCCTAAACCGCAGCCTACATCCACCAATCCATCAACCCTTTTGAGCATCACTTCTCTCAACCTATACATGCCTTTAACCTGATAACAAAAGAGAGATCTTAACATCACAGATTTAGAGGCATATAGTATGGCATTTGAGGAGTTAATTAATGCTAAATTCGAAGCCTTTAAGGCCCGAAAGGAGGATAAGATTCGGACTCTCTTTACCGAACTCAGTTTGGGCCGACCACCAAGCCCGAAGAAATCACATCAAGGATAGAGCTCAAACCAATCGCACCAAGTCCGAAGAGATGACTTTCAAGAGAGGGGAGGCTCTATGACCGACCCCAACTATCCACGCATGAGTGTGGACTTCCCTAGATGGGAAGAAGGAGACCTGATTAGTTGGATCTCGTGTGCGGAGCGATATTTTCAATACCATAAAACCACGGACGCATCTATGATGAAAGTTATGAATATACATCTTGAAGGGGATGTAATAAAGTAGTTTGATTGGTTTGAACACACTCATGGAATCCTCTTATGGCGATAATTCAAAGAAGGATTGCTGATCCATATTGGACCAACCGATTACGAGAATATTGACGGACAACTAGCAAAGATCCGACAAACCTCCAGCATTCAGGAGTATCAAACTAGGTTTGAAAGTTTATCTAATCAAACTCATGATTGGTCTCAAAAATAGCTATTAGGGACCTTTATTGAGGGCTTGAAGCTGGAGATCCGGGGAGAAGTTAAAGCATGACAACTGTACACGCTTATGGCAACCATATATTTCGCACGACTTCAAGAGGAGCGATTGAACCATGAAGCCCAAAGGACTAGGGTCGCTCCTCGACCAGCAATACTGAAGCCCTCACCCGCCCTACTATCAACCGAGTCCCTGCACCAAAAAGTTTGACAAGAGAAGAGCTTCAATAGCGATATGCAAAGGGGTTATGTTGGCATTGCGACGAGCCGTGGAGCCATGAGCATCATTGTAGTAAAGGGAGACTTCTTATAATTGAACCAATAGAAGAAGAGGTCATTGAACATCCAGAAGAGAGCCTTGAATATGAAGAAGAAGATGCAAAAGAAGAGCCACAACCGACCGAAGTTACGGTACATGCACTAGCTGACTACTCAAACCCGCAAACGATGAAAGTTGGAGGCCTTCTCAAACAATAATCGATCACTGTTCTCATCGACATGAGCAGCACTAATAACTTCCTAAATAGTAAGTTTGCTGTCCGGATGGCCTTACCTATCAAGAATTGCAGTAGGTTTGATGTTAAGGTCATCGACAGATGGATTTTGAAGTATGATCGTAGGCACCCACGGGTGAAACTATTGCTGTAGGACTAAGAGATAATTGCATATTTCTTCCTCCTCCCTCTTGATGATCATGTGGCCATACTCAGAATTAAATGGTTGATGATATTATGTGATATTTCTTGAAATTTTATGAAACTAATTATGAAATTTTACAATAAAGAGAAATAGGTGATACTGCAAGGGAAACATGGGGGCAACGTAATGACGATTTGCACACAACAAATGGAGAAAGTTTTGCATAAAGTATGCAACGGCTTTTTGTTACAACTTAAGCAGCAAATAATGGGAGAGCCAACAGAATTTGAAGGTCCTAATCTACTTCCTTTGCTTGCTGAATTTTAAGATATATTTGACGAACCGCGCAACCTACCTCTTACCCGTCGGCATGATCATTGTATAACGATTCTTTCAGGCAATCCTCCGGCAAATACTCAGCCATATCTATATCCATATCTCCAGAAGGATGAAATAGAAAGGATTGTAAAAGAGATGCTTGAAATAGGAGTTATTCGGCCAAGTTGCAGCCCCTACTCTTTACCTGTACTTCTTGTACGAAAGAAGGACGGAACATGGCGATTGTGTGTTGATTACCGAGCTCTCAATGGCATAACCATCAAGGACAAACACCATATTCCAATAGTAGATGAATTGCTAGATGAAAGAGAGCTCAAATCTTCATAAAGCTGGACCTTTGATCCGGGTATCATCAAATACAAGTGTGCGAAGAAGACATACCGAAAATCACCTTTTGAACACACAACAACCACTATGAATTTTTGCTTTCTTCAACAGAACGTGGAATATCTTAGGCATATCATATCAGAGGAAGGTGTGGCTATGGACCCCTCCAAAATTGGAGCAATGCAGAACTGACCAACCTCGAGGAACATAAAACTACTGCATGGCTTTCTCGGTTTAATAGACTACTACCGCAAGTTCGTAAAAAATGATAGAAAGATCAGTGCACCACTTACTTCCTTGCTGAAAAAAGATGCTTTCCAGTGGTTGGACAAAGCCACCATCGCCTTCGACAAACTTAAAGCTGCAATGATGGCAATGCCCATACTAGCGCTACTCGACTTCGGTAAGACTTTCGTTATTAAAGCCGATGCCTCCAGAGTCAAAATTGGTGTTGTACTAATATAAGAAGGCCACCCACTTGCTTATACCAGTAAGACATTATCTCCTTCCCATCTCAAAATGACTATTTATGATAAGGAGATGCTCACGATTGTGCATGCGGTGGCCAAATGGAGATCATACTTGATCGGACGACGCTTTTAAATCAATACCAACCATAAAAGCCTAAAATATTTCTTGGAGCAAAAGATATCTTCCCCCGAGCAGTAAAAAGGGTAACAAAGCTTCTTGGATATGATTATGAAATAACTTACAAAAAGGGGAAAGAGAATGTTGTTCCAGATGTGCTTTCACAGCTACCCAAGCAAGCTAAATTTTCAGCCATTTCACTTTCAACTAGCAACATCTCTAAGGATATTAAGAGGGAATGATAGGAAGATCCGGAGACTCATTACAGTTGGGACTCAAAAGAATTGTACTATAAGGGATGCATTGTGCTTGAGCCAAATTTTACTTACATCTTCATGAGCCGATTTTGGATAAAGTTATTCTAGATGCAGGGCACTAAATTGCAAAGGAGTACGGCGTATCACCCACAAATTGACGACCAGATGAAAGTGGTAAACAGGTGCTTGGAGACAGCCCAAAGCCACCCACCAAATATGACTACCCAAATAGAACTCCATACCCAGTCAAGTGCCATTATTGATCGACGGATCGTGACTCGACGACGATGACCCACCACTAAAGTGCTAATATAGTGGGCAAACTTACCAACAGAATGTGCCACTTGGGACAACTATGGCGACTTAAAGATCAAATTCTCAGAATTATGGATTGTCAGTCTCGAGGACAAGGCTGATTTGAAGAGGGCGGGTTTGTTAGGACTTTAGCTAGGAGAGTCCTAATTGAGAGGGGCATTCATGTAAAATCTACCTAAACTGACCCCTATTAAAGAGGTGAAGAGGCTAACTAGGGTTTGAAGGTTATTTCTTAGAGAAAAATTAGGAGTTGTAAATGAATAGGAGTCTTGAGTAGGAGTCCTATTAGGAGTCTTGAGTAGGAGTCTTAATTGAGTAGGAGTCATATTAGGAGTTAGGGTTTAGAAACCCTATAAATAGCCATGTATTCATCATCTTTTAATAAGTAATAGATGAATATTTTCTACAGCCTTTAAGTAGTAAATTGGAGGGAGAAATCCCTATAGAGTTCCAAGGAGGCCGATCCCCTAAAGAGATAAACCCCAGGTTTAGAATTTACAAGGGTTCTAACAGTAGATGATCCTCTATCGATACTTAATAGTCTTTATAAGTCTGGTATCAAAAAGTGGAGCACTCATACATGACATCCTTGGTGTCTCAAATCTAAGGACCAAGTACACCACTAAGACTACGAAATCGCTGTTTGACAATAAGGCATCATCAACCATCTAGTATTTCGTAAGCGGATCAATCAGTAAACTCATGCCCCAATGAGCACCACCTATACTATATCCCCAATGTCCCCACATGAGCAGCTTTGAGACCAGCTACATCCATCATATGGACGGGTAAAGAACACACTAGTCTGTCCGGTTATCTCGATGTCCCTCTCAAATACCCTATGACCAGTATTATTTATGATTTATGTTTAAAGGCAAATTGATTTCATTATCGTGATCTCATCACGATCATATTCTCATTGCACAGACCCATGAACATCATAATATATTCAAGCAACAGTCAATATAAAGTGATAAAATGCCAAAAATATAATAATAAATAAAAGGACTATGTGTCAAGTCACACGTGCCATTACTCACGTGATTGCCTTGCAGGGCACCTATGACTAGTAGACCGACCATATAGTGCTTCATATGAGGCACATTTTATAGATAAATGATATGTAGTATTATACTATCATTCGGCCCAAGGAAGCCATTTCACCCACTCCTTTGGCTGGCCACTAGCGAAACATCAAAGGTATGTCTCTAAACACCTATTCACCACCTCTGTTTGGCCATCAGTTTGTGTATGATATGATGTGCTCATCTTGAGTTTGGTGTCTTGTAACTGAAATAACTCGGTCCAAAATTTACTGGTCAAGATCCTGTCATAATCACTTACAATGGACCTTGGCATTCCGTGTAGTTTAACAATATTTTCTATGAAAATCTGAGCAATACTAACAGTAGTGTAGGGATTTCACACAACCCAAAAATGAGAATATTTCATAAGTTGATCAATCACCATGAGGATTGTGCTTTTACCTTTGGAAGGTGGCAGCCCTTCGATGAAGTTCATGGAGATGTCAGTCCACACTGAGTTCGGTATGGGTAGTGGTTGTAGCTTCCCTGGACTCGCCACTGTTTCACCCTTTTGCTGTTGACATACATCACATTGTGCCACATATTTAGAAATAATTTTTTCATCCCTCTCAAATAAAAATTTTGCTTCACTCTTTTGTAGGTTCTTAGAAATCCAGAGTGTCCTGTTGAAGGTGTGGAGTGTATTTCGTGCAGAATGATTTTGATGCAATGGGGGTCGGGTATAAGCACAATGCAACCTTTGTAGTGTAGATTCCTCAAATCCCAAGTGTAGTGGGCTATTGTACTTGGATCCTCTAATTTTTTTTATGATGTTACTGATCTTTGGATCATTCTTCCATTCCTCGCTAATGTCCTCGAGGAAGGTGCTAGTCATAGGTGCCCTACAAGCCAATCACGTGAGTGATGGCATGTGTGACTTGACACATAGTATTTTTGTTTATTATTATGTTTTGGTATTTTATCACTTTATATTTACTATTGGTTGAATATATTGTGAAGTCCATGGGTCTGTACAATGAGAATTAGACCGTGATGAGATCATGATAATGAGACTGATTCACCTTTAAACACAGATCCTAAATAATCCCGGTCATAGGTTACTCGAGAGGGACAGTGAGATAACCAGATAGACTAGTGTGATATATACCCGTCCATATGATGGATATAGCTAGTCTCATAGCTGCTTATGTGGGGACACTAGGGATATAGTACGAGTGCTCATTGGACAATAAGTTCACTGATTGATCTGCTTACGAAATATTGGATGCTTGTATTAGGAATGAGTCAGCATTAAGAGGCGGGTGAATTAATGCAGTAAATAAAACACGTCGGTTCGAAAGCCTTTGTACGATAAAAATCGATCTCAGAAAGATGCTTAACTTTGAAACATTTGCAAGAATGTAATGGGAAAATAAAGTAAGTAAATCAGTTTGCAATATGAGAATTAAAAGCAGAACAAAAATATAAACCAATTTATAGTAGTTTGGTCGTCGTGACCTACATCCACTCTACCGATTCCCCTTCCTCGAGGCCACCAACATCCACTAATGATATTCTTTCGATGAGTAAAGATCAACTACCCTTTTACAACCCTCTTCTCCTTTTCACAGGGTTTAGGAGACAACCTTTACACCCCCTTCACTCCTCTCTAAAATTATACTAACACTTAGAGCTTTTAGAGGAGTTCTCACAAGATTACAACAGAGTTTTTCTACTTTTCTTCACTTAATCTTGTATCTTTTAACCAGGGATGAGAGGGGTATTTATAAGATTCAAGTGGATTCAAACGTGGAGCCTAAAAATATCTTATCCCAGGTTTCCCGGGTCCTAGCGGTACCACCGCCTATACTGGGCGGTACCATCGCCTGTAGAACTGACATTAGGTGGTACCACCACTTGCAGCATGTTAGGATCAAGAGCACTAAGAGGGGGGGGGGGGGGGGTGAATTAGTGCAGCGAAAAACTATCGACGATTTAAACTGCGTTCATACGATGAAATCGTTTTCGGAAACTTAACTTGAAAGCGAGTTCGTAAAGGAGTGCAGCAAAAGTAATGAGGAAGTAAAGCACATATGGAGGTTTGCAGTAAGGTAAGCAGCAAGAATAAATGCAAACCAAAGAGCACCATAATTTTAGAATGGTTCGGTCAATCTTGACCTACATCCACTTTTGGCTTCCTCATTCAATGAGGTCATCGATATCCACTAGAGGCCTTCCTTCAATAGACGAAGGCCAACCACCCTTTTACAACTCAATTATCTTTTTACTGGGTTTAGGAGATAACCCTTACACCCTACTCACTCCTCTCTCAAACTATTCTAACACTTAGAACTATGAGAGGAGCTCACACAAGATTGCAGCAGCATTTCTATACTTTTTTACTCTCAATACTTGTGTGGTTTAACTAGGGATGAGAGGGGTATTTATAGGCTTTAAGTTGATTTAAACTTAGAGCCTAAAAACATCTTATCCTAGGTTCCACGAGCACGGGCGGTACTACTATCTGCGTTGAGTTGTACCACCTCTCGGAGACCGAGCTCAAGCAGTACCACCGTCCAGTCTCACTCGGAGACTAAGCCCAGGCGATACCACCACTTGACAGGGGTGGTAGCACCACCCAGTCTCGCTCGAAGACTAAGCTCCTAGGCGGTGCCACCGCTTGGCAAGAATTTTGGGTCTGAATGGGCTGATCCATTCGGCCCAATTTGGGTCTGTCAAGGGCCCAATTGCCCCTAGATTAAGTTAATGAGATCATCTCCCATTTCTAACTTAATCTACATTCTAACTATGATATTACTTAAGAAATTTACTACAACTTGCTCCGGTGTGTCAATTGCTTCTTCCGACGAGCTTCCGACGAACTTCCGGCGAACATTCGATGAACCTTCGACGATGCTCCGGCGGACATCCGACAAACTCCTGGACTTGCACCGATCCACTTAGTGAGTTCCGACAAGCTTCTTTGGCAAGCTCTTGGACTTCTCGGATTTGTTCACGTAGAACCTCCGACGACCGTCCGAACTTCTATCGAACTCTCGAACCCCCAACGTGATCATGGTCTTGACTTTGGCGTAACTCCTAATGCATGTCTTACTTCTATCGTAGTTAATCCTACACATGTAAAACAAACTTTGATCTAGACAATTAATACTAAGCATTAATCAAGTTGTCCGGTATGTCATTGGTCCCTCGACGCTTCGTCCGATTCTTCGGCACATCGTCCTCTCCTGCGGCCTATTGCCCAATCGGCTAGTTGACTCCGCAACTCCGATATCCTTGGCACAATACCTGCTCTTCTTGGCTCGATGCCCGAATCCATGGCCCGAAGCCTTCTGTCGATACGTCGACCGATCCATCGGCCCGACGTCCAATCTTCTGACATGTTCCTCCGGCCTAACATGATTTTTCCTGCTTTAATTGTCTCATCCTGATTGAAGCATCCTGCATCACTCAAAACGTAGATTAAAACATAAACACAATTATCAATTGGTTTCATCATCAAAATACGAGATTTAACACAGTATTGACACTAGGCGGTACCACCACCTAGTCTGGTAGTACCATCGCCTGGGAGACTATGTCTGGGCGGTACCACCACCCAAACCGACGGTACCACTACCTGACACTAACATTGGGCGGTACCACCGCCTGACATAGTCTCAAAGACTGTGCCACTAATGGCGCCACATGTTGAGTCACTATTTGGGCCTTTCACTTGGCCTAACATAGTCCATACATGGGGCCAACTAGCCCCTAATTGGGATGGCCCAATCTCAATTTTGTGCTAACTACGAAATTTAAGGCATGCACTAAGTAAATCCGGTCCGGTTAGTCTATGTTTCTTCCAGTGAGCTTACGACGAACTTTGAACGATCTCTCGGCATTGTTCTAGCGGACTCCCGACAAGCTCCTGAACTTCAAGACAATCTTCATGGCTAGTTCCTATAAGCTTCTTCGGCAAACTCTTGAACTACTCGGTCAATTCCGGTAGAACTTCCGACGAACGTTCAGACTTCCGATGAACTCTCAAACTCTCAATGAATGTCCGGACTTCCGATGAACTCTTGACTCCGGGGCTTCATTTTACTTTATGCCTTGATCACTATCGTAGTTAATCATACACAAATAAAACCTACTTCGATCTAGACAATTATTATAAAGCTTGAATCATGTTGTCCGGTATGTCATTAGTTCATTGACGCTTCTTCCGATTCTTCGACGCATCATCCTCTCTTGCGGCCTCTTGCCCAATCGGTTAGTTGACCTCCGCAACTCCGATTTCCTTGGTATAATTTTCGCTCTTCTTTGCCCGATGCCCGAACTCATGGCTTGAAGCCTTCTGCCGATACGTCGACTGATCCTCTAACATATTCCACTCTAGCCTAACATGATTCTTCATGCTTTTAATTGTCTCTCCCTGATCGAAGCTTCTTGCATCACTCAAAACGTAAATCAAATCATAAACACTATTAATTGGTTTCGTCATCAAAATATGAGATTCAATAGGTTGATGGTGCCTTATTGTCAAACAGCCATTCTATAGTCCCAGTGGTGTACCTGGTCCTTAGACTTGAGATATCAAGGATGTCCTGTATGAGTACTCCACTCTTTGATACCAGACTTATAGGTTTGGATGTTATATATCTAGCACAGCCGGTCATCGGGAGTGGTAGCCAACCTTACGAGCACTATTGAGCGTTGATAGAGGATCATCTACTCTCGGTGTCATGAGAGGAATATCCCATGTGTTCTTGCTCAAACAAATCTCTTGCCAAGATCATTCAGAGTGAGAGAGAAAGAGTTCTCCGGGAGAATCCGATTAGAGCGAGACTCGATTAGAAACAATATGGGTCTGATAGTACCATGCCTGATATATGGTCTTTGGGATATTAGATGGATGAGAAACTATAGGTACATGGTAATTGAAGACAGACAGGTCTAATGGATTGGATTCCCTTGTATCGTCTGGGGACTATAGCGTAGTGACCTAGAACGTCCGTAGTCGTTGAGTCGAGTGAATTATTATGGAGATAATAATTTATTGAGCTAAAAGGAGTTCTGATAGGTATGACTCATGGCTAATGCGATATTGGGCCTAAAGGGTCACACACATATGGCAGGCATTGCAATAAGTAGAGGTTCGGATATGAGATATCCGTCAGAGCCCCTATCTTATTGGATATCTAATAAACCCCCGAATTATTGGATCCTATAGATGAGATCCAATAAGAGCTCGTGAGAGATTATTAGATAGAGATCCACTAATCTAAGAGGCAACATTAGTTAGATGGAGATCCAATACCTA
Organism: Musa schizocarpa; assembly: GCA_900464855.2. Classification (NCBI taxonomy): domain Eukaryota; kingdom Viridiplantae; phylum Streptophyta; class Magnoliopsida; order Zingiberales; family Musaceae; genus Musa; species Musa schizocarpa. The sequence continues at coordinate 21,102,840 of LS990921.1, forward strand.
ATAGGATAGGATCCATTAGGGTTAAGTTTGTTAGAAGAGGATAGAAGATAGAAATTATGGAAAAAGTTATATTCCTCAATGAGATGTCCTCCCTATTTATATAGGTTAGGAGGGAGGATTTTTCTCAATAGAGCAACGAGATTTCCTCATACAGTTGGGGAAATCTTATCTACTATCATGCCCCTACAAGATTATGCTTCTATTAAGGATACCGATCTTGGACCGATACAATGCAAAGAGTTCATAAGCAAGAGGCTTTGTGAGTGAGTCTACTAATTGATCAAACATATGTACATGAGAAACACATAGTTGACATCGGACGACTTGATCTTACACGAAGTGGAAGTCGATAGCAATATATTTCATGTGGGAGTGGAACACTGGACTGGCGCATAAATAGGTAGCTCTGACATTATCACAATATATTATAGAAATTGGAGTGGAATTGATGTTGAGTTCCTTGAGCAAAATTGTGACCTAATTGAGTTCTGTAGTAGCAATGGCGATGGCACGGTATTCAGCTTCAGTTGTAGACCATGCGACTGTCTTTTGCTTTTTAGAACTCTAACTAATTGTATTAGCTCCAAGGAAGACAATATACCCTAATGTAGATATTCTATCATCAAAGTTCCCTGCTCAATCAGCATCGGCAAAGGTATGAAGATGAAGTGGAGAGTGTTTACGGAGAAAGAGACCATGATTGAGGGTCCCTTTAAGATATCGCAGGATTCGTTTGACTGTAGACTAGTGCATAGTAGATGGCCACTGCATAAATTGTGATAATTTGTTGATGGCAAATGAGTTGTCTATATGGGTGAAAGCTAAGTACTGCAAAGAGCCAACTACTTGTCGGTATTGAGTGGGTTTCGTAATAGGACTTTTATAAGATAATTTAATAGATTCACTAGTAGAGAGGGGTGTTGTAACCGCATTTGCATCCTGCATATTTGTCTTTGATAATAAATCTTGAATGTACTTTCTTTGTGAGAGGAAGAGACCGTATGTTGCTTCTATGCCTAGAAAATAGTTCAAGATTCCTAGATCTTTAAGAGAGAATTAATCTACCAATTGCTTGATGATTGCCTAGATCTCTATAGGATTATTGCCCGTGACAATAATGTCATCCACATACACCAAAATATATATTGTGCCTCCATGTTGTTGTCGTAGAAATAACAAGGTATCAGACTTGGAGTTGATAAAGCCAATTGAAGTAAAAAATGAGCCAAGTTCAGTGTAGCAAGCTCTTGGAGCCTGACGAAGTCCATAAATAGCTTTTTGAAGTTTACAAACATGCTTTGGATACTAAGGATGAATGAAACTAGGAGGTTGTTACATAAAAATATCTTCAATTAGAGTCCCTTGTAAAAAGGTATTATTAACATTCAATTATCGTAATTGCCAGCCTTTAGTGGTGGTCAGACTTAGGATAAGTCAGATTATTGTGGGCTTAACAATGGGGCTAGATGTGTCAGTGAAATTAACTCCAGGTCGTTGATGCAATCCTTTGGCGATGATACATGCTTTATATCGGGTAACAGATCCATCTAGGTTCTGCTTAATTCGAAAGACACACTTACACCCGATGATGTTTTGTGTATGATGAAAGGGTACTAGGTTCCATGTTGAGTTATGGAGGAGGGCATCATATCCCTCACACATGGCATTACGCCGGTGTGGAGATTTTTGAGCTTAAGTAAAGGTGGTGGGTTCAATGGTATAAGATGAGGATTCTATGATAGCATGTAGGTCAAGGACTTGACATGGTATGAAAATACCACTCTTGGAGTGTGTTGTCATAGGATGTTTGGAGGCTACAGGATTGTGAGATTGTGTTGTTGGAATAAGTGGTGGAGAGTCATTGACACAAGCCGGGTAAGGTTGAGGTACCTCAGTGTCACTTGGTCTAGAAGACGGTAAAGACAATGATTGTGTTTCTAAATGTATTACCTCATCAATTTGATAAGAAATGAGTGGAGTAGTAATAGAGGGAATAGGAAATTGCTGAACTAGAGTAGTAGTAGAGTGATGGATCTTAAGAAGAGGAACTGAACGGTGTCATGGGAGGCTCGTCCGATTGGATCGAAGGTATACTCTATTGAATCTCGTATTTTGATGATGAAACCACTTGATATGTGTTTATAATTTAAACTGTATTTTGAGTGATGCAGGTCTACTCGATCAGGATTAGGCAGTTAACGCAGGAGGAATTGACGTTGCGCCGGAGGAGATCATGTCAGGATATTGGACGGTAGAAGGCTTCGGACGTCGGGCATCGGGCCAAGGAGAGCAGAATTGCGCCAAGGATATCGGGGTTGCGGAGGTCAACCGTCGATAGGGCAACAAGCTGCAAGAGAGGACAATGCGCTGAAGAATCGGACGAAGTGCTAACCAATAACGTGCCGAGCAACAAAATGTCAATTCGCGTTGTAATAATTGTCTAGATCGGAGTAGAGTTTTGGCTTATGTGTGCAGGATTAACTACGATAATGATGAAGACATAAAGCGAAACAAAGTGTCGGAGTCAAGCGCAAAGGATTTGTTGCAAGTTCGAGAGTTCGACGGAAGTCCGAAGGATCGTCGGGAATGCTGCCGGAACTAGCCGAGAATGAGTAGGGAGCTTGCCGAAGGGTTTTTCGGAAGCTCGCCAGAAGGTTCATTGGAAGTTCGCGGAGCTCACCGAGAAAGATCAGAGCTTGCCGAAGAAGCTCGTTGGAACTCGCCAAGATCAAATCGTGAAGTCTAGGAGCTTGCCGGGAGTCCGCAGAATGGTTTCCGAGAGTTTATCGGAAGACCGTCGGAAGTTCGTCGGAAGCTTGCCGGAAGAAGTCTTGACTTACGAACTTTGTAATAGCTTAGAAAATGTCTTTAAATTCGTAGTTAGCACGTTAATTAGGGTTAGGATTAGGTGTTAATCCTATAACCCAAGTAGGGGCCAATTGGGCCCGAGTTCGGACTGGTTTGGGCCAAGTTTGGAGCCCAACCAGTGAGCTAAATTGGCCTAGGCGGTGGCACCGCCCAGCACCCGAGAGCTGGGCGGTGGCACCGCTTGGCTGGGCAGTGGCATCGCTAGCCACTGTCAGTGTCAGAAACTGACAGGCGGTGGCACCGCCACTGACAGGCGGTGGCACCACCAGCATCGGGAACCCAAAGAGAATTCAAATTTTGGAGCCCAAATTTGAATCCCCTTGAGGCCTATAAATACCCCTCAAATCTCAGCTGAGATCACAACTTTTAGAGAAGCAATTGATTGAGAGAAAAGTCTTAGAAGAGTCTTTGCTAGTCTTGTTTTCAATTTGCTAGTGTTCACCTCCTTCTTTCTTGCTGAAAATCTGTAAGAGAGTGAACCACTTGTAAAAGTTGTAAGAGGGGTATTTACCCTTCCCTTTCAAGAGATTTGCTAGTGGAAGGTGGGAGCCTCATCGAAGAGGGGCCTCGCAAGTGGATGTAGGTCATTTGACCGAACCACTGTAAAATCAGCGTGATCTCTGGTTTGCATTTACTTATTGTCATTTATATTACTGCAAACCATTTGCACTTTAATGCTATACTGCTTTGTCTCCGTCTTACTTATCTCTTCAAGTTAAAATGCAATCGAAACGGTTTTAAACGAAAACGTTGCTTTTATCGTATGAAGTTTCCGAAAAGTGTTTAAATCGTGAAAAGTTTATCGCACTTCACCGCTGCACTAATTCACCCCCCCCTCTTAGTGCCGCTCCGATCCTAACAATTGGTATCAGAGCCCGGTATTTCTCATTTCGGGTTTACACCGGAGAGAAATGGCTCTTCATGGCTTTCAAGAGGGCTTATCGGTTTTTCGTCTACCGTTGTTTAATGGATTGGACTATACTTATTGGAAAACTCGAATGAGAGTTTTCTTGATTTCTATGAATTTGGATTTATGGAATATTATTGAAAACGGTTTTCAACTTCCCTCTAAACCGATGAACGAATGGTCGGATTTGGAGAAGAAGAATTTTTCTTTAAACGCAAAGGCTATCAATGCCTTATTTTGCGCTTTGGACAAAAATGAGTTCAATCGGATTTCTACGTGCGAAACGGCTTTTGATATTTGGCGAACACTTGAAATCACGCACGAGGGAACTAGTAGAGTCAAAGACTCGAAAGTTAACATTTTATTACATGATTTTGAGCTTTTTTGAATGCAACCAAGTGAGACTATTGGCGACATGTACACCCGTTTCACGGATGTCGTCAATAATCTAAGAGTTCTTGGTAAATCTTTTTCAAATTTTGATCTCGTAAGCAAGATCTTAAGATCCCTTCCAAAAAGGTGGGATCCTAAAATAACCGTAATACAAGAAACAAAATATTTAAATATTTTTCCACTTAAAGAACTTATCGGCTCATTGATGACATATGAAATGGTGAACAATGCACATGATGAACACGATGAACACTTGAACCACCTTCTAAAGAATAAAAAGGATTTGGAACTCCGGACAAATGAATACCACTTGAGCGATGACTCAAGTGATGAGGACAATGATGAACTTGAACTTCGAACACTAAATCTTAATAAGTTCATTAAACAAAAATCTAAAATAAACAATGAACTTGAATGGAGGACGAGGCCAAAGAAAAGGAAGGCAACCAAGGATGAATCAAAAACTTCCAAAGGTGAAACGGTGAATTGGGCTTTGACGAGCTTTGACTACAAGGTAAGTAACTCAACTCTCTTGAATTATTTTGAAATTACATAATACTTTTCATGAGTTATTTTTAATTTAGTTTAGGATTAATTTTCTTAAAAATTACATGAAAATAAAAAATTAGAAATCATGCTTATCATTCTAGTAATTTTGAAAATAATCATGAAAATTGTATGTTTATGATAAACAAAATGATTTTGATTAAAAATACCTTATGAAATATGATATCATGCCTAATAAATTTATTTTTTGAGGCTATGCATGATGATGATGATTTTTGGGTAATTTATAGTTTATTAATTATTGATGATTTCCATAATGATCTTTTACGATTTATGAATTATCGATTTATACCATGATGAAAGTTGCTTTCGAAAATGAGGCATGACTTTTGTATGCAAACTAAGCATGAAAAAAATAGATTCACCTAAAGAGAAAATTGTATGACTACAACAAATAACAAATGATTTTGATTGAAAATACTTGATACTCAATGAAACCATCATTGATGAATATGCTTTATGTTTAATAGTTTCTTTGGCTTATATGCTCTATCATGATAAATATTTTAAAAATAAATGAAATCATGTTTGATTTGAAGTAATGCTTAATGATGATGCTTAATGATGTATTTTTTGATTTGACATAAAAGTGGCTTTAAAAAATGATGTATGTTTTGATTTGACATAAATGAAATAGGCATGCTTATAGGAAATAGTGAAGTGTCATGCTTGACAATTGTATACTTAACGATGCATAAAGTTGTAATGAAAATATTAATATTTTAATACTATGATTTGATGATTTTATGCATGATATTGTAAAGTTATATATAATGATGAAATTGTGTAATAAAAATATTAAACATTTTGAAACCATGTTTTAGTGTCATGTATATTGACCATGCTTAATAAATTTTGAAATTATGCATGATGAATCTTACGATTTATGGATTATTGATTTTTATCATAATGAAAGTACCTTATTGATCTTTGTTGTAATAAATCTTACTCTTTTGGTTTTAAACATGATACATATTTTTATTAGGCATAAATGAAACAAAATCATATGTTTTGAAACAATCGAAAAGAGGAAAACATTCTTGAAAATTATTTTGCTCAATCTTATTGATTTTGATGAATCCATTTGTATATCTTTGTGAATCTCTTGGATTTTGTGAATGATTTTGATGATTTAAATTTGAATATTTTTTTATCGAAATCACGATCTTGATCTCTTGAAATTTATAACATGAAATTCTTTATGAATCAACATTGTTTTCTATTTAAAAGGAGATTTGTCGAAATGTTTCATAGTCTTTTAGTATTCATGATCTTGATAATTATGTTTTGAAACTTTATGTAAACCAAGAATGTTCATCATGATTTGAATATTTAAAGAGGAGAATTTTCTAGATGAATCATGATTTTGATGATTGAATATTTGATGTGCATGAATTGAGATCTTGCTCTCTTACTATTCTTTTTGCTATTCACCAAAAGGAAGACTAATTCTAATAAACCATGATATGCTATATGAATTTTATTGTATTCATGAAGTAATATCTCATCACTAATTTTTGTTTATATTTCTTCATGTGATGATATGAATGTATGAAACACTTATGATATGATTTTTTTTATACAATTCCATGTATTCGTGAAATATTTACCTCATCACCCAATTAATTCCTCTTGATACTCCTAATGTGATGAAGTAAAATTATGCATGAAATACAAATGGGGAGAAGTTTTGATCATGCATGGTAGGATATAATTTGACAAATTGATACCATCATGATATGAAACATTTATGATTCGCAATGATGTATGCAATACTTGTGCTTTCTAATTATGATGTGATGTATTACATATGTTGTAAATCATGATTTAAAATATTATGAGTTGTTGCTAAAATGATGTATTATAAATATTGATTTAATGTTTTGTATCATGACTACTCTAAATGATGAATGCTTGGTATCATGATCAAAATGTTGACAAATAGTTAAAAATTTTAGTATCATGTATGATATCCTCATAATGTTGATTGATTTATTCAATATCGTGTATGAATGAAATATAAGGTTTTTCAAATAGTGCATGTTTTAATTTAAAAATATAATGATGCACAAATAATATTGATACTTACCTTTGTCATAATTGATGTAAAGAGTATTTCCTTCTTTTTGACAATGACTAAGGGGGAGATAGCCAGTTTGCATAATTCAAGAAGAAAGCAAAAATTGCACTTCTCAAAAGAGAAGAAATTGCTATCTTGAACATCACCCAGAATTGCTAGCTTGAAACATCAAGAAAATACAAAAATGTGCTATTGTGCTTATCTCAAGAAAAGCAAATATGCCAACTTGCAAATATTTGAATTTGCTAGCTTATAAAACTTGCATATTTCAAAAAGCAAGAGTTGCTTTCTTGAACATCTCTAAATTGCTAGCTTGCAAGTTCTAAAATGTTGTAAAATTACTAAATTGCATGATGATAAAAATTTAACATTATGTTTTTCATGCAATGAGTTGAACCCATATAACAAACACTTGATTGTGGTACTTCTCCTTTTTGTTGATGACAAAGGGGGAGAAGTATGTTGATGACATGACATTTGATGCATAAGTTTTATGCATATATTCATGATGATGTGTTGCAAGTATTCATGATGAATATTACAATGACTTGAATTCTGTTTGAATTCAAGGTTATATCAATATGGCATATTGATAGGGGGAGTTTGTTTAATCTCTGGGAGTTAATGTTAACTCCGTCATCAAGTGGTTGTCATCATAAAAAAGGGGGAGATTGTTGAATCTCGTATTTTGATGATGAAACCAATTGATATGTGTTTATAATTTAAACTACATTTTGAGTGATGCAGGTCTACTCGATTAGGATTAGACAGTTAACGCAGGAGGAATTGACGTTGCGCCGGAGGAGATCACGTCAGGATATTGGACGACACAAGGCTTCGGACGTCGGGCATCGGGCCAAGGAGAGCGGAATTATGCCAAGGATATTGGGGTTGCGGAGGTCAACCGTCGATTGGGCAACAAGCCGCAAGAGAGGACAATGCGCTGAAGAATCGAACGAAGCGCTAACCAATAACGTGCCGGGCAACAGAATGTCAATTCGCGTTGTAATAATTGTCTAGATCGGAGTAGAGTTTTGGCTTATGTATGCAGGATTAACTACGATAATGATGAAGACATAAAGTGAAACAAAATGTCGGAGTCAAGCGCAAAGGATTTGTTGCGAGTTTGAGAGTTCGACGGAAGTCCGAAGGTTCGTCAGGAATGCTGCCGGAACTAGCCGAGAATAAGTAGGGAGCTTGCCAAAGGGTTTTTCGGAAGCTCGCCAGAAGGTTCGTTGGAAGTTCATAGAGCTCGCCGAGAAAGATCGGAGCTTGCCGAAGAAGCTCGTTGGAACTCGCCAAGATCAAATCGTGAAGTCTAGGAGCTTGCCGGGAGTCCGCAGAATGGTTTCCGAGAGTTTATTGGAAGACCGTCGGAAGTTCGTCGGAAGCTTGCCGAAAGAAGTCTTGACTTACGAACTTTGTAATAGCTTAGAAAATGTCTTTAAATTCGTAGTTAGCACATTAATTAGGGTTAGGATTAGGTGTTAATCCTATAACCCAAGTAGGGGCCAATTGGGCCCGAGTTCGGACTGGTTTGGGCCAAGTTTGGAGCCCAACCAGTGAGCTGAATAGGCCTAGGCGGTAGGACCGCCTAGACTGGGCGGTGGCACTGCTTGGCTGGGCGGTGGCATCGCCAGCCACTGTCAGTGTCAGAAATTGACAGGCGGTGGCACCGCCACTGACAGGCGGTGGCACCACCAGCATCGGGAACCCAAAGAGAATTCAAATTTTGGAGCCCAAATTTGAATCCCCTTGAGGCCTATAAATACCCCTCAAATCTCAGCTGAGATCACAACTTTTAGAGAAGCAATTGATTGAGAGAAAAGTCTTAGAAGAGTCTTTGCTAGTCTTGTTTTCAATTTGCTAGTGTTCACCTCCTTCTTTCTTACTGAAAATCTGTAAGAGAGTGAACCACTTGTAAAAGTTGTAAGAGGGGTATTTACCCTTCCCTTTCAAGAGATTTGCTAGTGGAAGGTGGGAGCCTCATCGAAGAGGGGCCTCGCAAGTGGATGTAGGTCATTTGACCGAACCACTGTAAAATCGGCGTGATCTCTGGTTTGCATTTACTTATTGTCATTTATATTACTGCAAACCATTTGCACTTTAATGCTATACTGCTTTGTCTCCATCTTACTTATCTCTACCATTAGAGTAAACTATTTTGATTATAGACTGAAAGTAGTTCTCAACCAACTTTTGAAGGTTGGTAAAGATTGTAGACACTTCAGATTTATGGTGTAGATGATATAACCATATATACTCAGTGAAGTAATCTACAAAAATGACATAAAATCTGAATTTGTCAAAAGAAATGATTGGAGCAGGGCTCCAAACATCAGTATAAATAATTTCAAATAGTTTAGAGCATGATATGGAAGATGTGCCAAAGGGCTATCGATGACTTTTATTGCTAAGACATGCATCACAATACGTTATAGAACTACTTGATTTAAAAATAGGAAGAGAGTAATGAGATAGTAATTTTTGCTGGATAAGGGACGAGGGATGACCAAGACGACGATGTCACACATCAATTGGAGCTGCAATTGAATAGTGAACAGTGGGTTAGAACTGATGGCCATTCGTAAATGCTGCCTCTATTCCGGCCTTGGACCAAGATTGCCCCCGTGCTCAAATCCATGACAAGAAAGAAATCAGGAAAGAATTCAATTGAAGTATTATTGTGTTTGCAAAATTGAGAAACAAAAATAAGGTTTCGTTTAATATGAGGGGCACATAGAACATCATCGAGTGTAAAGGTTGTAGTATCAGAAATAAGCATTGTGGAACCAGTATACGTTATAGGAAGTCCTTTACCATCACCAATGATGATATCTTCATTCCCGTCATAGTTTTTGTGGATAGATAAATTCTGAAGATCAAAGATGATATGATGGGAGGCACTAGAGTCCACAATCCAATTGGGTTGGCAAGTAGTTAGAGTAGTTATGAGATTCGTTTGAGGCCATTATGACGAAACAGGGAGTCGGGGTCAAGACCGAAAAACTTTAGTGGAGTGGCCAATTTTATCACACAATTGGCAGACAACTCTTTGTTGGTTTGTGAGGGCAGGACACTAAGGCTGATGGGTATTAGAGTTGCCACTTTGCAAGAAATTATGCTGATGAGGATAAGGGAGGGTTTGCTTAGAACCCATAGGGGCAAGAGATATCTTGGCCAAACATTTGGTGATGGTCATATTGTACTAGTTGTTATTCCTCTTAGATGGTCGGTCTAGGCAATTTTTCCTCGCGCTTCAAATACATCTCATAGTCAGTCAACTTATTATGGAGTTCTTCAAATGATATTGGTGAGTCGCACACCCAAATTGCGGCTGTCAATTCCTTGTACTCTTCTTCGAGGCCATTATGTGTATGGATGATGACTTCTTCGTCATATAGGGAATGACCTATCAAAGCCAAGTCATCGATGATAACTTTGATATTTTATAGATAATCAGCAATAATACTCCCCTCTTGTTTTGTTTTCATTAGACTGGATAGAAGACTGAGCTCATGAGTATGCCAACGATTCGCCAAGGTTGTTTACAGCTTACACCATGCTTTTGTAGTAGTCACACATGAAGATATCAATGGAGCGATGGATCCAACAACCGAAGCTTGAATAGCTTGGAGGATGAGACGATCTTGACATAGCTATAGTTTGTGAGTTGGATTTGGTACTGGACTGGGTTCTCCGAGGATATTAATCATGGCTGGTGGACAACTGAGAGAGCTGTCAACGTAGCATAATAAGTCGTATCCAAATAGGAGATTAGAAAATTGGGCCCGCTAGGATGCGTAGTTGCCACCTTTGGATAACTTGAAAGGGATTTGCGTGGCAGCATTTGTCACGCCCCCTGAATTTAATTCTCATTCAGGAGGTATGAACCTAACTCAAAATTGATAATATTATAATTCAACAAACAATCCAGGATCCAAACACACATTTGAGGCCACTAAGAAAACATTCAAGTCAGAATTCACCTTTACAATCCACAATTCATAAAACCTATGCAGTTTATAATCATACATCATATCACTTAATGATTCATAAAATCCAAAACTAACTCAACTAAACCATAACCACATCATAAATCCATAGTTGTGGGAATCTATACAATCATAAATCCAACATGTACTATATGTTTATATCATTACATAATTTAAACTTAACATTCCCAACAATCCCGATATGAGTGGTACTTTTCAAATATTTACAAGATACATCAATCCATGTTTGTAGTTAATATTTCATTACATATAAAATGTACTTATAGATCAACCACCTTTCAACTACGAAAGATTTGTCCCAAAAATCTTCTAGTCTTCCACTGCCCCAGCACAATTTAAACATTTTAGTGAGAAACAACAGAGTGAGCATATAAAGCTCATTAAGTGACTAATATATCCATGGCAAAGAGGACAGTTTCAAACAAATAAGGGTTCGAAATACAAGGCAGAGATACAAGAGTTCAAAGATAGCCACTCATCGAATGCAGAATTACTATGTCGTATCGTTCGAAGCATGTTTTGATCATAACAACGGAATAAGGGTTAATTGGAGCATATCATTAGCATAAAAACTATATCCATGAAATATGGAATATTTCAAAGCATATCAAAGATGTATAAACATTTCGAAGCATGTCAAAGAACAAATATGAAACAGAAGCTTAAATGATATATATGATGTCACATTCATTTCATTCTTATCCAAAGCATGCATAGAAACACATAACCAAAGCTTTGGATATCATGTCAAACACATAGAAGGTGAACTGAAATCATAACATAATATGATTTATCCATTTCTGAATGACCACCAAACATAAGTCTCCTATGTTTGGGAGCTGCATCCACCCATGTCTGAGTGAAGTCATAAGGTGTCGGCAGAGCATCGCAAGCTCTAAGCAAAACTCCCTTTACCATTTCTGGCAAAGGTTCACATTTATCCTATAAACATTATAGTACAAAAGGATAGTGTGAACAATAAAATTTGAACATATCAGAAACACATGCGGAATAACGGAATGCATGTGCCTATACGAAACATTACGATATAAACAGGAACTTTATATAATAAAATAAAGTATGTAAATAATTGAAAGATAAGAGTATATAAGAACTTAAAGTAATAATGTAAAGCTCAACTAAAGTAAGGATTTTTGCTGAAATCAATTTTCAAAGAGAAGAAACAAGAAGAGGCGAAGTTGACTAAAGCTTGATTCTGACAGAATATGAGAAGCACATTGTATGAATTATTTGGATAACCAATTATACTCCAATTTATACAAAATAGTTGTCATTCAAAAAATGTGTCAATCTAATTTTAGTAAAATCAAGCTTTGTATAAATTGGATTTTACAATAGGGAGTTACAAATAATTTCATTACGAAAGGTCTGAAAACATCAACTCTGTTTTACTAAATCCACAAGGTGGAAGAAAACAGATATTTCAGTTTGTAGTTTTATTCTAAAAATTTCAAATCTGGTAAATACAAAAAGAAATTTGAGTCTAGTTTCCAATAAATCATACTTTGCATGAATATGAGTTTCCAGCAGAATGTTATTAGCAGTTAAGCAACAAAAGGTCAGAAATTATAGTCCTTGTTTTATAGAATCTGTAGGGCTAATTGAAATAGAAGTCTTAGAAGGCATTTAAACTCTAAATTATTCAATCTAGATATCAAAATAAAGATCTTTGAGTCTACTTTCAAGTGGATTAGTTTTTGTTGAAATGAGAGCTTAGTGTTAAAAGTTAGGTCCAAAACAATATATAGAGTTCAGATTACCAAAAAATTATAAATTCATGGCTTTGTATCAAAATGAAAGAAATGTTTGGTGCTAAGCTGAAATCTTTTAATTTATGTAGAAATAAAATGAAAATAGAGATTAGGTTTATTGTGGAATGGGGTTAGAATACTTGCCTTAGAAAAGTTTGATTCCCAAATATGGGGAAATTGATGCAAAACCTCAAGCAAAGCAAAGCTTCTTCTTCTTCTTCTTCTTTTCTTCTTCTTCTTCTTCAATTCCTCTTCCCTTCTATTCTCAAACCACATTACAACAAGTATCCTTATGTTTTTCTTTAATCTCTCATCTAATTACTTGGGTTTAGCTAACACAAGAGTTGCAAGGTGACAAGCATACATAAAGGGGTGCCACCATACTTAGGTTAGCTAGTGACACATGTCCTTTATTTTTTTTTTTAACTTATTATGAATCTTTGATAAATCATATTAATTTTCTAAGTTTCACATTTAGCTCCCTAGCCATAAACTTCTAATATAAAATTATTTAATATAAAATAATTATTAGCAAATCCTCATATTTACAAACAAGCATCTATAAAATTTATTAAAATGGGGGATGTTATACTCTCCATCTCTCAAAAGAAAATTTTAGTCCTCTAAATTTATCATACCTCCTTCGACGAAAAGATGAGGATAATCTTTCTTCATTTCTTCCTCTAGCTCCCAAGTTGTTTCCTCCCCAGAATGATATCTCCAAATCACTTTAACTTAGAGATGACCCGATTCCTTAGGATATTTTCCTTTTTATCAATAATCAGAGTGAGCTCTTCCACATTAGACAAATCTTTATCGAGCACCATTGGCTCATACTTAATTATATGAGAAGGATCAGGTATGTACTTTCTGATCATTGAGACATGAAATATATCATGGATATGGCATAACGATGGTGGCAAGGCAATCTTGTAAGCGACAAAACCAACCCTCTTAAGAACCTCAAAAGGTCCAATAAATCTTGGACTTAACTTTCCTTTCATCCCAATTCTTACAACGCCTTTAAAAGGGGAGACCTTCAGGAATACAAAATCCCCGACTTGGAACTCAATATATTGTCTTCTATTGTCAGCATAAATCTTTTGACGACTCTGAGTAGTCTTTAACCTTTGCCTTATAACAAGAATTTTCTCAGTAGTCTCTTGTACTTTGTCTGGTGCTAATAACTTTCCATCACCAACTTTTTCCCAACGTATAGGGGTTCTACACTTTTGCCCATATAAAACTTCATAAGGAGCCATTTGAATGCTTGAATGATAATTATTATTATCAGTGAACTCAATAAGAGATATATCTTTATCTCATTCACCTTTCCAATTTATAACATAGGCGCTAAGCAAATCCTCAAGTGTTTGAATGGTTCTTTCTGATTGACCATTAGTTTGAGAGTGATAAGCAGTACTAAACTTGACTTTAGTGCCCATATATTTTTGTAACCTTCTCCACAATCTAGATAGAAATCTAGAGTCTCTATCAGAGATGATCTCCTTTGGAATACCATGAAGTCTTACTATTTCATTGATATATAAATCTGCAAGCCTATCAAGAGAATAAGTCATATTGATCAGTAGGAAATATGTAGATTTTGTTAACCTATCAATGATAACCCAAATAACATCATGCTTTCTAAAAGTTCTAGGTAGTCTTGAAACAAAGTCCATGGTAACACATTCACATTTTCATTCAGGGATATCTAAAGGTTGCAACAAACCTCCAGGTCTCTAGTGTTCTACTTTAATTTACGAACAAGTCAAACACTTTGAAACATATATTGCAATCTCTTTCTTCATGCCTTCCCACCAATAATGACTTTGGAGATCTCTATACATCTTAGTGCTACCAGGATGCATGGTGTACTTTGAATTATAACCTTTTCTTAGGATTTGGTTCTTGATATCTGGGTCATTTGGAACACATAATCTATCCCCAAATCTCAATAGGCTATCCTTTAAAACTTGAAAGTTCAACTTCAATCCCTTTTCTACCTCATTCCTTAAGTAGATTAAGCGTGGTTCTCATAGTTATCCTTCTTTAATTTGTTGAATGAGATCAGATTGCACTTGGATGGAGACCATCAATATCATTGAGTCTTGCCCTTTTCTCATAACATTCAAATCATAATTTTTTTCTAATAACTTCCATTGCTTCACAACCAAAGTCTCCATAAAACTTGTAGATTTTCTACTAAGTGCATCAGCTACAACATTAGCTTTACCCGGGTGATAATGAATAGTACAATCATAATCCTTTAGAAGTTTCATCTATCTTCGATGCCTCATGTTTAACTCTTTTTAAGTAAAAAATACTTTAAACTCTTGTGATCAGTAAATATTTCAAATGTTCGCTTATACAAGTAATGCCTCCAAATCATTAGAGCAAAAACAATTGCTACCAATTCCAAATCATGAGTTGGATAATTCAATTCATAACTCTTTAGTTGTCTAGAAGCATAAGCAATCACTTTTTCTTTTTGCATCAAAATACATCAAAGGCCCTTTCTTGAGACATCGGTATAAACTACAAATCCCTCATTACCACTTGGAGTAGTGAGAATAGGGGCACTAGTCAATCTTCTTTTTAACTCTTAAAAACTTTGCTCACAATCATCACCCCATACAAATTTCACATTCTTTTAAATGAGTTTTGTGAGAGGTTGAGTGATTCGAGAAAATCCCTCCACAAATCTCTTGTAATAACCTGCCATGCCCAAGAAGCTTCTAACTTCTGTCACATTTGTTGGTACTTCCCACTTAACTATAGCTTCCACTTTCTTTAGATCAACAAATATACCCTTTCCTGAAATCACATGGCCTAAGAAAGCAATTTCATTCAACCAAAATTTACATTTGCTGAACTTTGCATACAACTTCTTTTCTCTTAGTATTGACAATATATTTCTCAAGTGTTCCTCATACTACTGATTACTCCTTGAATACACTAATATGTCATCAATGAATACAATTATACATCATCCAAGAGTAGCTGAAATATCCTATTCATCAGTTCCATAAAAGTTGTAGGGGCATTAGTCAAATCAAAAGGTATTACTAAGAATTCATAGTGACCATAGCGAGTTCTAAATGTTATTTTTGGAATATCTTCCTTCTTGATCTTCAACTTATAGTAACCTGATCTCAGATCAATCTTGGAGAATACTTATGCAACCTGCAATTGATCAAACAAATCATCAATTCTGGGTAGGGGATACTTGTTTTCTATGGTCACCTGATTCGATTGTCTATAATCAATACAAAGTCTCATTGTTCCATCCTTCTTCTTAACTAATAGCACTGGAGCACCCCCATGGTGAAACATTGAGTTGAATGAAACTCTTATCTAATACTTCTTATAGTTGCTTCTTCATTTCCTCTAGTTCGAGTGGTGCCATTCTGTAAAGAGGCTTAGATATTGGGATTGTCCCAGAGACCAAATTAATAGCAAATTCACTCTCTCTATCTGGAGGTAAACCTGACAAGTCATCTAGAAATACATCAGGAAACTCTTGTTAGGATCCTTTTATTTTCTGTGCTTTAATTTTATTTTCTGCATATTTATTAAGTTTGTTTAGTTTAGCTAAAGTCGGAACTCTATAATAGGAATGTAATTGTTTCTTTTCAGTTATCTTTGAAAAATACTAATCTATCTTTTGACAAACCCTAGGAGGCCGATCCCCTAGAAGCGATTAAGGAGGGCCAATACCCTCGAAGCGATTAAGGAGTCCGATCCCCTTGAAGTGATCATTCCTTTCTCTTCTTCTTTTTTACAATAAGACTAAAGGGTCTTATCATTTGGTATTAGAGCGGCGATCCTTGGTGTTCTTGCTGCAACATAACTATTCAAAAAAAAAAGGGGAAAAAGGGTTGTTACCCCGGCGACCACCGAGAAGGGTTCCCTGCTTCCCTTCTTCCCCACTGCCGCCCCTGCTCTTCGGTAGGCCACGCCCTACAGCGACCCTTGCTGCCTCGTTCCCATCGCTGGTGCTGCTTCCCGGCCGATCGACCAACGCTGCCATTGCCACCCCAGCCAGCGACCTCTCCTCCTCGCTTCCCCATCTCGCTCGAGCGAGAAGGACCACTGGCGTCGTCTCCCTGCCAGTGGACCACCCCTTCGTTGTTGATACTATCGGCGACGCTGCCCTAACTTCCCTGCCACCGTGTCCCCCCCCCTGGGTCGCAGCCGCAGCTGTCGGTTGCCCCCGTCCTCACGGTGACCGAAACAGGGCAACTCACCGCTGCTGCCCTTGTTCCAACTGCGCCACCTCAAGCACTCCTCTTCCCCTCGAGTGCCGTCGCCGCCCAACCGACCCATCACCACTACGGGCCACCGTGCAACGACCGCCGCTAGCCTCCCCGCTGCTACTCCACCTTGCTCTGCATCCTTTCTAACCGAAACAGAGCACAGGCAAATCACCTTGCTGCCCCTGTTTCCAGCTGCGCCACTGTCGCATGGGTTCCCTTGCTGCTACGAACATTGGCTGTCGTCACCGTCGCTGCTACTGCCTAGCTACTGTGCAGATGCCCTTGAGTAGATATCGAAAACAAGAACTGGGGATTAATGACTTGTAATCGTATACAATGGCTGCCGATAACTCAATGAAGGCACAAATGGAAGCATTGGAAACCAAAATTGAGAGTCAGCTATAAGAAACTCTTCATGATTTCAAAAAGAGCTTGTTGGAGCACTTTAGTGGGTTTCAACAAGACAGGAGCTCCAGTTCTACATTGAACATATCGAGAGATAAAGGAAAAGGGTCCCAGGATGTGACACATGCTAGTCATAGGTGCTCAGCAAGCCAATCACGTGAGTGATGGCACGTGTGACTTAATATAGAATCTTTTTGCTTATTATATTTTGGCATATATCACTTTATAACTATTGTATAAATGCATACATATATTGTGATATCCTTGGATTTGTGCAATGGGAATCGGATCGTGATGAGATCACGATAGTGAGATCGATTCACCTTTAAACACATATCCTAAATAATCCCGGTCATAAGTTACTCGAGAGGGATATCATGATAACCGGACAGACTGGTGTGCTATATACCCGTCCATATGATGGATGCAGCTGGTCTCATAGCTGCTTGTGTAGGGACACTAGGGATACAGTACAGGTGCTCATTGGAAAATGAGTTCACTGATTGATCCGCTTACGGAATGCTGGATGGTTGATGATGCCTTATTGTCAGACAGCGATTCTGTAGTCCTAGTGGTGTATCTGGTCCTTAAACTTGAGACACCAAGGATGTCCTGTATGAGTGCTCCACTCTTTGATAACAGACTTATAGGTTTGGTTGTCCTAGATCTAGTACAGCTGGTCATTGGGAGTGGTAGTCGACCTTACGAGGGCTATTGAGTGTCGATAGAGGATCATCCACTCTCGGCATCATGAGAGGAATATCCCATGTGTTCTTGCTCAGACAAATCCCTGGCCAGGGTCATTCGGGTTGAGAGAGAAAGAGCTCTCCGGGAGAATTCGATTAGAGCGAGACTCGAGAAGAAACCGTGTGGGTCTGACAACACCATGCTCGATATACGGTCTCTGGTATATTAGATGGATGAGGGACTATAGGTATACGGTAACTGAGGACAGATAGGTGCAATGGATTGGATTCCCCTGTATCGTCTAGGGACTATGGCGTAGTGGCCTAGTACGTCCGTAGTCGATGAGTCGAGTGAATTTTACAGAGATCATAATTTACTGAGTTAGAAGGAGTTCTGACAGGTATGACTCATGGCCAGCTCGATATTGGGCCTAGAGGGTCACACACATATGGTAGGCATTGTGATGAATAGAGGTTCGGATATGAGATATCTGACGGAGCCCTTGTCTTATTGGATGCAGATCCAATACCCACTAGGGGAGGACCCATTAGGGTTTGACAGGGGACCTCTATAAATAGGAGGGATTCAGAGCCCCATGGGCTAGAGAGCTTTTGTGTGCCTTTTCCTATTCTCCTCTCCATCTCCACCTCAGAGAGAGTTTTGAGGAGCGTCGTCGCAACCCTACTGTGTGGATCACCGCTAGAGAGGAGGACGCTTGACCTCCTTCACCCTCTCCTAAGGATCTGTAAGGAAACAGGGATATACGATCTCCCTAGGTAACACAATCTACTCTATACGCAGTTTCAAGTTTCGCGAATTTTTACGTACCAATCTTCGCACGACGACGAACATCTCTTTGGGAATCGGGGATTTTGTTTTTCTTATTCTTCCGCTGCGCATATGATATCACCCCCTAGGATTTCCCAACAACACACACTACCCACGCATCAATGTAGAATTTCCATGATGGGAAGATGGGGATCCGACCAGTTGGATCTCTAGGGCGAAAATTTTTTTTCGTTTTTATAGAACCCTAGAAGAATCCAAGGTAGAAGTGGCCTTAATCTAGCTTGATGGAGATGCAATCCAATGGTATGATTGGTACAAAACTTGTCATGGAGTTCCATCATGGGAGTAGTTCAAAAGAGGGCTTCTTGTTCACTTTGGCCCCTCCGAATATGAAATTGTTGATGGCCAACTTGCCAAAATTCGTTAGTCTTCTACACTATTGGAATATCAGAGTAGATTTAAAAGATTGTCCAACCAAGCTAGAGATTGGTTAGAACGATAACTTCTGGGTACATTTATTGAAGGGCTTAGTCCCGAGATCTGGTGCGAGGTTAAGGCTCGTCAACCCGGCACTATGATGGCTGCGATTTTATTTGCATGCCTACATGAAGAAAAAATCAGTGTAGAATTTTGTCGAAACAGAGGTGCCAATAAACAGGTGATTAGCAGGCAACCTACCTCATATACTCCTAGTTGAAACCATAACACTAGCAGACTAACCCGAGAATAACTCAAAAAAAGGTTAGCGAAGGGTTTGTGTTGGTATTGCGATGAAAAGTGGAGTAAGGAGCACTGATGCAAACAAGGAAGACTTTTGATGATTGAACTGATCGAGGAGGAATTGGAAGTAGAAGTATCGGATTCTGATCATGAAGAAGTGGAAACCGATGATGATGTTGAGCCGTCACACATATAGTGCATGCATTGGCTGGCTACTCTAATCCACAAACTATGAAAATTGGGGGAACTCTAAAACTTCAATCTGTCACTGTTTTGATTGATATGGGTAGCACTAATAATTTTATGGATAGGAAAGTTACAGCCCCGTTAGCTTACCACATTGAATGTTATGACAAATTTGAAGTCAAGGTCGACGATGGACGGATTTTAACCTGTGATAGCAAGTGCTCAAAGATAAAACTAATTTTGCAAGGTCAAGAAATATTTGTGGATTTCTTATTATTACCCTTAGAAGACTATGAAGTGGTGCTCGGAATTGAATGACTATCAACCCTAGGTGATGTCTCCTAAAATTTTTCTAAACTAATTATGAAGTTCTTTATTAATGGAAGACTGGTGACTCTTAAAGGAAGATGGGGAGGTAAGGTTACAACTATCACTAGCCATCGGATGGAGCGGGTCCTTTGGAAGACACACACCGGATTTTTGGTGCAATTGCATAACATTGAAAAGGAAATGACAGTGAACATTCCGACTGAAAATATTGAATCATTGCTAACAGAGTTTGCAGATAAATTTGCAGAGCCGCATGGACTTCCACCTTTTAGATGTTATGATCATCGGATCCCACTATTACCCGAGAAGGCACCAACCAATGTCCGACCCTATAGATATCCACATTTCCAAAAGGCAGAGATAGAGAGGATTGTCATAGAGATGCTCAAAACAAGAGTTATACGAGCTAGTGTTAGCCCATATTCCTCCCCAGTCTTACTAGTCAGAAAGAAGGATGGCTCATAGAGGATGTGTGTCGACTATCGAGCACTTAACATTATTACAGTGAAAGATAAATATCCTATTCCAATAGTGGATGAACTGTTGGATGAATTGGGAGGAGCTCAAGTCTTCACTAAATTGGACCTACGATCGGGCTATCATCAAATTAGAGTACATGAAAGAGATATTCATAAAACTACCTTCAGAACACATAATGACCATTATGAGTTTCTAGTAATACCTTTTGGGTTAACCAATGCGCCCTCTACCTTCCAGAGTTTAATGAATGACATATTTCGGGCTCATCTCCGTAAGTTTGTTTCGATTTTATTTGATGATATTTTAATATACAGTCATTCCCTATAAAGTCATTTATTACATTTACGAATTGTCTTTAATATTCTTTGTGAGCATGGTCTTTTTGTCAAGAAATCCAAGTGTAGTTTTGGGCAACCTGAGGTTGAGTACCTTGGCCATATCATATCTCAAAGGGTGATACAGCTGATCCTTCAAAAATCTATGTGATGACAGACTAGCCAATTCCAAAGTCAATCAAAGCTTTAAGGGAGTTCTTGGGACTAATAGGTTATTATCGAAAGTTTGTGAAGAATTATGGCAAAATTAGTGCCCCCTTGATGTCACTTCTAAAGAAAAATGCATTCAGATGGTCAGAAGAGGCAACTCAAGCATTTCAATTCTTGAAAACTGCAATGACTACTACACTCATGCTTGCTCTACCCGATTTTAATAAGATGTTTGTGATTGAATCTGATGCTTCTGGAGCTGGAATAGGGGCTATATTAATGCAGGAAGGTTGGCCTATCGCTTATGCTAGTAAGGCTCTTTCCCCTTCCTATTTGAGTTTATCTATTTATGACAAGGAGATGCTAGCCATAATACATGTAGTCACAAAATGGAGACCCTACCTAATTGGTCGACGGTTTCAAATACACACTGATCACAAAAGCCTCAAATATTTTTTAGAGCAAAAGATTTCTTCTTCAGAGCAGTAGAACTGGGTCATAAAGCTACTAGGATTCGATTATGAGATCGTTTATAAAAAGGGGAGTGAGAATTTAGTAGTAGATGCTCTCTCACGCCTTCCAGAACAAGCTGAACTAGTAGCTATTTCTATTCCTATTTGTGAGACTTTGGAAGTCATCAGAAGGGAATGGTCAAATAATCCTGAGATCCAAAGCATCATTAAAAAATTAGAAGAAGCCCCAGGTTCTGTCTCAAATTATAGTTGGGATTCGGTGGACTTGTGCTATAAAGGCCGAATAGTGGTTGCCCCACATTCTTCTTGCCAGGCAATAATTCTGAAGGAGGTCCATTCATCACCAATTGCTGGTCACTCGGGATTTCTCCGCACATATAAGCGAGTTCGACAACTTTTTTACTAGAAAGGTATGAAAAATTTTATCAAAAAATTTCTTATTGAATGTGATGTTTGCCAACGTCACAAAAGTGAGACAGTAGCCACCCCAGGCTTATTACAGCCCCTCCCTATTCTTGATGCTACTTGGACCGACATATCTATGGATTTCATTAACGGTCTCCCATCATCTCAAGGAAAGAGTACTATACTTGTTGTGGATAGACTTACAAAGTATGCTCATTTCTGTGCTTTACGACATCCTTATACTGCTACAAGTGTTGCACGTATTTTTGTGAAAAACATAGCTAAATTGCATGGGAGTCCCCGTTCCATTGTTAGTGATAGAGACAAGATTTTTACTAGCTCCTTCTGGACATAACTTTTTCATTTACAAGGTATTCAACTGAATATGAGCATTGCTTATCATCCACAAACAAATGGGTAAACTGAAGTGGTAAATAGGTGCCTAGAAAATTACTTCCGATGCTTTACTAGTGACAAGCCGAAGGAATGAGTCAAATGGCTTCCCTAGGCAGAGTGGTGGTATAATACCTCTTATCATTCTTCTAATAAAATGACTCCTTTTGAAGTAGTTTATGGTCAACCCCCACCTACAATTACAAAATATGTACCCGATTCTTCTAAAGTTGATCAAGTGAACAAGGAATTGATGGATAGAAATAAGATTATTTAGCTTTTAAAGGATAACCTCACAGCCGCACAAGCAAGAATGAAACAACAAGCTGATAAACACTGAAGTGAATGAAAATTTACTATGGGTGATTGGGTTTTCCTCGGTCTTCAACCCTACAAGCAAACTTCCATAAAGGTCTGATCTTCCATGAAGCTATCTCCTCGGTTTTTTTGGGCCTTATAAGGTATTACAATGTATTGGACCAGTTGCCTACTACTTGGATTTGCCTGCTAGCTATAAAATACATCCAGTCTTTCATGTTGCATGCCTTTAAAGGAAATTGGGTGAAGATGCAATAGTGCAGTGTCATTTGCCGGACACCTCTACTATTGGGGAAGTTCAAGCTCAACTACAAGCCATACTTGATTGACGAGTTGTAATGTACCGCAGACATCTTGTAACTGAAGTGCTGGTGCAATGGATCAACTTACCAAAGGAAGATGCCACTTGGGAGTCCTACAGCATGCTAAAGGAGAAGTTTCTAGAATTTGATGCTGCTTAGCCTTGAGGAGAGGGCTGAATTGAAGGAGGCGGGATTGTTAGGATCCTTTTATTTTTCCTTTTATTTTTTGTACTTTAATTTTATTTTCTGCATATTTATTAAGTCTGTTTAATTTAGCTAAAGTCGTAACTCTATAAATAGGGATATAACTGCTTCTTTTTAGTTATCTATGAAAAATACTATTATGTCTTTTGACAAACCCTAGGAGCCGATCCCCTCGAAGCGATCAAGGAGGGCCGATCCCTTCGAAGCGATCAAGGAGGCCGATCCCCTCGAAGTGATCATCCCTTTCTCTTCTTCTTTTTTACGATAAGACTTTAGGGTCTTATCAACTCTTTGACCATTGAAATTTCATTTAGATGATTTTCTTGATTTGAATGCTCCTTTACACATACAATATAACAAAAACAACCCTTCTGCATAAGACGATAAACTTGAAGTGCTGATATCAAGCAAGGAGGCAAATCATGCCTAATACCCTCAAAGTAAAATATAGGTTAATTTGGTATGCAGAAAGTAATTATTTTTGTATAGCAATCAATACTAGCATAATAGAAAGATAGTCAATCCATGCCAAGTATAATATCAAAACCCTAGATCTCTAAGAGAATAAAATCAACAAGAAGTTCATATTCTCTGATAGAAATCAAACAAGATGGATAAACCAAGTTTGTTGTCAAAGAATCCCCAACAACAGTAGTTACACATAACATATAATCCAGGGGTCTAGGTTGAATGGCCAAGTAATAAGCAAAGTATTATGAAACAAAAGATAAGTTGGAACCAGGATCAAACAAAACTTTTACATTTCTGTTAGAAATATGAAGAATACCTTCAACCATTGATTTAGAGGCCTTGGAATCTTGTTCAGCGATAGCATATACTCTAGCATGGGCTATCGACTTAGGAGGCAGTGGCTCCTTCTTTTTATTCAGTGGGCAATCTCTTACTTTATAATCTGACTTCCTACAGGCAAAACAGGCTCCAATCGTCCGAAAACATTGACTTGTTTCATGATTTAATCCACATTTAGCACATGACTGAGTCCTTTGCGGTGGTTTTCCTTTCTCAAATCTAGATGTCTTGACCCTCTTATAACTTGTTTCAGATTCATTCCCTCTCTTACTTTTGCCGATAAACTTCTCCTTATCTTTCTTGTCTCGGATTTCCTAAATTTCCTCCAAGTCTCTTTCAATTATCAAAGTTCTTTCTACCACATCGGCATAAGCTTGGAGTTTTAATGCTGATATCTAACTTCTTATGGCTGGCCTTAGGCCCTTTTCAAATTTCTTTGCTTTTCTAGTTTCATCATCAGTTATATAAGTGGCAAATTTGGAGAGCTTAGTGAATTTAGATTCATACTTTACAACCGTCAAATTTCCCTGTATGAGATCCAAGAACTCCAATTCTTTCTGCTCTCTAATGCAATCTGAAAAATATTTATCGTTGAAGTTTTCTACGAATACCTTCCATGTGATTGGCTCATGTTTGACTTCAAAAATTCTTTTAATCATTCTCCACCAGTGTTCAGCCTCTCATTCTAACATAAAGGCAGCAAGAGAAACCTTTTGATCATTAGGGAAATTTAAGACATCAAATATTTTCTCTATCTACATCATCCATCGTTCTGCTACCATTGGATCAGGCTCACCACTAAAATTGGGAGGACTAAGCTTCTTAAACTGTTCAATTTCCAACCTAGTCTGGTTTGATGTCCCTGTTCCATCATTTCTTCCTTGTCGGACTTGTTGTTACATCACTTGTGTCGTAGTCTCTAGAGTTCTCATAATTCCACTCAATTGATTAAGAGTAGATGCAATAGGAGAACCATATGACCGCATCATCCTAGCTTCCTAAAAACAACAAAAGAGAATTTTGTAATCAATCTCTGAATAAAAGTCACTATACCTCCAAAATTTTATTGCGCATCTAGCATATCAAAAATCTTAGTGATCCTCAAATCATGCTCTGATACCAACTCTGTCATGCTCCCTGAATTTAATTCTCAGTTAGGAGGTGTGAACCTAACTCAAAATTGATAATATTATAATTCAACAAACAATCCAGGATCCAAACACACATTTTAGGCCACTAAGAAAACATTCAAGTCAGAATTCACCTCTACAATCTATAATTCATAAAACTTATGCAGTTTAAAATCATACATTATATCACTTAATGATTCATAAAATCTAAAGCTAACTCAACTAAACTATAACCACATCATAAATCCATAGTTCTGTAAATCTATACAACCACAAAACCAACATGTACCATATGTTTATATCATTACACAATTTAAACTTAACATTCCCAACAATTCCAATATGAGTGGCACTTTTCAAACATTTACAAGAAATATCAATCTAGATTTGTAGTTAATATTTCATTATATACAAAATGTACTTATAGATCAACCACCTTTTAACTACGAAAGATTTGCCCCAAAAATCTTCTAGCCTTCCACTGCCTCAACCCAACTTAGACATTTTAGCGAGCAACAAGCTATCCTGAAAACAAATTATATAGCGACGAAGTGAGCATATAAAGCTCAGCAAGTGACTAACATATCCATGGCAAAGAAGATAGTTTCAAACAAATAATGTTTCAAAATACAAGGCAAAGATACAAAAGTTCAAAGATAGCCACTCTTTCGAATGCAGAATTACTATGTTATATCGTTCGAAGCATGTTTTGATTATAACAATGAAATAAGTATTAGGATCGGAGTGGCACTAAGAGGGGGTGGGGGGGGGGGTGAATTAGTGCAGCGGATTAAAACTTGTAAGTTTAAAAACAGATTCATAAATACAAGGAGATTTCGTTTCGATAGTAACTTGAGTAGATGAAAACCGAAAGCTAGCAGTAGTGTAAATAATAATTTCAGGAAAGTAAAAACTCACACATTCAAGGAACACATCAATTTAAAGTGGTTCGGTCAAAATGACCTACATCCACTTGCGAAGCCTTCTTCGAAGAGGCTCCCAACTTCCACTAGCAAATCACTTTGAAGAGGAAGGACAAATACCCCTCTTAAAACCTTTTACAGTGGTTCACACTCTTACAAATTTTCAACGAGAAAGAAGGAGGTGAACAACGCAAGCAATTGAAAACAAGACTTGCTAAAGACTTTGCTAAGGCTTTTTTTCTCAATCTATTGCTTCTCAAAAGTTGTGTTCTCTGCTGAGAATTGAAGGGTATTTATAGACCCCAAGAGGATTCAAATTTGGGCTCCAAAATTTGAATTTTCTTGGGTTCCCGATGCTGGCGATGCCATCACCTGTCAGTGGCAGTGCCATCGCCTATCAGTGTCTGACAGATAGTGTACTGGCGGTACCACCGCCGGACCTCTCAAGTGCTGGGCGGTGCCACTACCCAGTCCGACGGTACTACCACCTGACCCTTCGGGCTTTGGTAGGTGCCACCGCCTAATCCAGCGGTTCCATCGCCCAACCATACGGGTCACTAGTTGAGCTTCAAATCTGGCCCAAACTAAGTCATATTTGGGCCTAGTTGGCCCCTAACCAGGATATAGGATTATCCCTTAATCCTAACCCTAATTATATGCAAACTACATAACTGAAAACATAGTCCTAAGCAAGTTTTTAAACGGCAAACGTCGAGTCTCCTTCCGGCGATCTTCCGGCGGACTTCCGATATACCCTCGGATTTCTTCCGACGGACTCCCAATAAGCTCCCGGTCTTGTGGCAAGTTCAGCGAGTAGCCGAGCCTTCTCGTTGATCTCCGTGAACCTCCAACGATCTCTTTAGCGGACCTCCAAAAACTCCGACAAGTCCCCGATTTCTTCTCGGTTGGTTCCGACAGCATCTTCGACGAATCTTCGAACTCTCAAACTCCCATCAAACTTGACTCCGATTTTCAGGCTATCATAGTTAATCCTACACACTTAACTCAATAATATAGATTAGATCAATTAACCCATCAATTGATTTCATCATCAAAATCTGAGATTCGGCAAACTCCCCCTCTTTGATGATGACAATCAATTGATGACGGAGTTAAACATAACTTCCCCTATCTATATGCTATATTATGAGAAGATAAAAACACTTGAATTCAATCTCTTTGAATTCAAGCCTAAACTGATAAGTTCCATCCGTTGAACTTATCGTTATTCTCTGTAAGCATGAGCAAATACGAAACTTCATATTTTTCATAATTTCAAGCTATGAAAATCATTTTCAAGTTAAATGATAAAATACAATTATCACTTCGACAAGAGATAAGAATTTTCAACATGAATTTCATGATATAAATGTAAGGCATGATTTCATATGATCAACCAATCTAAGACCTTGTGATATTCTCAAAGAGTTTTGTGATGCATATAAGACATTTGCATTACACAAGCTTTTGCAATTCATATAAGTCATGCTATCGAATTGGCACAAGTCATCACAAGTCATGTTTTGCTCATTCTTCTCCCCCTTTGTCATCAACAAAAAGGAGATGAGACTTTAAGTGTATAATTTGTGATCATAAAATCATTAGAAAAGGAATTCTGCATTAAGATCGATCATCCAAAATTCATCTCGAAAAAAAAAATCTCCATTTATCTAGAATTCATCTTATTAAAAAAAATTCAGCATTCATCCAGAATTCATCTTAGCATTCATCCAGAATTCATTTAAAAAAAAAAAACATTCATCCAAAATTCATCTCAGCATTCATCCAGAATTCATTTTAAAAAAAAATCAGCATTCATCCAGAATTCATCTCATAAAAAAAATCAGCATTCATCCCGAATGCATCTCAAAAATTCAGCTTTCATTCAAAATTCATCTCATTAAAAAAGCATACAAGGATCGCATGTCAAAGTAACAGAATAAGAATGCATATCGATTAATCCTTAGGAGGAAATCCATAGTTCTTATACATGACATCTATTTTTTTATTCATTTATCGTAGTTCCTTCAAATTTTCAATTTGCTAAATTTGAATTTGCTCTTGCTATGATTTGAGTTGTGTTGGGAAATCCTAGGGGGCGACATCATATGCGTAGCGGAAGAACAAGAAAAACAAAATCCCCGATTCCCGAAGAGATGTTCGTCGTCGTGCGAAGATTGGTACGTAAAAATCCGTGAAACATGAAACTGCGTATAGAGTAGATTGTGTTACCTAGGGAGATCATATATCCCTGTTTCCTTGCAGATTCTTAGGAGAGGGTGAAGGAGGTCAAGTGTCCTCCTCTCTAGCGGTGATCCATACAATAGGGTTGCGACGATGCTCCTCAAAACTCCAGACCTACTCTGAGGTGGAGATGGAGAGGAGAATAGGAAAAGACAAACAAAAGCTCTCTAGCCCATGGGGCTCTGAATCCCCCTTATTTATAGAGGTCCCCTGTCAAACCCTAATGGGTCCTCCCCTAGTGGGTATTGGAACTGCATCCAATAAGACAAGGGCTCCGTCGGATATCTCATATCCGAACCTCTATTCATTGCAATGCCTACATATGTGTGTGACCCTCTAGGCCCAATATCGAGCTGGCCGTGAGTCATACCTGTTAGAACTCCTTCTAACTCAGTGAATTATTATCTCTG
Source organism: Musa schizocarpa (assembly GCA_900464855.2). Taxonomy (NCBI): domain Eukaryota; kingdom Viridiplantae; phylum Streptophyta; class Magnoliopsida; order Zingiberales; family Musaceae; genus Musa; species Musa schizocarpa. The sequence continues at coordinate 21,131,396 of LS990921.1, forward strand.
TAATAATTAACTCAACACATCGACTACGGATGTACTAGGACACTACGCCGTAGTCCCCAAACGATACAAGGGAATCCAATCCATTGGACCTGTCTGTCCTCAGTTACCGTGTACCTATAGTCCCTCATCCATCTAATATACCAGAGACCGTATATCGAGCATGGTGTTGTCAGACCCACACGGTTTCTTCTTGAGTCTCGCTCTGATCGGATTCTCCCGGAGAACTCTTTCTCTCTCAACCCGAATGACCCTGGCCAGGGATTTGTTTGAGCAAGAACACATGGGATATTTCTCTCATGACGCCGAGAGTGGATGATCCTCTATCGACACTCAATAGCCCTCGTAAGGTCGACTACCACTCCCAATGACTAGCTGTACTAGATCTGGGACAGCCAAACTTATAAGTCTGGTATCAAAGAGTGGAGCACTCATACAGGACATCTTTGGTGTCTCAAGTCTAAGGACCAGATACACCACTAGGACTACGAAATCGCTGTCTGACAATAAGGCATTATTAACCATCCAGCATTCCGTAAGCGGATCAATCAGTGAACTGATTCTCCAATGAGCACCTGTACTGTATCCCTAGTGTCCCTACACAAGCAGCTATGAGACCAGCTGCATCCATCATATGGACGGGTATACAGCACACCAATCTGTCCGGTTATCACGATATCCCTCTCGAGTAACCTATGACCGGGATTATTTAGGATATGTGTTTAAAGGTGAATCGATCTCACTATCGTGATCTCATCACGGTCCGATTCCCATTGCACAAATCCAAGGACATCACAATATATGTATGCATTTATGCAATAGTTATAAAGTGATATATGCCAAAATATAATAAGCAAAAAGATTCTATATTAAGTCACACGTGCCATCACTTACATGATTAGCTTGCTAGGCACCTATAACTAGCAAGTTGTTCTTGTTGTGATTTGATCTGATGCAATTCTGCCATAATATGTTCTTCAAAAGATGAAGCAGGAGCTAAAGGTTCTGCACCAAAGAGACTAGGAGGAGGAGATTCATTTCCCCTAAAAATTGGTGTTTCGGGGTGTTCTACTGGTGGGGGAATTGGATCAGTCCTTCTAGATTGCCTGACCCATATATCTTTGCTAAATGTGCACCTAAGACTTTTAAGTAGATTTCTATTGATGGTGTTAAATCGATCAACTTGAATTATTTCTTCATCAGGCGAGACATAAATATCATGGGCAAGTATTAATCAAGTGATTAACCCCCCATATGGTAACATAGTGTCTTTAGCTATTATATCCTGCATGTGTTGCCGGATTAAGTATCCAAAGCAATTATGTTGTCCGGTCATAATCCAGTACATGGTGCTTAGCTCTATTTGACTCATTTCATCAAGATGAAATTGCTTGGGAAGTAGTATGCTAGTCATGATGTGATGAAGAATTTTAGAGTTAAAGGGTAGTAAGTGCTTGTAACTTTTGGGTATCATGGCTAGGTTCGGATTTTCAAAGATAGTTTCTAAGGCTTCGGAGTAAGTTGTTCCGATTACATTGACATCTCATTTATTTCTAAAGTAACAGCCCCTATCCTTTTCAGTAATTCTAATTAGTTCACAAATAGTACTATCAAATATTTTAATTTGTGTTCCTAAAAGGTAAGTACTTAGGCTTTCGTTGTCCACACATAAGTTTGCATAAAATAGCCTAACTAACCTATGATAAATTGGTTCATTAATTTGTAGGAGAGGTAAGACATCTAAATGTGCAAACCATCTAATGGGTTCTAGGTTTCCTAGTTCATCTAGATCAACATGTTTACCCTTATGTATAGTTTTTGTTTCAAAATTTGGAAACCTAAGAGCTACTTCTTTGGATCTAAAAAGATTTTGGTCATATGAATCTCCTTTAACCCTTTTCCCTTTTGTTCTTGTTGATGTCTTAGGAGCCATTATCTAGACAAGATGATAGATCAAGAATATGAAACTATGAAGAGTAGGCAAAATAATGAGAAGAAAAAGGAAAGATTTCAGATTTTACCTTATGGAGAATTCCTTGAAAGATAAAGAGCTTGAACTAACAAGAATCCCTCTCCTAGGCTTTTAAAGGTTGGAATGAGGGTTAGAGAAGTTTGGAAGGAGTTGTGGGAGATTTAGAGAGAGTTCTCATGGGTTGGGGGCGGTTCCATTGCCGGCCCTAACCCCTTTTCTTATAAAGGAGATCTCGGGTGGTGCCACTGCCAATCCGAGCGATGCCACTACCTAGTGACCGAGCACTCAAGCGGTGCTACCGCCGGTTCTGGCGGTGCCACCGTTGGCTTGCTAAGAAAGAGAAAGAAAAAATTTCTTTCCTCTCCCTTTTTGTTTTCCAGAGGTGTTTGGTTCAAGATAGGATAGGATCTTGGATTGCACTTTAATATGTCATTTGGAATCGAAAGAGAAGGAAGAAATCAAATCCATGAAAGAATGGAAAGAGGATGAAAATTTTTTTGGAAAATACATTCAAACAAGCTTATTCTTAGGGACAATTTAACATGCCTAGTTCCCTTCTGATGAATTCAAATTGGTCTTCATTTAAGGCTTTTATAAAAATGTCTGCTAATTGATGCTTTGTGTCAATAAACTCTAGAATGACATTATTGTTAAGGACATGATTGCATATGAAATGATGCCTAACGTCGATATGCTTAGTTCTAGAGTGTTGAATTGGATTTTTGGTAAGACATATGGAACTTGTATTATCACACTTTATGGGAAAGTTTTTCAAGTAAATTCCATAGTCTTCTAATTTATTCTTCATCCAAACAACTTCTGCATAGCATGCACTTGCAACAATGTATTCGGCTTTCGCTGTAGATAGTGCAATTGAGTCTTATTTCTTGGAAGTTCAAGAAACCAGTGCATGTCCTAAAAATGGCATGTTTCGGATATACTTTTTCTATCTATCCTGTATCCGCAAAAATTGACATCTGCATAAGCTATTAAATCGAATTTATCAGATTTTGGATATCACAATCCTAAATTGGGAGTCCCTTTAAGATATCTAAATATTCTTTTAACACTCTTAAGATGAGATAATTTAGGATTGGATTGAAACCTAGTGCAAAGTCCTACACTAAACATGATATCCGATTTAGTCGCGGTGAGATAAAGTAGACTACCTATTATTCCCCTATACATTTTTTGATCGAAATTCTCACCATTTTCATCCGTATCTAACTTTATTGAAGTACTCATAGGAGTGTTTATCGCTTTTGAACCATCCATGTTGAATCGTTTTAACAATTCTAATGTATATTTAGATTGATTAAGAAATATATGATCGCTAAGTTGTTTAATTTGCAATCCTAAAAAGAAGGTTAATTCATCCATTAGACTCATTTCAAATTCATGACTCATACACTTGGAAAATGATTCACATAGTGATTCATCCAAAGAACCAAAAATAATATCATCAACATAAATTTGCATAATAAGAAAATTATTTTCAAAGTATTTGATAAACAATGTAGTATCAACCTTGCCTTTGGTAAAATAATTTAAAATAAGAAAGGAATTAAGCCTTTCATACTAAGCTCTAGGAGCTTGTTTCAAGCCATAGAGAGCCTTAGTCAATTTAAATACATGATTAGGAAGAAGAGAATTTTCAAATCCAGGAGGTTGTTTGACATATACTTCTTCGAAAATAAAACCATTCAAGAAGGCATTTTTGACATCCATTTGAAATAGTTTAAAATTATTACTACTATCATAGGCAAGGAGCATCCTAATGGCTTCTAATATTGCCACAGGAACGAAAGTTTCTTCGTAGTCGATACCTTCTTCTTGGTTGAAACCTTTGGCCACTAATCTAGCCTTGTTTCTAACCATGATACCACATTCGTCTTTTTTGTTTCTAAAGACCCATTTAGTACCAATAACTAAATGGTCACTAGGTGTAGGAACAAGCTTTCATACCTCATTCCTCTCAAATTGGTTCAATTCCTCTTGCATTGCAATGACCCAAGAATCATCTTTCAAGGCCTTGTCACTGCATTTAGGTTCGATTTGAGAAAGGAATGCGGCATTAGCACAAAAATTCTTGAAGGAAGAATGAGTTTGAACCCCTTTTGATGTATCTCCTAGAATTAGCTCCTTTGGATGAGCATCCACATACTTCCATTCCTTAGGTAAGGAAGAAGATGCATCCAAGTTGCTATTTTAAGGAGGGGATTCATTTAAATTCAAATTTTCAAAACCAATATCATCATCAAAATCATTTTTATTTAACTCAAAATTTTCATTGAAAACTACATGAATAGACTCTTCTACAACTAAGGTTCTTTTGTTAAAAATACGAAAAGCCTTATAAAAGGAAGAGTAACTAAGAAAGGTGCCTTCATTAGATACATTTGGTTTTTTGTTATTCAATAATTCATAGGGAGTTTTTGATTGAGACGGTCTTATTAGAACCCTATTCATAATGTAACAAGTAGTATTCATGGCTTCGGCCCAAAAATACTTGGGTAGACTATGTTCATTCAACATAGTTCTTGCCATTTCTTGTAGGTTTCTATTTTTTCTTTCAATTACTCCATTTTGTTGAGGATTTCTTGGAGTGGAGAAGTTGTGGTTATATCCATTAACTTCACAAAAACTTTGGAAGTCACAGTTTTGAAATTCGCCACCGTGATCACTCCGAATTGATGAAATCATAAAGCCTTTTTCGTTTTGAGTGAGTTTACAAAATTTAGAGAAACATTTGAAACAATCACTTTTGTGAGCCAAGAAATAGGTCCAAGTATATCTAATATAGTGATCTACAATTACAAAAGCATATTTGCTTCCTCCTAGACTTGTCGTGTCAATTGGTCCAAATAAGTCCAAATGGATCAATTGTAATGGTCTAGTGGTGCTAATTTAATTTTTTGGTTTGAAACTAGTTTTTATTTGTTTACCTAGTTGACACGCATCACATTCTTTGTCCTTAACAAACTTCATATTGGGAATCCCTCGTACTAATTCTCTAGATGAGATCTTTGATATTAGTTTCATACTTGCATGGCCTAATCTCCTATGCTAAAGCCAAGCATCATCATTTAAAGCGGAGAAGCACATTTCATTACTTAGTTCATCAAAGTTGAAGGTGTAGACATTATTTTATTTTAAAGCAATCATTGACAAGTTATTGTTTAGTTTTTCAATAATGCATGCATTAGATTCAAATCTAACGATGTAACCTTTATCACATAATTGACTAATACTTAAGAGATTATGTTTTAATCCATCAACTAGTAATACATCATCAATTGAAAAACATGATTTGTTACCTATGGTTCCCTTGCCAATGATTTTGCCTTTATTGTTGTCTCCGAAGATGACGTACCCTTCTTCTTTACTAGTGAGCATAGAGAAATGAGATGGATCTCCAGTCATGTGTCTTGAGCATCCACTATCAAGATACCATCTCTTGCTCTTAGCTTGTGGGTTTGTCTACAAAAGAGGATAGTTTTTAGGTACCTATTTGATTTTGGGTGCCTCAAAAATTGATCTACCAATTTTGTTATTCATTATTGAAGTATTTATAGTTCCTTTAGGAACACATATCAATTGTGGACTAATTTTCCTAAATGGACATTTGTAAGCAACATGTCCGGATTTACAATAAAAGTTACATTTCAAATAAGGTGAAACGTGTAATATGGGTCCTTTAATGAAAGTGGTAGGATTTTGGTGAGATCCTCTCACAAAACCAATTCTACTTCTATTTGCGACGTGACCCTTGTTTGCAAGGATCATGTCCAATCCCTTACTACCGACCTTAAACTTGTTTAAGGTCTCTTTAAGTAGCAAATTTTCATTTTTTATTGCTTCTATATGTTCACACTTAGAGCATGGAGGAGTTTGAAGATTATCAAGATTATTTTGTAGTGGACATGCTCTTTCTTAAAAAGATTAAACTTCTTACTAATAGTTCTACAGTCATCAAATAATTCGTGAAAAGCGATAAAAAGTTCATCGAAAGATAAATCTTCATTAATTAAATCACATACCTCTTCTCATAAAGCTATTAGCGCAAAGTTTGCCTCCTCTTTGTTGCTAGCTTCTTCACTTTCTGAATCACTTGAATCGTCCCAAGTCGCTTTTAAAGCTTTCTTCTTCTTCGGTTGCTTCTTCTTAGCTTGAGGGTATTCATTTTTGAAGTGCCACAACTTCTTGCATCCGTAGTATATTACTTGGTCCTTTTTATGTTCAAGTTTATTTTTGGTGTTATTTTTAAATTTGCTCTTTCTTATAAATTTTTAAAATTTTTGAGTTAAAAGTGCAATGTCATCATCACTATCCTCATCACTTGATGTTCCTTTCAAGTGGTCTTCTTGTGATGTAAGTGTCATATCATTCCTGTTCTTTGGAAGAGGGTTCTCGAGCCCTTCATGAGCATGGCATGTCATTTCGTAGGTCATTAGAGACCCAATAAGTTCTTCAAGAGGAAATATTTTAAGGTCCTTGGCCTCTTGAATGACGGTAACTTTTAGATCCCAACTTTTTAGAAGGGATCTTAAGATTTTAGTTACTAGTTCAAAGTTAGAAAAATCTTTACCAAGAGCTTTGAGTCCATTGATGACATCCATGAAATGGGTGTACATGTCTCCGATGGACTCACCTGGTTTCATTTGGAAAAGTTCATAAGAGTGCACAAGAATGTTGATTTTGGACTCTTTCACTCGGCTAGTGCCTTCATGAGTGACCTCAAGAGTTCTCCAAATATCAAAAGCCAAATCACAAATTGAAACATGATCAAATTCATTTTTGTCTAATGCACAAAACAAGGCATTCATAGCCTTTGCATTTAAAGCAAAAACCTTCTTCTCCGATTCATCCCATTCGCTCATCGGAAGAGAAGATTTTTTAAATCCATTTTCGACAATACTCCAAAGCTCAAAATCCATGGAAATGAGGAAGATCCTCAAACAAGTCTTCCAATATATGTAATCCGACCCATTAAACATAGGTGGACGTGTAATAGAATGACCCTCATGCATGTCGGAGTAAGCCATCTCTCTTAGGTATTAAACCAAATATGAGAGTGAGCCTAGCTCTGATACCAATTGTTAGGATCGGAGTGGCACTAAGAGAGGGGGGGTGAATTAGTGCAGCAGATTAAAACTTGTAAGTTTAAAAATGAATTCGTAAATATGATGAGATTTCATTTCGATAGTAACTTGAGTAGATGAAAACCAAAAGCTAGCAGTAGTGTAAATAACAATTTCAGGAAAGTAATAACTCACACATTCAAGGAACACACCAATTTAAAGTGGTTCGGTCAAAATAACCTACATCCACTTGCGAAGCCTTCTTCGAAGAGGCTCTTATCTTCCACTAGCAAATCACTTTGAAAGGGAAGGACAAATACCCTTCTTATAACCTTTTACAGTGGTTCACACTCTTACAAATTTTCAACGAGAAAGAAGGATGTGAACACTCAAGCAATTGAAAACAAGACATACTAAAGACTTTGCTAAGGCTTTTTTTCTCAATCTATTGCTTCTCAAAAGTTGTGTTTCTATTGAGAACTGAAGGGTATTTATAGACCCTAAGAGGATTCAAATTTGGGCTCCAAATTTTGAATTCTCTTGGGTTCCCGATGCTAGTGGTGACACCGCCTGTCAGTGGCGGTGCCACCGCCTGTCAGTGTCTGACAGACAGTATACTGGCGGTGCCACCGCCGGACCTCTCGGGTGCTGGGTGGTGCCACCACCCAGTCAGGTGGTACCATCGCCCGACCCTTCGGGCTCTGGGTGGTGCCATCGCCTAGTCCGGCGGTTCCACCGCCCGACCTTAAAGGTCACTAGTTGAGCTTCAAATCCGGCCCAAACCAAGTCATATTCGGGCCTAGTTGGCCCCTAACTAGGATATAGGATTATCCCTTAATCCTAACCCTAATTATATGTAAACTACGCAACTGAAAACATAGTCTTAAGCAAGTTTTTAAACGGCAAACATCGAGTCTCCTTCCGACGAGCTTTCTGGCAGACTTCCGATACACCCTCGGATTTCTTCCAGCAGACTCTCAGTAGGCTCCCGATCTTGTGGCGAGTTCAGCAAGTAGCCGAGCCTTCTTGGTGATCTCCATGAACCTCCGATGATCTCTTTGGCGGACTTCCGAAAACTCCGACAAGTCCCTGATTTCTTCTCGGTTGGTTCCGGCAGCATCTCCGACGAATCTTCGGACTCTAAACACCCATCGAACTTGACTCCGATATCCTTGCTTTATATTTTCAGGCTATCGTAGTTAATCCTGCACACTTAACTCAATAATATGGATTAGATCAATTAACCCATCAATTGATTTCATCATCAAAATCCAAGATTCAACAATAAGGGCTAATTGGAGCATATCATTGGCATAAGAAGCATATCCATGACATATGAAATATTTCAAAGCATATCGAAGACATATAAATATTTTGAAGTATGTCAAAGAAAAATATGAAATAGAAGCTCAAATGACACATATCATGTTGCATTCATTTCATTCTTATCTAAAGCGTGCATAGAAAAATATAACGAAACCTTTGGATATCATGTCAAACACATAGAAGGTGAAGTGGGATCATAACATAATATGGTTTATCAATTTCTAAATGACCACCAAACATAAGTCTCCCACGTTTGGAAGCTCCATCCACTTACATCTGAATGAACTCATAGGGGGCCGATAGAGCATCGCGGGCTCTAAGCATTACTCCCTTTACCATTTCTGGCAAAGGTTCATATTTATCCCATAAACACCAGGGTACAAAAGGATAGTATGAACAATAAAATTTGGACATATCGGAAACACATGCGGAACAATGGAATGCATGTGCCTATATGAAACATTATGATATAAACATGAACTTTACATAATAAAATCAAGTATGCAAATAATTGAAAGAGAAGAGTATATAGGAACATAAAGCAATATTGAAAGCTCAACTGAAGTAAGGGTTTTTTCTGAAATCAATTTTCAAAAAGAAGAAACAAGAAAAGGCAAAATCGACAAAAGCTCGATTATGGTAGAATGTGAGAGACACATTGTATAAATTATTTAGATAACCAATTATGCTCCAATATATACAAAATGTTGTCATTCGAAAGATGTGTCAATCTAGTTTTAGTAAAATCAAGTTTTGCATGAATTGGAGTTTACAACAGGGAGTTACAAATAATTTCGTTGTGAAAGGTCTGAAAACATCAACTCTATTTTACTGAATCCATAAGGTCAAAGAAAATAGATGTTTTTGGTTTTGTATTTTATTCCAAAATTTTCAAATTAGGTAAGCACAGAAATAATTTTGAGTCTTCTTTCCAATAAAGCATACTTTGCATGAATTTGAGTTCTCAGTAGAAAGTTATAATCAGTAAAGATCAGAAATTATAGTCCTTATTTTATAAAATTTGTAGGGTTAATTGAAACAAAAGTCTTAGTAGGCATTTAAACTCCAAATTGTTCAATCTATGTAACAAAATAAATATTATTGAGTCTACTTTTAAATAGATTAGGCTTTGCCTAAATCAGAGTTTCGTGCTAAAAGTTAGATCCGAAACAATGCATAGAGGTCAGATTACCGAAAAATTATAGATTCATAGCTTTGTATCAAAATGAAAGAAATGTCTGGTGCTAAACTGAAATATTTTAAAGTATGTAGAATTAAAATAAAAATAAAGATTAAGATTATTATGGGATGGGGTTAGAACACTTGCCTTAGAAAAGTTTGATTCCTAAATGTGGGAAAATTGATGCAAAACCTCAAGCAAAGCAAAGCTTCTTCATCATCATCATCATCTTCTTCTTCTTTTTCAATTCCTCTTCCCTTCTCTTCTCGAACCCACACTCCAGCAACTATCCTTAAGTTTTTCTTTAATATCTCATCTAATTACTTGGGTTTGGCTAACACAAGGGTTGCAAGGTGGCAAGCATGCATGAAAGGGGCTTATGTGTCAGTCATAGAATAAACATAGGTGGCACTATACTTAGATTAGCTAGTGACACATGTCCTCCAAATTTTTTTTTAATTTAATGTGAATTTTTGACAAATCATATCAATTTTAATGATGAAACTAATTGATAGTGTTTATGATTTGATCTACGTTTTAAGTGACGTAGGAAGCTTCGATCAAGGAAAGACAATTAAAAGTAGGAAGAATCATGTTGGGCCTGGGTAGAACATGTCAGAAGATTGGATGTCAAGCTAGAGGATCGGTCGACATATCGACAGAAGGCTTCGAACCATGAGTTCGAGCATCGGGCCAAGAAGAGCAGAAATTACGCTAAGAATATCGGAGTTATGGAGGTCAACTGGCCGATTTGACAATATGCCGCAAGAGGGGAGGAGGCACCAAAGATTCAGACGAAGCGTCGATGAATCAACGAAATGTCGCACAAAATTTGAATTGATTTATAATAATTGTCTAGATCGAAGTATATTTTAAGTGTACAGGATTAACTATGATAGCAAGGCATAAAGCAAAATCAAGTCCCAGAGTCAAGAATGAGATTTCATTAGGAGTTCAAGAGTTCGTTGGAAGTCCGGACGTTCATCAGAAGTTCTGTCAGAATTGACCGAGAAGTCCTGGAGCTTGCCAAAGAAGCTCATCGAAACTCACCAAGAAGATCGTCGTGAAGTCCAGAAGCTTGCCGGGAGTCTGCTGGACCATTGCTGAGAGATCATCGGAAGTTCATCGAAAGACCGTCGAAAGCTCGCCAAAAGGAACCTAGACTTACGGACTTATTTAGCTTAGTAAATATCTTAAATTTGTAGTTTATACATAATTAAGATTGTGATTAGGCCTACTCAATTAGGGGCCAATTGGGCCCATGTATGGACTGTGTTGGTCCAAGTGAAAGGCCCAAACAGTAACCCAACATGTGGCACCGTCAGTGGCATAGTCTCCGAGATTATGTCAGGCGGTGGTACCACCCAGTGTTAGTGTCAGGCAGTGATACCGCTAGTCTGGGTGGTGGTACCTCCTAGACACAGTCTTCCAGGCGATGGTACCACCAGACTGGGGGTGGTACCGCCTAGTGTCAAAAAGCATTAGATGTGTTACCGCCAACACAAGTGGTGGTACCACTAGTACCCCGAAAACTAGGGATGAGATATTTTTAGGCTCCAAGTTTAAATACAATTGAAGCTTATAAATACCCATCTCATCCCTGGTTAACATACACAAGTATTGAGTGAAAAAAAATAGAAAAACTCTGTTGTATTCTTGTGAGAACTCCACTAAAAGCTCTAAGTATTAGTATAGTTTTAGAGATGAGTGAAGGGGGTGTAAAGGTTGTCTCCTAAACCTATGAAAAGGAGAAGAGGGTTGTAAAAGGTGTTCAATCTCGTATTTTGAAGATGAAACCACTTGATATGTGTTTATGATTTAATCTGTATTTTGAGTGACGCAGGATGCTTCGACCAGGATGAGACAATTAAAGCAGGAAAATCATGTTGGGCCGGAGGAAAATGTCAGAAGATTAGACGTCGGGCCGGTGGATCGGTCGACATATCGATAGAAGGCTTCAGGCCGTGGATTCGGGCATCGGGCCAAGAAGAGTGGAGATTGTGCCAAGGATATCAGAGTTGCGGAGTCAACTGGCCGAATGGGCAATGGGCCGCAAGAGAGGACGATGCGCTAAAGAATCGGACGAAGCGTCGAGGGACCAATGACATACCGAACAACTTGATTATATGCTTAGGATTAATTGTCTAGATCGAAGTGTGTTTTACATGTGCAGGATTAACTATGATAGCTAGAAGACATAAAGCAAGTTTACCAGAGTCAAGTTTGATGGGTGTTCGAGAGTCCGCCGAAAGTCCGAAGAATCGTTGGAAGTGCTGCCAGAACCAATCGAGAAAGAATCGGGGACTTGCCGAAGTTTTTGAAAGTCCGCCAGAAAGATCATCGGAGGTTCATGGAGATCACCAAGAAGGTTTAGATACTTGCCAAATACTCGTTGAACTCGCCACAAGACCGGGAGCCTGCTGGGAGTCCGTCGGAAGAAATCCGAGGGTGTATCGAAAGTCCATTGGAAGTTCGTCGAAAAGCTCACCGGAAGGAAACTCGACGTTGCCGGTTAAAATTTGCTTAGGGATATGTCTTAATTTCATCGTTTGTATATAATTTGGGTTAGGATTAAGGGTTAATCCTATAACCCGGTTAGGAGCCAATTGGGCCCGAGTTTGGACTAGTTTGGGCCAAGTTTGGAGCCCAACTAGTGAGCTGGAACAATCCAGGTGGTGGCTATTCAATCTCATATTTTGATGATGAAACCAATTGATAATTATGTTTATATTTTAATCTGCATTTTTAGTGACGTAGGATGCTTCGATCAGGATAAGACAATTAAAGCAGAAAAAATCATGTTGTGCCGGAGGAATATGTCAGAAGATTGGACGTCGGGTTGGTGGATCGGTCGACGTATCGATAGAAGGCTTCGGGCCGTGGAATCGGGCATCGGGCCAAGAAGAGCGAGTATTGTGCCAAGGATATCGGAGTTGCAGAGTCAACTGGCCGATTGGGCAATAGATCACAGGAGAGGACGATGCGCCGAATAATCGGATAAAGCGTCGAGGGACCAATGACATGCCGGACAACTTGGTTAATTGCTTAGGAATAATTGTCTTGATCGAAGTTTTGTTTTACATGTGCAGGATTAACTATGATGGAAGTAAGATATGTAGCAAGAGTTATACCGGAGTCAAGACTATGATCACGTTGGGAGTTCGAGAGTTCGACGGAAGTCCGGACGGTTGTCGGAAGTTCTGCAGGAACATATCCGAGAAGTTCAGGAGCTTGCCAAAGAAGCTTATCAGAACTCGCCAAGTGAATCATCGCAAGTCCAGGAGTTTGCCGAAAGTCCACCGGAGCATCGCCGAAGTTTCATCGGATGTTCGCCGGAAGTTCGCCAGAATAAGCAATTGATGCACCGGAGCAAGTTGCAGTAAATGTCTTAAGAATATCGTAGTTAGCATGTAGATTAAGTTAGGAATGGGAGGTGATCCCATTAACTTAATATGGGGACAATTGGGCCCTTGAGAGACCAAAATTGGGCCGAATGGATCAACCCATTCGGACCAGAATTCCTATCAGGCGGTGGCACCACCAGGGTTGGCGATAGCACCACCCAGGAGAGGGTCTCCCAGGAAAGCTGGGCAGTGCAACCGCCCAAGTCAGGCGATGGCACCGCCAGGGCTTAGTCTCCGAGCAAGACTAGGCGGTGCAACAACTCCAATCAAGCGGTGGCATCGCCTAGGCTCAGTCTCCGAGCGAGACTAGGCGGTGGTACCACCCCTGTCAGGCGGTGGCACCGCCCAAAGGCTCAGTCTCCAAGCTACCAGGTGTCGGGAAATCCTAGGGGGCGACATCATATGCGCAGCGGAAGAACAAGAAAAACAAAATCCCCGATTCCCAAAGAGATGTTCGTCGTCGTGCGAAGATTGGTACGCAAAAATCCACGACACATGAAACTGCGTATAGAGTCGATTGTGTTACCTAGGGAGATTGTATATCCCTGTTTCCTTACAGATCCTTAGGAGAGGGTGAAGGAGGTCAAGCGTCCTCTCTAGCGGTGATCCACACAGTAGAGTTGCGATGACACTCCTCAAAACTCCAGACCTACTATGAGGTGGAGATGGAGAGGAGAATAGGAAAAGGCAAACAAAAGCTCTCTAGCCCATGGGGCTCTGAATCCCTCCTATTTATAGAGGTCCCCTGTCAAACCCTAATGGGTCCTCCCCTAGTGGGTATTGGATCTGCATCCAATAAGACAAGGGCTCCGTCGGATATCTCATATCCGAACCTCTATTCATTGCAATGCCTACCATATGTGTGTGACCCTCTATGCCCAAAATCGAGCTAGCCGTGAGTCATACTAGACAGAACTCCTTCTAACTCAGTGAATTATTATCTCTGTAATAATTCACTCGACTCATCGACTACGGATGTACTAGGCCACTATGCCGTAGTCCCCAAATGATACAGGAGAATCCAATCCATTGGACCTGTCTGTCCTCAGTTACCATGTACCTATAGTCCCTCATCCATCTAATATACCAGAGACCGTATATCGAGCATGGTATTGTCAGACCCACACGGTTTCTTCTTAAGTCTCGCTCTAATCGGATTCTCCCGGAGAACTCTTTCTCTCTCAACTCGAATGACCCTGGCCAGGGATTTGTCTGAGCAAGAACACATGGGATATTCCTCTCATGACGCCGAGAGTGGATGATCCTCTATCGACACTCAATAGCCCTCGTAAGGTCGACTACCACTCCCAATGACCAGCTGTACTAGATCTGGGACAACCAAACCTATAAGTCTGGTATCAAAGAGTGGAGCACTCATACAGGACATCCTTGGTGTCTCAAGTCTAAGGACCAGATACACCACTAGAACTACAGAATCACTATCTGACAATAAGGCATCATCAACCATCCAGCATTCCGTAAGCGGATCAATCAGTGAACTCATTCTCCAATGAGTACCTGTACTGTATCCCTAGTGTCCCTACACAAGCAGCTATGAGACCAGCTACATCCATCATATGGATGGGTATATAGCACATCAGTCTATCCGGTTATCACGATATCCCTCTCGAGTAACCTATGACCGGGATTATTTAGGATATGTGTTTAAAGGTGAATCGATCTCACTATCGTGATCTCATCACGATCCGATTCCCATTGCACAAATCCAAGGACATCACAATATATGTATGCATTTATGCAATAGTTATAAAGTGATATATGTCAAAATATAATAAGCAAAAAGATTCTATATTAAGTCACACGTGCCATCACTCACGAGACTGACTTGCTGGGCACCTATGACTAGCATCAAGTGGTTGTACTGCCCCAATCAGGAGGTAGTACCGCTAGGACCCCGAAAATCCGGGAAAAGACATTTTTGAGCTCCAAATTCAAACTAGTTTGGGGCGTATATATACCCCACCCTTTCTTGCATGAAAGGGCACCGAAAGCTTAATCTTACTCTGTGATTTTAGAACTCAAAAGTATTGTAAAGGCTAGAAGTTCTCCTCCCTCTTTTCCTCCAAGTTTTGATCTCTTAAGAGAGTAGAGAAATTCTGTAAGGGTTGTCTCCTAAGCCTGTCAAAAGGAGTGAAACTGTAAAAGGGTGGTTAGCCTTCGCCTATTAAAGGAAGGCCTCTAGTGGACATCGGTGACCTCATTGGAGGAGGAATCCAAAAGTGGATGTAGGTCAAGATTGACGGAACCAGTCTAAATCTCGATTTGCATTTACTTTCTGTTCTCTATCATAACTGCAAAATGCCTCCATAGCTTTACTTTAACTACACTTCGCCTAATATAAGTTAAAGCAACTTTCAAATCGGCTTTCATACCGAAATCGCTTTTATCATACGAACATCGTATTTCGGTTTGTAATTACATTCTATTTTCTATCTTAACTATAAACTCTCTTTATATCTTTACTTTAACTGCATCTCGCTTGATCACAAGTTAAAGTGATTTCCGAATCGGCTTTCTTATCGAAATCGTTTTTATCGTACGAACGTCGTTTTAAATCGTCGAAAGTTTTCCGCTGCCCTAATTCACCCCCTCTTAGTGCTCTTGATCCTAACAATTGGTATCAGAGCCTCGTTATTTCTCACTTAGATTAACACCCAAGAGAAATGACTCTTTTCGGCAACCAAGAGGGTCACTCTCTCATTCATCCTCCCTTTTTCAATGGGACGGACTACACTTATTGGAAAACTCGAATGAGAGTTTTCTTGCTTTTATTGGATTTGAATTTATGGCACATTGTCGAATCCGATTTTAAAAGGTCTTCTCTTCCAATGAAAGATTGGAATGATTTGGAGAAGAGGACTTTTTCTTTAAATGCTAGAGTTATGAATGCTCTATTTTGCGCCTTAGATAAAAACAAAGTTTAATCGGGTTTCTTTGTGTGAAACGGTTTTCATTGTCGAATCTGATTTTAAAAGGTCTTCTCTTCCAATGAAAGAATGGAATGATTTGGAGAAGATGACTTTTTCTTTAAATGCTAGAGCTATGAATGCTCTATTTTGTGCCTTAGATAAAACGGAGTTTAATTGGATTTCTTTGTGCGAAACAGTTATCGACATTTGACGCACTCTTGAAATCACACACGAAGGCACAAGTAGTGTAAAAGAATCTATAGTAAATTTTTTGATACATGATTTTGAGTTTTTTCGAATGAAGCCGAGCGAAACCATTGTTGACATGTACACCCGTTACACGGATGTCGTCAATGGTTTAAAAGCTCTTGGCAAATGTTTCTCGAATTTTGAACTTGTTAGTAAAGCTTTACGATCACTTTCTAAAGCTTGGGAATCAAAAGTAATGACAATATAAGAAACAAAAGATTTAAATATTTTTTCACTTAAAGAATTTATCGGTTCATTGATAACATATGAAATGGTGCACAATGCACATTATGAACATGATGAACAAAATAACCTTCCAAAGAATAGGAAGGATTTGGGACATGGAACATTTGAAGACCACTCGAGCATAAGCTCAAGTGATGGTGAACTTTAACTACAAATTAAACAAAATTTAAAAAGCAAAAAGAACGGAACTACTTACTTTGAACGCAAGAAGAACAAAAATTGGGATGAATCAAGCTCCTCCGAAGACGAGAAGAAAATCAAGAAAGGCGAGGTGGCAAACTACGATGAGGTAATCGAAACCCCCTTAATTTATTTTGAAATTACTTGATGTTTTCCATGATGCATTTTATTTTTTAGAATAATTATTTTTCTTGAAAATTACATATTAAAAAAAATTGAAAATGCAAGAATATGATTATGCTCGTAATTTTTAAAATAATAATGAAAATTACATGTTTTATGTTAATGGAATAAAATGTTAGATTTAAATCTAATGATCATATGTATGTTTTTCTTACAAAGAAAAAATGTGTATCTTGATTATTTCCGATTTTGATTAAAACCATGCTTGATGTCTTAATGAAAGTATTAAGAAGTTTAATATCATGCTATATGTGGTTAAGAAGTAATAATGTGTATCATGTTGATTTCCATTGTTATTTCTCGATTTTGATTAAATAAAATCATGTTTGAAGAAATGCATAATTATGTAAAATTAAATATTTTGATACAATGATTGACAATTTTATGCATGAGATTTTAAGTTATACATGATAATAAGCATGTGTTATTTTCATGAGTGTATTTGAAAAACATATGGCAAAACCATGTCTGAATGCATGAAAGTGTTAAATTTTATTTTTGGATTTTCTTGATCCTAACAATTCATTTTTGAAAATCTATTGATCTTGATTTGATGATTTAAATGAGCTTTATCTTGATTTTTCGAAATTTATAAATTGAGATTTCTTATGCTTAAATCAAGATTTTATATGCATTAATTAATATCTTGTTCTCTTACAAAATTGAATGAATTCTTTCTTTTTCATGATCTCCTAAGAATTCTTTATGTTATTTATTTAAGAGGAGATTTGTTAAAATGAATCACGGTTTCTCTTGATTTTTTGAAATTATAACTTGAGTATTTATTTTATAAATCAAGATTGTTTATATGTTCTCTCATGACATTTTTAAGGCTTATGACTTGAATTTTGTTATGTAAAATTCTTTGAATGAATGAAATACATCTCATCACCTAATAATTCTTCTTGATATTCCTTATGTGATGATAAGAATACATGAAATATTCATTAATTTGTTTTGATGTATACAAATAAGAAGTTTCGATCATGCATGGTAGGATGTATGGTACCATCATGATGTGAAATAAATGATGATTTAGAATCATGCATTAATAATAATTTTATATTTTATGATTTGGTATGATGCATGCAATACTTATGACATTGATGTACATGATGTACTGCATATGATGTGTATCCTGAATGCTTTAAATAATGAATGTTTGGTATCATGATCAACATGTTGATAAATGCTAAAAATTTTAATGTTTGAGTATCATGTATGATATGCTCATTAATGATGATTGATTTATTTTTCGGTATCGTACATGAAAAATAAGATTTTTGAAATTATATATGTTTTAATTTGAATATATAATGATGCACAAATAAGATTGATACTTACCTTTGTCATAATCTGAAAATTGATATAAGGGTCTTCTCTTCTTTTTAACAATGACAAAGGGGGTGTAAGAATTTCTAGCGTGGACATCATGAAAAGAGGTCAACTAGCTAGCTTGCACAATTCAAGACGAAAGCAAAAATTGTACTTCTCAAAAGAGAAGAAATTGCTATCTTAAACATCACCGATAATTGCTTGTTTGAAATCTCAAGAAGAAGCAAAACATGCTAACGTGCACATCTAGCAAACTTGCATATTTCAAGAAGCAAGAGTTGCTTTCTTGAACATCTCTAAATTGCTAGCTTGCATGTTCTAAAATGTTGTAACATTACTAGCTTACAAGATGTAGAGCTTGCTATCTTGAATATCTTAAGAAACAAAAATTACAAAAGTGCTATCTTGCCTATCTCAAGAAGCAAAACATGCTAACTTGCGCATCTAGCAAAGTTGACAAAATTTACATATTTCAAGAAGCAAGAGTTGCCTTCTTGAACATCTCTAATTTGCTAGCTTGCATGATGTAGAAGTTGCTACCTCAAAAGAAGCAAACGTGCTATCTTGTATATTGTAAAACTTGCATATCTAAAACTTGATAACTTGAATGTTCTAAGTATGATGTAACACTTGCTAAATTTTCTAGCTTCAAAACTGCATGATCATAAAACTTGATATTATGTTTTTCATGCAATAAGTTGAATTAATACTACAAACACATTAAAGTTGGACTTCTCCTTTTTGTTGATGACAAAGGGGGAGAAGTATGATGTTATGCATAAGTTCATGTTGACGTATTACAAGTATTCATGATGAATATTGCAATGACTTCAATTCAGTTTGAATTCAAGGTTCTATCAATATGACATATTGATAGGGGGAGTTTGTTTAAACTACGGGAGTTAAGTTTAATTCCGTCATCAATTGGTTGTCATCATCAAAAAGGGGAAGATTATTAAATCTCATATTTTGATGATGAAACCAATTGATAATTATGTTTATATTTTAATCTGCATTTTGAGTGACGCAGGATGCTTCGATCAAGATGAGACAATTAAAGCAGGAAAAATCATGTTGTGCCGGAGCAACATGTCAGAAGATTAGACGTCGGGCCGGTGGATTGGTCGACGTATCGACAGAAGGCTTCGGGGCATGGACTTGGGCATCGGGCCAAGAAGAGCGGGTATTATGCCAAGGATATCAGAGTTGCGGAGTCAACTTGCCGATTGGGCAATAGGCCATAGGAGAGGACGATGCGCCGAATAATCAGATGAAGCGTCAAGGGACCAATGACATGTTGGACAACTTGGTTAATTGCTTAGGATTAATTGTCTCGATCGAAATTTTGTTTTACATGTGCAGGATTAACTACGATAGAAGTAAGATATGCAGTAGGAGTTGCACTAGAGTCAAAACTATGATTACGTTGGGAGTTCGAGAGTTCGACGGAAGTCCGGACGGTCGTCGGAAGTTCTGCGGGAATAAATCCAAGAAGTCCAGGTGCTTGCCAAAGAAGCTCATCGGAACTCGCTAAGTGAATCATCGCAAGTCTAGGAGTTTGTTGGAAGTCCGCTGGAGCATCGCCGAAGATTCATCGGATGTTCGCTGGAAGCTCACCGGAAGAAGCGATTGACGCACAGGAGCAAGTTGTAGTAAATGTCTCAAGAAATATCATAGTTAGCATGTAGATTAAGTTAGGAATAGGAGGTGATCCCATTAACTTAATCTGGGAGCAATTGGGCCCTTGATAGACCCAAATTAAGCCGAATGGATCACCCCATTCGGACTAGAATTCCTACCAGGCAGTGGCACCACCAGGGTCGACGGTGGCACCGCCCAAGAGATGGTCTCCCAAGAAAGCTGGGCGATGCAACCGCCTAGGACAAGCGGTGGCACCGCCTGGGCTTAGTCTCCGAGCAAGACTAGGCGGTGCAACCGCTCCAGTCAGGCGGTAGCACCGCCTGGACTCAGTCTCCGAGCAAGACTGGGTGGTGGTACCGCCCCTGTCAGGCGGTGGCACCGCCAAGAGGCTCAGTCTCCGAGCTGCCAGGTGGTTGTACCGCCCCAGTCAGGAGGTAGTACTGCTAGGACCTCGAAAATCGGGGAAAAGATATTTTTGAGCTCCAAATTCAAACCAGTTTGGGGTGTATATATACCCCACCCTTTCTTGCGTGAAAGGGCACCGAAAGCTTGATCTTACTCTGTGATTTTAGAGCTCAAAAGTGTTGTAAAGGCTAGAAGTTTTCCTCACTCTTTTCTTTCAAGTTTTGATCTTTCAAGAGAGGAGAGAAATTATGTAAGGGTTGTCTCCTAAGCCCGTCAAAAGGAGTGAAACTGTAAAAGGGTGGTTGGCCTTCGCCTATTGAAGGAAGGCCTCTAGTGGACATCGGTGACCTCATCGGAGGAGGAAGCCAAAAGTGGATGTAGGTCAAGATTGACCAAACTAATCTAAATCTCAGTTTGCATTTACTTTATGTTCTATATCTTAACTGCAAACTGCCTCCATAGCTTTACTTTAACTGCACTTCGCCTAATATAAGTTAAAGCAACTTCCGAATTGGCTTTCATACCGAAATCACTTTTCTCATACGAATGTCGTATTCCGGTTTGCAATTACATTTTGTTCTCTATCTTAACTACAAACTGTCTCTATATCTTTACTTTAATTGCATCTCGATTGATCACAAGTTAAAGTGATTTCCGAATCGACTTTCTTACCGAAATTGTTTTTATCGCATAAACGTTGTTTTATATCGTCGAAAGTTTTCCGCTCCACGAATTCACCCCACCCCCCCCCCCCTCTTAGTGCTCTTGATCCTAACAATGGCGTCGTTGGACTGGGTGGTGGCACCGCCCAGAACCCGAGAGGTCCGGCGGTGGCACCACCAGTACACTTCCGAACTGGGCAATGGCACCGCCCAGAACCCGAGAGGTCTGGCGGTGGCACCGCCAGTACACTGTTAGTGCCTGAAACTAATAGGCAGTGGCACCGCCAGCACCGGGAAACCCAAAAGCAATCCAAATTTGGAGCCCAAATTTGAATCCTGTTGAGGCCTATAAATACCCCTCAATTCTCAGTAGAGACAACACCTTTTTAACAAGTTAGAAAGTGAGAAAAAGCTCTAGCAAAGTCTTATTTTTAATAACTTTAGTGTTCATCTCTCTCTTTCTCTTTGAAAAATTTGTAAGAGTGTGAACCACTTGTAAAAAGGTTGTAAGTGTTGGGAAATCCTAGGGGGCGACATCATATGCGTAGCGGAAGAACAAGAAAAACAAAATCCCCGATTCCCAAAGAGATGTTCGTCGTCGTGCAAAGATTGGTACGCAAAAATCCGCGAAACATGAAACTGCGTATAGAGTAGATTGTGTTACCTAGGGAGATCGTATATCCCTGTTTCCTTGCAGATCCTTAGGAGAGGGTGAAGGAGGTCAAGCATCCTCCTCTCTAGCGGTGATCCACACAGCATGGTTGCGACGACGCTCCTCAAAACTCCAGACCTACTCTGAGGTGGAGATGGAGAGGAGAATAGGAAAAGGCAAACAAAAGCTCTCTAGCCCATGGGGCTCTGAATCCCTCCTATTTATAGAGGTCCCCTGTCAAACCCTAATGGGTCATCCCCTAGTGGGTATTGGATCTGCATCCAATAAGATAAGGGCTCCGTCGGATATCTCATATCAGAACCTCTATTCATCGCAATGCCTACCATATGTGTGTGACCCTCTAGGCCCAATATCGATCTGGCCGTGAGTCATACCTGTCAGAACTCCTTCTAACTCAGTGAATTATTATCTCTGTAATAATTCACTCGACTCATTGACTACGGATGTACTAGGACACTACGCCGTAGTCCCCAAACGATACAAGGGAATCCAATCCATTGGACCTGTCTGTCCTCAGTTACCGTGTACCTATAGTCCCTCATCCATCTAATTTACCAGAGACCGTATATCGAGCATGGTGTTGTCAGACCCACACGGTTTCTTCTCGAGTCTCGCCTCGACGGATTCTCAGGAGAACTCTTTCTCTCTCAACCCGAATGACCCCGGCCGGGGATTTGTTTGAGCAAGAACACATGGGATATTTCTCTCATGGCCAGAGAGTGGATGATCCTCTATCGACACTCAATAGCCCTCGTAAGGTCGACTACCACTCCCAATGACTAGCTGTACTAGATCTGGGACAGCCAAACTTATAAGTCTGGTATCAAAGAGTGGAGCACTCATACAGGACATCTTTGGTGTCTCAAGTCTAAGGACCAGATACACCACTAGGACTTCTGAAATCGCCGACCGACAATAAGGCATTATTAACCATCCAAGATTCCGTAAGCGGATCAATCGATGAACTCGATTCTCCAATGAGCACACATCATTGTATCCCTAGTGTCCCTACACAAGCAGCTATGAGACCATTTGCATCCATCATATGGACGGGTATATATCTGACACACCGGTCTGTCCGGTTATCACGATATCCCTCTCGAGTAACCTATGACGGGATTATTTAGGATATGTGTTTAAAGGTGAATCGATCTCACTATCATGATCTCATCACGATCTGATTCCCATTGCACAAATCCAAGGACATCACAATATATGTATGCATTTATGCAATAGTTATAAAGTGATATATGCCAAAATATAATAAGCAAAAAGATTCAATATTAAGTCACACGTGCCATCACTCACGTGATTGGCTTGCTGGGCACCTATGACTAGCAGTAAGAGGGGTATTTGATCCTTCCCCGTCAAAGTGATTTGCTAGTGGAAGTTGGGAGCCTTATCGAAGAAGGCTTCGAAAGTGTATGTAGGTCATTTGACCGAACCACTATACATCGTGGTATTCCTTGAATGTGTGAGTGTTTAATTTTCTAAACCATTTCTTTACTTAGCTACAAATCGTTCGATTTTCATCTCCCTACCTCTTGACTACCTTTACTCGAGCTATTTTGACTAAGTCATCCTTCATCGAATCAAAATCTCTACACATTTACGAAATCGATTTCAAACTTACGAGTTTTAATCCGCTGTACTAATTCACCCCCCCCTTTGTGCCGCTCTAATCCTAATAATTGGTATCAGAGTAAGGCTCACTCTCATATTTGGTTTAATACCCAAGATAGATGGCTTACTCCGGCATGCAAGAGGGTCACTCTATTACACGTCCGCCTATGTTTAATAGGTCGGATTACATATATTGGAAGACTCGTATGGGGATCTTCCTTATTTCCATGGATTTTGAGCTTCGGAATATTGTCGAAAATGGATTTCAAAAATCTTCTCTTCCGATGAGCGAATGGGATGAATCGAAGAAGAAGGTTTTTGCTTTAAATGCAAAGGCTATGAATGCCTTGTTTTGTGCACTTGACAAAAATGAATTTAATCGCGTTTTGATTTGTGATTCGGCTTTTGATATTTGGAGAACTCTTGAGGTCACTCATGAAGGCACTAGCTGAGTGAAAGAGTCCAAAATCAACATTCTTGTGCATTCTTACGAACTTTTCTGGATGAAACCAAATGAGTCCATCGGAGACATGTACACCCGTTTCACGGATGTCATCAATGGACTCAAAACTCTTAGTAAAGGATTTTCTAACTTTGAGCTAGTAACTAAAATTTTAAGATCCCTTCCAAAGAGTTGGTATCCAAAAGTTACGGTCATTCAAGAGGCCAAGGACCTTAAAACATTTTCTCTCGAAGAACTTATTGGGTCTCTAATGACCTACGAAATGAATAATGTGGCAAAAAGGGAACTCGAGAACAATCTTTCAAAGAATAGGAAGGATTTGAGACATAAAACATTTGAAGACCACTCGAGCATAAGCTCAAGTGATGGTAAACTTAAACTACAAATGAAACAAAAATTAAAAAGCAAAAAAAACGGAACTACTTGCTTTGAACGCAAGAAGAAGAACAAAAATTGGGATGAATCAAGCTCCTTCGAAGATGAGGAGAAAATCAAGAAAGGTGAGGTGGCAAACTACGCCTTAACTACTTTCAATGATAAGGTAATTGAAACCCCCTTAATTTATTTTAAAATTACTTGATGTTTTCCATGATATATTTTTTTAGAATAATTATTTTTCTTAAAAATTACATGTTTAAAAAAATAAAAATGCAAAAATATGATCATGATTATAATTTTGAAAATTATAATAAAAATTGTATATTTTATGTTAATGGAATAAAATGTTAGATTTAAATCTAATGATCATATGTATGTTTTTCTTAAGAAGAAAAAATGTGTATCTTGATGATTTTCGATTTTGATTGAAACCATACTTGATGTCTTAATGAAAATATTAAGAAGTTTAATATCATGCTTAATGATGATGCATGGCTTTTGTATGGAAATCAAAGCATGAAAAGATAGATTCACCTAAAAAGAAAAATTCATGACTACAACAAATAACAAAATGATTTTGGTTGAAAATACCTTATGCTCAATAAAAAAATGATTAATGAATATACTTTATGTTTAATGATTTCTTTGCCTTGAATGTCCTATCATGATGAATATTTTGAAAATAAATGAAATCATGTTTGATTTGAAGTAATGCATAATGATCATGCTTAATGAGTTTTCTTTCTAAATAATGTATAATGATTTTTGTGATTTATGGATTATCGATTTTCACGATAATAAAAGTGGTTTTTTCGGTTTAAAAAATGATGCATGTTTTGATTTGACATAAATGAAATATGCATACTTATATGAAATAGTGTAAGTGTCATGCTTGATGATTGTATACTTAATAATGCATAAAGTTGTAATGAAAATATTGAAATTTTGATACCATGATTTGATGATTTTATGCATGAGATTTTAAAGTTATACATGATGATTTTTCTGGTTTATTGATCTTGATGGTTTTCATGATGAAATTTATTTTTCGATCATAAACGTTGATGCATGGTTTAAACATAAGAACAAATATTTGAGCATGCTAATATAAAATAAATCACATAAATTGAAACAACTAAAAAGAGAAAAGTATTTTTCTTAAAAAAAAATTTCTCTATCTTATTGACTTTAATGAATCTATTTGATTTTCTTAAAAGTGAATTTGATGATTTTGATGATTTGAATGGGTTTCATTTAACCACGATTTTTATCTTGATTTCTGAAAATTATAACTTGAAAATTTATTTCATAAATCAAGATTGTCTATTATGATTCTTTCTTTTCTCTATTTGAGTTATTAAAAAAGAATCATAATATGTCTCTTCATATTCAAAATTTATGTTCATTATTTATGAATCTCATAACCAAAATTCTTTTTGATATTCTTCATGTGATGATATGAATGCATGAAACACTCATGATATGATTTTTATACAATTTTGTATATCCATGAAATATTTATCTCATCACCCAATTAATTCTTCTTGATGTTCCTAATGTGATGAAATGAAATTATGCATGAAATACAAATGAGAAGTTAATGATCATGCATGTTAGGATGTAATAAACTTTGACATTTAGATACCATAAATTGAAAAGCTATGATCATATTGCCAAAATGATGTATCATGAATGCTTGAATATCACGTTGTTAGGATCAAGAGCACTAAGAGGGGCGGTGAATTAGTGCAGCGGTAAAATAACAACGGTTTAAAAAGACTTTGTACGATAAAACCGTTTCCGACGTAAAACCATTTTCGGAAACTTAACTTGAAAGTGAGTTCGTAAAAGTATTGAAGGCAATAAGCTATTGAAGAGGTTTGCAGTAAGGTAATAGTAAGAATAAATGCAAACTAGAGAAGATGACTGTTTATAGTGGTTCAGTCAATCGTGACCTACATCCACTCATTTGATTCCTCTTTCGTCAAGGCCACCGGCATCCACTAGAGGCCTTCATTCAATAGGCGAAGGCCAACCACCATTTTATAACTCAATTCTCCTTTTACCGGGTTTAGGAGATAACCCTTCACCCCACACACTCCTCTCTCAAACTATTCTAACACTTAGAACTATGAGAGGAGCTTACACAAGATTGTAGCAGCATTTCCATACTTTTTTACTCTCAATACTTGTGTGCTTTAACTAGGTATGAGAGGAGTATTTATAGGCTTCAAGTTGATTCAAACTTGGAGCCCAAAAACATCTCATCCCGAGTTCCCTGGGCACGGTCAAAACCACCGCCTGCGCTGGGCGGTACCACCGCCCAATGTAAGTTTGACTGACATTGTCCTGGGCGGTACCACCGCCCAGGTCTGGCAATACCACCGCTTGGAAGGCTGTGTTGGGTGGTACCACCACCCAGACTAGCAGTACCACCGCCTGGCACCCTGCCAGGGGTGGTACAACCACCCAGACTAGCGGTACCACCACCTGACATAGTCTCGAAGACTATGCCACGACGGTGAGTCTACTTGGGACACTGTTTGAGTCTTTTATTGGGCCCAACATAGTTCTTACATGGGCCTAGCAGGACCCTAATTGGATTGGGCCAAATACAATCCCAATTACGTGCTAACTACGATTCCTAAGACATATTCTAAGCTAAACAAATCCCTATGTCAATTCTTCCGGCGATCTTCCAGCGAACCTCCGACGAACTCTCGGCAATGTTCCGGCGGACTCCCGATAAGCTCCTGGAC
The DNA here is from genome assembly GCA_900464855.2 of Musa schizocarpa. NCBI lineage: Eukaryota > Viridiplantae > Streptophyta > Magnoliopsida > Zingiberales > Musaceae > Musa > Musa schizocarpa. The sequence goes on from LS990921.1 coordinate 21,158,083, forward strand.
TTCATGACGATCTTCTTAGTGAGTTCTGATGAGCTTCTCTGGCAAGCTCCGCGACTTCTCGGCTGGTTCCCGTAGAACTTCCGACGAACGTCCGGACTTCCGACGAACTCTCGAACTCCCAATGTGATCTCGATCTTGACTCCAGGACTTTATTTTGCTTCATGTCTTGCTATCGTAGTTAATCCTATACATGTAAAACAAACTTCGATCTAGACAATTAATCCTAAGCATCTAATCAAGTTGTCCGGCATATCATTGGTCCTTGGATGCTTCGTCCGATTCTTCGGCGCATCGTCCTCTATTGCGGCCTATTGTTCAATCGGCCAGTTGACTCTGCAACTCCGATATCCTTGGCGCAACACCCGCTCTTCTTGGCCCGATGCCTGAATCCATGGCCCGAAGCCTTCTGTCGATACGTCGACCGATCCACCAGCCTGACATCCAATCTTCTGACATGTTCCTCCGACCCAACATGATTTTCCTGCTCTAATTGTCTCATCCTGATCGAAGCATCCTGCATCACTCAAATCGTAGATTAAAACATAAACACATATTGATTGATTTCATCATCAAAATCCGAGATTCAACAATCTCTCCCTTTTTGATGATGACAACCAATCGACGACGGAGTTAACCTTAACTCCCGGAGTTTAAACAAACTCCCCCTATCAATATGCCATATTGATAGAAACTCTTGGATTTAAAAATCCAAGCAACATGTCATGATCAAATCATGACATACCAACAACATACTTCTCTCCCTTTGTTATCAACAAAAAGGAGAAGTACAATTCTCATGTGTTTAAAAGATAGGAGTTCAAATTGTATATTAAATCTTCAAGTTTTATCATCATGCAATTTTGCTATCATCATCGATATGCAAGGTAATAAGATAGTAACATACTAGCTAGCAAATTTAAGGATGTGCTAGTTGGCATATTTGCTTTTCTTGAGATAGGGCAGAACATTAAGGGAAGACCATTTACATCAATTTCTAAATTATGACAAAGGTAAATAGTTATTTGTGCATCATTATAGTGTCAATTTACAACATGCACAAATTCAATAACACTACATTTCATTTTTCATGCATGATACCGAAAAATCAATTATCATTATGAGCATATCATACATGATACTAAAACATTAAAATTTTTAAGTATTTATCAACATTTTGATTATAATACCAAACATTCATCATTTAGAGCATTCATGATATAAAACATTAAATCAATATTTATGATACATCATTTTGACAACAATTTATAGCATTTTAAATCATGATTCACATCACATGCAATACATCACATCATAATTAAAAAGCACAAGTATTGCATGCATCATTGCAAATCATAAATGTTTCATATCATGATGGTATTAATTTATCAAATTACATCCTACCATGCATGATCATAACTTCACACTTGCATGCATCAAAATAATATCAAGAGTATTTCATGCATAATTTTACATCATCTCATCTCATCAAGAGAAATTAATTGGGTGATGAATACAAGGAGTTATACAAAGATAGAAAATCATGTCATGAAAGATGAGATCATGTGAAAACCAAAAGACATGATTCATTTTGACACATCTCCTCTTAAATAAATAACATAAAAAATTCTTAGGAGATCATAAAAAATCTTGATTCATATAAAAGATTTCATGTAATAAATCTCGAGAAATCAAGATTGTGATTTCGATAAAACCCATTAAATTCAAATCATCAAAATCAATTTCATGGTTCAAGAGATTCATAAAGATGATATAAATAGATTCATTAATCTCCTTTTTGGAAAAATTGATAAAGTCGAAAAAATAAATTTTTCAAGGAGAAACCTTTCAACTTATTAGTTGTTTTAATTCATGTGATTTATTTCATAGAAGCATGCCTTTTTTATTTATGAAAACATCCATTAATGTTTAGGATCGAAAAATGAATTCCGTCATAAAAACCATCAAGATCAATAAACCATAAAAATCATCATATATAACTTTAAAATCTCATGCACAAAATTGTCAAATCATGATATCAAAATTTCAATATTTTCATTACAACTTTATGCATTACTTCAAATCAAACATGATTTCATTTAATCAAAATCGAGAAATAACAATGGAAATCAACATGATAAACATTATTACTTCTTAACCATGATTTCATATTTTCTGTCAAAATCATTTTCTTTGTTTATCATAAAATATGCAATATTATCATTTTCGAAATTACTAGTATGATCATAATTTTTGCATTTTCATTTTTAAACATGTAATTTTCAAGAAAATTAATTCTAAACAAAAAAAGAAAATGCATCATGAAAGCATCAAGTAATTTCAAAATAAATTAGGAGGATTTTGATTACCTCATCATTGAAAGCGGTTAAGGCGTAGTTTGCCACCTCGCCTTTCTTGATTTTCTCCTCGTCTTCGGAGGAGCTCGATTCATCCCAATTTTTGTTCTTCTTGCGTTCAGAGCAAGTAGTTCCGTTCTTTTTGCTTTCTTAATTTTTGTTTCATTATAGTTTAAGTTCACCATCACTTGAGCTTATGCTCGAGTGGTCATCAAATGTTCTATATCCCAAATCCCTCATGTTCTTTGGAAGGTAGTTTTGTTCATCATGTTCATCATGTGCATTGTGCACAATTTCATATGTCATCAACGAACCAATTAGTTCTTCAAGTGGTAGGTTGTTTAGGTTTTTAGCTTCTTATATTGTAGTTACTTTTGAATTCCAATCTTTAGAAAGAGAATGCAAAATCTTGTTTACAAGTTCAAAATCTAAAAAACATTTGCCAAGAGCTTTTAAACCATTGACGACATCCGTAAAATTGATGTACATGTCAATAATGGTTTCGCTTGGTTTCATTCGAAAAAGTTCAAAATCATGCATTAAAAGATTGACCTTTGAAACCTTAACAATACTTGTGTCTTCATGTGTGGTTTCAAGAAAGTGTCAAATATCGAAAGTCGTTTCACACAAAGAAACCCGATTAAACTCCCTTTTATCTAAGGCGCAAAATATAGCGTTCATAGCTCTAGCATTTAAAGAAAATGTCTTCTTCTCCAAATCATTCCAATCATTCATTAGAAGAGAAGACCTTTTAAAACTAGATTCGACAATGTGTCATAAATTCAAATCCAATGAAAGCAAGAAAACTCTCATTCGAGTTTTCCAATAAGTGTAGTCCGTCCCATTGAAAAAGGGAGGATGAATGAGAGAGTGACCCTCATGAAAGCCAAAAAGAGCCATTTCTATATGGGTGTTAAACCAAAATAGAAAACCATAGCTCTGATACCAATTGTTATGATCAAGAGCGTTAATAGGGGGGGTGAATTAGTGCAGCGGTAAAATAACGTCGGTTTAAAAAGACTTCATACGATAAAACCGTTTTTGACGTAAAACCATTTTTGGAAACTTAACTTGAAAGTGAGGTCGTAAAAGTATTGAAGGCAGTAAGCTATTGAAGAGGTTTGTAGTAAGGTAATAGCAAGAATAAATGCAAACCAGAGAAGATGGATGTTTATAATGGTTCAGTCAATCGTGACCTACATCCACTCCTCCGATTCATCTTCCATCGAGGCCACTGGTATCCACTAGAGGCGTTTCTTCAATAAGCGAAGGCCAACCACCCTTTTACAACTCAATTCTCCTTTTACCGGGTTTAGGAGATAACCCTTACACCCCACTCACTCCTCTCTCAAACTATTCTAACACTTAGAACTATAAGAGGAGCTCACACAAGATTGCAGCAACATTTCTATATTTTTTTACTCTCAATACTTGTGTGCTTTAACCAGGGATGAGAGGGGTATTTATAGGCTTCAAGTTGATTCAAACTTGGCGCCCAAAAAAATCTCATCCCGGGTTCCTCGGGCACGGGCGGTACCACTGCCCAGTGTCAGTTTGGCTGATACTATCTTGGGCGGTACCATTGCCCAGGTCTGGCGGTACCACCACCTGAGAGGCTGTGCTGGGCGGTACTACCGCCCAGACTAGTGGTACCACTGCTTGGCACCCTACCAGGGGTGGTACAACCGCCCAGACTAGTAGTACCACCGCATGACATAGTCTCGAAAATTATGCCATGATGGTGAGTCTTCTTGGGACACTGTTTGGGCCTCTTATTGTGCCCAACACAGTTCTTACATGGGCCTAGCTGGACCCTAATTGGGTTGGGCCAAATCCAATCCCAATTACATTCTAACTACGATTTCTAAGACATATTCTAAGCTAAATAAATCCCTATGTCAATTCTTTCGACGAGCTTCTGGCGAACCTCCGACGAACTCTCGGCAATGTTCCGGTGGACTCCCGACAAGCTCCTGGACTTCACGATGATCTTCTTAGCGAGTTCCGATGAGCTTCTCTGGCAAGCTCTGCAACTTCTCAGTTGGTTCCCGTAGAACTTCCGACGAACATTCGGACTTCCGACGAACTCTCGAACTCCCAATGTGATCTCGATCATGACTCTGGGACTTCATTTTGCTTCATGTCTTGCTATCGTAGTTAATCCTGCACATGTAAAACAAGCTTCGATCTAGACAATTAATCCTAAGTATATAATCAAGTTGTCTAGCATGTCATTGGTCCCTCGATACTTCGTTCGATTCTTCGACGCATCGTCCTCTCTTGTGGCCTATTGCCCAATCGGTCAGTTGACTCTGCAACTCTGATATCCTTAGCGCAATACCCACTCTTCTTGGCCTGATGCCCGAATCCACGGCCCGAAGCCTTCTGTCGATACGTCGACCGATCCACCGGCCCGACATCCAATCTTCTAACATGTTCCTCCGGCCCAACATGATTTTCCTACTTTAATTGTCTCATCTTGATCGAAGCATCCTACATCACTCAAAATACAGATTAAAACATAAACACATATCGATTGGTTTCATTATCAAAATTTGAGATTCAACACATGTATGATATGCTCATAATGATGATTGATTTATTTGTATCATGCATGAAAAATGAAATGTATAGTTTTGAAATTGTGCATGTTTGAATTTAAAAATATGATGATGCATAATGATGAAATTATGTATGTTTTAAGTATGTTGTATGTTTTAAAAACTAAAATTAAAAATTTAGTTTTAAGTATAATGTATGTTTTCATACAAAAAACTTGAGCATATTGATTTGAAATCATGTTTAATGGTTTTATAATTCAAAATTATGCATGATGAATCTTGCTATTTACAGATTATTGATTTTTACCATAATGAAAGTGTCTTATTGATCTTTGTCATAATAAATCTTACACTTTCGGTCTTAAACATGATACATGTTTTTATTGGCATAAATGAAATAAAATCATATGAATTAAAACAATTAAAAAGAGGAAAATATTTTTTTTGAAAATTATTTTTCTCTATCTTATTGATCTTGATGATTATTATGATAAATCTATGTATATCATTTTGAATCTCTTGAAAGTAATGTTGAGATTTTGATGAATTTGAATGAGTTTGTATTCAAATCATGATCTTGATTTCTTGGATTTACTACTTGAGATTTTTTTAATCACGATCTCTTCTTTGTACACCTATAATTTTTGTTATTTATAAAAAAAAAGATTTGATAAAATGAATCATGTCTTTTATAATTCAAGAGGTCATATCTTTTCATAACATGATGTCATTGGATTTATGGCTTGTATGCCTTGAAATAATTGAAATATTTAATACTATTTTGTTCTTCCTTTATTCTTTCTTGTTTACAATGATAAAATGGGGAAAAGTTATGATCATGCATGGTAGGATGCAATTTGACAGATTAATACCATGAATATTTAAAATATTTATGATTTGGAATGATGCATATGTTTTTTTTATTATGCTGATATATGTGATGTATTGCATATGATGTGTCTCATGAATGCGTTAAATAATAAATGTTTGGTACCAACAATCATGAAGTGATAAATACTTAAAAATATTGATTTAATGTTCGGTATCATGAATACTTTATTATCATACATGAAAATAGTGATGAATATTTTAAAAATAAATGTTTGTATCATGTTAGATGATTTTACTTTTTGTACATTATCAGTTATAGTGATGATTGAAACAATGATTGAAATAATATGAATGATGATTTGAAATCATGCATATAATGATGAGTTTATATATTTTGAAAATATATATGATGATTTGGTATTATGCATGCAATACTTTAACGTATGATAATGATGCATACATTGATGAAATATTCATGATAAAATAATTATTTTGACATTCAAAACTTGAATTTTCATCTATACTATTTACCTTTGTCATAATTTAGAAATTAACATAAAGGGTCTTCTCTTCTTTTTTATAATGACAAAGGGGGAGCAAAACATGCTAGAAAGCTAATTTGCTTGCTCGCACAATTCAAGAAAAAACAAAACAAAAATTACACTTCTCATAAGAGAAGAAATTGCTATCTTGAACATCACCAAGGCGTGCTATCTTGCCTATCTCAAGAAGTAAAAAGTTAACTTGCACATCTAGCAAAACTTATATTTCAAGAAGCAAGAGTTGCTTTCTTGAACATCTCAAAATTGATAGCTTGCGTGTCTTAAAATGTTGAAAAATTTTTGCTAGTTTGTATATTGTAAACTTGCTATCGTACTACCATGTATATCTATGATGATAGCAAACTTGTATGATGATAAAAATGGATATTATGTTTTTCATGCAATGAGTTGAACTTGTATTTCCAAACACATGATAGTGGAACTTCTCCTTTTTGTTGATGACAAAGGGGGAGAAGTATGATCATGTTATGCATGATGATGTATTGCAAATATTCATAATGAATAATTGCAATGACTTGAATTCAGTTTGAATTCAAGGTTCTATCAATATGGCATATTGATAGGGGGAGTTTGTTTCAACTCTGGGAGTTAAGGTTCTCCATCATTAAGTGGTTGTCATCATCAAAAAGGGGGAGATTATTGAATCCTGTATTTTGATGATGAAACCACTTGATATGTGTTTATGATTTAATCTGCATTTTGAGTGACATAGGATGCTTCGATCAGGATGAGACAATTAAAACAAGAAAATCATGTTGGGCCAGAGGAACATGTCAGAAGATTAGATGTCGGGCCGGTGGATCGATCGACATATTGATAGAAGGCTTCGGGCAGTGGATTCGGACATTGGGCCAAGAAGAGCGGAGATTGTGCCAAGAATATCGGAGTTGCAGAGTCAACTGGCCGAATGGGCAATAGACCACAAGAGAGGATGATGCATCGAAGAATCGAATATAGCATCGAGGGACCAATGACATGTTGGACAACTTGATTAGATGCTTAGGATTAATTGTCTAGATCGAAGTATGTTTTACATGTACAGGATTAACTATGATAACTTGAAGACATAAAGCAAGTTTACCGGAGTCAAGTTCGATGGGTGTTCGAGAATCCGCCAAAAGTCTGAAGAATCGTCGGAAGTGTTGCCGGAACCAACCGAGAAAGAATCGGGGACTTGCCGAAGTTTTCAAAAGTCCACTGGAACGATCGTCAGAGGTTCGCGGAGATCACCGAAAAGGTTCGGATACTTGCCAAAGACTCGTTGAACTCGCCACAAGACGAGGAGCTTGTTGGGAGTTTGCCGAAAGAAATCCGAGGGTGTATGGAAGTCCCCTAGAAGTTTACCGAAAAGCTCACAGGAAGGAAACTCGACGTTGTCAGTTAAAATTTGCTTAGGGCTATGTCTTAATTTCAAAGTTTGCATATAATTTGGGTTAGGATTAAGGGTTAATCCTATAACCCGGTTAGGAGCCAATTGGGCCCTATTTTGGACTGGTTTGGGCCAAGTTTGGAGCCCAACCAATGAGCTGGAATAGTCCAAGTGGTGGTACCGTGGATTAGGCAGTGGCACCGCCCAGAACCTGAGAGGTTCGGCGGTGGCACCGCTAGTACACTACCGGACTAGGCGATGGCACCGCCCAAAACCCGAGAGGTCCAATGGTGGCACCGCCAGTACACTGCCGGACTGAGCGGTGGCACCGCCCAAAACCCGAGAGGTCTAGCGGTGGCATCGCCAGTACACTGTCAGTGTCAGACACTAACAGGCGGTGGCATTGCCAGCACCGAGAAACCCAAAAGCACTTCAAATTTGGAGCCCAAATTTGAATCCTTTTAGGGTCTATAAATACCCCTCAATTCTCAACAGAGACAACACCTTTTTGACAAGTTAGAAAGTGAGAAAAAGCTCTAGCAAAGTCTTGTTTTCAATAGCTTAAGTGTTCACCTCCCTCTTTCTTTTTGAAAAATCTGTAAGAGTGTGAACTACTTGTAAAAAGGTTTTAAGAGGGGTATTTGGTCCTTCCCCTTCAAAGTGATTTACTAGTGGAAGTTGGGAGCCTCATCGAAGAAAGCTTCGAAAGTGGATGTTGGTCATTTGACCGAACTACTATACATCGTGGTGTTTCTTGAATGTGTGAGTGTTTAATTTTCTAAATCATTTCTTTACTTAGATGCAAATCATTCAGTTTTCATCTCCCTACTCTTGACTACCTTTACTCAAGCTATTTTAGCTAAGTCATCCTTCATCGAATTAAAATCTCTACACATTTACGAAATCGATTTCAAACTTACGAGTTTTAATCCACTGCACTAATTCACCCCCCCCTCTTAGTGCTACTCTGATCTTTGTTGAATCTCGGATTTTGATGATGAAACTAATTGATTGTGTTTAGATGTTTAACTGCATTTTGAGTGATGTAGGTCTACTCGATCAGAATTAGACAGTTAATGCAGGAGGAATTGACGTTGCGCCGGAGAAGATCACGTCAGGATATTGGACGGCAGAAGGCTTCGAACGTCGGGCATCGGGCCAAGGAGAGCGGAATTGCGCCAAGGATATCGGGGTTGCGGAGGTCAACCGATTGGGCAACAAGCCGCAAGAGAGGACGATGTGCTAAAGAATCAACGGCGCCAACCAATGACGTGCCGCAACAGAAATGTCAATTCGGCGTTGTAATAACTTGTCTAGATCGGAGTAGAGTTTTGGTTTGCATGTGCAGGATTAACTACGATAACGATGAAGGCATAAAAAGTGAAACAAAGTGTGGAGTCAAGCACGAAGGATTCGTTGGGAGTTCAAGAGTTCGACGGAAGTCCGAAGGATCATCGGGAACGCATTTGCGGAACTAGCCGAGAATGAGTAGGGAGCTTGCCGAAGGGTTTTTTGGAAGCTTCCTTGAAGGAAGGTTCGTGGGAAGTTCGCAGAGTTTTTGAGAAAGATCGGAGCTTGCCGAAGAAGCTCGTTGGAACTCGCCAAGATCAAATCGTGCAGTTTAAGAGCTTGGGGAGTCATGAGAATGGTTTCGAGAGTTTATGGAAGATCACGAAAAGTTCGCTTTAAGCTCACTAGGAAGAAGTCTTGACTTATGGACTTTGTAATAGCTTATATAATGTCTTTAAAATTCGTAGTTAGCATGTTAATTAGGGTTAGGATTAGGTATTAATCCTATAACCCAAGTAGGGGCCTATAACACCTTGTAGGGTGAAAACACTATAGGTGGTGAGTGAAAACACCATGAAGGGCTGAAAACACTATAGGCGGTGGCACCGCCTGGGCTGAGCGGTGGCACCGCCCAGCACCCAAAGTGCTGGGCGGTGACACCTCCTGGCTGGGCGGTGCGGTGCTGGGCGGTGACACCTCTGGGGCTGGCTGGTGGTGGGCGCCAACACCCGAATTGGTGGTGGCACCGCTTGGCTGGGCGGTGGTACCGCCAGCATCGGGAACCCAAAGAGAATTTGAATTTTGGAGCCCAAATTTTGGAGCCCAAATTTGAATCCTCTTGAGGCCTATAAATACCTCTTAAATCTCAGCTGAGATCACAACTTTTTGAGCAGCAAGAGTTTGAGAGAAAGGTCTTAGAAAAGTGCTAGCTTGTCTTCTTTTCAATTTGCTAGTGTTCTCCTCATCTCTTCTCGAAAATCTGTAAGAGAGTGAACCGCTTGTAAAGAGTTGTAAGAGGGATATTTACCCTTCCATTTCAAGAGACTTGCTAGTGGAAGGTGGGAGCCTCATCGAAGAGGGGCCTCGCAAGTGGAGTAGGTCATTTGACCGAACCACTCTAAAATCGGCGTGATCCTTGGTTTGCATTTCATTATTGCTATTTACATTATTGCAAACCTTCTTATATGCTTTAGTTCCTCATTACTTTTGCTGTGCATATTTAAGAATACGCTTTCAAGATTAAGCTTGTCAAGTTTTAGCTCTTATCATCTGAAAGATTTTTTTAAAACCGAAGTTTTAATCCGCTGCACTAATTCACCCCCCTCTTAGTGCTGCTCCGATCCTAACAATTGGTATCGAGCCACGGTTTTCTACTTTGGTTTAACACCCAAATAGAAATGGCTCTTTATGGCTTTCAAGAGGGCTTATCGGTTGTTCGTCCACCGTTGTTTAACGGATCGGACTACACTTGTTGGAAAACTCGAATGAGAGTTTTCTTACTTTCTTTGGATTTGAATTTATGGCACATAGTCGAAAATGGATATGAAATGTCTTCTCTCCCAATGAACCATTGGAATGATTTGGAGAAGAAGATGTTTTCTTTAAACACAAAGGCTATGAATGCCTTATTTTGCGCTTTAGACAAAAATGAGTTCAATCGGATTTCTACGTGCGAAACGGCTTTTGATATTTGGCGAACACTTGAAATCACACACGAGGGAACTAGTAGAGTCAAAGACTCGAAAGTTAACATTTTAATGCATGATTTCGAGCTTTTTCAAATGAAGCCGAGCGAAACCATTGTTGACATGTACACCCGTTTTACGGATGTCGTCAATGGTTTACAAACTCTTGGCAAATGTTTCTCGAATTTTGAACTTGTTAGTAAAGTTTTACGATCACTTTCTAAAGTTTGGGAATCAAAAGTTCTGACAATACAAGAAACAAAAAAGATTTAAATATTTTTCCACTTGAAGAACTTATCGGCTCATTGATGACATATGAAATGGTGCATAATGCACATGATGAACACAATGAACACTTGAACCACCTTCCAAAGAATAGGAAGGATTTGGAACTCAGGACAAATAAATACCACTTGGCGATGACTCAAGTGATGAGGACAATGATGAACTTGAACTTGAACACTAACTCTTAATAAGTTCATTAAAAAAAAATCTAAAATGAACAATGAACTTGAACGGAGGAAGAGGCCAAAGAAAAGGAAGGCACCCAAGGATGAATCAAGAACTTCCAAAAGATGAAATGGCGAAATGGGCTTTGATGGGCTTGACTACAAGGTAACTAACTCAACTCTCTTGAATTATTTTGAAATTACTTGAAGTTTTTCATGAGTGCTTAATTTAGATAGTAGGAATAGGAAATAAAAAATTATTTTTCAAAAAATTATATCATGTTTTTTCTTTTTAGCATCTTTTGAAAAAATTAAAAACTTTGATCATGAAATGTATATTGCTAAGGTTTCATGCATGTTATGTTTTTTGAAATGTTAAATGATGTATACAACATTAAGGATGATAATTATATGATATGTGATAATGCTTAGGATTAATCCATACATGTGTATCTTGATGATTTTATGACATACATGAGTTTTTGAAGTAAATGTTGATTTGATACTCTCATTTTGGATTAACATGTTTTTGGTTTAATCATTTTTATGACGAATTAATATGACATTCTCATGACATATTAAGATGACATAGTGCATGTACATCTATGTATGAATTTCTTGATAGTCTTTTGATGATAGATGTGATATCATGATGTTTTTTTTTTTTATGTGTTTGGGCTTGACGGCTTTATACTAAAACTTATGTTTTGACTTTAAATGATGATACAATGTTTTCACAAAAAAGACTTGAACACTCTCATATGAAATCAATTGTATGAAATGGAAATGAATTTTCTATTCTATTGAGATTAATGAATTTATTTTACAATCTTATGAATCTCATGAAAATAAACATGATGAATATTTTATAAATGAGTTGTCTTATAAGATTTTTGCCTTTACATCTTGAACTTTTAATGCTTATATTGATTTGGCATATAAAGACTAAGGCATGCTCATAAGAAGCAAATCACATGAATAGAAATTTATAAAAATGAAATGTAATCCTTTATCTTATTGATTTCTACCTAAGAGACCAATAAAACTATCTATGCCATTTTGAATCTCTTGAAAGAAATGTTGAGATTTTGATGATTTGGATGATTTGAATTTGAATGAGTTTTATTCAAAATCATGATCTTGATTCCGTGATATTTACAAATTAAGATTTATTATGAATCAAGATTTTTTCATTAATCGATCTCCTAAGATTTTTCCTTGATTATTTAAGAGGAGATTTTTCAAAACAAAATGTGTCTTCTATTATTATCTTTTCATGATATGATTTTTATACAATTCCTTGTATTCATGAAATGTTTTATCGCATCACCCAATTACTTTCTTCTTGATATTCCTTATGTGGTGATTAAAATTATGCATGAAATACTCTTGATATTATTTTTTTGATGTATACAAATGAAAAGTTATAATCATGAATGATTGGATGAAATTTGACAAGTTAATATCTTCATGATTTGAAATATTTATACTTTGAAATTATGCATGCAATTGCTTTGTATTGTGATGATATATGCATCATGAATACTTTATTATCATACATGAAAATAGTGATAAACATTTTGAATATAAATATTTGTATCATGTTAGATGATTTTACATCATGTGCATGATGAGTTATAGTGATGATTGAAACAATGATTGAAATGATATGAATGATGATTTGGAATCATGCATATAATGATGAGTTAATATGTTTTGAATATATGATGATTTGGTATTATGCATGTAATAATGATATACGCAATGATGAAATACTTATGACAAAATTATTATTTTGATATTCATGACTTGAATCTTCCTTTCTTTTTGCCAATGACAATGGGAGAGAAAGAGTTACTAATGTGCTATCTTGAATTGATGTAAAGGGTCATCTCAAACAGAAATTAGCTACCTTGCACAAGTCAAGAAAATGTAAAAACTTCCTTACTTTCTTGCACATCTAAAGAGAAGATGCAAATGTAACACTTGCCAAATTGTTTGCTTGCCTCGTGTAAAACATTGTCTCTTGTTAGGTTGACATTTTGCTAAGGAAGCAAAAAATTGACACTTCTCAAAAGAGAAGAAAGTGCTTACTTTCTTGAACATCTTTAATTTGCTAGCTAGCATAATGTACAATTTGCTATCTTAAACATTACAAAGAAATGTTATCATGCACATCGCAAAGAAAAGCAAATATGCTAACTTGCAAATATTTAAATTTGCTAGCTTATATGTAGTAAAACTTGCATATCGTAAAAGTTGCTAGCTCGTAGAGAAGCAAAGAATTGCTATCTCGAAAAAAGTAAAAATTGCAAAACTTAGAAAACTTGCAACAAAATTGCTCTTGCCATGCTTTGTATAAAAAATATGTTGATATCCTTAAAAGCATCTCAATGAATTTTTTAGTGTATGTAATGTATCACAGGTATCACAAATTAATTTTTTTTTAGACTATTATCATATCATGATGTATCGCATAATGATATCATGATTTGTGATTGTTTCATGTGATCCTTAGTGAATTTTCACATTGGTATCCTTAGTGAAATGATTTCATTACATTATTGTCTTGTATGCATCATGTGATGATTGAAATATTGATTGATGCAAAGTTGATGTAAAAAAGTCTAAATCATTGGTTCCTCTCCTTTTTTTTGACATTGACAAAGGGGAGAAAGTTATTGCTAGCTTGCCTATCTTAAGTAGCAAAGATTACTAACTTGCTTATTTCAAGAAACAAAAGTTGTCTTCTTGAACATCACTATCTTGCCTATCTCAAAAGCAAGACTTGCAACCTACACATTACAATAGGAAGCAAGAATCGATAGCTTACACACTCCAACAAGAAAGCTATCTTGTATTTGCTTTTCGAAATTTTTTGCTAGCTTCTATGTTGCAAAACTTGCTCACTTTTTCAAACACTTTGCTAGCTTGCACTTTGTAAAGGAAGCGAAAATAGCACTTCTCAAAAAAGAGAAGAAAGAACTTACTATCTTGAAACATCACAAAAGTTTGCTACCTCGCATGATATAAAATTTGCTATATCAAACATCATAAATATTGTTACTTGTAAAGAAAAGCAAAAGTGTAATCTTGCACAAAAATTCAAGTGTTGAATTGCCATGCTTTTGTGCCTATATGTTGTGATGAAAATCTAGCTTCATGTTGTAAAAACTTGCATATCTTTTTAAAATAGCTAGAGCTACTTCTCCTTTTGTTGATGACATAGGGGAGAAGTATATTGATGACTTCATGCATTAAATTAAACATTTTATATATTTGCATGATGGTTTAAATGTTTTTCATAATATGTGATGAATGTTACTTGGATTTGAGATAATCCAAGTGTTCTATCAATGGCATATTGATAGGGGGAGTTTGTTTAAACTCCGGGGAGTTAAGGTTAACTCCGTTAGTCATCAATTAGTTGTCATCATCAAAAAGGGGGAGATTGTTGAATCTCGGATTTTGATGATGAAACTAATTGATTGTGTTTAGATGTTTAACTGCATTTTGAGTGATGTAGGTCTACTCGATCAGAATTAGACAGTTAATGCAGGAGGAATTGACGCGTTCGCGGAGGGAGATCACGTCGAGGATATTGGACGGCGAGAAGGCTTGAACGTCGGGCATCGGCCAAGGAGAGCGGAATTGCGCCAAGGATATCCGGGGTTGCGGAGGTCAACCGCCCGATTGGGCAACAAGCCGCAAGAGAGGGCGATGTGCTAAAGAATCGACGAAGCGCCAACCAATGGCGTCAGAACATGAGAATGTCAATTAGCGTTAATATCTTGTCTAGATCGGAGTAGAGTTTTGGTTTGCATGTGCAGGATTAACTACGATAACGATGAAGGCATAAAGTGAAACAAAGTGTGGAGTCAAGCAACGAAGGATTCGTTGGGAGTTCAAGAGTTCGACGGAAGTCCGAAGGATCATCGGAACGCTGCGGAACTAGCCGAGAATGAGTAGGGAGCTTGCCGAAGGGTTTTTGGAAGCTTCTTGGGAAGGTTAGTGGGAAGTTCGTAGAGTTTGCCGAGAAAGATCAGAACTTGCCGAAGAAGCTCGTTGGAACTCGCCAAGATCAAATCGTGAAGTTTAAGAGCTTGCAGGGAGTCCATGAGAATGGTTTCAGAGTTTATCGGAAGACCTTGAGAAGAAAGTTAGGAAGCTTCTTGGGAAGAAGTCTTGACTTATGGACTTTGTAATAGCTTATATAATGTCTTTAAAATTCGTAGTTAGCATGTTAATTGGGGTTAGGATTATGTATTAATCCTATAACCCAAATGAGGGCCTATAACACTGTAGGTGAAAAAACACTATAGGTGGTGGCTGAAAACATCTTGTGGCGGGTGAAAACACTATAGGCGGTGGCACTGCCTGGGGCTGAGCAGGGGCACCCAGACACCCGAGTGCTAGGCGGTGACACCTCCTGGCTGGCGGTGGCACCGCCCAGCACCAGAAGCTAGGGGTGGGCTTGGCTGGGCGGTGGTACATACCCAAACATCGGGAACCCAAAGAGAATTTGAATTTTGGAGCCCAAATTTTGGAGCCCAAATTTGAATCCTCTTGAGGCCTATAAATACCTCTCAAATCTCAGCTGAGATCACAACTTTTGAGCAGCAAGAGTTTGAGAGAAAGGTCTTAGAAAAGTGTTAGCTTGTCTTCTTTTCAATTTGCTAGTGTTCTCCTCATCTCTTCTCGAAAATCTGTAAGAGAGTGAACCGCTTGTAAAGAGTTGTAAGAGGGATATTTACCCTTCCATTTCAAGAGACTTGCTAGTGGAAGGTGGGAGCCTCATCGAAGAGGGGCCTCGCAAGTGGAGTAGGTCATTTGACCGAACCACTCTAAAATCGGCGTGATCCTTGGTTTGCATTTCATTATTGCTATTTACATTATTGCAAACCTTCTTATATGCTTTAGTTCCTCATTACTTTTGCTGTGCATATTTAAGAATACGCTTTCAAGATTAAGCTTGTCAAGTTTCGCTCTTATCATACGAAAGATTTTTTAAAAACCGAAGTTTTAATCCGCTGCACTAATTCACCCCCCCCTCTTAGTGCTGCTCCGATCCTAACAATCTTAACAAAAGGATAGTTAATCTTCGCCTATTGAAAGAAGATTGTTACTTGATGCCAGTGGTCTCGACGGAAGGGGAATCGGTGGAGTGGATGTAGGTCACGACGACTGAACCACTATAAATCGGTTTGCATTTTTGTTCTTCCTTTAATTCTCATATTGCAAACTAATTTACTTACTTTATTTGCTCATTACATTCTTGCAAATGTTTCAAAGTTAAGCATCCCCCCCCCCCCCCCCTCCCTCCCCTCTTAGTGCCGACTTATTCCTAATAGTTGGTATCAGAGCCACGTTATTTCTCATTTGATTTAACACCCAAGAGAAATGACTCTTTTTTGGATTTCAAGAGGGTTTTTCAATCGTTTGTCCTCTTATGTTCAATGGGATGTACTATACTTAATGGAAAACTTGACTGAGAATTTTCTTACTTTCTATGGATTTAAACTTATGGAATATCATTGAAAATGGATTTTAAAAGTCTTCTACTCCAATGAATGAATGGAGTGATTTGGAGAAGAAAACTGTTTTTTTGAATGCTAGAGCTATGAACGCTCTATTTTATGCTTTGAGCAAAAATGAGTTCAATCGGGTTTCTACTTATGAAACGACTTTTGATATTTGACACACTCTTGAAATCACACAAGAAGGCACTAGTAGAGTAAAATATTCTAAGATAAATATTTTGATGCATGATTTTAAACTTTTTCGAATGAAGCCAAGCGAGACTATTAGAGACATGTACATCCATTTTACGGATGTTGTCAATAGTCTAAAAGCACTTGACAAATATTTTTTTAATTTTGAACTTGTTAATAAATTTTTACGATCTCTTTCTAAAAATTAAAACTCTAAAATAATAGCCATTTAAGAGGCCAAGGATTTGAATACTTTTTTGATTAAACTTATCGGGTCTTTGATGACCTACGAAATGACCAATGTGGCACATGATGAACTTGAGAACAACCTTCCAAAGAACATGAAGTATTTTGCACTTAGAATAAAAGAAGACTACTCAAGCAAAAGCTCAAGTGATGGTGAACTTGAACTTCTAATAATAAAGCTTAAAAACTTCTTAAAACAAGAATCAAAGAATAATAATGAACTTAAAAAAAGTTGCCAAAGAAGAAGAGAGTGCTTAAGGCGACATGGGATAAATCGAGTACATCCGAAGACGAGGAGTAAACCAACAAAGGCGAGATGACAAACTATGCCTTAACGACTTTCGATGACAAGGTAACCAAAACCCCTTTACTTTATTTCAAAATTACATAATGCATGTCATGAGTTGTTTTTAAATTAGTTTAGAAAAATTATATATATTTTTTTAAAAAAAAAATACATGATGCAATAAAAAATAAATAAAAATTTTGGGATATGTTAGTAACTTTAAAAATGATCATGACAACTGCATGTTTTATGATAAAAGAATAAAAATGTTAAAAATATAATACTTGTACACCTAATAAGATTAATTTTATGTATGTTTTAAGAAGCAATAATGTATATCTTGATGACTTCCGTTTTGCTCCTTGATAATGATTTTGATTGAAAATGTCTTATGTTCAATGAAATCATACTTGATGTTTTAATGATGTAATAAAAATATTAAAAGGTTTAGTACAATGCTTGATTATTTTATTCTATGCATGAGATTTTGAAGTTATACACAATGACTTTTGTAATTTATTGATCTTGATGATTTTTGTGATAAATCTTGTACTTTTATTTTAAAAGTTGATGCATGTTTTTATTTGGCATAAAAAAAAACTTGGGCATGCTGGTATGAAAAAACAACTTAAAATGAAACATCTCTATCTTATTGATTTTTCGATAAAAGATTTATGACTCCAAGTATATTATGCTTTTTTTAATCTCTTGGACTATGAAAATGATTTAAATTTGAATGAGTTTTATTAAAATCATAATTTCTCGATATTTATAATATGAAATCTTTTTTGAATCAAGATCTTATATTTGATCTCCTATGCTTTTTCTTATCATTCACTAAATAAGAAAATTTTGTAGATGAATCATGAATTTTTTAGAATTATAACTAATCTTTCCTGAATTGAGACGTTATGCATGAATCAAGTTCTCATGTGAATCTATTTATGTTGCCTTCATTGAATTTTTTGAAAAGTGATTTTGATGAGATTTTGGATCTATTTTCATATGACTAATGAGATGATATATCCAAATAAATCATTAATTATGATTTCTTGGAATTACTTAAGATTTATTTTTAATCAAGATCTCTTCTTTTTACTCCTACGATTTTTCTTGGAATTTTATTTAAAGAGGAGATTTACTATATGAATCATGTCTTTTGGTATTCACATGATCATATCTTTCATGCCTTGATTTATTTATGATACTCCTTTGTATTCATTTAGTGTATATCTCATCACCCAATTAATTTTTCTTGATATTCTTCATGTGATGAAATGAATGTGATGAAATGAAATTATGTATGAAATACTCATGAGAAGTTAAGATCATGATACGATGTAATGAAATTTGATATTTTAATATCATCATGATGTGAAATATTTATGATATAGAATGATGCATGCAATACTATGATTTCTTTCGATAATATGATATATCATGAATCCTTGAGTATCATGTATGATATGCCTATAGTGAAGATTTATTTTTAGTATCATGCATAAAGTAAGGATGATATTTAAGGTTTTAAAATTGTGCTTATTTTAATTTGAAACTATAATGATGCACAAATAAGATTGATACTTTACCTTTGTCATAATTTTAAAATTGATATAAAAGGAAATGAATTGCATCATTGTTTTATTATTCCCCTCTTTTTGCCAATGACAAAGGGGGAGAAAGAATTGCTAGTGTGTGCATCTCAAAAAAGAAAGATTTGCTAGCTTGCATAATTCAAGATGTAAAAACATTCTAGCGTGCTCATATAAAAAAAGAAGCAAAGATTGTTAACTTGCTTATTTCAAAAAGCAAAAGTTGCTTTCTTTAACATCTCAAATATTACTAGCTTACACTTTCTAAAATGATAAAAAAATTTGCTAGCTTGTATGTTGTAAAACTTGCTATCTTACTACCTTACATATCTAAAACTTGCTAGCTTGCTCATCTCAAATGCTATCTTGCAATCACAAGTGAAGCAAAAGTGCTATCTTGCCCATCTCAAGAAGCAAAACTTGCAACTTGCACATTGCAAAAGGAAGCAAGAATTTCTAGCATGCATACTTCAACAAGAATGCTATCTTGCATTCTTTTTTCGAAAACTTGCTAGCTTAAATATTGCAAAGAAAAGCAAACATGCTAAACTCTGCATAAAACTTACTAGCTTGCATGCACTAAAATGATATAAAATTTGCTAGCTTGTATGTTCTAATATAAGGTAGCACTTGCTAAATTTGCAAGCTTACAAATTGCAATGATGATAAAACTTGAAATTATGTTTATTATGCAATATTGTAAAGTTTGATGATGTTATGCATAATTTTATCATAACATGTTGCTTGGATTTTTGAATCCAAGAGTTCTACCAATATAACATATTGATAGGGGGAGTTAAAGATAACTCCGTTATAAATTAGTTATCATCATCAAAAAGGAGACGATTATTAAATTTCAGATTTTGAGGATGAAACTAATTGATAGTGTTTATGATTTGATCTGTATTTTTAGTGATGCGGGAAGCGTCGATTAAGGAAAGACAATTAAAAGCAGGATGAATCATGTTGGGCTAGAGTAGAACATGTTAAAAGATTTGACGTCGAGTCGGAGGATCGGCCAACATATTGGCAGAAGGCATTAGGCCATGAGTTCGGGCATCGGGCTAAGAAGAGCGAAAATTGCACCAACGATATCGGAGTTGCAGAGGTCAACTAGCCGATTGGGTAATAAGTCGTAAAAGAGGATGATGTGTCGAAGATTCGGACGAAGCGCCGATGAACCAATGACATGTCGGACAACATTTGATTTGCTTTATAATAATTATCTAGATTGAAGTAGGTTTTAAGTATGTAAGATTAACTATGATAGCAAGGCATAAAGCAAAATGAAGTCCCGGAGTCAAGA
This sequence comes from Musa schizocarpa, assembly GCA_900464855.2. NCBI lineage: Eukaryota > Viridiplantae > Streptophyta > Magnoliopsida > Zingiberales > Musaceae > Musa > Musa schizocarpa. Next base: position 21,178,326 of record LS990921.1, read on the forward strand.
ACGAGATTTCGTTCGGAGTTCAAGAGTTCTTCGAAAGTTCTACTGGAATTAACCGAGAAGTCCAGGAGCTTGCCAAAGAAACTTATCGGAACTAGCCAAGAAGATCATCGTGAAGTCTAGGAGCTTGCTGGGAGTTCCCTAGAACATTGCCGAGAGATCGTCGAAAGTTCGCTGGAAGATTACCGGAAGCTCGCTAAAAGGAACCTAGACTTACATACTTATTTAGCTTAGTAAATATCTTAAATTTCATAGTTAGCACATAATTGAGATTAGAATTGGGCCAACCCAATTAGGGGCTAGTTGGGCCTATGTATGGAATGTGTTAGACCAAGTGAAAGACCCAAATAGTAACCCAACAGGTGACACCGTCGGTGGCACAATCTCCAAGACTAGGCGATGGTACTACCCAGCGTTCGTGTCAGGCGGTGGTACCACTAGCCTAGGTGATGGTACCACCCAGACACAATCTTCCAAGCGCTGGTACCACCTAGTGTCAGAAAGCACTAACAGTGGTACCGTCAGCATAAGCGGTAGTACCGCCAGTACCCCAAAAACTATGGATGAGATATTTTTAGGCTCTAAGTTTGAGTCCACTTGAGGCCTATAAATACCCCTCTCATCCCTGGTTAACATACACAAGAATTGAGTGAAAAAAAAATAGAAAAATTCTATTGTAATCTTATGAGAACTCCTCTAAAAGCTCTAAGTATTAGTATAGTTTTAGAGAGGAGTGAAGGGGGTGTAAAATTTGTATCATAAACCTGTGAAAAGAAGAAGAGAGTTGTAAAAGGGTAGTTGATATTCGTCCGTTGAAAAAAGATTGTTAGTGAATACCGATAGCCTCGACGGAAGGAGAATCGATGGAGTGGATGTAGGTCACGATAACCGAACCACTATAAATCGATTTACATTTTTGTTCTGCTTTTAATTCTCATTTTGCAAACTGATTTACTTGCTCTATTTGCTTATTATATTCCTGAGATTGATTTAAATCGTATGAGAATTTTTTAAAATCAACGTTTTTACGATTGCACTAATTCACCCTCCCTCTTAGTACCGACTCGTTCCTAACATACTGATCTAAGGCCGAGCAGCCTGTGATCGAAGAAGCACACCCCACGGAGGAAGAGATGGGTTTCCTCGCTGTGTAGAGCAGAATATAGGTGAGAACAGGAGCCCACCACGCTTCTGCTGAATGGCAATAGTGATAGGAGGCTAGCGGTAAGTAGTAGCGAAGAGCAGCAAGATGCAACAGTCGGAAGCCTGGGGAATGATGTTGTAGCAGTGTTCACGGGACTCGTGCCAACGATGTATCGAGCTCAAGCTAGGCGTGGAGAGGGTGGACTACAACAGTAGGGGCGCTTGTACTCGTACGTTTGGCTTGGCGACGGAGTTGATGACGTTTGTGGATGCGTCGAAACAGAAGCTGGAGCAAGGATGTGAGGCTTGGTCACTGGTGCTGCTCCTGCGGCATCCACAACTACGCCAGCCATTCCAACCGCTTCAAGTGACGCTTGATCGGAGCAAAAGCCGCAGATGCCTGTGGCAGATGTTACAACCCGTCCGTGTCGAAGATCTGGTTCTGCTCTTACTCTCCACAGAAGACGACGCTGCTTCCGTGGTGGCTTAGGCTTGGGGTTTTAGATGCAGTATCTAGTGATCTCCTCTCGAATGGCTCCAAGAATCATGAAGTAAACCAAGATGAGGATGAAGATGAGTTATCACACCAATAGAAATAGAATTAGTGAACTGAAAAGCCACTCGTGCAAGTCTAAGAGAACAAAGGCTTCTCTATAGCAGCAGCACTACTGCACCAGCCAATGCCAACGGTCCCACCTTGCTGCCTCCATACACGTACGCCTCCGAACCGCTGCCGGTGGGAGACGATGGCGGTAGTCTCAGTCTCTGCTGCTGCGATGGCGGGTGCAACCAAGTATTGTTGAGATGAAGCTGTTGTGGTGCGACTGAGGGGCAGAGATGTCGCCGCAAGGAGGGATGGTCGAGCTGCTGCGGTTGCGACCCAAGGGAAGGCGATGGACTTTGGCCGGGAAGCGGCCGCGGGGCTACGGCGAGAGGTGACCGCTAGAGTGAGGATGACCATGAAGAATTGGTCGTCATGCCGTCGGTCTCGGCTCATCCTTCTCAGCCGTGAGCCTGTAGCCAATACTTGAAGATTTGGGAATGGAGGAAGAATGTGTTCTGTGGTCGGTGAGGATGTCTCGCTCTAGCGGAAGAAAACGACCACTGGTCGTCGAGGAAGTGGCCGGAGGTGCGCCGAGGCAAAGGAAAGGCGGCCGTAAAGAAAGCCACCGTCTCAGGTAGGAGATCAAACATTCGATAAAGCTGACACTTTTCTCCATGGATTTGGGCAAAAATTAGAATTGGCAATCGATCATAGCCAGAGAACGAGAGGGTGGTACCGATTGGGAACTTTCAGATGGAATTAAGGTCTGGGGAGTGAAGAGGCCGAGCTACTGTAGTCCAGCGCGAGGGAGTTGATGAACAGGACGATGGAGTTGGCGGTGAGGACCAGCGCCCACACGATGAGGACGAAGTTCGCCAACGCGGACCAGGAGGCACAGAGCCCAGTGAGAAAGCAGATAGAGACGGACTCGCGGAGCAGAATGGGGCACTCCCGACGAAGATTGGGAGCGTCTCGGTGGTGGTGGAGATTCTTGGAGCCACTGTACAAGGACGACTGTCCCGACGATGAGGTGGGAAGAGAAGCAGTAGACGAAAGAGGTCTCACGGAATCAGATTTGGAGATCGGATTGGCAGCGATGGCTACGAGAGAGAGAGACTATGATACCAAAGTATATTCCTCGTTGAGATGTTCTCTCTATCAAAGTTGATAGTGGACCTCTCAATAAATACAAGAGAATTAGTGGTTTATAGGTAAGAGATTTTTGGTTGTCTCTCATATTCTCCTCTTCAAAGCAGGCCTAGAGTTTTAAGGAGCGTTGTCGCAGCCCTACTGTGTGGATCACTGCTAGAGAGGAGGAGGGCACTTGACCTTCTTCACCAACTCCTAGAGATCTATAAGAATTCAGAGATATACGATCTTGCTAGGTAACACAATCTATCTTATACACAGTTCTAAGTTTCATTGATTTTTACACATCAATCTTCGAACGGCAATGAATACATCTTTGGGAATTTGAGGATTTTGTTTTATGTGTTTTTCGTTGTGTTTGTGATGTCGCCCACAGATTTTCCAACAGTAGTATTAGAGCCATGTTGGTTTTGCGAAAGATTGATTATGAACTGCATGTGTTGTATTTTGGAGAAGCTTTTAACATCAAAATTATTGACACAAAAGTGAGAAAGGGCAGCAACCGCCGATGGCAGCATGTGTGCAGTCGCCTATAGTGGCGACCGTAGGCAGGCAGCACAGTACCTGCGCGTGCGCAAACAGTAGTCGACCAGCGACTTGCTTGCAGTAGGCTTGTGGTCGGTGGGGGGTTGCATCCCATAGGTGCCCCACTCGCGGGCGTTGCCTATGGGCACAACACTCGTAGGGGCAACGCAGCCCGCGGGCGACCCGCCTGCTAGGGCAGCACTCACCTGCGAGTGAGCCGCCTGCAAGGGGTGGCGCTTGTGGGCAAAACTGCACTTGCAAGCGCTGTGCTGCCACTCATAAGGGGCGATGCCGGCAAGCACTACGCCCGCAGGTGGCTCTGCTCGCGGGGCTACGGCTCTTGCTACCCGCAAGCAGGGGTGGGGCCCTCACCCCTTGCTATAGAGGGCCACCGTCGATTGGGTGGCGGCGACCGCAGTAAATAGCAAGAGATGGGGAGGGTTAGGGTTTTGGACAAAAAGATAGTTATGCCATTGTGAATTTGAGAAATTCTTGTTTTATCCTTTTGTCCAAATTATGAAAATACCTCACAATTTAGAAAATTCTCTACATGTCCCTTATTTCAAAAAATATTAATTAATTAAAAGATTTAATTTATTATATTATTATTATTATTACTAGTATTATTATTATTATCTAGTAGTCTTATATGATGATGATATGTACATGTGATGTATGAGATGTGGACGGATGGTCATGGACAGTGTGATGTGTGTACTTGTGATTATTATTATTTGGGCCTGTGAGGTTCGAATTTATTTCTCATTTATTGTCGGGCATGCGTGCCTGTGATTAAGTTGTAATTACATGAGGAGGTGGAGCAGGTGCGTGGAAGCGATAGCGGGACCGATGAGACCGAGATGGACGATCGCGACGCATGAAGATGCGTCGAGATTGTTATGATCAAGAGCACTAAGAGGGGAGGGGGGGGGGGGTGAATTAGTGCAACGGAAAACTTTCGACGATTAAAACTACATTCGTATGATAAAAGCAATTTTGGTAAGAAAGCCGATTCGTAAATCACTTTAACTTATGATCAAGAGAGATGTAGTTAAACCAAATATATAGAGGCAGTTTGTAGTTTAAGATAGACAATAGAATGTAATAGCAAACTGGAATACGACGTTCATAGGATAAAAGCAATTTCGGTATGAAAGCCGATTTGTAAATCACTTTAACTTGTGATCAAGCGAGATGCAGTTAAAGCAAAGATATAAAGGCATTTTGCAGTTATGATGGAAATCATAATATAAGCACAAACTAAAATATGATGTTCGTACGATAAAACTGATTTCCGTCTTTACGTCGATTCGGAAAATACTTAAATATGAAACACGTTCGTAAATGAGCAGAAGGCAGTAAGCTACTGAGGAGGTTTGCAGTAAAGATAAGATGCTCAAAGTAAATGCAAACTGAGATTTAGAGTGGTTTAGTCAATCTTGACCTACATTCACTTTTGGCTTCCTCCATCGACAAGGTCACCGACGTCCACTAGAGGCCTTCCTTCAATAGGCGAAGGCCAACCACCCTTTGACAGTTTCACTCCTTTTGACAGGCTTAGGAGAAAACCCTTACAGAATTTCTCTCCTCTCTTGAAAGCTCAAAACTTGGAAGAAAAGAGGGAGGAGAACTTCTAGACTTTACAACACTTTTGAGCTCTAAAATCATAGAGTAAGATCAAGCTTTCAGTGCCCTTTCATGCAGGAAAGGGTGGGGTATATATAGGCCCCAAACTGGTTTGAATTTGGAGCTCAAAAATGTCATTTCCCAGATTTCCGGGGTCCTGGCGGTACTACCTCCTGACTGGAGTGATACAACCGCTTGGCAGCTCGGAGACTGAGCCTCTGGGCGGTGCCACCGCCTAACAAGGGCGGTTGCACCGCCCAGTCTCGCTCGGAGACTGAGCCCAGGCGGTGCCACGACCTGACCTAGGCAGTTGCACCGCCCAGCTTTCTTGGGAGACCATCTTCTGGGTGGTGCCACCGCCTGACAGGAATTCTGGTCCGAATTAGTTGATCCATTTGACCCAATTTGGGTCTATCAAGGGCCCAATTGCCCCCAGATTAAGTTAATGGGATCACCTCCTATTCCTAACTTAATCTACATGCTAACTACGATATTTCTTAAGACATTTACTACAACTTGCTCCGGTGCGTCAATCGCTTCTTCCGGCAAACATCCGACGAACCTTCGGCGATGCTCCGGCGGACTTCCGGCCAACTCTTGGACTTGCAACGATCCACTTGGCGAGTTCCGACGAGCTTCTTTGGTAAGCTCCTGGACTTCTCGGATTTGTTCCTGTAGAACCTCCGACGACCGTCCGGACTTCCGTCGAACTCTCGGACTCCCAACGTAATCATAGTCTTGACTCCAGTGCAACTCCTACTGCATGTCTTTCTTACTTCGTAGTTAATCCTGCACATGTAAAACAAAGCTTCGATCGAGACAATTAATCCTAAGCAATTAACCAAGTTGTCTGGCATGTCATTGGTCCCTCGACGCTTCGTTCGATTATTCGGCGCATCGTCCTCTCCTACGCCCTATTACCCAATCGACCAGTTAACTCCGCAACTCTGATATCCTTGGACCAATACCCGCTCTTCTTGGCCCGATGCCCGAGTCCACGGCCTGAAGCCTTCTGTCGATACGTCGACCGATCCACCGGCCCGACGTCTAATCTTCTGACATGTTCCTCCGGTACAACATGATTTTTCCTACTTTAATTGTCTCATCCTGATCGAAGCATCCTATTGCTAGTCATAGGTGCCTAGCAAGCCAATCACATGAGTGATGGCACGTGTGACTTAATATAGAATCTTTTTGCTTATTATATTTTGGCATATATCACTTTATAACTATTGCATAAATGCATACATATATTGTGATGTCCTTGGATTTGTGTAATGGGAATCGGATCGTGATGAGATCACGATAGTGAGATCGATTCACCTTTAAACACATATCCTAAATAATCCCGGTCAAAGGTTACTCGAGAGGGATATCGTGATAACCAGACAGATTGGTGTGCTATATACCCGTCCATATGATGGATGCAGCTGGTCTCATAGCTGCTTGTGTGGGGACACTAGTGATACAGTACAGGTGCTCATTGGAGAATGAGTTCACTGATTGATTCGCTTACGGAATGCTGGATGGTTGATGATGCCTTATTGTCAGACAGCGATTCCGGAGTCCTAGTGGTGTATCTGGTCCTTAGACTTGAGACACCAAGGATGTCCTGTATGAGTGCTCCACTCTTTGATACCAGACTTATAGGTTTGGTTGTTCCAGATCTAGTACAACTGGTCATTGGGAGTGGTAGTCGACCTTACGAGGGCTATTGAGTGTCGATAGAGGATCATCCACTCTCGGCGTCATGAGAGGAATATCCCATGTGTTCTTACTCAGACAAATCCTTGGCCAGGGTCATTCGGGTTGAGAGAGAAAGAGTTCTCCGGGAGAATCCGATTAGAGCGAGACACGAGAAGAAACCGTGTGAGTCTGACAACACCATGCTCGATATGCGATCTCTGATATATTAGATGGATGAGGGACTATAGGTACACGGTAATTGAGGACAGACAGGTCCAATGGATTGGATTCCCCTGTATCGTTTGGGGACTACGGCGTAGTGGCCTAGTACGTCCGTAGTCGATGAGTCGAGTGAATTATTACAGAGATAATAATTCACTGAGTTAGAAGGAGTTCTGACATGTATGACTCACGGCCAGCTAGATATTGGGCCTAAAGGGTCACACACATATGGTAGGCATTTCGATGAATAGAGGTTCGGATATGAGATATCCGATGGAGCCCTTGTGTTATTGGATGCAGATCCAATACCCACTAGGGGAGGACCCATTAGGGTTTGACAGGGGACCTCTATAAATAGGAGGGATTCAGAGCCCCATGGGCTAGAGAGCTTTTGTTTGCCTTTTCCTATTCTCCTCTCCATCTCCACCTCAGAGTAGGTCTGGAGTTTTGAGGAGCGTCGTCGCAACCCTACTGTGTGGTCACCGCTAGAGAGGAGGACGCTTGACCTCCTTCACCCTCTCCTAAGGATCTGCAAGGAAACAGGGATATACGATCTCCCTAGGTAACACAATCTACTCTATACGCAGTTTCATGTTTCGCGGATTATTACGTACCAATCTTCGCACGACGACGAACATCTCTTTGGGAATCGGGGATTTTGTTTTTCTTGTTCTTCCGCTGTGCATATGATGTAGCCCCCTAGGATTTCCCAATAGTGGTATCAGAGCCAGGTTGCTCGTGCGAATGATTGGTTTTGAACTGTGTGTGTTGTGTTTAGGATGAATTTTGACGTCAAAATTGTTGACGCAAAAACAAGGAAGAGCAGCAACAGTTGTTGCCCTCGATCTGCGTGCGTGCAGCGCAGCCGAAGGCGGACAGCACAGGGGCTGCGTCTGCTGTAGCCGGCCGGGGGCCTGCTTGCAGCAGGCTTGCTGCCGGCGGGGCTGGCAGCCCACGGGCAGAGGCGCCGCAGTGCAGCGATGCCCGTCGCCGCTGCTCCCGCGGGCGAAACCCCCCCACAGGGGCGGTCGCCCGGTGGGACAACACCGCCTGCGGAGGCGGCGGCGCCCGAAGGGGGCGCCCACTCGCAGCGGCAGCGCTGCCAGCGGGCGTGCCACCTACAGGCGAGGGCAGTGCACTCGCCCCGCTGCACAGGCCGCCGCCGGCAGGGTGGCGGCAGCAGCGAAAAAGAGGAAAGGGCATTAGGGTTTTCTGGGCGAAAGACAGTTTTGCCCCTCAGAATTTGAGAAATTTCAGTTTCTGTCTTTTGTCCAAATTATGAAAATACCCCAATGAATTTAGAAATTCCCTATAATGTCCCTGATTTCAGAAAATATTAATTAATTAAAAGGTTTAGTTGATTATTATTATTTTTTTTATTATTATCTAGTAGTCCTACATGATGATGATTATTTATACATGTGATGTATTATGTGTGGACGGATGAACATGGACCGTGTAATGTGTGTACTTGTGATTATTATTATTGAGGTCTACGAACCTCCATTAGATTTTTCGTTTATTGTCGGCCCTGCGTGCCTATAATTAAGTTGTAATTACATGAGGAGGCGCAGCGGAAGCGTGGTAGACCCATAACCCACAGGTCGGACCCACGAGACGGACGATCGTGATGCATGAAGATGCATCAAGATGTCGACGGAACCGACAAGGACGAAATGGACGATCACAGGGCATGGAGATGCACCGTTGCACACATAGATCTTGATGTGAGTGATTAGGCCTACTGGCTCGGGCCTAATCATATTAGGTTGTGGTCCATGATTATCTGGTGTAATTGCTTATACACATACTAGATATGTATATATATTTGCATGCGATGTAGATATATATTAAATATGTATATGTGTGACATGTCATATTAGGAGACCAAATCATAGAAACATCTCTCGATAATATTAAGTCACTAAACTTGAGGCAATTAGATTGACCCACGTGGCCTTCCATCGTTATAAGTAGGAACCGATTCCCGGTGTAGGTTGAGTTGGTCGAGTCCCTCGAGACTCACCTATATCGCGATTCGCTATCTTGCTTATGACATAGATATGTCACCGGTGACCTGAGGGCATGGTATACTTGGTCGAGTCCCTCGAGGCCATGGTGATTCGGAGGCCGAACAGGATGGGAATCACAAGGAGTTGTGATCGATAAGAGTTGCCTACCTTTTAGGCTTAGTGTGATTGGTCGAGTCCCTCAAGGTTACACTAAGACGCTGATTGGATCCTGATCCCCACTAGAAGTCTGCCGAAGACTTCCGTTTCACGTGCTGAGGGTGTCGCGTGACTCGTTAGTAAAATAGTAGGAGCATATTAAGATAGAAGTCCATATCTTGATAGTTTATTTTTTGCAAAATATGCATGTTGTTCATTTCTACTGCATCTTTAATTTTAGAAAATGTCGCTTTCAAATCCCTTACGTGGCATACTTGATGTCAACCGCCTCACTGGTCCAAATTATACGGATTGGCTCCGTAACTTGAGAATTGTTCTAACAGTGGAGAAAATCGTGTACGTCCTTGATACAATGATGCCTACGCCCAAAGAAGGGGCAAACGAGGATGAGATCGCTCGCTACGTGAAGTACATTGATGACTACACTCTTGCTCAGTGCTATATGTTGGGCTCTATGACTCCTGAGTTACAAAGATAATATGAAAAGATGGATGCCAGATCCATTCTCCTACATGTCCGCAAATTGTTTGAGGAACAGGGAAGGACTCAGCGATATGAGATATCTAAGAGCCTCTTCCGCACTAGGATGACTGAGGGGACACCGGTTCAGAACCTTGTCCTAAAGATGATTGAGTAGATAGAGAAACTCACAGGTCTAGGAATGGTCCTAGAGGATAACTTGTGTGTGGACATTGTGCTTCAGTCCCTACCAGATTCCTTTTCACAGTTCATAATGAATTTTAATATGAACAAGCTTGAAGTGACTCTCCCAGAGCTTCTCAAAATGTTGAGGGAGGCAGAGAGCACTATCAAGAAAGAGAAACCAGTTCTCTACACTGGTGAGACCAAAAGGAAAAGGAAAGCAGAAAGGTCCCTTAAGAAGGGAAAGGGCAAGGTCAAACCAGGTAAAGCAAAGGTTGCTAAGAAAGACCCAGCAAAGGACAAAGGCCAGTGCTTCCACTCTGGTAAAGATGGGCACTGGAAGAGAAACTGTAAAGAGTACCTTGCAGAAAGGGCGAAACAAAAGCTTGATGAAACTTCAGGTACATTCATGATCAGTCTCCATTTGTTAGACTCTTATGATAACATATGGGTATTGGATACCGATAGTGCTTATCATATATGCAATTCATTGCAGGTTCTGGCAAGGCCTAGGAGACTAGAGAGAGGCGAGATGGACATCAAGATGGGTAACGGAGCAAAAGTTTCTGTAGTAGCCATTGGCGAGGTCGCCTACATCTGCCTAGTGGAGCTTTTATTGCATTAGATGCATGTTATTTTGTTCCTTCTATTATCAAAAACATTATCTCCATTTCATGTTTAACAGTTAGTGGATATAAATTTGTTTTTTAGAACAATGGTTGTTCGATATTATTGGATGATAAGATCATCATGAAAGGAACATTGCAGCTAGGTCACAACCATGAAAGAAGGATTCAAAAGTTGCTAAATGATGGATATCTAGATCCATTCTACTATGTGTCATATGCAATTTGTGAGCCTTGCATTCGTGTTAAACCGACCAACTCTTCATTTAGTGGAACTAAGAGAGAGCCACTGAGTTGTTGGAACTCATACATAGTAATGTATGTGGACCCATGTCAACTCATGCCATTGGAGGTTACTCGTACTTCATTACATTTACTGATGATTTCTCAAGGTATGGATATGTGTAATTAATGAAGTACAAGTCCGAGGCCTTTGAGAAATTCAGAGAGTATAAGAATGAGGTGGAGAACCAGACTGGAAAGAGTATCAAAACTCTTCGATCAGATCGAGGAGGTGAGTACTTAAGTACAGAGTTCACTCGGTTCCTCAAGGACCATGGGATATTATCCCAATGGACACCTCCTTATACACCTCAGCTCAATGGTGTCTCTGAAAGGAGAAATCGTACATTATTAGATATGGTACGGTCCATGATGAGTTTCGCTGACCTACCCATCTCATTCTAGGGATATGCCCTAGAAACCAGAGCTTACCTTTTGAACAGAGTTCCAACTAAGTCGGTAGTGTCTACGCCATATGAGATATGGAAAGGGAAGAAGCCTGATCTTCAGGTTGTTAAGATTTGGGGCTGCCCTGCACATGTTAAAAGACAACCTCGATAAGTTATAATCAAGGACAGAGTGATGCAAATTTGTGGGATACCCCAAGGATGATATGGTACGGTCCATGATGAGTTTCGCTGACCTACCCATCTCATTCTAGGGATATGCCCTAGAAACCAGAGCTTACCTTTTGAACAGAGTTCCAACTAAGTCGGTAGTGTCTACGCCATATGAGATATGGAAAGGGAAGAAGCCTGATCTTCAGGTTGTTAAGATTTGGGGCTGCCCTGCACATGTTAAAAGACAACCTCGATAAGTTATAATCAAGGACAGAGTGATGCAAATTTGTGGGATACCCCAAGGAAACTTATTTCTATCATCTCGAGGACCAAAAGGTCTTTGTAGCTAAGAGAGCAGTGTTCCTTGAGAAGGAACACATTCTTGGCGGAGATAGTGGGAGAATGATAGAATTGAGCGAGGTTGGAGAACCAAGCTCAAGCACTACTCTACAGCCCGAGTCTGTTCAGGTACCTAATACACAAGTTTCAACTTTACTCATGTCTGATAGAGTATCCCATCCTCTTGAGAGATATGTGGGACATATTAGAGGAGAGGATGTAGAGGATATTGATCCTCAGATCTACGAGGAGGCTATTTTGAGTATAGACTCTGGGAAGTGGCAAGAAGCCATGAATTCTAAGATGGATTCTATGTACTCCAATAAGGTTTAGAACCTAGTTGATGCGCCCAAAGGTATTATACCCATCGATTGCAAGTGGATCTTTAAGAAAAAGATCGGAGTAGATGGAAAGGTAGAGACTTATAAAGCAAGGCTAGTGGCTAAGGGGTATCGTCAAAGGCAAGGTGTTGACTATGACGAAACCTTCTCACCCGTAGCAATGCTAAAATCCATCATAATTCTATTGGCTATTGCAGCACACTATGATTATGAGATCTGGCAAATGGATGTGAAAACCGCATTCCTCAATGGGAACTTCGAGGAGGAGGTGTATTTGATGCAACATGAGGGATATGTGTCCAAGAACTATCCAGATAAGGTGTGTAGGTTGCTTAGATCAATTTATGGATTAAAGCAAGCTTCCCGAAGTTTGAACATAAGATTTGATGAGGCAATCAGATCTTATGACTTTGTTAAGAACGAAGATGAGCCTTGTGTATACAGAAAGGTAAGTGGTAGCGCTATCACCTTTTTGGTGTTATATGTGGATGACATCCTGATCATTGGGAATGACGTAGGAATGCTATCCCTGATAAAGGCTTGGTTATCTAGACACTTCTCCATGAAGGACTTGGGGAAGCATCCTATATTTTGGGGATTAGAATCTATAGAGATAGATCCAAGAGGATGCTTGGCTTGTCCCAGTCCAGTACATAGAAACCATTGTCAAAAGGTTTGGCATGGAAAATTCAAGAGAGGTCTCATACCGATGAGACATGGGATATCGCTTACCAGTATGTCCCCAAAGACACCGAAGAAAGGGCGAACATGGATATGATACCTTATGCCTCAGCAATAGGGTCTATCATGTATGCCATGCTATGTACTAGACCCGATATAGCGCATGCTCGAAAGTGTCACAGTAGGTAGGTAAAGCGGATCCGGGCTTGGATCATCGGAAAGCGATAAAGTGTATCCTTAAGTACTTGAGAAGGACTAAGGATCTTTTACTAGTATATGGAGGTAATAACCTTATGGTTGAAGGCTACACCGACTCAAGTTTTTAGTCGATGTCGATGATAGCAAGTCAAATTAGGGGTATGTGTACACCTTGAATGGAGGAGCAGCGTCTTTGGAAGAGTTCAAGCAAGATACCATTGCTTACTCGACCACCAGCGGAGGTACATTGCTGCATCAGATGCAGCAAAGGAGGGGAGTTTGGGTGAAGAAGTTCATCACAGATTTGGGAGTCGTGTGGGTAGCTTAAGAGCCGATCTCCCTATATTGCGACAACAACGGTGCGATTGCTCAAGCAAAGGAACCTAGGTCTCATCAGAAATCTAAGCATGTTTTGAGGCGGTACCACCTTATCAGAGAGATCGTGACCCGAGGAGATATAGTAGTGGAAAGAGTTCCATCCGAAGATAACATTGCAGATCCACTAACAAAGCCGTTGTCTCAGATTTGTTTTGAGCGTCATAGGGGTCTGATGGGGATCAGACACATAGGTGATTGGCTTTAGGTCAAGTGGGAGATTACTAGTCATAGGTGCCCAGCAAGCCAATCATGTAAGTGATGGCACGTGTGACTTAATATAGAATTTTTTTGCTTATTATATTTTGGCATATATCACTTTATAACTATTGCATAATGCATACATATATTGTGATTTCCTTGGATTTGTGCAATGGGAATCAGATCGTGATGAGATCACGATAGTGAGATCGATTCACCTTTAAACACATATCCTAAATAATCCCGGTCATAGGTTACTCGAGAGGGATATCGTGATAACCGTGTTGAATCTCGGATTTTGATGATAAAATCAATTGATGGGTTATTTGATCTAATCCATATTATTGAGTTAAGTGTGCAGGATTAACTATGATAAACAGAAAACACAAAGCAAGTATACCAGAGTCGAGCTCGATGAACGTTTAAGAGTCCGAAGAATCGTCGGAGATGCTGCCGGAACCAACCGAGAAGAAATCGGGAACCTGTTGGAAGTTCGCCGAAGAGATCGTCGGAGGTTCGCAGAGATCACCGAGAAGTCTCAGCTACTCGTTAAAGTCATCACAAGTTCGGGAGCGTGCTTGGACCCCGTCGAAGGAAGTTCGTCGGAAAGCTCGCCGGAACAAGACTGGACGTTCGCGGTTAATAAATTGCTTAGGATGTGTTTTGTTATGTAGTTCACTTGTAATTAGGATTAGGATTAGGAAGATAATCCTATATCCTGGTTAGGGGCCAACTGGGGCCAAAGTCAGATTTGGTTTGGGCTAAAAGTAAGCCAAACCAAGTGAACCGGAGGGCCAGGCGGTGACACCTCCTTGGCTGGGCGGTTGCATCGTCCAGCACCCGAGCGCTGGGCGGTGGCACCACTTGGCTGGGCGGTGGCACCGCCAGCATCGGGAACCCAAAGGGAATTTGAATTTTGGAGCCCAAATTTGAATCCTCTTGAGGCCTATAAATACCCCTCAAATCTCAGCTGAGAAAACAACTTTTTGAGCAGCAAGAGCTTGAGAGAAAGGTCTTAGAAAAGTGTTAGCTTATCTTCTTTTCAATTTGCTAGTGTTCACCTCATCTCTTCTCGAAAATCTATAAGAGAGTGAACCGCTTGTAAAGAGTTGTAAGAGGGGTATTTACCCTTCCATTTCAAGAGACTTGTTAGTGGAAGGTGGGAGCCTCATCGAAGAGGGGCCTCGCAAGTGGAGTAGGTCATTTGACCGAACCACTCTAAAATCGGCGTGATCCTTGGTTTGCATTTCATTATTACTATTTACATTATTGCAAACCTTCTTATATGCTTTAGTTCCTTATTACTTTTGCTGCGCATATTTAAGAATACGCTTTCAAGATTAAACTTGTCAAGTTCCGCTCTTATCATACGAAAGTTTTTTTAAAAAACTGAAGTTTTAATCCGCTGCACTAATTCACCCCCCCCCCCCTCTTAGTGTTGCTCCGATCCTAACAATTGGTATCAGAGCAAGGTTATCTCTCATATTTGGTTTAATACCCAAGAGAGATGACTTACTCCGGCATGCAAGAGGGCCATTCTATCACTCGTCCACCTATGTTTAATGGGTCGGATTACACATATTGGAAGACTCGGATGAGGATCTTCCTCATTTCTATGGATTTCGAGCTTTGGACTATTGTTGAAAACGGATTTCAAAAATCTTCTCTTCCGATGAGCTTAATGGAATGAATCGGAGAAGAAGGTTTTTTTTTTGCTTTTAAATGCAAAGGCTATGAATGCCTTGTTTTGTGCACTAGACAAAAACGAATTTAATCGTGTTTCAATTTGTGATTGGCTTTTGATATTTGGAGAACTCTTGAGGTCACTCATGAAGGCACTAGCCGAAAGTGAAAGAGTCCAAAATCAACATTCTTGTGCACTCTTACGAACTTTTTCGAATAAAACCAAGTGAGTCCATGGAGACATGTACACCGTTTACGGATGTCATCAATGGACTCAAAGCTCTTGGTAAAGATTTTACTAACTTTGAACTAGTAACTAAAATCTTAAGATCCCTCCCTAAAAGTTGGGATCCAAAAGTTACGGCCATTCAAGAGGCCAAAGACCTTAAAACATTCCCTCTTGAAGAACTCATTGGGTCTCTAATGACCTACGAAATGACATGTCAAGCTCATGACGAGCTCGAGAACCCCCTTCCAAAGAACAGGAAGGATATGGCACTCAAATCACAAGAAGACCACTTGAAAGGAACATCAAGTGATGAGGACAGTGACAATGACATTGCACTTTTGACTCAAAAATTCAAAAAATATTTAAGGAAGAAACTCTCCATGATTGTCATGATTGTCTAGCTCCATGTGTTAAATGCTATGATTTAGAAACTCTCCAAAATGAGAACTTAGTACTTAAGGACACATTGAAGAAATTCGAGGTCGGTAGCAAGTCCTTAAACATGATCCTTACAAATAAGGGTCACGTTCCTAAAAGGAGTGGAATCGGATTTGTGAGAAGTACTCACCAAAATCCAACCACCTTCGTTAAAGGTCCTATCTTACATGTTCAACATCAAAGCAATTGCAACTTTTGTTGCAAATATGGACATATAACTTACCAATGTCCATTCAAGAAAATTAGTCCGAACAAATTGATTTGGGTTCCTAAAGGAACCATGATCAAGTCTATGCAACATGATAAACAAGTTAGATTAGTTTTTGAGACACCCAAAAGTAAATGGGTACCTAAAAATAATTCCTTCTTGTAGAAACATACACCATCACATGCTAGGAGCAAAAGATGGTATCTTGATAGTGGATGCTCAAGGCATATGACCGGAGATCCATCCCAATTCACTAAGCTCACTAGCATGGACGAAGGCTATGTCACCTTCGGAGACAACAACAAAGGCAAAATCATTGGCAAGGGAACCATAAGTAACAAATCAAGTTTTTCCATTGATGATGTGTTACTAGTTCATGGATTAAAACATAATTTATTGAGCATTAGTCAATTATGCGATAAAGGTTATATCGTTAGATTTGAATCAAATATGTGCATTATTGAAAAACCAAATCATAACATGACTATGATTGCTTTAAAACAAAATAATGTCTATACCATCAATCTTGATGAACTAAGTAATGAAATGTGTTTCTCCGCCATAAATGATGATGCTTGGCTTTGGCATAGGAGATTAGGCCATGCAAGCATGAAAACAATATCTAAAATCTCATCTCAAGAATTAGTACGAGGGATTCCGAATATGAAGTTTATTAAAAATAAGGTATGCGATGCATGTCAATTAGGGAAACAAATAAAAATAAGCTTCAAACCAAAAAATCAAATTAGCACCACTAGACCGTTACAATTGATCCATTTGGACTTATTTGGACCAATTGATACAACAAGTCTAGGTGGAAGCAAATATGCTTTTGTGATTGTGGATGACTACTCTAGATACACTTGGACCTATTTCTTAGCTCACAAAAGTGATTGTTTCAAGTGTTTCTCTAAATTTTGTAAAATCACTCAAAACGAAAAAGGGTTCATGATTTCATCAATTCGGAGTGATCATGGTGGTGAATTTCAAAACCATGACTTTTAAAATTTTTGTGAAGTTAATGGATACAACCATAACTTCTCCACTCCGAGAAATCCCCAACAAAATGGAGTAGTTGAAAGAAAAAATAGAAACCTACAAGAAATGGCAAGAACTATGTTAAATGAACATAGTTTACCTAAGTATTTTTGGGCCGAAGCCGTAAATACGGCTTGCTACATCATGAATAGAGTCCTAATAAGACCTTCCTTATCAAAAACTCCCTATGAATTATGGAATAACAAAAAACCAAATATTTCCTATTTTAAAGTTTTCGGTTGTAAATGCTTTATTCTAAATGAAAGGGATGCCTTAGGAAAATTTGATGCAAAATCCGATGAAGGCATCTTTCTTGGTTACTCTTCCGTTTCGAAAACCTTTCGGATTTTTAATAAAAGAACCTTAGTAATTGAAGAGTCTATTCATGTAGTTTTTAATGAAGTCTCAAATTTTAAGAAAAATGATTTTGATGATGATCTTGGTTTTGATAATTTGAATTTAAATGAACCCTCTCCTCAAAATAGCAACTTGGATGCACCTTCTTCCGAAATTTCCTTACCTAAGGAATGGAAGTATATAGATGCTCATCCAAAGGAGCTAATTATAGGGGATACATCTAAAGGGGTTCAAACTCGTTCCTCTTTCAAGAATTTTTGTGCTAATGCCGCCTTTCTCTCTCAAATCGAACCTAAGTGCATTGACGAGGCCATAAAAGATGATTTTTGGATTATTGCAATGCAAGAGGAACTGAATCAATTTGAGAGAAACAAGGTGTGGGAGCTTGTTCCTAGACCTAGTGACCATTTAGTCATTGGTACTAAGTTGGTCTTTAGAAACAAGCAAGACGAAAATGGTATCGTTGTTAGAAACAAGGCTAGATTAGTGGCCAAAGGTTTCAACCAAGAAGAAGGTATCGATTACGAAGAAACCTTCGCTCCCGTGGCTCGATTAGAAGCCATAAGGATGCTCCTTGCCTATGCTAGTAGTTATAATTTTAAACTATTTCAAATGGATGTCAAAAGTGCCTTCTTGAATGGTTTTATTTCCGAAGAAGTATATGTCGAACAACCTCCCGGATTTGAAAATTCTTTTCTTCCTAATCATGTATTCAAATTGACTAAGGCTCTCTATGGCTTGAAACAAGCTCCTAGAGCTTGGTATGAAAGGCTTAGTTCCTTTCTTATTTTAAATAATTTTACCAAAGGCAAGGTTGATACTAAATTGTTTATTAAACATTTTGAAAATAATTTTCTTATTGTGCAAATTTATGTTGACGATATTATTTTTGGCTCTTCGGATGAGTCATTATGTGAATCATTTGCCAAATCTATGAGCCATGAATTTGAAATGAGTTTAATGGGGGAATTAACTTTCTTTTTAGGATTACAAATCAAACAACTTAAGGATGGTATATTTATTAACCAATCTAAATACACATTAGAATTGTCCAAACGATTTAACATGGATAATTCAAAAGCAATAAACACCCCTATGAGTACTGCGACTAAGTTAGATATGGATGAAAATAGTGAAAATTCGATCAAAAAACATATAGGGGAATGATAGGTAGTCTACTCTACCTTACCGCGACTAGACCGGATATTATGTTTAGTGTAGGACTTTGTGCTAGGTTTCAATCAAATCCTAAATTATCTCATCTTAAAAGTGTTAAAAGAATATTTAGGTATCTTAAAAGAACTCCAAATTTAGGATTATGATATCCAAAATCTGAAAAATTTGATTTAATAGCCTATGCGGATGCTGATTTCGGCGGATGCAGAATAGATAGAAAAAGTACATCCGGAACATGCCAATTTTTAGGACATGCACTTGTTTCTTGGACTTCCAAGAAACAAAATTCAGTTGCACTATCTATGGCGGAAGCCGAATACATTGCTGCAAGTGCATGCTGTGCACAAGTTGTTTGGATGAAAAATACATTAGAAGACTATGGAATTCACTTTAAAAATATTCCCATAAAATGTGATAATACAAGTGCTATATGTCTTATTAAAAATCCAATTCAGCATTCTAGAACTAAGCACATCGACGTTAGGCATCATTTCATACACGATCATGTCCTTAACAATAATGTTGTTCTAGAATTCATTGACACAAAGCATCAATTAGCATATATATTCACAAAAGCCTTGAATGAAGACCAATTTGAATTCATTAGAAAGGAATTAGGTATGTTAAATTGTCCCTAAACAATAAACTTGTTTGATTGGATTTTCCGTAAAGTCTTTCATCTTCTTTCCATCTCTCGGTGAATCTAATCATTCTCCTTCAAATTCCATATGACATGTTGTGAAATCTCGAAATCGATTTTGATGACTTGATTATGAATTTCAAGTTACCGATTTGATTTAAATAAGTTTTATCTAAATCATAATCTTGATCTTGCAAAATTGGAATCACAAATAATATCTTTTGGCATTCATGAATTGATACTTACAAATATGAAAGTATTGGCATTCATGACTTGAAACATTGTATGCTTAAATTAATCATTCTCCTATGTTTCAAAATTCTTTAAATGCCTTATATGATGATTGAAAAGTAATGTTGAGATTTTAATGAATTTAACGATTTGAATGAGTTTGTATTCGAATTATGATCTTGACTTTGTGAAATTACTACTTGAATTTTTTTTTTATCCCAATCTCTCTCTTGTACATCTACAATTTCTATTATTTATAGAAAGAAGAGATTAGATAATATGAATGCATGCTGAATTTTCCTCTAAAATGAACACTGCGTAAATATTTTTGCATACTTAATTTTCAATGATAAAATCGTTGTATGACAAAATATGTGCTTCAAGCCTCATTTCCCTTTTTGTTGATGACAAAGGGGGAGAACAGTGATGACTTATATCATTCTTAATAGCATGACAAAATATGAATTGTAAAATCTTTGAGAAAAGTGATTGATATGAATGACTTATATGCCTTGCAAAATCCTTGAAAATATCACAAGATTGATTGATCATATTGAAAGCATGCCTTACATCTAAATCATAAAATTTATATTGAAAATCTTTATCTTCTGTCGTAGTAAAATTCGTCCCTTTTCATTTAACTTATGATTTTCATAGAAGTTTTGTACTCACTATTGTTTAATGAGGATCACGATAAGCTCTACGGTTAGAACTTATCGGGTTATGCTTGAATCCAATGGGATAGAATTCAAGTGTTTTTTATCTTCTCATAATATGGCATATAGATAGGGGGAGTTATGTTTAACTCCGTCATCAATTGATTGTCATCATCAAAAAGGGGGAGATTGTTGAATCTCGGATTTTGATGATAAAATCAATTGATGGGTTATTTGATCTAATCCATATTATTGAGTTAAGTGTGCAGGATTAATTACGATAAACAGAAAACACAAAGCAAGTATACCGGAGTCGAGCTCGATGAACGTTTAAGAGTCCGAAGAATCGTCGGAGATGCTGCCGGAACCAACCGAGAAGAAATCGAGAACCTGTTGGAAGTTCGCCGAAGAGATCGTCGGAGGTTCGCAGAGATCACTGAGAAGTCTCAGCTACTCGTTAAAGTCATCACAAGTTCGGGAGCGTGCTTGGACCCCGTCGAAGGAAGTTCGTCGAAAAGCTCGCCGGAACAAGACTTGACGTTCGCGGTTAATAAATTGCTTAGGATGTGTTTTGTTATGTAGTTCACTTGTAATTAGGATTAGGATTAGGAAGATAATCCTATATCCTGGTTAGGGGCCAACTGGGGCCAAAGTCAGATTTGGTTTGGGCTAAAAGTAAGCCAAACCAAGTGAACCGGAGGGCAGGCGGTGGCACCGCCTGGCTGGGCGGTGACACCTCCTTGGCTGGGCGGTGACACCGCCCAGCACCCGAGTGCTGGGCGGTGACACCTCCTTGGCTGGGCGGTTGCACCGTCCAGCACCCGAGCGCTGGGCGGTGGCACTGCTTGGCTGGGCGGTGGCACCGCCAGCATCGGGAACCCAAAGGGAATTTGAATTTTGGAGCCCAAATTTTGGAGCCCAAATTTGAATCCTCTTGAGGCCTAGAAATACCCCTCAAATCTCAGCTGAGAAAACAACTTTTTGAGCAGCAAGAGTTTGAGAGAAAGGTCTTAGAAAAGTGTTAGCTTGTCTTCTTTTCAATTTGCTAGTGTTCACCTCATCTCTTCTCGAAAATCTGTAAGAGAGTGAACCGCTTGTAAAGAGTTGTAAGAGGGGTATTTACCCTTCCATTTCAAGAGACTTGTTAGTGGAAGGTGGGAGCCTCATCGAAGAGGGGCCTCGCAAGTGGAGTAGGTCATTTGACCGAACCACTCTAAAATCGGCGTGATCCTTGGTTTGCATTTCATTATTGCTATTTACATTATTGCAAACCTTTTTATATGCTTTAGTTCCTTATTACTTTTGCTGCGCATATTTAAGAATACGCTTTCAAAATTAAACTTGTCAAGTTCCGCTCTTATCATACGAAAGTTTTTTTAAAAAACCGAAGTTTTAATCTGCTGCACTAATTCACCCCCCCCTCTTAGTGCTGCTCCGATCCTAAGAAACCGGACAAACTAGTGTGCTATATACCCGTCCATATGATGGATGCCGCTGGTCTCATAGCTGCTTGTGTGGGGACACTAGGGATATAGTACAGGTGCTCATTGGAGAATGAGTTCACTGATTGATCCGCTTACGAAATGCTGGATGGTTGATGATGCCTTATTGTCAGATAGCGATTTCGTAGTCCTAGTGGTGTATCTGGTCCTTAGACTTGAGACACCAAGGATGTCCTGTATGAGTGCTCCACTCTTTGATACCAGACTTATAGGTTTGGCTGTCCCAGATCTAGTACAACTGGTCTTTGGGAGTGGTAGTCGAACTTACGAGGGCTATTGAGTGTTGATAGAGGATCATCCACTCTCGGCGTCATGAGAGGAATATCCCATGTGTTCTTGCTCAGACAAATCCCTAGCTAGGGTCATTCGGGTTGAGAGAGAAAGAGTTCTCAGGGAGAATCCAATTAGAGCGAGACTCGAGAAGAAACCGTGTGGGTTTGACAACACCATGCTCGATATACGGTCTCTAGTATATTAGATGAATGAGGGACTATAGGTACATGGTAACTGAGGACAGACAGGTCCAATGGATTGGATTCCCCTGTATCGTCTGGGACTACGGCGGAGTGGCCTAGTACGTTTGTAGTCGATGAGTCGAGTGAATTATTACAGAGATAATAATTCACTGAGTTAGGAGTTCTGACAGGTATGACTCACGGCCAGCTCGATATTGGGCCTAGAGGGTCACACACATATGGTAGGCATTGCGATGAATAGAGGTTCGGATATGAGATATCCGACAGAGCCCTTGTGTTATTGGATGCAGATCCAATACCCACTAGGGGAGGACCCATTAGAGTTTGACAGGGGACCTCTATAAATAGGAGGGATACAGAGCCCCATGGGCTAGAGTACTTTTGTTTGCCTTTTCCTATTCTCCTCTCCATCTCCACCTCAGAGTAGGTCTGGAGTTTTGAGGAGCGTCGTCGCAACCCTGCTGTGTGGATCACCGCTAGAGAGGAGGACGCTTGACCTCCTTCACCCTCTCCTAAGGATCTGTAAGGAAACAGGGATATACGATCTCCCTAGGTAACACAATATACTCTATACGCAGTTTCATGTTTCACGGATTTTTGCGTACCAATCTTCGCACGACGACGAACATCTCTTTGGGAATCGGGGATTTTGTTTTTCTTGTTCTTCCGCTGCACATATGATGTCGCCCCCTAGGATTTCCCAACACCTATGTCACTCAAAACACACATTAAAACATAAACATAATTATCAACTGGTTTCATCATCAAAATTCGAGATTCAACAATCTTTCCCTTTTTTATGATGACAACCAATTGTTGACGGAGTTAAACTTAACTTCCGGAGTTTATGCTAGTCGTAGGTGCCGAGCAAGCCAATCACGTGAGTGATGGCACGTGTGACTTAATATAGAATCTTTTTTGCTTATTATATTTTTGCATATATCACTTTATAACTATTGCATAAATGCATACATATATTGTGATGTCCTTGGATTTGTGCAATGGGAATTGGATCGTGATTAGATCACGATAGTGAGATCGATTCACCTTTAAACATATATCCTAAATAATCCCGGTCATAAGTTACTCGAGAGGGATATTGTGATAACCGGACAGACTGGTGTGCTGTATACCAGTCCATATGATGGATGCAGCTGGTCTTATAGCTGCTTGTGTAGGGACACTAGGGATACAGTACAGGTGCTCATTGGAGAATGAGTTCACTGATTGATCCGCTTACGGAATGCTGGATGGTTGATGATGCCTTATTGTCAAACAGCAATTCCGTAGTCCTAGTGGTGTATCTGGTCCTTAGACTTGAGACACCAAGGATGTCCTGTATGAGTGCTCCACTCTTTTATACCAGACTTATAGGTTTGGCTGTCCCAGATCTAGTACAGCTGGTCATTGGGAGTGTTAGTCGACCTTACGAGGGCTATTGAGTGTCGATAGAGGATCATCCACTCTCGGCGTCATGAGAGAAATATCCCATGTGTTCTTGCTCAGACAAATCCCTGGCCAGGGTCATTCGGGTTGAGAGAGAAAGAGTTCTCCGAGAGAATCCGATTAGAGCGAGACTCGAGAAGAAACCGTGTGGGTCTGACAACACTATGCTCGATATACGGTCTCTGGTATATTAGATGGATGAGAGACTATATGTACACGGTAACTGAGGACATACTGGTCCAATGGATTGGATTCCCCTGTATCTTCTAGGGACTACGGCGGAGTGGCCTAGTACGTCCGTAGTCGATGAGTCAAGTGAATTATTACAGAGATAATAATTCACTGAGTTAGAAGAAGTTCTGACAGGTATGACTCACGGCCAGCTCGTATTGGGCCTCGAGGGTCACACACATATGGTAGGCATTGCGATGAATAGAGGTTCGGATATAAGATATCCGACGGAGCCCTTGTGTTATTGGATGCAGATCCAATACCCACTAGGGGAGGACCCATTAGGGTTTGACAGGGGACCTCTATAAATAGGAGGGATTCAGAGCCCCATGGGCTAGAGAGCTTTTGTTTGCCTTTTCTTATTCTCCTCTCCATCTCCACCTCATAGTAGGTCTGGAGTTTTTGAGGAGCCGTCGTCTTAACCCCCGCTGTGTGGATCACCACTAGAGAGGAGGACGCTTGACCTCCTTCACCCTCTCCTAAGGATCTGCAAGGAAACAGTGGATATACGATCTCCTAGGTAACACAATCTACTCTATCGTAGTTTTATGTTTCATGATTTTTTATGCACCAATCTTCGCATACGACGACGCGAACATCTCTTTGGGAATCGGGGATTTTGTTTTTCTTGTTCTTCTGCAAGATATGATGTCGCCTCAGGATTTCCCAACAGTGGTATCGAGCTAGGTTGTTCGTGCGAATGATTGGTTTTGAACCGCGTGTGTTGTGTTTAAGAAGAATTTTGACGTCAAAATTATTGATAAAAAACAAGGAAGGGCAGCAATAGTTGCTGCCCTCGATCTCTGCATGCATGTAGCGCAAATCAGTAGGCGAGGCGACCCATGGGCGGGAAGGGCGTGGTGGGGGCGCGGCCGCGTCGCCGCTGCTCGCTGTTTAAACCCCCCAGGGGCGGTCGGCCGATGGGACAGCACCGCCACCTGGAGATGGCGGCGCCGAAAGGGGGACCCACCAGAGCAAGTGGCGTCTTGCCTGTAAGCGAGGGCGGGCCCTCGCCCCTCGCCTTTGAGACGCCGCCCGGCAGGTGGCGGCAGCAAAAAAAAAGGGGAAAGGGCATTAGGGTTTTTTGGGCAAAAGACAGTTTTGCCCCTCAGAATTTGAGAAATTCCAATTTCTGTCTTTTGTCCAAATTACGAAAATACCCCTATGAATTCAGAAATTTCCTATAATGTCCTTGATTTCAGAAAATATTAATTAATTAAAAAGTTTAGTTGATTATTATATTTTTATTATTATTAACTAGTAGTCCTACATGATGATGATTATTTATACATGTGATGTATGATGTGTGGACGGATGATCATGGACCGTGTGATGTGTGTACCTATGATTATTATTTTTGAAGTCTGCGAACCTCAATTATATTTCTCGTTTATTGTCGGGCCTGCGTACCTATGATTAAATTTAATCACATGAGGAGGCATAGTGGGAGCGTGGATGCGATAGCGGGACCCACGAGACGGACGATTGTGATGCATGAAGATGCATCAAGATGTCGACGGAACCAACAAGGACAAAATGGACGATCACAGGGTATGGAGATGCACCATTGCACACATAGATCTTGATGTGAGTGATTAGGCCTACTGGCTCGAGCCTAATCATATTAGGTTGTGGTCTATGATCATCTGGTGTAATTGCTTATACACATACTAGATATGTATATATATTTGCATGCGATGTAGATATATATTAAATATGTATATGTGTGACATGTCATATTAGGAGACCAAATCATAGAAACATCTCTCGATAATATTAAGTCGGTAAACGTGAGGCAATTAGATTGACCCACGTGGCCTTCCATCGTTATAAGTAGGAATCGATTCCCGGTGTAGGTTGAGTTGGTCGAGTCCCTCGAGACTCACCTATATCGCGATTCGCTATCTTGCTTACGACATAGAGATGTCACCGGTGACCTGAGGGCATGGTATACTTGGTCGAGTCCCTCGAGGGTATATCATCAAATCAGACTCATCTTTTAACGAAGGTGTTGACTTAACCGAGCATCATGGTTGGTCGAGTCCCTCGAGGCCATGGTGATTCGGAGGCCAAACAGGACGGGAATCACAAGGAGTTGTGATCGACAAGAGTTGCCTACCTTTTAGGCTTAGTGTGATTGGTCGAGTCCCTCGAGGTTACACTAAGACGCTGATTGGATCCTGATCCCCACTAGAAGTCTACCGGAGACTTCCGTTTCACGTGCTGAGGGTGTCGCGTAACTCGTTAGTAAAATAGTGGGAGCATATTAAGATAGAAGTCCATATCTTGATAGTTTATTTCTTGCAAAATCTGCATGTTATTCATTTCTGCTACATCTTTATTTTCAGAAAATGTCGCTTTCAAATCCCTTACGTGGCATACTTGATGTCAACCGCCTCACTGGTCCAAATTATACGGATTGGCTCCGTATCTTGAGAATTGTTCTCCCAGTGGAGAAAATCATGTACGTCCTTGATATAGTGATGCTTGCGCCCGAAGAAGGGGCAAACGAGGATGAGATCGCTCGCTACGTGAAGTACATTGATGACTCCACTCTTGCTCAGTGCTATATGTTGGGCTCTATGACCCCTGAGTTATAGAGACAACATGAAAAGATGGATGCCAGATCCATTCTCCTACATGTCCGTAAATTGTTTGTGGAACAGGGAAGGACTCAGCGATATGAGATATCTAAGAGCCTCTTCCGCGCTAGGATGACTGAGGGGACACCGGTTCAGAATCATGTCCTAAAGATGATTGAGTGGATAGAGAAACTCACAGGTCTAGGAATGGTCCTAGAGGATAACTTGTGTGTGGACATTGTGCTTCAGTCCCTACCAGATTCCTTTTCACAGTTCATAATGAATTTTCATATGAACAAGCTTGAAGTGACTCTCCCAGAGCTTCTCAATATGTTGAGGGAGGCAGAGAGTACTATCAAGAAAGAGAAGCCAGTTCTCTACATTGGTGAGACCAAAAGGAAAAGGAAAGCAGAAAGGTCCCTTAAGAAGGGAAAGGGCAAGGTCAAACCAGGTAAAGCAAAGGTTGCTAAGAAAGACCCAGCAAAGGACAAAGGCTAGTGTGTCCACTATGGTAAAGATGGGCACTGGAAGAGAAACTGCAAAGAGTACCTTGCAGAAAGGGCGAAACAAAAGCTTGATGAAGCTTTAGGTACATTCATGATCAGTCTCCATTTGTTAGACTCTTATGATAACATATGGGTATTGGATACCGGTAGTGCTTATCATATATGCAATTCGTTGCAGGTTCTGGCAAGGCCTAGGAGACTAGAGAGAGGCGAGATGGACCTCAAGATGGGTAATGGAGCAAAAGTTGCTGTAGTAACCGTTGGCGAGGTCGCCCTACATCTGCCTAGTGGAGCTTTTATTGCATTAGATGCATGTTATTTTGTTCCTTCTATTATCATAAACATTATCTCCATTTCATGTTTAACAGTTAATGGATATAAATTTATTTTTGCGAACAATGGTTGTTCGATATTATTTGATGATAAGATCATCATGAAAGGAACATTGCATAATGGTTTATTTATTTTAGACACCACTCCACATATCATGAATGTAAATGTGTCCAAAAGGAAACGAGATGAGTTGAACAGTGCATACCGGTGGCATTGTAGGCTAGGTCACAACCATGAAAGAAGGATTCAAAAGTTGCTAAATGATGGATATCTAGATCCATTCGACTGTGTCATATGCAACTTATGAGCCTTGCATTCGTAGAAAACTGACCAACTCTCCATTTAGTGGAACTGGAGAGAGAGCCACTGAGTTGTTGGAACTCATACATAGTGATGTATGTGGACCCATGTCAACTCATGCCATTGGAGGTTACTCCTACTTATTACATTTACTAATGATTTCTCAAGGTATGGATATGTGTACTTAATGAAGTACAAGTTCGAGGCCTTTGAGAAATTCAGAGAGTATAAGAATGAGGTGGAAAACCAGACTGGAAAGAGTATCAAAACTCTTCGATCAGATCGAGGAGGTGAGTACTTAAGTACAGAGTTCACTTAGTTCCTCAAGGACCATGGGATATTATCCCAATGGACACCTCCTTATACACCTCAGCTCAATGGTGTCTCTGAAAGGAGAAATCATACATTATTAGATATGGTACGGTCCATGATGAGTTTCGCTGACCTACCCATCTCATTCTGGGGATATGCCCTAGAAACCGTAGCTTACCTTCTGAACAGAGTTCCAACTAAGTCGGTAGTGTCTACGCCATATGAGATATGGAAAGGGAAGAAGCCTGATCTTAAGGTTGTTAAGATTTGGGGCTGCCCTGCACATGTTAAAAGACAATCCCGATAAGTTAGAATCAAGGACAGAGCGATGCAAATTTGTGGGATACCCCAAGGAAACTTGTGGGTATTATTTCTATCATCTCGAGGACCAAAAGGTCTTTGTAGCTAAGAGAGCAGTGTTCCTTGAGAAGGAACACATTCTTGGCGGAGATAGTGGGAGAATGATAGAATTGAGCAAGGTTGGAGAACCAAGCTCAAGCACCACTCGACAACCCGAGTTTGTTCAGGTACCTAATACACAAGTTTCAACTTTACGCAGATCTGATAGAGTATCCCATCCTCCTGAGAGATATGTGGGACATATTAGAGGAGAGGATGCAGAGGATATTGATCCTTAGACCTACGAGGAGGCTATTATGAGTATAGACTCCGGGAAGTGGCAAGAAGCCATGAATTCTGAGATGGATTCTATGTACTCCAATAAGGTTTGGAACCTAGTTGATACGCCCGAAGGTATTGTACCCATCGGTTGCAAGTGGATCTTTAAGAAAAAGATCGAAGTAGATGGAAAGGTAGAGACCTATAAAGCAAGACTAGTGGCTAAGGGGTATCGTCAAAGGCAAGGTGTTGACTATGACGAAACCTTCTCACCCGTAGCAATGCTAAAATCCATCATAATTCTATTGGCTATTGCAGCACACTATGATTATGAGATCTGGCAGATGGATGTGAAAACCGCATTCCTCAATGGGAACCTCGAGGAGGAGGTATATATGATGCAACTTGAGGGATACGTGTCCAAGAACTGTCCAGATAAGGTGATAAGGTGTGTAGGTTGCTTAGATCCATTTATGGATTAAAGAAAGCTTCCCAAAGTTGGAACATAAGATTTGATGAGGCAATCAGATCTTATGACTTCATTAAGAACGAAGATGAGCCTTGTGTATACAAAAAGGTAAGTGGGAGCGCTATCACCTTTTTGGTGTTATATGTGGATGACATCCTGATCATTGGGAATGACGTAGGAATTCTATCCACAGTAAAGGCTTGGTTATCTAGACACTTCTCCATGAAGGACTTAGGGGAAGCATCCTATATTTTGGGGATTAGAATCTATAGAGATAGATCCAAGAGGATGCTTGGCTTGTCCCAGTCCAGGTACATAGAAACCATTGTCAAACGGTTTGGCATGGAAAATTCCAAGAGAGGTCTCATACCGATGAGGCATAGGATATCGCTTTCTACGAGTATGTCCCCAAAGACTCCAGAAGAAAGGGTGAACATGGATATGATACCTTATGTCTCAAAAATAGGGTCTATCATGTATGTCATGCTATGTACTAGGCCTGATATAGCGCATGCTCTGAGTGTCACGAGAAGGTATCAGGCGGATCCAGGCTTGGAGCACTGGAAAGCAGTAAAGTGTATCCTTAAGTACTTGAGAAGGACTAAGGATCTTTTACTAGTATATGGAGGTAATAGCCTTAAGGTTGAAGGCTACACTGACTCAAATTTTCAGTCTGATGTCGATGATAGCAAGTCGAATTCAAGGTATGTGTACACCTTGAATGGAGGAGCAGTGTGTTGAATCTCGGATTTTGATGATAAAATCAATTAATGGGTTAATTGATCTAATCCATATTATTGAGTTAAGTGTGCAGGATTAACTATGATAACTAGAAAACACAAAGCAAGAATACCGGAGTCAAGTTCGATGGACGTTTAAGAGTCCGAAGGATCATCGGAGATGCTGCCAGAACCAACCGAGAAGAAATCGGGAACCTGTCGGAATTTTCGGAAGTTCACCGAAGAGATCGTCGGAGGTTCACGGAGATCACCGAGAAGGCTCGGCTACTCATTAAAGTCATCACAAGTTCGGGAGCTTGCTGGGAGCCCGTCGGAAGAAGTTTGTCGGAAAGCTCGCTAGAATAAGACTCGATGTTCGCGGTTGAAAAATTGCTTGGGATGTGTTTTGTTATGTAGTTCATTTGTAATTAGGATTAGGATTAAGAGATAATCCTATATCCTGGTTAGGGGCCAACTAGGCCCAAAACTAGACTTGGTTTGGGCAAAATTTGAAGCCCAAACAAGTGAACCGAAGGGTCTGGCGATGGCATTGCCAGACTGGGCGGTTGCACCGCCTAGCACCCGAGAGCTGGGTGGTTGCACCGCCTAGGTTGGGCAGTGGCACCGCCCAGCACTGTTAGCGTCTGACACTGACAGGCGGTGGCACCGCCAGCATCGGGAACCCAACGAGAATTCAAATTTGGAGCTCAAATTTGAATCCTCTTGAGGCCTATAAATACCCCTCAAATCTCAGTTGAGATTACAACTTTTTGAGCAGCAATTATTTAAGAGAAAGGCCTTAGAAAAGTCTTAGCTAGTCTTGTTTTCAATTTGCTAGTGTTCACCTCCTTCTTTCTTGCTGAAAATTTGTAAGAGAGTGACCCGCTTGTAAAAGAGTTGCAAGAGGGGTATTCACCCTTCCCTTTCAAGAGATTTGCTAGTGGAAGGTGGGAGCCTCATCGAAGAGGGGCCTCGCAAGTGGATGTAGGTCACTTGACCGAACCACTTCAAAAATGACGTAATCTCTGGTTTGCATTTCATTACTGCTATTTACATTACTGCAAACCTTCTTATTTGCTTTATTTCATCATTACTTTTGCTGCACAACTTTGCGAATACGCTTTCAAGTTAAGCACTTCTGATTCCGATTTTTATCGTACGAAAGATTTGTTGAAACCAACGTTTTAATCCGCTGCACTAATTCACCCCCCCTCTTAGTGCCGCTCCGATCCTAACAATTGGTATCAGAGCAAGGCTCACTCTTATATTTGGTTTAATACCCAAGAGAGATGGCTTACTCCGGCATGCACGAGGGACACTCTATCACACGTCCACCTATGTTTAATGGGTCGGATTATACATATTGGAAGACTCGGATGAGGATCTTCTTCATTTCTATGGATTTTGAGCTTTAGACTATTGTTGAAAATGAATTTCAAAAATCTTCTCTTCCGATGAGCGAATGGAATGAATCGGAGAAGAAGGTTTTTGCTTTAAATGCAAAGGCTATGAATGCCTTGTTTTGTGCACTAGACAAAAATGAATTTAATCGTGTTTAAATTTGTGATTCGGCTTTTGATATTTGGAGAACTCTTGAGGTCACTCATGAAGGCACTAGCCGAGTGAAAGAGTCCAAAATCAACATCCTTGTGCACTCTTACGAACTTTTTCGAATGAAACCAAGTGAGTCCATCGGAGACATGTACACCCGGTTTACGGATGTCATCAATGGACTCAAAGCTCTTGGTAAAGATTTTACTAACTTTGAACTAGTAACTAAAATCTTAAGATCCCTCTCTAAAAGTTGGGATCCAAAAGTTACGGACATTCAAGAGGCCAAAGACCTTAAAACATTCCCTCTTGAAGAACTCATTGGGTCTCTAATGACCTACGAAATGACATGTCAAGCTCATGACGAGCTCGAGAACCCCCTTCCAAAGAACAGGAAGGATATGACACTCAAATCACAAGAAGACCACTTGAAAAGAACATCAAGTGATGAGGACAGTGACAATGACATTGCATTTTTGACTCAAAAATTTAAAAATATTTAAGGAAGAACAAATTTAAAAATAATATAAAAAATAAATTTGAACAAAAGAAGGACCAAGTGATTGGCTATGAATGCAAAAAACTGGGACACTACAAGAATGATTACCCTCAAGCCAAAAAGAGAACATCGAAGAAGAAGGCGCTCAAAGCAACGTGGGATGATTCAAGCGCGTCCGAAGAAAAGGAGTCCAACACCGAGCAAGTTGCTCATTACGCCCTAATGGCCATCAGAGAAGAGGTAACGGATTTAATTGATGCAGATTTACCTTATCATGAATTATTAAATGCTTTCCATGAGTTATTTGATGAATGTAAGACAATTAGTAGAAAATATAAATTGCTAAAAAAGGAGCATGATAGTCTCAATTGTGATATCGATAAATTAAAAACTGAATATCATGATAGTTTAGCTCCATGTATAAAATGCCATGATCTAGAATCTCTCCAAAAGGAGAACTTGCTACTTAAGGACACCTTGAAAAAATTCGAGGTTGGTAGAAAATCTTTGAACATGATCCTTACAAATAAGGGTCACGTTCTTAAAAGAAGTGGAATCGGATTTTTGAGAAGTCCTCACCAAAATCCAACCACTTTCATTAAAGGCCCCGTTTTATATGTTCGGCACCAAAGCCATTGCAACTTTTGTTGCAAATATGGACATAAAACTTATAAATGTCCATTCAAGAAAATTAGTCCGGACAAACTAATTTGGGTTCCTAAAGGAACCATGATCAATTCTATGCAATATGATGAACAAGTTTTTAAGGCACCCAAAAGAAAATGGGTACCTAAAAATAATCCCTTCTTGTAGAAACATACACCATCACAAGCTAGGAGCAAGAGATGGTATCTAAACAGTGGATGCTCAAGACATATGACTGGAGATCCATCTCATTTCTCTATGCTCACTAGCAAAGAAGAAGGGTACGTCACCTTCGGAGACAACAACCAAGGGAAAATCATTGGCAAGGGAACCATAGGTAACAAATTAAAATTTTCTATTGATGATGTCTTACTAGTTGATGGATTGAAACATAATCTCTTGAGTGTTAGTCAATTATGCGATAAAGGTTATATCGTTAGATTTGAATCAAATATATGTATTATTGAAAAACCAAACCATAACATGACTATGATTGCATTAAAACAAAATAATGTCTACACCATCAATCTTGATGAACTAAGTAATGAAATGTGCTTCTCTGCTTTAGATGATGATGCTTGGCTTTGGCATAGGAGACTAGGCCATGCAAGCATGAAACTAATATCTAAGATCTCATCTAGAGAATTAGTGTGAGGAATTCCAAATATAAAGTTTATTAAGGACAAAGTATGCAATGCATGTCAACTAGGCAAACAAATAAAAACTAGTTTCAAATCAAAAACTCAAATTAGCACCACTAGACCATTACAATTGATTCATTTGGACTTATTTGGACCAATTGATACGACAAGTCTAGGAGGAAGCAAATATGCATTTGTAATTGTGGATGACTATACTAGATACACTTCTTAGCACACAAAAGTGATTGTTTCAAGTGTTTCTCTAGATTTTGTAAACTCACTCAAAACGAAAAAGGTTTCATGATTTCATCAATTCGGAGTGATCACGGTGGCGAATTTCAAAACCGTGACTTTCAAAATTTTTGTGAAGTTAATGGATACAATCACAACTTCTCCACTCCGAGGAATCCCCAACAAAATGGAGTAGTTGAAAGAAAAAATAGAAACCTACAAGAAATGGCAAGAACTATGTTAAATGAATATAGTTTACCTAAGTATTTTTGGGCCGAAGCCGTAAATACGGCTTGCTACATCATGAATAGAGTCCTAATAAGACCATCCTTATCAAAAACTCCCTATGAATTATAGAATAATAAAAAACCAAATATTTCCTATTTTAAAGTTTTTGATTGTAAATGCTTTATTTTAAATGAAAGGGATGCCATAGGAAAATTTGATGCTAAATCCGATGAAGGCATCTTTCTTGGTTACTCTTCCGTTTCTAAGGCTTTTCGGATTTTTAACAAAAGAACCTTAGTAATAGAAGAGTCTATTCATGTAGTTTTTAATGAAGTTTCAAATTTAAAGAAAAATGATTTTGATGATGATCTTGGTTTTGATAATTTGAATTTAAACGAACCTCCTCCTCAAAATAGCAACTTGGATGCACCTTCTTCCGAAATTTCCTTACCCAAGGAATGGAAGTATATAGATGCTCATTCAAAGGAGCTAATTATAGGAGATACATCAAAAAGGGTTCAAACTC
This sequence comes from Musa schizocarpa, assembly GCA_900464855.2. Lineage (NCBI taxonomy): Eukaryota > Viridiplantae > Streptophyta > Magnoliopsida > Zingiberales > Musaceae > Musa > Musa schizocarpa. The sequence continues at coordinate 21,212,123 of LS990921.1, forward strand.
GTTCCTCTTTCAAGAATTTTTGTGCTAAAGCTGCCTTGCTTTCTCAAATCGAACCTAAATGCATTGACGAGGCCATAAAAGATGATTTTTGGGTTATTGCAATGCAAGAGGAATTGAATCAATTTGAGAGGAATAAGGTGTGAAAGCTTGTTCCTAGACCTAGTGACCATTTAGTCATTGGTACTAAATGGGTCTTTAGAAACAAGCAAGACGAGAATGGTATCGTGGTTAGAAACAAGGCTAGATTAGTGGCCAAAGGTTTCAACCAAGAAAAAGGTATCGATTACAAAGAAACCTTCGCTCCCGTGGCTCGATTAGAAGTCATAAGGATGCTCCTTGCCTATGCTAGTAGTAATAATTTTAAACTATTTCAAATGGATGTCAAAAGTGCCTTCTTGAATGGTTTTATTTCCGAAGAAGTATATGTCGAACAACCTCCCGGATTTAAAAATTCTCTTTTTCCTAATCATGTATTTAAATTGACTAAGGCTCTCTATGGCTTGAAACAAGCCTCTAGAGCTTGGTATGAAAGGCTTAGTTTCTTTCTTATTTTAAATAATTTTACCAAAGGCAAGGTTGATACTACATTGTTTATTAAACATTTTGAAAATAATTTTCTTATTGTGTAAATTTATGTTGACGATATTATTTTTGGCTCTTCGGATGAATCACTATGTGAATCATTTGCCAAATGTATGAGTCATGAATTTGAAATGAGTTTAATGGGTGAATTAACCTTCTTTTTAGGATTACAAATCAAATAACTTAGGGATGATATATTTCTTAACCAATCTAAATATACATTAGAATTGTTAAAACGATTTAACATGGATAATTCAAAAGCAATAAACACCCCTATGAGTACTGCGACTAAGTTAGATATGGATGAAAATAGTGAAAATTTCGATCAAAAAACATATAGGGGAATGATAGGTAGTCTACTCTACCTTACTACGACTAGACCGAATATTATGTTTAGTGTAGGACTTTGCGCAAGGTTTCAATCAAATCCTAAATTATCTCATCTTAAAAGTGTTAAAAGAATATTTAGGTATCTTAAAGGAACTCTAAATCTAGGACTATGGTATCCAAAATCTGAAAAATTCGATTTAATAGCTTATGTAGATGCCGATTTTGGCGGATGCAGGATAGATAGAAAAAGTACATCCGAAACATACCAATTTTTAGGACATGCACTTGTTTCTTGGACTTCCAAGAAACAAAATTCAGTTGCACTATCTACGGTGGAAGCTGAATACATTGCTGCAAGTGCATGTTGTGCACAAGTTGTTTGGATGAAAAATACATTAGAGGACTATGGAATTCACTTTAAAAATATTCCCATAAAATGTGATAATACTAGTGCCATATGTCTTACTAAAAATCCAATTCAGCACTCTAGAACTAAGCACATCGACGTTAGGCATCATTTCATACATGATCATGTCCTTAACAATGATGTTGTTCTAGAATTCATTGACACAAAGCATCAATTAGCAGATATATTTACAAAAGCCTTGAATGAAGACCAATTTGAATTCATTAGAAGGAAATTAGGTATGTTAAATTGGCCCTAAACAATAAACTTGTTTGAATGGATTTTCCGTAAAGTTTTTCATTCTCTCTCCATTCCTCGGTGAACTGATCCTTCTCTTTTGATTCTAATGACATGTTAAATTTTCTTATCCTATCTGGAGTCAAACACCGCTCCCATCTAATCAAGATTAATGATTTTATGATATTTTGAATCTCGAAATTGATTTTGATGGCTTGATTATGAGTTTCAAGTTGACGAATTGAATTTGAATGAATTTGTATTCGAATTATGATCTTGACTTATTGGAGTTATTACGTGAATTTTTTTTTTACATCACTATCTCTTCCTTGTACATCTACAATTTTTGTTATTTATAAAAAGAAGATATTTGATAAAATGAATGAATGCTGGACTTTCCTTTAAGATGAATTTAGCATACTTAACTTTGAATGATAAAATTTTTCTGATCAATGCTGAATTCCTGATGTTATAATCACAAATTATGTGTTTCAAGTCTCATTCCCTTTTTTTGTTGATGACAAAGGGGGAGAAAAGTGATGACTTGTATCATCTTAATAGCATGACTTATATGAATTACAAAAGCTAGAGTGATATGAATGTCTTGCAAAATCCTTGAGAATATCGCAAGATCGAATGATCATATTGAAAGCATGTCAAACATGTATATCATGAAATTCATGTTGAAAATCCTTATCTCCTGTCGTAGTAAAATTTGTCTCTTATCTTTCGACTTGAAAAGGATTTTCATCAAAGTTTCGCATTTACATAATGCTTAATGAGAATAACGATAAGTTCTATGGTTAGAACTTATCAGTTTATGCTTGAATTCAATGGGATGGAATTCAAGTGTTTTTATCTTCTCATAATATGGCATATAGATAGGGGGAGTTATGTTTAACTCCGTCATCAATTGATTGTCATCATCAAAAAAGGGGAGATTGTAGAATCTCGGATTTTGATGATACAATCAATTGATGGGTTAATTGATATAATCCATATTATTTAGTTAAGTGTGCAGGATTAACTATGATAATCAGAAAACACAAAGCAAGAATACCGGAGTCAAGTTCGATGGACGTTTAAGAGTCCGAAGAATCGTCAGAGATGCAGCCGGAACCAACCGAGAAGAAATCGGGAATCTGTCGGAATTTTTGGAAGTTCGCCGAAGAGATCGTTGGAGGTTCACGGAGATCACCGAGAAGGCTCGGCTACTCATTAAAGTCATCACAAGTTCGAGAGCTTGCTTGGAGCCTGTCGGAAGAAGTTCGTCGGAAAGCTCGCCGGAACAAGACTCGACGTTCGCGGTTGAAAAATTGCTTGGGATGTGTTTTGTTATGTAGTTCACTTGTAATTAGGATTAGGATTAAGAGATAATCCTATATCCTGGTTAGGGGCCAACTGGGCCCAAAACTAGACTTAGTTTGGGCAAAATTTGAAGCCCAAACAAGTGAACCGAAGGGTCTGGCGGTGGCACAACCAGACTGGGCGGTTGCACCGCCCAGCACCCGAGAGCTGGGCGGTGGCACCGCCCAGTGCCCGAGAGCTGGGCGGTGGCACCGCCCAGCACTATCAGCGTCTGACACTAACAGGCGGTGGCACCGCCACTGACAGGCGATGGCACCCCCAGCATCGGGAAGCCAACGAGAATTCAAATTTGGAGCCCAAATTTGAATCCTCTTTAGGCCTATAAATACCCCTCAAATCTCAGTCGAGATTATAACTTTTTGAGCAGCAATTGTTTAAGAGAAAGGCCTTAGAAAAGTCTTAGCTAGTCTTGTTTTCAATTTGCTAGTGTTCACCTCCTTCTTTCTTGCTGAAAATCTATAAGAGAGTGAACCGCTTGTAAAAGAGTTGTAAGACGGGTATTCACCCTTCCCTTTCAAGAGATTTGCTAGTGGAAGGTGGGAGCCTCATCGAAGAGGGAGTTCATCACAGATTTGGGAGTCGTGCCGGGTAGCGAAGAGCCGATCTCCCTATATTGCGATAACAACGGGGCGATTGCTCAAGCAAAGGAACCTAGGTCTCATCAGAAATCTAAGCATGTTCTTAGGAGGTTCCACCTTATCAGAGAGATCGTGACCCGAGGAGATGTAGTAGTGGAAAGAGTTCCATTCCAAGATAACATTGCAGATCCACTAACAAAGCAGTTATCTCAAATTTGTTTTGAGCGTCACAGGGGTCTGATGGGGATCAGACACATAGGTGATTGGCTTTAGATCAAGTGGGAGATTGCTAGTCATAGGTGCCCAGCAAGCCAATCACGTGAGTGATGGCACGTGTGACTTAATATAGAATCTTTTTTGCTTATTATATTTTGGCATATATCAATTTATAACTATTGCATAAATGCATACATATATTGTGATGTCCTTGGATTTGTGCAATGGGAATCGGATCATGATGAGATCACGATAGTGAGGTCGATTCACCTTTAAACACATATCCTAAATAATCTCGGTCATAGGTTACTCAAGAGGGATATCGTGATAACCGGACAGACTGGTGTGCTGTATACCCGTCCATATGATGGATGCAGCTGGTCTCATAGCTGCTTGTGTAGGGACACTAGGGATACAATACAGGTGCTCATTGGAGAATGAGTTCACTGATTGATCCGCTTACGGAATGCTGGATGGTTGATGATGCCTTATTGTCAGACAGCGATTCCGTAGTCCTAGTGGTGTATCTGGTCCTTAGACTTGAGACACCAAGGATGTCCTGTATGAGTGCTCCACTCTTTGATACCAGACTTATAGGTTTGACTGTCCCAGATCTAGTACAGCTGGTCATTGGGAGTGGTAGTCGACCTTACGAGGGCTATTGAGTGTCGATAGAGGATCATCCACTCTCGGCATCATGAGAGGAATATCCCATGTGTTCTTGCTCAGACAAATCCCTGGCCAGGGTCATTCGGGTTGAGAGAGAAAGAGTTCTCCGGGAGAATCCGATTAGAGCGAGACTCGAGAAGAAACCGTGTGGGTCTGACAACACCATGCTCGATATACGGTCTTTGGTATATTAGATGGATGAGAGACTATAGGTACACGGTAACTGAGGACAGACAGGTCCAATGGATTGGATTCCCCTGTATCGTCTAGGGACTACGTCGTAGTGGCCTAGTACGTCCGTAGTCGATGAGTCGAGTGAATTATTCCAGAGATAATAATTCACTGAGTTAGAAGGAGTTTTGACAGGTATGATTCACGGCCAGCTTGATATTGGGCCTAGAGGGTCACACACATATGGTAGGCATTGCGATGAATAGAGGTTCGGATATGAGATATCCGACGGAGCCCTTGTCTTATTGGATGCAGATCAAATACCCATTAGGGGAGGACCCATTAGGGTTTGATAGGGGACCTCTATAAATAGGAGGGATTCAGAGCCCCATGGGCTAGAGAGCTTTTGTTTGCCTTTTCCTATTCTCCTCTCCATCTCCACCTCAGAGTAGGTCTGGAGTTTTGAGGAGCGTCGTCGCAACCCTGCTGTGTGGATCACCGCTAGAGAGGAGGACGCTTGACCTCCTTCACCCTCTCCTAAGGATCTGCAAGGAAACAGGGATATACGATCTCCCTAGGTAACACAATATACTCTATACGCAGTTTCATGTTTTGCGAATTTTTGCGTACCAATCTTCGCATGATGACGAACATCTCTTTGGAAATCGGGGATTTTGTTTTTCTTGTTCTTTCGCTGCGCATATGATGTTGCCCCCTAGGATTTCCCAATAGTTTAAACAAACTCCCTCTATCAATATGCCATATTGATAGAATCTTGAATTCAAACTGAATTCAAGTCATTGCAATATTCATCATGAATACTTGCAACACGTCATCATGAACTTATGCATAACATCATACTTCTCTCCCTTTGTTATAAACAAAAAGGAGAAGTCCAACTATTCTTATGTTTGGAATATAGGTTCAACTTATTGCATTAAAAACATAGTATCAAATTTTATCATCATGCAATCTAGCAATTAAAAATGTGCAAGATTATCATGTTTGCTTTTCATGAGATAGTAACTGTTTGCTTCTCTTTAGACTACAAGCTAGCAATTTTTACGATATGCAAGTTTTACTAAATACAAGCTAGCAAAGATTTCAAAAGCTAATGCAAGATAGCTTTCTTGTGTAAGCTCATGATTCTTGCTTCCTTTGCAATGTTTGAGCTCGCAATTTTGCTTTCGTTGCAAAGTGCAAATTTAGCATATTTAGCATCTTGAGATAGGCAAGATAGAACATTTTTATCATCATGCAAGATAGAACATTTTCTTGAGATTACGAGTTAGCAATTATTGGTGATGTTCAAGATAGTAATTTCTTCTCTTTTGAGAAGTGGAATTTTTGCTTTCGTCTTGAATTGTGCAAGCTAGCTATCTCTCCCTTAGTCATTGTCAAAAAGAAGGAAAGACCCATTCTAAAGTAGGGTAGACCCTTTATGTAAATTTCTAAATCATAACAAAGATGAGTAATCATTCTTATTTTAAAATTCCATAATTAGGATAAACCTTGAATTCAAATTAAGGCAATTTTAATCATGATTCACATCATATGCAATACATCACATAAAAAGCATAAGTATTGCATGCATCATTTTAGCAACAAATCGTAGCATTTTATCACGTGGCAAGATATCAGCAAGTAAAATTACGATGCAAGTTCTTGATATCTTAACATGATGCAAACATAGCATACAACAATCATAGCATTTCGATTATCAATTTACCATATATTTCGATGCAAGCTTCTTTTGATATCTTAACATAATTCAAATTCAAATATGGCACTTATAACATCAATTCATATATTTCTCATTCAAATATGACGCTCATAGTATCAATTCATATATTTCTCCCCCTTTGTCATCAACAAAAGGAGAAGTAGCTCTATTTTAAAAGATATGGAAGTTTTTGAACCATGAAGCTAGATTTTCATTACAACATATAAGCACAAAAGCATAGCAAGATTCTTAAGTTCAATCATAGCAATTCAACACTTGCTTCTTGTGTAAGATTGCACTTTGCTTGTCTTTGTATGTTCTAACTAGCAAAAGCTTTCCCCCCTTTATTTTTGTCGAAAAGAAGGGAAGAGTACAAGCTAGCTAGCATTTGCCTTGAGCTAGCAATCTTTCTCCCCCTATGTCATGCCAAAAAGAAGGGAGAAATCAATGGGCAAAAAATTTTAATCATTATACAAGCTATATTATAAAATCATGTCATGATATCAAGAAAATTCAAGAAGGATATGATTCATTCGACAAATCTTTTTAATAGAGCAAAAGAATTATACAACCAAGGATCATGATTAAAATATATCAATATTATAGATCAAGTCATGATTCGTGATTCATCATAAAACAAATTAATTTTCAGTCATTACATAAGGCATTTAAAGAATTTTTGAAACATAGGAGAATGATTAATTTAAGCATACAATGTTTCAATCAAATTTAAGTCATGAATACCAATAATTTCATATTGTGAGTATCAATTCATGAATACCAAAAGATATTATTTGTGATTCTAATTTTACAAGATCAAGATTATGATTTAGATAAAACTCATTCAAATCAAATTGTTAACTTGAAACTCATAATCAAGTCATCAAAATCAATTTCGAGATTCACAAAATATCATGAAATCATTAATCTCGATCAGATGGGAAAAATATTTTTTAAGTGATTCTTTTTCATCTAAGCATACCTTAGTCTTTATATGCCAAATCAAGATAAGCATGAAAGTTCAAGACATAAAGGTAAAATCTTATAAAACAACTCATCAAACAAGATTTTAAACATCTATTTTCAAGCCATATAAAGAGTAAGTCAAGGATTCAATTATCTCATGTCATAAATTCCAACAAGCATCTCAAATTATCAACATCACAGTAAAAAGATATTTCAAAAAGATATATCGATAAGTGACTCATTTGGATCATTTCATTCATTCGGAAGATTCTCCTATTTGGTAAATAAATCTAGGAGAGCAAAATGAATTAAGGGAGATATAACATGATTAAAGCATTGAACATGATTCATATTTAAAATGAGTCTCATGTCATAAGTATGAATCAAGCATTTGTGAAATCCGAAATCATCCTTAAAGTCACATTCAAAAAATTCATACATGACAAGCATATATTTATTGAAAAGTCGATAAGATAGAGGATCGCATTTCGTTTTTATAAATTTCTATTCATGTGATTTGCTTCTTATAAGCATGCCTTTACCTTTAATAAAACAAGTGTCAACATTTAAGACGGAAAGGTAAATTTTATAAAACAAATCATCAAGTATGATTCCATGATAACATTCTTTTAATATCTTAATATTCATCATCAAGTATTATTTCAAAAAGTATGTTCAAGAGAAATCATTAAGACCGAATGCATAATACACTCATTTATTTTCAAAGTATTCATCATGTTTATTTTCATGAGATTCACAAGATTGGTAAAATAAATTCATTAATCTCAATAGGATAGAAAATTCATTTCCATTTCATACAATTGATTTCATATGAGGGTATTCAAGTCTTTTGTAAAAATATGTATCATCATTTAAAATCGAAAAATAAGTTTCGTTATGAAACCGTCAAGACCAAACACATCATGATATCACATATATCATAAAAAAACTATCAAGAAATTCATATATAGATGTACATGCACTATGTCATCTTAATATGTCATGAGAATGTTGTCTTAATTCGTCATAAAAATGATTAGACCAAAAACATGTTAATCTAAAATGAGAGTTTCAAATCAACATTTACTTCAAAAACTCATGCATGACATAAAATCATCAAGATACACATGCATGGATTAATCCTAAACATTATCACATATCATATAATTATCATCTCTAATGTTGTATACATCATTCAACATTTCAAAACATAACATGCATGAAACTTTAGCAATATACTTTTCATGATCAAATTTTTAATTTTTCAAAGATGCTAAAAAGAAAAACAGAATATAATTTTTGAAAAATAATTTTTTATTTCCTATTCCTACTATCTAAATTAAGCACTCATAAAAAATTCAAGTAATTTCAAAATAATTCAAGAGAGTTGAGTTACTTACCTTGTAGTCGAAGCCCGTCAAAGCTCAATTCATCGTTTCACCTTTGAAAGTTCTTGATTCATCCTTGGTTGCCTTCCTCTTCTTTGGCCTCTTCCTCCATTCAAGTTCATTGTTTATTTTAGATTTTTGTTTAATAAACTTATTAAGATTTAATATTTGAAGTTCAAGTTCATCATTGTCCTCATCACTTGAGTCATCGCTCAAGTGGTATTCATTTGTCCGGAGTTCCAAATCCTTCCTATTCTTTGGAAGGTGGTTCAAGTGCTCATCGGGTTCAAAATGTTCCAAAAGTGTCATTTCATAGGCCATTAATGACCCGATTAATTCTTCTAATGGAAAATCATTTAAATTTTTTATCTCATGTATTGCGGATATTTTAGGATCCCACCTTTTTGGAAGGGATCTTAAGATCTTGTTTATGAGATCAAAATTCGAAAAAGATTTATCAAGAACTCTTAGATTATTGACGACATCCGTGGAACGGGTGTACATGTCACCTATAGTCTCGCTTAGTTGCATTTGAAAAAGCTCAAAATCATGTAATAAAATGTTAACTTTCGAGTCTTTGACTCTACTAGTTCCCTAGTGCATGATTTCAAGTGTTCGCTAAATATCAAAAGCCGTTTCGCATGTAGAAATCCGATTGAACTCATTTTTGTCCAAAGTGCAAAATAAGGCATTCATAGCCTCTGCGTTTAAAGAAAAATATTCTTCTCCAAATCCGACCATTCATTCATCGGTTTAGAGGAAAGTTGAAAATCGTTTTCAACAATATTCCACAAATCCAAATTCATAGAAATCAAGAAAACTCTCATTCGAGTTTTCCAATAAGTGTAGTCCAATCCGTTAAACAACGGTGGACGAACAACCGATAAGCCCTCTTGAAAGCCATGAAGAGCCATTTCTCTCGGGTGTAAATCCGAAATGAGAAATACTGGGCTCTAATACCAATTGTTAGGATCAAGAGCACTAAGAGGGAGGGGGGGGGGGGGGGGAGGGTTGAATTAGTGCAGCGAAAAACTTTCGACGATTAAAACTGCATTCGTACGATAAAAGTGATTTTGGTAAGAAAGCTGATTCATAAATCATTTTAACTTGTGATCAAGTAAGATGCAGTTAAAGCAAATATATAGAGGTAGTTTGCGGTTTAAGATAGACAAGAGAATGTAATAGCAAATTGGAATACGACGTTCGTACGATAAAAGCGATTTCGGTATGAAAGCCGATTCGTAAATCACTTTAACTTGTGATCAAGCGAGATGCAATTAAAGCAAAGATATAAAGGCAGTTTGCAGTTATGATGGAAATTAGAATGTAAGCGCAAACTAAAATATGATGTTCGTACGATAAAACTGATTTCCGTCTTAATGTCGATTCAGAAAATACTTAACTATGAAACACGTTCGTAAATGAGCAGAAGGCAGTAAGCTACTGAGGAGGTTTACAGTAAAGATAAGATGCTCAAAGTAAATGCAAATCGAGATTTAGAGTGGTTCGGTCAATCTTGACCTACATCCACTTTTGGCTTCCTCCACCGACGAGGTCACCGACGTCCACTAGAGACCTTCGTTCAATAGGCGAAGGCCAACCCTTTTACAATTTCACTCCTTTAGATGGGCTTAGGAGACAACCCTTATAGAATTTCTCTCCTCTCTTGAAAGCTCAAAACTTGGAAGAAAAGAGGGAGGAGAACTTCAAGACTTTACAACACTTTTGAGCTCTAAAATCACAGAGTAAGATCAAGCTTTCGGTGCCCTTTCATGCAGGAAAGGGTGGGGTATATATAGGCTCCAAACTGGTTTGAATTTGGAGCTCAAAAATGTCATTTTCCGAATTTTCGACATCCTGGCAGTACTACCACCTGACTAGGGTGGTACAACCGCTTGGCAGTTCAACTTCGCAACTCCAATATCCTTAGCACAATACCCGCTCTTCTTGGCTCGATGCCCGAGTCCACGACCCGAAGTCTTCTATCGATACGTCGACCGATCCACCGGCCCGACGTCCAATCTTCTGACATGTTCCTCTAGCACAACATGATTTTTCCTGCTTTAATTGTCTCATCCTGATCGAAGCATCCTGCGTCACTCAAAACGCAGATTAAAACATAAACACAATTATCAATTGGTTTCATCATCAAAATACAAGATTCAATAGAGATGACAATCGAACCAGCGATGACGAGATGGACTATCACAGGGCATGGAGATGCACCATGACACACATAAATCTTTATGTGAGTGATTAGGCCCACTAGCTCGAGCTTAGTCACATTAAGGTGTGGTCCATGATCATCTAGGTGTGATTGCTCAAGTGATGTGTGATTGATTATATACCTACTATATATGTATATATATGTACACGATATATATATATATATATATATATATATATATATATATATATTAAATATGTATATGTGTGACATGTCATATTAGGAGACCAAATCAAAGAAACTCCTCTCTTGACAATATTAAGTTGGTAAACGTGAGGCAATTACATTTGCCCACGTGGCCTTCCATCGTTATAGGTAGGGACCGATTCTCGGTGTAGGTTAAGTTGGTCGAGTCCCTCGAGGCTCACCTATATCGTGATTCGCTATCTTGCCTATGACATGGAGATGTCACCGGTGACCTTGACAATTATTACATTCTAAACCAACCCAATTATAACTAAAACTACTTCGATCTTTACAATTATTACAAAGCATTAATCACATGTTGTCCGGCATGTCATTGATTTATCGGTGCTTCATCCAATCATTCGACGCATCATCCTCTTTGCAGCCTTTTGTATAATCGACATGTTGACCTCTGCAACTCCGATCTCCTTGGCGTAATGTTCACTCTTCTAGGCCTTATGCCCAAACTCATGGCACGAAGTTTTTTATCGACACGTCGACCGATCCTCTAGCTTGATGTCCAATCTTCTGACATGGTCCACTTCGGCCCAACATTGATTCTTCCTACTTTATTTGTCTCTTCATGATCGAAGCTAGTCCTGCGTCTCTCAAAACAAAGATTAAATCATAAATGTTTTCAAATAGTTTCATCATCAAAATCCAAAATTCAACAATAGGAGCCTTGCAAGCCAATCACGTGAGTGATGACACACGTGACTTGACACGAAATCTTTTTGCTTATTATTATTATTTGATATTTTATCACTTTATATAGTCTATTGCATGAATATATTGTGATGTCCATGGATCTGTGCAATGGGAATCAGATTACGATGAGATCACGTTAATGAAATTGATTCGCCTTTAAACACAAATCTTAAATAATCTCAGTCATAGGTTACTCGAGAGGGACATCGAGATAACCGGACAAATTGGTGTTCTATATACCTATCCATATGATGGATGTAATTGGTCTCATAGCTGCTCGTGTAAAGACACTAGGAGTATAGTATAGGTGCTCATTAGAGAATGAGTTCACTTATTGATTCGCTCATCAAATGTTGGATGGTTGATGATGCCTTATTATTAGACAACGATTCCGTCGTCCCAGTAGTGTATCTGGTCCTCAGACTTGAGACATCAAGGATGTCCTGTACGTGTACTCTACTCTTTGATACCAGACTTATAGGTTTGGAGGTTCCAAATCTAGCACAATCGGTCATCGGGAGTGGTAGCCAACCTTACGAGGGCTATTAAGTGTCGATAGAGGATCATCTGCTCTTAGTGTTATGAGAGAAATATTCCATATGTTCTTACTTAGACAAATCCCTAGCCAAGGTCATTTGGATTGAGAGAGAAAGAGATCTCTAGGAGAATCCGATTCAAGTAAGACTCATGTAGAAACTGTATGGGCCTAACAGTACCCTGCTCGGTGTACAATATCTGAGATATTAGATGAATAAGGGATTATAAGTACATAGTAACTGAGGATAGATAGGTCCGAATAATTGGATTCTCTTGTATCATCTACGGCGTAGTGGCCTAGTGCGTCTGGAGTCGATGAGTCAATTGAATTATTATAGAGATAATAATTCACTGTGCTAGAAGGAGTTCTGATTGGTATGAATCACGGCTTGCTCGATATTGGGCTTAGTGGGTCGCACACATATGGTAGGCATTACGACTAGTAGAGGTTCAGATATGAGATATCTATTGGAGCCCCTATCTTATTGGATATCCAATAAGCCCCTAAATTATTGGATCCTATGGATGAGATCCAATAAGAGCTAATAAGAGATTATTGGGTAGAGACCCATTAATCTAATAGGCTTGGGTAGTTGGATGGAGATATAGTACCCAATATGGTAGAATTCATTTGGGTTAAGTTGACAAGGGAGCCTCTATAAAGAGGGAACCAAAGACCCATAGGCTAGAGGTTATTTTTGGCTATCTTCTCCTATTCTCCACTCTCCCTCTCCTCCTCATACTGCAGTCTCTATTTGGGGCATGTGGACAGCAAGAAGGGGCAGCCCCTTCTTGATTGTATGGTGTGCGTGAGGAAGAGTTTTGGGCAACGATTTGAGGAGCATCTTCGCAGCCCCTGCCATGTGGATCACCACTAAAGAGGAGGACAGTTGACCTCTTTCATCCTCTCCCATAGATTTGTTGGTTTTCAGGGATATACGATCTCCCTAGATAATTCTCTTACGCATAGTTTTTTGGTTTTACGGGTTTTTGCGCATTAACTTTTGCACGACGATGAAACCTTCTTTTCAATGGGATTTCTGGGATTTTGTTTTTCTATTCTTCAACTGGGCATATGATGTCGCCCCAGATTTCTGATAGAACCCCAAAAGAATTCTATATAGATTGATCTTTGAGGGGGATCAATCCTTGGAACGCTATAGGAGTTCTACCCTCCTAGAAGTCGATCATATGGCTACAATTGTAGATAGATCTTGTTTCCCAAGTGATAAAAGCTACATGCTTATATAGGGCTCCAAACCCTAGCCCAAGAGGCTGCTTCCTAACTGAGTTACCCCTTTTGCCCTTAACCCTAGCCGACCGACCAAGTAAAAAAGGCGGGGGGGGGTAAATGCAATGACTAGGAAGACCAAAGTGTTGAATCTCATATTTTGATGATGAAATCAATTGGTAAATTGTTTGATCTAATCTATATGTTGAGATAAGTATGTAGGATTAACTATGATAGTAGTAAGGCATAAAGCAAATATTGGGCTGGAGTAAAAAATCGGACGATACATCAAAGATTTGGACGCCGAGAGTTCGTCGGGAGCTCATCGAGAGTTTGTTGAGAGTTCATTAAGAGTTCGTCGAGAGTTTGCCAAAAATTCACCGAGAAGTTTGTCAAAAAATTACCGAAAGAACAATCGATATACCGAACAAAGATTGTATATTTAAATGTCTTAATTATCATAGTTAGACCTTAAGTTGAGTTAAGATTGGGTGGTAATCCCACTAACTCAGTTAGGGGCCAATTGGGCCCTTAATAGGGTTGAACTGGGCCGGCTGAATAGCCCATTCAGCACTTGAAATCATGACCGATGGTGGCATCGCCTAGTGACTCAGTCTCCCAAGTAGTCTAGGCAGTGGTACCGTCGGTAGTTAATGTTGCCAAGCGATGGTACCGCCCTTGTCAAGCGGTGGTACCGCTAGTAGTTAATGTTGCCAATCGGTGGTACCACCCCTGTTAGGGGGTGGTACCACTAGAGCTCGATCTTTAAGCTTTGTCAAGCGGTGGTATCGCCCAGACTGAGTGATCGTATCGCTTAGTGTCAGAGTATCAGGCGATGGTACCGCCCAATAATGGTGGTTGTACCACCAGTACCTCGAAATCCGGGGATATGATATTTTTTTGCTCTAATTTTGAAGCCATTGCGGCCTATAAATACCCCACCCTTTTCTGCCTGAAAGGAAATGAAAGTGTGAAAAATATCTTGAAGTCTTGGGGTGTTAAAAGTATTGTAAAAGTGCTAAAAGTCCTCCTCCTCCCTTTCTAGTATTGTGATCATTCAAGAGAGGTGTAAGCCTTGTAAGGGCTATCTCCTAAACCCATGAAAGGAAGACCATTAGTGAACGTCGGTGACCTCGACGGAGGAGGAATCAAAAGTGGATGTAGGTCACAATGACCGAACCACTATAAATTTTGATGTGCTCATTTCCATTCTACTTTTTACTACTGCTATTACTTTCTAAGTTAACTGCTAGTTCATTTACTCTAAAGTCAAGCATTTTTTGAAATTGATTTTCAACGAACAAATATCTTACAAAATCGATGATTTTTCTACTACACTAATTCACCCCCCCTCTTAGTGCTACCCTTGATCCTGACAATTGGTATCCGAGCAAAGTCACTCTCGTTTGGTTTGAGACCCAAGAGAGATGGCATTTGCCAACAACTAAGAGGGTCATTCAATTATACATCCACCCATGTTCAATGAGACGGATTACACATATTGGAAGACTAGAATGAGGATTTTTCTAATTTCTATGGATTTTGAGTTATGGAATACTGTGGAAAATGGCTTTCCAAAGTATTCTATATTGAATCTCATATTTTAATGATAAAACCAATTGATAAGTGTTTATGATTTGATTTAGGTTTTTAGTGACGCAGGATGCTTCGATCAGGATGAGACAATTAAAGCAAGAAGAATCATGTTGGGCTGGTGGAACATGTCAGAAGATTGGACGTTGAGCCAGAGGATCGGTCGACGTATCGATAGAAGGGTTCGGGCCATGGATTCGAGCATCAAGCCAAGAAAAATAGATATTGCACCAAGGATATCAGATCGGAGTTGTAGAGTCAACTAGCCGATTGGGCAATAGGCCGCAAGAGAGGACGATGCATCGAAGAATCGGATGAAGCGTCGATGGACCAATGACATGCCGGATAACATGATTCAAGCTTAGTAATAATTGCCTAGATCGAAGTATGTTTTTACATATGTAGGATTAACTACGATAGCAAGGCATGAAGCAAAATGAAGTCCCGGAGTCAAGGATGCGATTTCATTGGGAGTTCGAGAGTTCGTTGAAAGTCCAAACGTTCGTCGGATGTTCTGCAGGAACCAGTCGAGAAGTCCTAGAACTTGCCAAAAGAAGCTCGTCGGAACTCGCCAAGAAGATCGTTGTGAAGTCTAGGAGCTTGCCGGAAGTCCATTGGAACATTATCCGGAGATCGTCGGAAGATCGCCGAAAGCTCGACGGAAGAAACCAATACCTAGGGACTTGTTTAGCTTAAGTATGCCTTAGATTTCATAGTCAGCACATAATTGGGATTGGATTTGGGTCAACCCTATTATGGGCCAATTGGGCCCATGTAATGATTGTGTGGGGCCCAATGAGAGGCCCAAATAGTAACCTAAGAAGTGGCATCGTTATGGCACAGTCTTCGAGACTGTGTCAAGCAGTGGTACCACCAGTCTGGGTGGTGGTACCGCTTAGTGGCCCAGTGCTAGGCAGTGGTACTGCCCAATGTACTGTCAGTGTCAGACTAACACTAGCGGTGGTACCGCTCGGACCTAGGAAACCCGGGATGAGATATTTCTAGGCTCCAAGTTTGAATCAACTTGAAGCCTATAAATACCCCTCTTATCCCTGGTTAACAAACACAAGCATAGAGAGTTTTAAAGTAAGAAAATGTTGTAAAAATCACTTGAGAAATCCCTCCTCTAGCTTAAACTTAGAATTCTGTTTAAAGAGGAGTGTGTGTGCTTGTAAGGGTTGTCTCCTAAACCTAATAAAAAGAGAAGAGGGGTGTAAAAAGGAGGTTGATCTTCACCTATTAAAGGAAGATCGATAGTGGATGCCGGTGGCCTCGACGGAAGAGGAATCAACGGAGTGAATGTAGGTCATGACAACTGAACCACTGTAAAATTGACGTGTTCTCTGGTTTGTATTTCTATTTGTGTAATTTATCTTTACTGCAAACCTCCTTGTTTACTACGCATACTCTCTTCCATACGCTTTCAAAGTTATTACCTTTATGAAACGGTTTTTCGTTGGAAATTGTTTTTATCGAACAAAGTTTTAATCGAGACTTAATCTTTCTGTTACACTAATTCACCCCCCCCCCTCTTAGTGCCTTAGTGCCAACTCTTTTCCTAACATTCTCTTCCAATGAACAATTGTAATGAGTTGGAGAAGAAGACTTTCGCTTTAAATACCAAGGCTTTGAGTGTCTGAGTTCAATCGAGTGTCTATTTGTAAAATGACTTTTGATATTTGGTACACACTCGAAATCACTTACGAAGGTATTAGTAGAGTAAAGGTATTGAAGATAAATCTTTTAGTTCATACTTATGAGTTGTTTCGAATGAAGCCAAGCGAAACTATTGTTGACATGTACACCCATTTTACGGATATCGTCAATAGTTTAAAAGCTCTTGGCAAATGTTTTTCAAACTTTGAACTTGTTAATAAAATCTTGAGATCCCTTCCAAAGAGTTGGGACCCTAAAGTAATGATCATTCAAGAGGACATGGATTTAAATAACTTTCCTCTCGAAGAATTTATTGGGTCACTAATGACCTATGAGATGACTTGCAACGCTCATGAAGAGCATGAGAACAACCTTCCAAAGAATAGGAAGGATATGACACTAAGAACTCATGAAGACCACTTGAAAGAAAGTTCAAGTGATGAGGACTATGATGATGACTCGGTACTCTTAACAAATAGGTTAAAAAAATTCATAAAAATGAATATATTTAGAAATGACATAAAAAATAAACTTGAACCCAAGAAAAAATAAGTTATATGCTTATGAATACAAGAAGCTGGGACATTTCAAAAGCGAATATCCCCAAGTAAAGAAGAAGCAACCAAAAAAGAAGAAAGCACTTAAAACAACTTGGGATGACTCAAGTGCATTCGAAGAAGAGGAGCCAACTAAAAAAGAGCAAGTTGCTCACTACGCACTGTTAACTATCGGAGATGAGATAAGTAGTTCATTAGATGCAAATTTATCTTTCAATAAGCTTAAAAAGGAAAATTTGTAACTACATGAAACCTTAGAGAAATTTGAAGTTGGTAGCAAGTCCTTGAAAGTGATCCTTGCTAATAATGGTCACATTCATAGAAGAGGCAGAATCAGATTTGTGAGTAGCTCTCACCAAAATCCAACCACCTTTGTTAAAAAGCCCTACCTTGCATGTATCACTCCGCACCAAATGCAACTTTTGTTATAAACTCGGACATATTACTTATAAATGTCTGTTTAAGAGATGTAGTCCACACAAATTGATTTGGATTCCTAAAGGAACCGTAAAGAACTCCATGCAAAATGATAAGTTAAGTCGATCGATTTTGGAGGCACCCAAGGTCAAATGGGTACCTAAAAATCATCCTTTTTTGTAGAAATATTTACTATCACAAGCTAGGAGCAAGAGATAGTAACTTGATAGTGGATGCTCAAGGCACATGACCAGAGATCCATCTTAATTCTCTAAGCTCACAAGCCTAGACGAAGGTTATGTCACATTCGGAGACAACAATAAGGGTAAAATCGTTGGCAAAGGAACCATAGGTAACAAATCCAACTTTTTGATTGAAGATGTGTTGTTGGTTGATGGCTTAAAACATAATCTTTTGAGTATTAGTCAATTGTGTGATAAAGGATACATCATTAGATTTGAATCCAATGCTTGCATTATTGAAAAACAACACAAAAATACATATATGATTGCCCTAAAATAAAATAATATATACACTATCGACATTGATGATCTTTGTAATGAAATGTGTTTTTCGGTTTTGAATGACGATGCTTGGCTTTGGCATTGGAGATTAGGTCATGTTAGTATGAAACTAATCTCTCAAATCTCATCTAAAGAACTTGTAAGAGGTATTTCTAATATTAAGTTTGTTAAAAATAATATATGTGATGCATATCAATTAGAAAAATAAATAAAAGATAGTTTCAAACCAAAGAATCAAATAAGCACCTTTAGACCATTGCAATTGATCCATATGGATTTATTTGGACCAATTGATACATCGCCTAGGAGGTAGCAAATACGCATTTGTAATTGTGGATAATTATAGTAGATACACTTAGGCATACTTCTTGGCATACAAAAGTGATTGCTTTAGGTATTTTTCTAAGTTTTGTAAACTTGTTCAAAATGAAAAAGGCTTTATGATTTTATCAATTCGGAATGATCATGTCACGCCCCAACAATAATCCATAATATTATAATTCAACAATACATTCCAAGATCCAATCACACATTTGAGGAAACTGAGAAAACATTCAAGTCAATCATATCCATAATTCCCCAATTCATAAAACCAGTGTTGTAATTTAAAATCATATACCGTGTTACTTGATGAATCTTAAAATCTGAAACCAACTCACCCAAATAAGAACCACCTCATAAATCCATAAGTGTGAGGAGATTCTATACAATCACAAAAACCAATATTTACTATATGTTCATATCATTACACAAATTAACTTAACACTCCAAAATCCTAAACATGAGAGGTTCTTTAAACTTTTACAAAACTCATAAGTTCATATTTACCATCAACATTTCATTAAATACCAAGTGTCCTTATACAGCAAAAACATATCATTCACTAAAGGTTTGCCCAAAGTCTTCTAGCTTTCCACTATCATAGCTTAATTTAAACATTCTAGTGAGTGACAAGCTATCCTGAAAAATTTATATAGTAATGGGGTGAGCACATAGAGCTCGGCAAGCGACTAACATATCAATGACGAAAAAGGATAGTTTCAAAGCAAATAAGGTACCAAATGCAAGGCAAGGATACAAGAGTTCATAGATAGTCACTCAACGAATGCAGAATTACAATGTTATTTCATTCGAAGCATGTTTTGTTCATAACAATGGAATAAAGATTAGTTGGAGCAAATCATTGATGTAATGAAACATTTCAAAACATATCAATAGCAGATGAAATGATTCGGAACATATCAATGGCATATAAAGTATTTCGAAGTATATTGATGGCACAAAAAGTATTTCAGAGCATATCAATGGTGGATGAAACTTTTCGGAATATATCAATGGCAGATGAAATTCTTCGAAACATATCAATGGCATGTGAAGCAGTTCGGAGTATATCGATTGCATAAGAAGCATTTCGGAGCATATCAATGTCGGATGAAATATTTCGGAACATATCAATGGCAGATGAAATACTTTGGAACATATCACTGACATGTGAAGCATTTCGGAGCATATCAAAGAATAAATACGAAACAGAAGCTCAAACATCGCATTTGACATTGCACACATTTCATTCTTATCCAAAGCATATATAGAAGCCAATAACCAAAGCTCTAGATATCATACCAAACATATATAGGGTGATGTGAGATTCCAAACATAATATGGTCCATCCATTTCTAAATGACCACCAAACATAATTTAGAGTATCGCGGACTTTAGGCATATACCCTATACCATTTTTGCTAAAAGTCTAGATAATTCCTTTATCATTTACTATTTGTAGCAAAGGTTCAAATAATCCCACAAACACCAGAGTACAAAAGAATATTATGAACAATAAATTAGGACATATCGGAAACACATACGGAATAACGGAATGCATGTGGCTACACGTAATATTGCGATACAAACATAAACTTTATATAATAGATTCAAAATAATTAAAGGACAAAAGTATAGGATTTCAAAGCAATACCACAGCAGCAACCTCTTCCTCCTCCGCTTCTCTTCTTCCTCTCCTTCCCTTCTTCCTTCCTCTTCCTCTTTCCCTGCCACAACTGCCACAGCCGCAACGTCAGC
The DNA here is from genome assembly GCA_900464855.2 of Musa schizocarpa. Taxonomy (NCBI): domain Eukaryota; kingdom Viridiplantae; phylum Streptophyta; class Magnoliopsida; order Zingiberales; family Musaceae; genus Musa; species Musa schizocarpa. Next base: position 21,232,472 of record LS990921.1, read on the forward strand.
TCTCCTTCCTCTCTTCTACCTCACCTTCTTTTCTTCCACTCCTTCTCTTCCAGCTGCAGCTGCCACTGCCGCAGCCCCAGCCTCTTCTTCTTTCCCTTCTCTTCTTCTCTTCTTCTTCCCCTTTCCTCCCCGACGCACAGAGCCTCCTCTCCTCTGTTTCCTCCAGCGGGAAACAGAGGTGCCGCAGCCACCTCTTCCCTCCTCTTCTTCTCTTCTTCTCCACTTCTTCCCTTCTCCTCCCCAACGCCACACACATCCTCTCTGTTTCCTCCTGCGGGAAACAAAGGTGTTGCAGCCCTAGCTGCTGCCACCTCTCTCTCCTCTCCATCTTCCCTCTCTTCTTCTTCTTCTTCTTTTCTTCTTCTTCTTTTCTTCCTCTTCTTCTCTTTTCTTCCCTTCTCCTTCTCGACGCCCCACACCTCCTCGCTACAGCCTTTGCCGCAGCCACTCGTCCTCTTTTATTTCTTCTTCCCTTTCTTCTCCCTCTTCTTCTTCTTCTCTTCTTCTCCCCAACTCCCCACAGCTTCTCTCTCTGTGAGCGTGGGAAACAAAGAGCGTGGGAGGCGATGGGGTAAAACCGCCATCGTTTCGCCCCTTTTTTTTTTGTTTTATTTTTATTTTTATTTTTCAACCATATTAGTCGTTGAAATTTCTATATTTACATATAGATCTTTATAAATAATCTTTTTTTTTATAAAAAATATATTAAGTGTCATCAATAAAACAAACTTAGGTGTCACCATTATATTATCTAGTAACGCATATCCATCAATTTTTTTTAAACCTAATATGTATCTTTCATAAATCATATCACATTTTTAATATTTACATTTAGATCCCTATATTACAAATAATCCCTTACAAAATTTTAAAAAAATGAGGGATGTTACATATCACGGTGGCGAATTTCAAAACTATGATTTCCAAAATTTTTGTAAATCTAATGGATACAACAATAATTTCTCTACTATGAGAAATCCTCAACAAAATAGAGTAGTAGAAAGAAAAGATAAAAATTTACAAGAAATGACAAGAATCATTTTGAACGAACATAACCTACCCAAATATTTTTGGGCCGAAGCCGTTAATACAACATGCTATGCCATGAATAGGGTTCTAGTAAAACCATTACTTTCTAAAACTCCTTATGAATTATGAAATAACAAAAAACCTAATATTTCATATTTTAAAGTTTTCGGTTGTAAATGTTTTATCTTAAATGAAAAGGATGACTTAGGCAAGTTTGATGAAAAATCTGATGAAGGGATTTTTCTTGCCTACTCTTCCATTTCTAAAGCCTTTTGTGTATTTAACAAAAGAACTTTTGTTATAGAAGAGTCTATTCATGTTGTCTTTAATAAAGTTTTCGAATTTAAGAAAATTGAGTTTGATAATGATCTCAATTTTGATGTTTTGAATTTAAGGTATCATGAGCTTAACTTGCTATTTACAATCGATATCATGCCTCGGAATGATGAATTGTTATCTTTTATAAAAAATTATCATCTTGCTAAATTTCATATTTGAAATTCGTATCATACTTAAAAATGATGATTGTCTATAATTATTAGACTTGAAAATGGATGTCGAGCCTTGACATCATTTTTTATTGATAAATATTTGGTATTATATTTTGAATTGATAAATCATGATAAGTATCATAATGTGCATGTTTGATAAGTTTAAATAAATATAACTTATCATGATGCTTAAATTCAAGAATATCTTTTCTCAAGTATAGCATATAGATTGAAGGAGTTAAGGTTAACTCCATCATCAATTGATTGTCATCATCAAAAAAAGGGAGATTGTTGAATCTCAGATTTTAATGATGAAATCAATTGGTAAATTGTTTGATCTAATCTATGATAGTAGTAAGGCATAAATCATATATTTGGCTGGAGTCAAAGATCAGACGATATGTCAAAGATTCAGACGATGTGCCGGAAGTTTGTCGGAAGCTCGCCGAGAGTTCGTCGGGAGCTCGCTGAGAGTTCGTCAGGAGTTCGTTGAGAGTTTGTCAGAAGTTTGCCAGAAGTTCGTCAAGAAGTTTGTTGGAAGATCGCCAAAAGAACAATCAACATACTAGATAGAGATTGCTTGTTTAAATATCTTAATTATCGTAGTTAGACCTTATGTTGAGTTAGGATTGGAAAGTAATCCTACTAACTCAGTTAGGGGCCAAATGGGCCCTTAACAGGACTGAACTAGGCCAGTTGAATAGCCCATTGAGCACCTAAAGTCACGACCGACGGTAGCACCGCCTGGTGACTCAGTCTCCTAAGTGGTTTGGGCTATAGTACCACCCAGACTGGGCAGTAGTACCGCCAGTAGTTAATGTTACCAGGTGATGGTACCACTAGAGCTCGTTCTCCGATCTCTATCAAGCGGTCATACCGCCCAGACTGAGCGATGGTAATATGTTAGGACTCTAGCTAGGAGAGTCCTAATAGAATTTTATTGAAAGGGGCATTCATGTAAAACCTACCTAGCCAACCCCTATTAAAGATGTGAAGAGGCCGGCTAGGGTTAGGATTAGTTGGGAGGTTGCTTTTTAAAGTAGGAGTTGGTTAGAAGTAGGAGTCTTGAGTATGAGTCCTATTAGGAGTTGGGGTTTAGAAGCCCTATAAATAGTCATGTATTCATTCTCTTCTAATAAGGAATAGATGAATCTTCTTAGCAGCCTTTGAGTAGTAACTTGGAGGAAGGAACCCCTATAGAGTTCTAAGGAGGCTGATCCCCTAAAAGGATCAACCCCAAGCTTAGAATCCGCTAGGGTTCTATCATATCGTCTAGTGTTAGAGTATCAGGCGATGGTACCGCCCAATAATGGTGGTGGTACTATCAGTACCCCGAAATTCAGGGATATGATACTTTTTTGCTCCAATTTTGAACCTATTGGGGCTTATAAATACCCCACCATTTTCTGCATGAAAGGGAACGAAAGTGTGAAAAATATCTTGAAGTCTTAGGGAGTTAAAATTGTTGTAAAAGTGCTAAAAGTCCTCCTCCTCCCTTTCTGGTGTTGTGATCATTCAAGAGAGGTATGAGTCTTGTAAGGGCTATCTCCTAAACCTACGAAAATGAGAAAGTACTGTAAAGAGGGTGGTTGGTCTTCGCCCATTGATGGAAGACCATTAGTGGACGCCGATGACCTCGACGGAGGAGGAATTAAAAGTGAATGTAGGTCATAATGACTGACCACTATAAATTCTGGTATGCTCATTTTCATTATGCTTTTTACTACTACTATTACTTTCTAAGTTAACTGCTAGTTCATTTTCTCTAAAGTCAAGCACTTTCCGAAATTGGGTTTCAATGAACAAATATCTTACAAAATCGATGATTTTTTTATTGCACTAATTCACTCGCCCCCCTCTTAGTGCCACTCTTAATCCTAACACGAAGGCCCAAATATAAACCCTAGCCACTCTTCTTTATAGGATAGAAGTGGCTAGGTGGGGTTTATTATAATCTCACAGGATTTTTTTTAGTTGCTTCTTAGTTGAGTAGGGCCTAACCCTGCTAGGGTCCTATCAAGCCCGCCCTCTCCAAATCAGTCTTGTCCTTACAGCTGAGGTAACATTAACTCAAGGAACTGGGTCTTCAGCTCCTCATATGATTCCCATGTGGTGTCTTCGAGTGGTAAATTATTCCAATGCCCTAGTACTTCAGTAAAAGGATGTTGGCGATACATCATAATTTTACGGTCAAGGATAGCTTGTGGTTGGGCTTGAATATCTCCATCATTAGTGGTGTTTATCAGTTGGATCTGGGGTGACTCGTGTTCTCCCAACTTAAGCTTTAGGCATGACACGTGAAAGACATGGTGAATTTTGACATCCTTAAGCAATATAAGTCTATATGTCATAGCTCCAATACTCTCTGTGATTTGATAGAGCCCATAAAAATATGGGGATAGCTTTATGGAGGCTCGTGTGTTGATGAAGAGTTGCTTGTATGGTTATAGGCGAAGATAAACCCAATCTCCTACTGAAAACTATCTTTCGCTTCGTCGTGTGTTAGCTTGCTACTTCATTCTAGCTTGAGTAGCAAAGAGATTATCCTTTAGCAACTATAGGAGTTTGTTCCTGTCAATTAAATCTTAGTCGACCTAATCTACCTTGGCCGAGCCAATTACATACTTTGGAATCACAAGGGCCGGCTGACTATACAGTGCTTCATATGAGGCACATTTTGTAGATGAATGATATGTAGTATTAAACCACTAATCAGCCCAAGGAAGTCATTTCACCCACTCCTCTGGTCGGTCACTAGTGAAACACCTATTCACCACCTTTGTTTAACTGTTAGTTTGTGGACGATATGTTGTGCTCATCTTGAGTTTGATGCCCTATAATTGAAATAACTTGGTCCAAAATTTACTGGTGAAGATCTTATCATGATCACTTATAATGGACCTTGGCATCCAATTTAGTTTAACAATATTTTCTATGAAAATCTAAGCAATACTAGTAGTGGTGTGGGGATTTCGCACAGCACAAAAATGAGCATATTTCGTAAGTCAATCAACCACCACGAGGATTATACTTTTAATTTTGAAAGGTGACAGCCATTCGATAAAGTCTATGGTGATGTCAGTCCACACCGAGTCCGGTATGGGTAGTGGTTGTAGCTTCCCTAGACTCGCCATTATTTCACCCTTTTATTGTTGACATACATCACATTGTGCCATATATTCAGAAATAATTATTTTCATCACTCTCTAATAAAAATTTTGCTTCACTTTTTTTTGTAGGTTTTTAGAAATCTGGAGTGCCCTATTGAAGGTGTGGAGTGCATTTCGTACAGGATGTTTTTGATGCAAGAGGAGTTGGGTATAAGCACAATGCGACCTTTGTAGCGTAGATCCCTTGAATCTTAAATGTAGTAGGTTAATGCGACAATGTGCTTGATCTCTGAATCCTTCTTCCATTCCTCCCTAATATCCTCGAGGAAGCCAGTGATAGGAAGGGAGATGACTAAAAATTTAGCTTGCTCAAGTAGTTGTGAGAGTGCATCTGCAACAACGTTTTCTTTCCATTTTTTGTAAATAATTTCATAATCAAATCCTAGAAGTTTGGTGACTCATTTTTGCTGCTTAAGGGATGATATCTTCAGCTCCAAAAAGTACTTGAGGGTTCTATTGTCAGTTTTAATTTGAAATCATCTGCCGATCAAGTAGGGTCTCCACCTCGTTATTGCGTGCACAATGGTGAGCATCTCCTTATCATATATTGATATTTTTTTATGGGATGGAGACAATGCCTTGCTAGTGTATATGAGTGGTCAACCATCTTGCATGAGAATGGCTCCAATTCTGACTCTAGATACGTCGGCCTCAATGATGAAGGGTCGGTTGAAATCTGGTAGCTAGCACCGGCGTCGTCGTCATGGCTGTCTTAAGTTCGTCGAAGGCAGCGGAGGCTTTGTCTGACCATTGGAAGGTGTCTTTTTTCTGTAGAAAATTGAGGAGTGCACTGATCCTCCCATAGTCCTTCACAAATTTTCAATAGTAGCTCATTAGTCCAAAGAACCCATGCAGTAATTACACATCAAGCCTAGGAGGTAGCAAATACGCATTTGTCATCGTGGATAATTATACTAGATACACATGGACTTACTTTTTAGTACACAAAAGTGACTGCTTTAGGTATTTTTCTAAGTTTTGTAAACTTGTTCAAAATGAAAAGGGTTTTATGATTTCATCAATTCGAAGTGATCACGATAGTGAATTTTAAAACCGTGATTTCCAAGAATTTTATGAATCTAATAGATACAACCATAACTTCTCTACTCTAAGAAATCCTCAACAAAATGGAGTAGTAGAAAGAAAAAATAGAAACTTATAAGAAATGGCTAGAACCATGTTAAACGAATATAGCCTACCCAAATATTTTTGGGCCAAAGCCGTAAATACGGAATGCTATGTCATGAATAGAGTTCTAATAAGACCATTACTCGCCAAAACTTCTTACGAGTTGTGGAATAACAAAAACCCAATGTTTCATATTTTAAAGTTTTTAGGTGTAAGTGTTTTATATTAAATGAAAAAGATGCCTTAGGAAAATTTGATGCAAAATCCGATGAAGGGATTTTTCTTGGTTATTCTTCCATTTCTAAATTATTCTTAACAAAAGAACTTTGATTATAAAAGAGTTTATTCATGTTGTTTTCAATAAAGTTTCTAAAGTTAAGAAAAATGATTTTGATGATGATGTTAATTTTGATGCTTTGAATTTAAATGAAACCCCTTCTCCATCTAGCAACTTGGATGCATCTTCTTCTGAAACATCCTTACCCAAGAGTATATAGATGATCATCCTAAGGAGCTAATCATAGGAGACACATCAAAAGGGGTTTAAACTCATTCTTCTCTTAAGAATTTTTGTGCGAATGCCGCTTTTCTCTCCCAAATTGAACCTAAATGTATTGACGATGCCTTGAAAGATGATTCATGGGTCATCGCAATGCAAGAAGAGTTGAATCAATTTGAGAGAAATGAGGTGTGGAAGCTTGTTTCTAGACCAAATGACCATTTAGTTATTGGTACTAAATGGGTCTTTAGAAACAAGCAAGATGAATTTGATATCGTGGTTCGAAACAAGGCTAGATTAGTCGCTAAGGGTTTCAACCAAGAAGAAGGTATTGATTATGAAGAAACTTTCGCTCCTGTGGCACGATTAGAAGCCATAAGGATGCTCCTTGCCTATGCTAATAGTAACCATTTTAAGTTGTTTCAAATGGATGTTAAAAGTACTTTTCTTAATGACTTTATTTCCGAAGAAGTTTATGTTGAACAACCTCCCGGATTTGAGAATGATAATCTCCCTAATCATGTGTTTAAATTGACTAAAGCTCCCTATGGATTGAAACAAGCCCCAAGGGCTTGGTATGAGAGACTTAGCTTATTTTTTATCGAAAATAATTTCTCTAAAGGTAAGGTCGATACTACATTGTTTATCAAAAATTTTAAAAATAATTTTCTTATTGTTCAAATTTATGTTGATGATATTATTTTCGGTTCTACGAATGAATCTCTATGTGAATCATTTGCTAAAAGTATTAGTCTTAAATTTGAAATGAGTTTGATAGGTGAATTAACTTTCTTTTTAGGCTTGCAAATCAAACAACTAAGTAATGATATTTTTCTTAGCAAAACAAATATGCTTTAGATTTGCTAAAAATGTTTAATATGGATAGCTCAAAGGCTATCAATACTCCCATGAATGCCTCCACCAAGTTAGACATTGATAAAAGTGGAGAAAGCTTTGATCAAAAAGCTATAGGGGTATGATAGAAAGTTTACTATACCTCACCGCAACTAAACCGGATATCATGTTTAGTATAGGAGTTTGTGATAGGTTTCAATCTAATCCTAAGATATCTTAAATGTACCACTAATATAGGATTATGGTATCCAAAATCTGAGAACTTTGAACTAATTATTTATGCTGATGCAGATTTTGCACGATGTAGAATAGAGAGAAAAAGCACATCCAGAATATGTCAATTTATAAGACACGCACTTGTCTCTTAATCTTCCAAGAAACAAAACTCGGTTGCACTATCTACAACCGAAGCTGAGTACATTGCAGCTAGTGTATATTATGCACAAGTTGTGGATGAAAAACACTTTAGAGGATTATAAGATTCATCTTAAAAACATTCCAATAAAATGTGATAACACAAGTATAATATGTTTAATAAAAAATCTCATTCAACACTCTAGAATTAAACATATTGATATTAGGCATCAATTTATATGAGATCATGTTAACAATCATGATGTAATCTTAGAGTTTATTGATACGAAACATCAATTAGCTGATATTATGACAAAGCCTTTAAGTGAAGAACAATTTAATTTTATTAGAAGAGAATTAGGAATGTTAATTTGTCTGAATGCATGAATTTAATGTATATCTTTTCCGAACTATTTTTCTCTTAATGTATTTTATGAATGGAGCTTTCATGAATTTATTTTTTATGTGTATTTTATGTGTATATCTTTTGTCCGATCTTAGCGAGTTCCAACAAGCTTCTTCGACAAGCTCCGATCTTTCTCGGCAAGCTTTGCGAACTTCCCACGAAGCTTCCGGTGAGCTTCTGAAAAACCCTTCGGCAAGCTCCCTACTCATTCTCGGCTAGTTCCGGCAGCATTCCCGACGAACCTTCGGACTTCCGTCGAACTCTCGAACTCCCAATGAATCCTTCGCGCTTGACTCTGACAATTTGTTTCGCTTTATGTCTTTGTCATTATCGTAGTTATTCCTACACACACAAACTAAAACTCTACTCTGATCTAGACAATTATTACAACGCAAATTGACATTCTGTTGCCCGGCACGTCATTGGTTGGCGCTTCGTCCAATTCTTCAGTGCATCGTCCTCTCTTACGGCTTATTGCCCAATCGTCGGTTGACCTCCGCAACCCCGATATCCTTGGCGCAATTCCGCTCTCCTTGGCCCGATGCCCGACATCCGAAGCCTTCTACTGTCCAATATCCGACATAATCTCCTCCGGTGCAACGTCAATTCCTCCTGCGTCAACTGTCTAATCCTAATCGAGTAGACCTACATCACTCAAAATGCAGTTAAACATCTAAACACAATCAATTAGTTTCATCATCAAAATCCGAGATTCAACAATCTCCCCCTTTTTGATGATGACAACTAATTGATGACTAACGGAGTTAACCTTAACTCCCTGGAGTTTAACCAAACTCCCCCTATCAATATACCATTGATAGAACACTTTGATTATCCCAAATCCAAGTAACATTCATTACATGTTATGAAAAACATTTAAACCATCATGCAAATATATAAAATATTCAATTCAATGCATGAAGTCATCAATATACTTCTCCCCCTATGTCATCAACAAAAAGGAGAAGTAGCTCTAGTTATTTTAAAAGATATGCAAGATTTTGCAACATGAAGCTAGATTTTGATCACAACATATAAGCACAAAAGCATAGCAAGATTCTTAAGTTCAATCATGGTAATTCAACACTTGAATTTTTGTGCAAGATTGCATTTTGCTTTTCTTTGCAAGTAACAATATTTATGATGTTTGATATAGCAAATTTCTTCATTACAATGATAGAGCTAGCAAATTCTTCATTCAAGTGCGCAAGCTAGCAATAACTTTCTCCCCCTTTGTCAATGTCAAAAAGAAGGAGAGGAACCAATGATTTAGACTTTTACATCAACTTTGCATCAATCAATATTTCAATCATCACATGATGCATACAAGACAATAATGCAAAGAAATCATTTCATGACGGATATCAATGTGAAAATTCACCAAGGATCACATGATACAATCGCAAATCATGATATCATTATGCGATACATCATGAGATGATAATTTATCATATCAATGAAAGATATCAATTGTTGAACATAATAGTCTCAAGAATTTTAATTTGCGATACATGTGATACATTGCGATACACTAAAAAATTTAATACGATGCTTTTAAGGATATTAACCTATTTTTGATACAAAGCATGGCAAGAGCAATTTTGTTGCAAGTTTTCTAAGTTTTGCACTTTTTGCTTCTTTCCATAGGCAAGATCTTTTTTCTCTTTTTGAGAAGTGCAAGCTTGCAAGTTTTACTTCCTTAGCATGCTAGGTAGTTTAGTTTCATTTTCAATGCACAAGCTAGCAAAACCTTCTCCCCCTTTATCAAAGTCAAAAAGAAAGGGATGACTCAATGGCTAAAAATTTCAACCATTCAACAAGCTAAATATGCAAAGAATTCATGAAATATATCAATAAGGATCAATTCATGAATACCAAAGATATGATTCATGGTTCATTAAAATTCTTCTTAACAAGTTCATGATCAAGATTCATATAATTCATAATAAAGCAAATTGATGTACAATCATCACATAAGGCATACAAGGTAAAGAAATCTTGTTATTTCTATATTATGAAATATATGATATCAAGGCTCATGATTCATTTGAAAAGATATAGCACAAAGAGCAACTTGAAACATTCTTATCAAGATCACATTTTAAAATATTCCAAGTATCAATTGTTCATAGATAAAAAGTTGAATACATTGTATGAAAAAAATATAATATCAAGTTTTATCATCATGCAATGTAGCAATTAAAGATGTACAAATTTAGCATTTTTGCTTTTCTTGAGATAGCAATTGTTTGCTTCTTTACAAGCTAGCAATTTTTAAGATATACAAGTTTTACTACATACAAGCTAGCAAATTTAAAGATTTGCAAGTTAGCATATTTGCTTTTCTTTGCGATGTGCAAGATAGCATTTCTTTGTAATGTTTAAGATAGCAAATTGTACATTATGCTAGCTAGCAAATTAAAGATGTTCAAGAAAACAAGCACTTTCTTCTCTTTTGAGAAATGTCATTTTTGCTTCCTTAGCAAAATGCCAACTTAGCAAGGGACAATGTTTTACATGAGGCATGCAAACAATTTGGCAAGTGTTACATTTGTATCTTCTCTTTAGATGTGCAAGAAAGTAAGTAAGTTTTTGCATTTTCTTGACTTGTGCAAGCTAGCTAATTTCTTTTTGAGATAACCCTTTACATCAATTCAAGATAGCACATTAGCAACTCTTTCTCCCCCTTTGTCATTGGCAATAGGAAAGGAAGATTCAAATCATGAATATCAAAATAATAATTTTATCATGAATATTTCATCATTGCATGCATCATTATCATACGTTAAAGTATTGCATACATAATACCAAATCATCATATATATTTTTAAAACATATAAACTCATCATTATATGCATGATTCTAAATCATCATTCATATTATTTCAATCATTGTTTCAATCATCACTATAACTCATCATGCACAAAATGTAAAATCATCTAACATGATACAAACATTTATTTTCAAAATATTTTTCACTATTTTCATGTATGATAATAAAGTATTCATGATACACATTATATGCATATATCATCATAATAAAAAGCAATTGCATGCATAATTTCAAATCATAAATGTTTCAAATCATGATGGTATTAACTTGTCAAATTTCATCCTACCATTCATGATCATAACTTTTCATCAAAATAAATTAATGAATATTTCATGTATTCATATCATCACATAAGGAATATCAAGGAGAAAATAATTGGGTGATGAGATAAACATTTCATGAATACATAAAAATCATACCACAAAATATTAGAATATGTGAATGCCAAAAAATATGATTTCTTTTTGAAAAGCCTCCTCATAAATAATTAAAGGAAAATCTTAGGAGATCAAATAATAAGATATTTTTAAATAAAATGTTAAGTCAAGAATTTTCAAAAAGAATATTTTCTTTAGTAAATCACAAAAGGAAACGTAGGAGAAAAAGATTTCAATTCATGCATAAGAACACTTATTATTCATATTGAAAATTTTCTCAAAATGTAAGAGAATAAAGAGTAAGAAATCTTGATTCATAAAGGATTTCATGTTATAAATTTCAAGAGATCAAGATCATGATTTCGATTAAAATTTATTCAAATTTAAATCATCAAAATCATTATCAAAATCCAAGAGACTCACAAAGATGATACAAATGGATTCATCAAAATCAGTAAGATTGAGCAAAATAATTTTCAAGAATGTTTTCCTCATTTCGGTTGTTTCAAAACATATGATTTTGTTTTATTTATGCCAAATAAAAACATATATCATGTTTAAAACCGAAAGTGTAAGATATGTTACAACAAAGATTAAAAAGACACTTTCATTATGGTAAAAATCAATAATCCATAAATCACAAGATTCATCATGCATAATTTCGAAATTTATTAAGCATGATCATTATGCATGACATAAAATCATCAAGATACATATGCATGGATTAATCCTAAGCATTATCACATATCATATAATTATCATCCCTAATGTTGCATACACCATTCAACATTTCAAAACATAACATGCATGAAACCTTAGCAATATACTTTTCATGATCAAAATTTTTTAATTTTTCAAAAGATGCTAAAAAGAAAAACATGATATAATTTTTAAAAAATAATTTTTTATTTCCTATTCCTACTATCTAAATTAAGCACTCATGAAAACTTCAAGTAATTTCAAAATAATTTAAGAGAGTTGAGTTACTTACCTTGTAGTCGAAGCCCATCAAAGCCCAATTCGCCGTTTCACCTTTGGAAGTTCTTGATTCATCCTTAGTTGCCTTCCTCTTCTTTGGCCTCTTCCTCCCTTCAAGTTCTTTGTTTATTTTAGATTTTTGTTTAATGAACTTATTAAGATTTAGTGTTCGAAGTTCAAGTTCATCATTGTCCTCATCACTTGAGTCATCGCTCAAGTGGTATTCATTTGTCCGGAGTTCCAAATCATTCCTATTCTTTAGAAGGTGGTTCAAGTGCTCATCGGGTTCAAAATATTTCAAAAGTGTCATTTCATAGGTCATTAATGACCCGATTAATTCTTCTAATGGAAAATCATTTAAATTTTTTATCTCTTATATTGTGGTTATTTTAGGATCCCACTTTTTTGGAAGGGATCTTAAGATCTTGCTTATGAGATCAAAATTCGAAAAAGATTTACCAAGAACTCCTAGATTATTGACGACATCCATGAAACAGGTGTATATGTTGCCTATAGTCTCGCTTGGTTGCATTCGAAAAAGCTCAAAATCATGCAATAAAATGTTAACTTTCGAGTCTTTGACTATACTAGTTCCCTCATGCGTGATTTCAAGTGTTCACCAAATATCAAAAGTCGTTTCACATGTAGAAATCCGATTGAACTCATTTTTGTCTAAAGCGCAAAATAAGACATTCATAGCCTTTGCGTTTAAAGAAAAATACTTCTTCTCCAAATCCGATCATTCGTTCATCGGTTTAGAGGCAAGTTAAAAATCATTTTCAATAATATTCCATAAATCTAAATTCATAGAAATCAAGAAAACTCTCATTCGAGTTTTCCAATATGTGTAGTCCAATCCGTTAAACAATGGTGGACGAACAACCGAAAAGCCCTCTTGAAAGCCATGAAGAGCCATTTCTCTCGGGTGTAAATACGAAATAAGAAATATCGGGCTCTGATACCAATTGTTAGGATCAGAGCGACACTAAGAGGGGGGGTGAATTAGTGCAGTGGTAAAGTACGATAAACTTTCGACGATTTAAACACTTTCGAAAACTTCGTACGATAAAAGCAAAGTTTCATTAGAAACTGTTTTGATTGCATTTTAACTTAAAGGCATACATAAGAAGGAGACAAAGAAGTAGAGCATCAAAGTGAAGATGGTTTGCAGTAATATAAATGACAATAAGATAAACGCAAATTGATTTATAGTGGTTCGGTCATGCGACCTACATCCACTTGCAAAGCCTTCTTCGATGAAGCTCCCAACTTCCACTAGCAAATTACTTTGAAGGGGAAGGACAAATACCCCTCTTACAACCTTTTACAAGTGGTTCACCATCTTACAGATTTTCAAAGAGAAAGAGGGAGCTGAACACTCAAGCTATTGAAAACAAAAACTTGCTAAAGGCTTTGCTAAGACTTTTATCTCAATCTCTTGCTTCTCAAATGAGAGGATTCAAATTTGGGCTCCAAATTATAAATTCTCTTGGGTTTCCGAGGCTGGCGGTGCCACCGCTTATCAATGTCTGACACTGACAGTGTACTAGCGGTGCCACCGCCGGACCTCTCGAGTGCTGGGCGGTGCCACTGCCTAGTCCAGTGGTGCCACCACTTGGTTCTCGGGTTCTAGGCAGTGCCACCGCCTATACTATTTCAGCTCATTGGTTGGGCTCCAAACTTGGCCCAAACCAGTCCGAACTCGGGCCCAATTGGCCCATACTTGGGTTATAGGATTAACACCTAATCCTAACCCTAATTAATATGCTAACTATAAATTTAAAAATATTTCCTAAGCTATTACATAGTTCGTAAGTCAAGACTTCTTCCGGCGAGCTTCCGGCGAACTTTCGGCAGTCTTCCGATAAACTCTCGGAAACCATTCTGCGGACTCCCAACAAGCTCCTAAACTTCACGATTTGATCTTGGCGAGTTCCAACGAGCTTCTTCGACAAGCTCCAATCTTTCTCGGCGAGCTCCACGAACTTCCCACGAACCTTCCGGCGAGCTTCCGAAAAACCCTTCGGCAAGCTCCCTACTCATCTTGGCTAGTTCCGGTAGCATTCCCGACGAACCTTCAGACTTTCGTCGAACTCTTGAACTCCCAACGAATCCTTCGCGCTTGACTCCGACACTTTGTTTCGCTTTATGTCTTTGTCATTATCGTAGTTACTCCTGCACACACAAACTAAAACTCTACTATGATCTAAACAATTATTACAACGCGAATTGATATTCTGTTGCCTAACACGTCATTGGTTGGCGCTTCGTCCGATTCTTCAGCATATCATCCTCTCTTGCGGCTTATTGCCCAATCAGCGGTTGACCTCCGCAACCCCGATATCCTTGGCGCAATTCCGCTCTCCTTGGCCCGATGCCCGACATTCGAAGCCTTCTGCCGTCCAATATCCTGATGTGATCTCCTCCGATGCAACGTCAATTCCTCCTGCGTCAACTGTCTAATCCTAATTGAGTAGACCTGCATTACTCAAAATGCAATTAAACATCTAAACACAATCAATAAGTTTTATCATCAAAATCCGAGATTCAATAGCTATACCACTAAATATCGTCAAATTATTAGAAATTTATAATATTTAACATTTACTCATTCGGACATTACATATATAGTAAATAAATTATTTTAATTTATGCACAAGCCTACTTCCAACCATTGGACAACCGTTAAACATCTTCGGTAATTGAAAGGCACTATTGATCATGGCTTATTTTTCTAAGAGGACTCTTCTTTGTTACTTTATGCATTTTCGGATGTCGATTGGGCAGGTAATAAAGATGTTAGGACATTCTTAAATCATATTTTTTTGTCACAATTCAATCTCTTGAAGTTTCAAGAAATAACACTATAGTAAGATCTCGATGAAGGCTAAATATTGAGTGGTTGCTTCTATAACTACTGAACTTTATTAGATTCAATTATTACTATATTAATTATTTATCACAAGTTTTGATCCTCCATCGATATATTATGATAATATCGAGACAACATATCTACAAATCTTATATTTCACTCTTAAAGCACATAGTTATTGATTTTTATTTTGTTCGTGATAAAGTTTAAAATGGTGAGCTACATGTCTCTCATATCTCATCTTCTGATCAACATACGGATGCTCTCACTAAGCCTTTAAGTCACCAACAACTCTTATTCGGTCGGTCCAAGATCTGTGTCTCCAATGAGAGCACAATCTTACGAGGGGCATATTAGAAAAAATATTAAGAAAAATAAATAATGATAAAGATTATCATTATTTTCTCAATAATTTGATAATATGTTATCATAATTCTAAATCATAAAGATCATGTTGCATCTCCTACATTATGAAAAGATTTAGATGAATATTTTATATTTTATGATCTCTATATAAATTCATACCTACTATCAATAAAAATTCAATGTATATATTGAAATACAATGTGATACAAGTGTATTGTACAGGTCCCAATTAACCGTGTTCTCTCGAGAAAACAAAAGTCAATTGTGTTTATCCGTTTGAAGCCTGTACCGCAGAAATGATTTTTAGCAGTGTTTTTTTTATTAGGAACATAAATGTAAGGCAATGTCGATGATCGTGAATTTAGACCTTTAGAAAAAGATTTCTTTATATCGAAACGATGTATATGACTTTAAAGGAATGCAAATCAACATAAGAAAAAGAAAAAAGAAAT
Organism: Musa schizocarpa; assembly: GCA_900464855.2. NCBI lineage: Eukaryota > Viridiplantae > Streptophyta > Magnoliopsida > Zingiberales > Musaceae > Musa > Musa schizocarpa. The sequence goes on from LS990921.1 coordinate 21,248,282, forward strand.
CTACTATTACTTCCCTTTGGAGTATAACTTGCGTTGTTGATTGGAATCATCAGTCGTCAGTAGAAATTGATAGACGAACACTGCAAGATTTGACACAGGCATTCTAAGTGATTTGATGTGCTCAGTTGGAATGATATCCACGTAATAATGGAGAAGACCTACGAGCATGGCAACAGTAGAGGAGATATAGAGAGGGGAGAAAGGATGGGAAGAAGAAAAAAGAAAACAAGAAGTTAAATTAATAAAAATGGAGAGAAATTTCTATGTTAAAATATTAAAAATAATATATATATATATATATATATAATTAATTAATTAATTAATTTATGGTTTGGCTATTTGAACCATCAATCTGATGTATGACCACTATAACTACTATGCAAACTCTTCACCAAGCAAGATATACTCCAAAGGTCTTACCAACAATCTGATGTATATGACCACGGTCATACTATTAACGGTCTTACCAACAATCTCCATGATTACCTACAAAATTATAGAAAACGATCATAAAAATTAGAACATCTGTTAGCCTGTAGCCACCCGAGCAAATTAAATTTATATTTTGGCTCATAAAAGAAACAAATCATGGATGAGTGGAGCTTTTTGAGTTTTTGAATATTTATGGCTATTGAGTAAATCACCTTAACCAACAATACGATTCCAAGTAGTTCAAAAACTAACATACTTCCCACCTTTTGATAGCTAAATTAAAAAAAAAAAAAAAAAAACTAGGATCATAAGTCTGGACATGCAATCATTTGGCCAATATGAAGAAACAGAGAACACAGATCCTCAAGCTTATGATTTTCCCATTCAAAACTTATGCTAGCGGCAAAACACTATGGTTTAGAATTGTTCAGAAAATTAACTACTCATCCCACCACCTATAATGTAGAAGATTATGCTGACTGAATGGTAACAGTTATGTCTACAAAATCATGTAGTTACTAAAAACTGTCTACTTCTATACAGAAGAGGCATAAGAATACAAAGGTACATAACAGAAACAAAATAATAAAACTCACTAGTATGTACAATATGAAGCTTTCTGCATCATCTCAAAGAAATTAGCATGGAAGCAGACTTCCAATCTTTGTCGAATGAAGAACATTCTGTAGCTTCCCACAAGGCCATGCAATTAATTATTGTCAGGGTCGTAGGCCACATTTTGATTTGAACTTTAAATAAAACAGCGAGTTCAAGTTCTGCCACTTATAATCTGTTCAACCATGCTTCTGGCCAATTGCTTTACAATCTTAAGTGAAAGACACAAACCAGTAGAGGGTGTGCTTGCTCTACCCATGGAAGTCCTCGTAAGAAGATGCACCGGAGGAATCACTTTGAAAAGGTGTGGTTTCTCTCGGAGTCGATGGGACTGAATCACGTTGCAGTGTCAACCCTTAAGAAGAAAAAGAATCAAAAAACAAGTTAGTGAGACATCAAAGAGAGTGGCCACTCTGTGCTTGATATCCTAGAAAATAAAGAACAGAGAAAAATGCTAATAGAACTCTTCACTAATGCTAGCAAATAATGGGGATCAAAAGGATAGGGTAGTTGCTATGTGCTAAATACCAATGAAAACCAAGAATGGAAGAAAAAATGCATGAGGCTGGTAAAAGGCTCTAGTGGAAAATGCTTGCAGCCCATTACTTAGGTTGTTATGTATGTGACTAATGAAAAAAAAAAAAAGGAAAACATTTAACAGTCAAGGTATTTGTTTCAACCATTTTGTTGAGAAATCTGTTGGATCCACAACCATTTAAATTTGGCCAGCAGTGAATTATAAATGTGAACCTAGGTTACATTCGAGAATACCTAATCCCAAGGTTGATGTCATGAACACATTGTTGCATCACAGATGGAAAATGGTACCGGGGGAGAGAAAAAGAGAGGGTGTTGGGATGAGCCATCGGATGTGATAATTCTAGCCCTCCAACAAAATCTAAAATCTAGACTACGACAAAGTATGAAATGTGGAGGTGAAGGTCTTTTTCAGGAACCATGTTTAACTTGAAAAGGTCATTTCTATAATAAACAAAATGAATGTATTGAAACATAGAACTACCTGAATTCTTTTGTCCTCTTGACCGGAACTTCTTAGTGTGCCGCCTTATAAGCTTCTTAGCTTTTGTTATGGTCAATTGTCTGGCAAATGGAGAGAACTCAACATCACTCTCGCTCCACTCACCATGATAGTCATTTTCTGCATCACCTCTCATAGTTCTCAGCACGAATGCTTTAGCTTTGCGCCGCTGAGAATTGAAAAGCCCTCTGATGGAAGTGACAAAACCATCACCAGCCCCATCACTTGGCCGCTTAAGCCAAGATATAGGGAACTGATCAGATTTTCCAGGCTGACCTCCATCACTATCACTGAAGTTAAGATCAATCTCAGGAACAGAATTCTCATGTACCTCTCGGTGGCTTTGGGCCTTATCCTTGAATTTCTTACCCTATATGAGAAAATGTTGTGACAAAGTTGAATGGTCTGATTAACATATCAAGCACAGATTATTTGAATCTAAATATTAAAAAAAATCCAAATTAGTTCTCTACAGAGGCCATGTGATACATGTAATTAACTAGAAGAATTACAATTAGCTAAATCTTTTCATTATGCATTGCCGCTAAATGCATCTAAAGGTATCATATGATGTTTACCACTTATTCTAGTTAAACATACTTGCCTGCATGCCAGTTACTGACTTCAGGACTCCCCAGATAATATGTTTCTTAACTCGCGAAAATAGCCTCCTCCAAGTGCCAGTAAAATCAACACGGTGAAAAGTGTCCATCAGCAGCCTCAAATCATTAACAGCAAATCTTGATCCCTCATAAGTAACGAGTAACTCAACCTGTAAGGGAGTAAATCAGAAATGAGAATTAAGTAATCGACATTAGCAACAGCATACTGAATTGCCAATATTGATTTAGATGTCAGAAACAACCAACCTGGCTTATCTTGATATTATGAAATTCCATCATTTTTCGGGCTCTAGCTCTTTTTTCATCTTGAGTTTTCCCTACTCGCTTTTCCTCATGAGACAAACGACCTGATTTAACAGACTTTGAGTCTTTTGGTTTATTTCTGGATGTTTCATTAGCTGTGTGCTGATTTTCTGGCATTGAGTTAAGAGGCCCACTTTTTGAGGAGACAGTCAAAGATTGAACTTGCAAAACAAGCTCATTGGCTACAGACTCTGCCACATTTTCTTCCCATGTTCTATCAAATGAAGATGTTCGCCTAAGTTCTGGATTTGAACCACATACCATATTTGCCTTTAAGCTCTGCAACTTAGAGACCTGCAAACAAATCTCCATTTAAGGAATATAATAATAATCCAACTGTGTTATTTCATAATGATGCATGTTGTGAAACTTCCAACACTTCGATTAACCAAAATTGATAATTGGTTACACATATAACACAAAGTTCAAAAGACATCATTAATAATGAAGAAGTTGAACTATGAGCATTTTTTAAAATAATAATTTCTTGTTAAAAAGTTGAGCATTAATTACCTGAGAAGAATCAGCATGAACAGCAGTGTGAGTAGACCCAACATTCGCCGACATAGCTGCAGTTGCACTTAGTCTACCTGAAGCCTCAGATTCTCTTGTAGATTGGCTAGTTGAAGCTGCTTCAAGGCCACCAAAGTTTTTCCTTGGACGTCTTGAACCAGCAGTCGTGGAAACTTTCCAGACTTCCTTTATTTTTTTAATAGAAACACAGCAAACTCAAAGTAGTTTATGAGAATATCATGGACATATAATAATGAAAAATTTACAAACTATGACTAACCTGCCGTCTTTGTGAATCTTGTTCTTCTTCTGGGAAAAAGTAATCCCACATCATTCTGTACATAGTTTCAGTTAAATAAATCTTCAATGGATAGATCTCCACCTACAATGATTATTTGTTAATAGAACAGTATATAGTGTTAAATATTATATAAATCCAAGAAAAGACAATAATTAACTCTTTTTTCTAGAGATTAAACTGTTAAAAATGTGAAACCACAGCATTAAAATGAGTTATATTCTCACATAGAGCAAGCAGAAAGCAATCATACAAGTAACTTGAACACTACAAAGCAAAAGATGTACATGCAAGTATAAACATGATGCTTAAAGCTTATATAACAAAAGAAGTTTATGGACAAAATTCAAGCAAGAAGCAATCAACACAGAAGTCATTCTTAGAAGTGGAGTACAAAGCATGGAATTCAAGTTCATCTGGTTCGGGCTCAGCATGGAATTCAATTTACCCATCCGAACCTAAACCGAGTCATGGAGCAGCCCCATTTTAGGCAGTCCAGTCTGGTCTGGCATAATTAAAAAAGAAAATGTCAAAAGCATCTAGAGATCGCGAGTCCTCTTCTTTGTACACGCAGAGTGCGCGAGCCCTTTTCACTGTACATGCGGGCGTGCTGCTGCCCACTGATTCGGCACCCATCGTGTGCCGCCGACCTTGGGTATGCTTTCTCCTCTCCTCCTCTTCCTGTACCTCACTGTTTCCTCTTCTTCCTTCCTCTTTCTCCTCCACAGCCTCCTCTTCCTCCTCATCTTTCTCCTCCACTGCCTAGTCCTATTCTTCCTCCACCACCTCCTCCATTGCCTCCTCTTCTCCCTTGCTCCTCGCTCTTCCTCCTTCCTCCTCTTCCTCAACCATCTTCTCTTCTTCCTTCCTCTTCCTCCACCACCTCCTCTTCTTCCTCTTCCTCCTCTTTCCCCACCCCCTCTTTTTCTGTCATCTTTAGTACATACAGGTGTATCATGTGTTGGTATACTAGTGTACCAGTTTGGCCAGGAATCAGTAGAGTATGAAATTGCATTCGTTAGTACAAGGGAAGGGATGATCTGTTCATAGTCAGTTCAACTGAATGGATATGAGTAGCAAGTATCAACTTAATTTTATAAGTCATGTGCAATTCTTTACATGCATATAGAAGATTCACAGTGTAACTATATTTTATAACTATTTTGGTTATGGTCTTAGTAACTATAACTTGATAATCTGAAGTATGGTATATATATAAGCATTAACTGTTTCACATTCACAAAAAAAAATATATATATTACCAAAAAAGGAATGACTCTTTGCTTTGCATCTTATGAACCATGATGCTTCCTCTGTTCAAGTAGATCCAAAGCACTCACCAAAACGCTGATCTAAAGTGAAGGTTATCTGCAATGGATTTTTTTAATTCTTGAAGGTTATTATCATTGGTTGTTGTAGTAGAATATGGCATTTGAGTTCATAGGATGGGACTTAGCAAGCACATGCAGATATGGTGCCACTGTGAGTTTGGGTCATAGCAGCAGCTGCAAGCTCAAGCTATGTAACCATATATTGACTTTGGTTGAGATTTAGGTCCATAGGAACAGTTTAGCCCAATCACCTCATTACAAAACACAGTTTTTCTACAATGCTCAGTCCTACAAAAATGAAGAGGAAAGGCTTTCAACATCCTCCACTTGGATAGGATACCTACTTATGCTCCATTTTTATCATTGATGGGATGGTATTGTATCACTTGATTAAGGCTGATACTAAATTAAGGAGGAAGAAAGATATCAAATAAGGGAGTGAAATGTTTGCTGTTGTTCAACAGTATTATCCAGCAATCAATTTCAGCTTAAAGGCTATACTAGTATCTCAGTTTTCCATTATTCCATTATTGTCCTTTTAATAAGTTATTCACCTGCTTGGTTTTAGCAATCATCTGGCCTTTGCTTTCCACAATTTGTATTTTTTCTCCTCTCCATTTTCTTCCCAACTCATGCATTCAAAGCATTGAGGCCCAAATCAGACTCATTGCACCCACAATGATGCATGACTGTAGGAGCAGACAGTAGGCAAGATATTAGCAGAGAAAGGTTTTATGATGCATCAAGGCATTATACTTTAAAATGTATTTCAACCAGTTTTGGTTGAAACCAGTAGAGTTCGACCAAACTAGGCTAATTTCTAGAATTGCAACTGGTTTCAACTGCAACCAGATACATTCCTTAGTCAAAATCAAGCACTTCATGTACCAGACTCTGGCCAGCCACCTGGTACAGGTTATATTATAAACTAAAAGCATGTGTACTTGTTTTATGTCAGAAGAATGGAGTTGAAGTTTTTTCTTTTATCATTGCTTAGATCATGGGTTTTAATACCGCCAGATACAGTATGATTTGGGTAATATTTATTGATTCGATAGTCTACCAATATGTTCAAGTCTGGTACTACGAGTACTACCCTGTATGGGCCTTGTACTGGGCTTCCTGCCTGGTATGTATACCTGGTAAGGGCCTATGCCAAGCAGCAAGCATACCAACCTTGATGAGACTACGAACTAGTCATTTAGGCTTGTTGGGTGGCTATCAGCAGCCCCCACAAGTCCCTTTCTTCTCCTCACAGTCTCACTGCCTCTCTCACTCTCATTCTCTTTGAAATTTCTCTGAAAAATCATCTAATTTTCTCTCAACTCCCTTACAAACTATTGGAAGATCATTTGGGGTGGTTGATTTGCACAAGAAGAAGATTGAATCTCAAGAATTTGATAAAATTCTCTTCAAATCAATGTAAATCCAAGCCAAACTCTAAGATGGTTTCATGCAATCAGGTTAAGGTTTATGATTATTTTTCAATATGTATCATAGACTAGGGCTAGATGTTCAAAATTGAAGCCTAGATTCTTGTAGATCACAAATGAGCAACCTTGAATTGCAAAATGGTTTGAACTCTGAAGAGGGATACCTATGCAAATGAAGATATTCTTTTCTAGCTCTATTACTAACATCCACCTGTCATCTACGAATACCAATGACAGTCAACCAAACATAATTGAAAAGTGCAATTATCAATGCAGGCAAACCAAAGAATTATTTTCCATTTGTAAATGCAAAATCTGTGGTTGCAAATGACACTAGTTATGAGAAATGGAAAAACCTTTTAACATATTTATATCAATTCTACAAATTCAATTGTTTATATCTGATTAACCAACGACTACATTTGTTTGACAAAATGGCATATTTAAAGAAGATCTGTAACAAAAAAATATTGAAAATTTTGATAAAAATATGCTAATAAATATTATTAGAACTTCTTACAAGCTTCTTATGCTATTTCATTAACATAATTGTAAAATTCTAGTCAAGAACCTATTGGCGCAAAACAATAGAAAAGAAAAATTAATTTACTCAGCTAATCCTTTAAGAACAGAACCAGCATATGGATTCATAATATAATGCCAATGGTCACACAAAAATTAATAGAACAATTAAAGAACTAGCTATATTTGATGGGATGAATTTTGGGCAATTGCAAAACAACAGATATAAAAAATATCAGTGTCACTCTAATGAAAATGTTAGGATTAATGTTTGCTGGTATATAACTTATAAAACATAAAGCATTTACATTCTAGAACACCTAGGGAAAACTTTATCTTGAAGATAAAATGAGAACTTGTTGAAGGTGGTGAAAGTATGTTCAAAGGAATGGTGGTGCAAGGAAAGGTATAAAATGACGTTAAAGAATTATTGATCCTACTTCGAAGTGTAATTTTACCCTCAGTAGGGCTCAAATGTGAAAAGATCCTCTATAGCTGAAACCAAATAGTTGAGACAGAATTTTAAAGATGCTCTATAGTTGAAACCAAATAGTTGAGACCAAGAATTTAAGTTTTGGCCTGAATGCCAAAACATGTATGTTGATATGAGCTAGTTAATACTATAGATAGACCTAATTTTGACCACTTTTGGAATCAATGTGAGGGATGGAACGAAAATGATGGTAGTGATGTCTGACAAAATTGCGAGAAGCAATTGTAGTGGATGAGAATGAAGAGAGGAAAGCTAAATGGTGGTGGCCAAAACAGTGGACATTCTTGTAATGAAGTATGTGAGTGCTCGCTGAAAGGAAGAGATGAAATGGTGCATTAACCTAAACAAGTCAAGAAGGGCATGAAAGTGATATACAGGAATGGGATGTGCATCTTCTGCATCATACATAATTCCTCTATTGGCAATAAGGTCAAATATGCTTAAGCATCTACAAACTATACAAGTGTAACCTGGAAAAGTTCAAGAGGTGAATTTCCATCCTTTGGAGCACCTTGCTTGGCATCCACTCGAAGCATTACATTTCTGCATTGACATTTTGGTACTTGGATATCAGTGGAATAGATAAAAAAAAGTTTTCTTTGTTTTCCATAATTAAATAACATTCAACTTATATAAGGGACCAAAATAAGTTGAAAGAATCATGGTCATAATTGTGTCAAAGAAACAAAAGATATCATATATTATTATCTTAAGAATACACTAACATCTCCATGTACATACTTGTGAAAAAGATATCATTAGAAAATGAAGATTATGTATTTTTTTTAACTATTTAACACAGCAGAACACAATCATAGTAGATAATAATTCATTAAGTTTAAGTTACTGTTCTCACAAATTCGCTAGTTTAGAAATTATTATAATGAAGCATGACACATAATTGCAGAAGAAAGCAATATGCTATCTTTTTCAATATTCATTATCATGTATGCCAATGAGTATCTAAAAAATGTACACAAGAAAATACTTTTGGAACTAGATAGAAAAAAATTAGTTATGATTTTTCAATAATAAGAATTTCTAATTACAGTGAAATGTGACATAGAATAGAAGCAGAATTATTGTTTTCTTCTTTATTGTTGATGGTTATGTATGCTTTTTGGTGATACCAGAGAGCTGAAATAGCTGCAAATGATGGTAAAATCTGCTTGGACTTAGACTTGTTTCCAAACAATAATATCTACCAAATCCTTGATTCTGAAAGAGGAAGATAGCAGGATCAGGATTAAGATGCCCGACATAACTGACAGGTCACTCAACAAAACATGTAATGAAAGTGAAAAACCAATTAATCAATTAAACAAAACACTATTATATGGTTCTTTGTCTTCCTTGAACTTTTAGATTTCTAATGAAATAAAAAAATTGAGTTGCTCATTATAATTTTTAGGATTGTGGTCGTGGATTTCACTTTCGGCCAGTTAATGTTTGGTATTTACTAGTTTGGGTGTGAATCAAGATGCAGATTGCTCTATTTTGGGCCGTTCAATTTTTCTTTTTGCAGATGTATGTGTGGGTTTTCTCTTATAAAAGGGCCTGAGACAAATATTTAGGGCTTGATTTTTTATTTTAAAAGGATTGATTTGGATGCTTTTCCCTTTCTCCCACTTCGCAATGCTGCACGATTGTCACTACACGTTCTCCCTCTTGTTGTCACACGGTTGTTGCTCACTGCTTGTCACCCACCGACAACTGACAACCTCCGCCACATCTCTAGTATTTCTCTTTCTCCTCTTCTCCTTCTCTTCCATTTTGCCTCCTCCCTGAGCCTCATCTCAAGTATTTCTGTCTCCTCTTATTCTCCTTCTCATCCTCATCCTCTTCTACCCCCCACTCGGCGATGGCCTTCACCTCATCCCTATTATTTCTCTTAAATACTTCTTCCTTCACCCTTTTTCATCCTTCCTCCATCTCCCTCCCCCTTCCCTTATAAAAATAGTATCATAGTAAATGCCGGTGTACCATGTGCTGGTAGATCAGCATTGACCAGATCCGGGTCTAGTACATGAAATTTCATTCCTTGCTTGTTGAATGTATTGTTATCTGGTTGTGGCAAACATGGTTCCCCTTACCAGTCCGTACCAGTGTACCAACTAGTTATCGGTATGGTGTGTATCAAACTATGCCAAACTGTACCGAGTATACCGACATATGATATATGGAGACGTATTGATGTACTGCTTGTACCAGTCCCCTATCGGACCGGTACATAACACTTATATTGAACCGTACGGTGAACCTTGGCGGCTAGTATATATAGAGTACACAGTTTTTAAAACCTCGTAACAAACAAGGCAAATCAAAAAAGTTTACAAGTGAAAGAAAAACACTTCCACAGATTTTGAGATACAAAATTGGTGTCTTGTAAATTAGTGCAGCACTAGTTAGATATAATTAAGAATTTTCTAAGGTAGATTGCATGCCATAGATCAATCAAAACTTTTTGGTACATTAACAAGATAAGTTAATCTAAGTTGAAGGCTTCAAAGTCAACACAAAATGATAGAAGAAATGGCAAAAAAGCATGTCCTAAAAGACACAATTATTAGATGCCATGAGAATAGTTTCACACGTGAACCCTACACGAATACTGCATTAATCTAAAGTAGAGTCACATTGAGGACCCTGAACCATCTCGGTGGGAGGAGCAAGATCTAAAGTTGGTATTATCATATTCAAGGTATGCAATTTCGAATAATACCGCTCGGTATGGGCGGTACGTACTAGTCGGTCAGCTAACCGATACACGGACCACCCGTTACCGAACGGAACAAAATATATATATATATATATTTGTAAAAGGCGACGTCGCGTCGCCTTTTTCGGTGACATCGCCAAGGCGATGCGACGTCACCTTTTATAATAATATTTATATATAAATATATAAAATCTTATATATATATATAAACGAGGTGACATCGCCCCGTGTGGGAGAAGGAAAAGGCAACGTCACCTTTTATAAAAAAATATATATAAATATATATAATCTTTTATATATAAATAAATATATTTATTTATTTATTTATATATAAAAGATTATATATATTTATATATATATATATATATATTTATATATATATATATATATATATTTATATATATATAAATAAACGAGTTTCGACGTCGCCCGCTTGAGAGAAGAGAGAGGCGACCCGAATTTTATATATATATATATATATATATATATACCGAGCGGTATACCGCTTGGTATACAATATTGTACCGTACCAAGCGAACGTCGAAACTCCGGTACGATACGATATTGCATACCTTGATCATATTCTACATCAAATTTATTATTATTAGAAATTACGTCTTGTTAATGTATGCATTTATTATTTAGAATTTAGATACAATATGTGGTCCTTATATGATATGCTTTTTGCATAATTACTTATTGTTTTTTAGACTGAAACCACTTCGAATTTATATAATTTGACTGTATAAATAAAAAAGGTTAGAAACAACCCTAAACTAGGTATTTTTCGGATTCTGACGGGCTCAGGTCACTCGAAACTGGTGCCACAGCATACACTGATGTACCATGTGTTAGTATATGCTGGGTTGGATTGGACCAATACTGGTGGTGGATGAGTTGGATTGGGCCATACAACCAAGCAAGGTCACCATACCAAGCTTCTCAAGAAGCATACTAGTATAGAAAAATACAAAGTGGTGACCCTAATCAGAACCTTTTTTCTTTAACTTATGATAGTTGTCATAGTTCTCTTTGTTCTTTCGTTCTTTCTGCAACTCTCTGTCTCTTTGTCCTATTCCATCTTGTCTGAGTCATTACCTCCTTCCTGTATGCATCCTCATCCTCATCCACAACCTCTCTTCCTCCTCTGTCTCTTCCTCCTCCACCTCATCCACCACCTCACATCTCTCTCTTTGTTTCATCTGGTTTTGATACAATATGCCCCAAGATTTCTTGGCTATATATGGTTGGAAACAAGGTTTGAAAGGCATCACATGAACTGTTCCTCTCTTTCTCACATATGTGCTTCCTCCTCCCCTCCTATTCCACCTCATCCTTCTCCCAGCTACATTATTGTAGCCACCTCCACTCCACCACGTTGCCGCTACCACCTCCTCGTCCTGTACTTCCTCCGATCTTTATGCCTCCTCCACCGCTACCTCCTCATCTTCATCCTCTTCCTCCTCTCCTGTTCTATCCCTTTCTTTCTAAAACTATAGGATAGGAATAAAATTTAAGACTGAAAACACCAATAGAATCTAAGATTTTAGACCAACAAGAATGTGGCAAGTATATAAAGGACAACTCTCGTAATATATAGCAGAAGAATGAGCTCAATTAGTTTTGAAGGCTATAATACTTCAAATTGTAAAAGATTTTCAATAGATCAAGTATTCAATAGGATGAGGAGATCGAAAAATAAATAAGGAAAATATGAATATGAAACTATTGCAAAAAGATAAAAAAATGAAGATATATCATGTTGTGTGCTGGTGCCCTTTAGGTTGTTCTAGTGTCTGGAAAAGTGTTGGAATAAACATACAATTGTCCAAGACGAGCATGATTAGATATATGTACGGCACCAAGGAAATTGATTGTACCAGTCAATACAGTTTGGTACTTACCAATCTGGTGAAGCGTAGGTATGTACCAGTCTGACAAGAACCAATACTAGACCATAGAGGCCAATTGGATCAATATTTTTTATTGTTTGTTCTGGTGGTACCATGTGTAAACCTGGTATTCGACTGGTTTTTGAAACTGGAGTTGGAACAAGATTTAAATTTTTGTTTCACGCCATCAGAAACAATAAAAAAGTAATTCCATTCACAAGAAACTGAGATATAATATTTCGGGACACTCTGAACATAATCATATAACTAAGCTAAATGTTGTGAAAACATAAACCCTAAAAAAGCATTACAATGAAAATATGATAAAATAGAGATCAGTCTGTGCAGGTAAACAATGTCTCCAGGTCATTGTGTTTTGAAGCATCTTGGTCTTGACATGAGGATAGCCAACCTTAGAGTGACAAAGGACCTATAGGACCCTTCTTATTGGATCTAACTTAGCAAACCAGTTGACCATTTGATTGCGAAAAGAATTCCTGAACAAGCTCTTCTTCAAAGACAATTTGACATTTATGTCAGTCTGATGACAATAAGCACCATTAGAGTTCCCTTCACTATCATGCTGAGAGTCTAAAGGGTAACCCAGATTAGCAGTCATCATTGACATAAACACCTACCCACCTCAATAGGACCATGAGCATTGCACATAACTGATATGTTTGTATCTTGTCAAGTTCTATAGTTCTATGGATATTTTCTTTATTTCTTATTTCTTGGTGTTCTTCTTACATTATCAACTTATTTAAGCATATCACATACTGCATCATGACACTTCTACATACTGGCAGCTCAAGGTTGACACAAGGCATGCTTCCAACAAGGCAATTTTGGTCTAGGAAATATATTTTTTAATTTCTTTGATAGATAAATTATTTCGTAGAGGTACTTTTATTTCCCTTTCATGGCACTAAATTTTGGGTTCATCTAAGTCCAGTCACTAAATGCCTATTTTTGGAAGATTAGGGCAATACGTGACCTTTTCTTATTCAACATATCATGTTACATCTGCTACAAATGAGATCATCCTTTATTCTTTACGTGTAACACTAAACATGAATAAAATGGTCAACTTTAGAAAGTTAAGAAATACTACTGCAGTACAAACTGTATTCCCTCTATCTTTATGTTATTTTTCACTAAGATTAGTTGAAAATCATTTCTCAATCATGAAGCTTCTTCCTGTAACTTTTCTTTGGCACTACAAATATGGATTAAATTTAACATAGAATTTTTCACCTATATACACATATACAATGATTCTGTTTATACACATAAAACATATAAACATATAAACTTATATAGTTCTTCGCATTGGAATTGAATCTATCTTGCGCTGAAGCAACAAGTCATTCATTTCCATCTGCATAGCAAAATTTGATTTTTAGCCTTACAGATATCCACATTGTGATTTTCTTTATAGAAACTGAGGAAGTACAAATCAATAGTGATTAGGTCTTGGTAAATTACATTCTGAGATTTGTATACAAAACAGATCCTATAAGATTTCAGCTGGTAGTTAGTGCATGCATCTCAAGATTCCCACATATTCGTTTCATTGTGGCTACAGATTGATCATGAAGAACTAATTATCCAGAAAAATATAACCAGTGGCATACAGATAACGCAACATCAGTGACACGAGATGATTATGCACAAAATATCATAAATCAAGACAGTCTGTAGTATGTACAAGATATATATAGCGACTACCATGGCCAAAAAACTGTCTTTTAACTAGCAGAACGTAAGGGAAACAGATGGTCTTACTTTCCCCATTCTGGAGGAGCATTCCAAGCTGATAATAGCATGTCCGACTTGGCATTGGGCAGGCAATTTCTCACAACAAAAGACTTGGTAGTAAATCGAGCAACACCAATATCTTTGTAATCTCGATCAAAATCATATATCTGACATAACATTTGTAAAAGCATTGGATATTATTATATGATGATTAAAAACAAGGTCTGTCGTACCGGACTGTACCGCCCGGTATGAGCGGTATGTACCGATCCGACAGGCCAGCGGTACACAGACCGCCCTGTACCATACCAAGCACTGTAGCACTGTAGCAGTGCTACAGTGCTCGGTACACCTAGGTGTACCGAGCGGGATACCGTATCGTACCGGTACCGAGCCCGGGTCGAAACGCTGGTACGGTACAGTATGACAGACCTTGATTAAAAATCACTAGACTTACAAATTATAAGCAAAATAATAACAAAATGTCTCATATTCTTTACAAAATGAATCTAAAACTGCCACAAATATGTTAGGAGCAAATTAATGGATTCTATGATTAAACACTACATTGACAAGCTTCAAACAACAATATAATTCACATGAAATAAAGCACAAAAGCTATTTAGGAAAATAATTATATTCCATTCAATTCTGGTTTTTCAACTCATTAAGACAATAGAGCTGTGATATAGTTGTTGATAATCATTTGGCACACATTGTTTAAGATGCACCCAAAATCCCTTCTGCAATGTTAGTTCTGAACTTCTGATCACCAACTGACTATGCACAGAAAAACCAAGATAAACTGAAGGTCTGGAGTTTGAAGAGTGACAATGATAATATAGATTCTCCTAAGAAAAGATGAGAAGCAAATTATCTATGTATATATATATCCATCATCCATCGTCAAGCCTTCTACATGGAAATGGTAGAGTTCTGACTGCTTGTGATTAAGAACACAGCTCAAACATCACTTTCTTTAAATGCCCTATGTGTAAAAGTGTCACTAATTTATCAACTTATATTCATAACTGAAAAAAATGAGGTGTGCTATATGACAAATTTAAAATATGAACCTACAAGAGTTGCTCATTTTTTCTGAAACTATACTATCTCAGAAAAGATGCAAATTAACTTATTTTTTCTTGTGGTTGTATTTTTGGTTGAAGATACATAACTCCCCAACACAACATATAAACATGTAACACAAGGTAATATTAGAAAGACCAATTTCAAAAAAAGAGTGTGGTTGCATAATGAAGTACTGCATGGCCTTTTTGTCATCAGCTAAGCCAGAAGATAATGACTAAAAAAGATATACTTGTGATATCATTATTATTTTTTTCTTTTAAGCATTCTGCTGAAGAACTCTAATGGTCCTACCAGACATGCAGCAAAAATTATATAAATTTTTGAAAAGTTGAAAAAGAAGGATTTAGGTGTAGGAAGCCCTATACATTATCCTGCACTTAGTGACATCAGAACCAAGCACATGTGTGAACAAAAAAAAGGGTGAATTTCGAAGCTATCACCAAAGGTATGGTCCAAACTTGAATCCTCCAAGTTATGAGCTCCAAGTTCCATAAGTTTGAAAGGAACTAGCAACACAAATGACTTGATGGAAGGTCATAATGATGCAAAACATTATTGTTTTGTACTTTGTAGTATCATATACATAAATCGATACGAGACAAGAAGTACAGCTAATTTTCGGATGAATTATTCATTATATACAATGTTTGTGAAGTCATTTGATGTGTTCACCTTTATAAAATATAGAAGAAAGACAATTAAACTACTTGAAAAATTTGTGGAACATATTTGAGAGAATAATGTTCTTTATCAGATTAACTTTTTTGCCATTATTGTTATAAATTTTGTAATCCTAGTTCTTCTATTTAAGGTTTGCAATACCGAATGATACCGCTCGTACCAAGCGGTATGTACTGATCCGTCAGCAAACCGGTACACAGACCGCCCGCCACCGAGCGATAGCGTCGATTGAGGTTGTTATCGTCGATGATGATCGAGGAGAAGAAAGAGGGAGTCGACGGTGATCGAGGGAGAAGGTGAAAGAAGAGGCAGAAGGGGAAGAAAGAAACAGGAAAAATAAAAAGAGAACCTGAGATTAGAACCGCTCTCCTTGTCTGCGATGACTTCTCATCCGTGCGCGGGGAGAAGAGTATCGGCATCGCGAGGCGAAGAGAGGCGACGCCTCAGTGAAATTTTTTTTTTTTCAAGGCGACATCACCCAAGGCAGCGTCGCAATTTTTCTTTTTTTTTCTGCAACGTGGCAAATGTTTCCTTTTTTTCTACGACATCACAAAATTTTTTTTTTCTACAAGGTCGCCCTAGAAGAGAGGCGACATCGCAAATTTTTTTTTTTTTTTTGCGATGTCGCCTCAATGACATCGCCCCGTGTGGGGAGAAGAGAGGTATACCGAGCGATTTACCTCTTTATATATATATATATATATATATATATATATATATATATATATATATATTGGCAAGGTATATAATTTCGAATAATACTGTCTGTACCGGGCAATACGTACCGGTCCATCAGTTGACTAGTACACGATATATATATATATAAATATATATATATATATATATATATTTTTTTTTTTTTAAGCGACATCGCCTTTTATAAAAATATTTTATATTTAAAAAATCCTTATATATATATATTTATTTATTTATTTATTTATAAACGAGACGATGTCGTCGAATTATCGACATTCGCTCGGTATACCGCTCGGTATATATATATATATACCGAGCGGTATACCGAGCGAATGTCGAAACGTCGGTACGATACAAAATTTCAAACCTTGCCGCTTGGTATACAGTAAGTATCATACCGTATTGAGCATATCTTGAAACTTCGGTATGGTACGAAATTTTAATCCTTGCTTCTATTGCATTTTTGACATTTTCATTTGTTAAATGCTTTCATTAGTAAAATTATTACAAGCATAAAGATCACATTTATATTGAATTCCTTGAGCATATCAATGTGTCAATTTTACATTAGACTAGAACATTTTCAAAAATAATTTATGCAATTTTGGGTACCAAACTTGTGTGGGTCCATGACCTATTCAAACATATCATGTGTCTATACTACAGAATTTACCATGTGCTGACCAAGGGGTGTAGGAGGAAGAGGAAGAGAAATGAAGAGGAGTAGCTAAAGAGAAATGAATCAGTGGTTTTTAAAGTTAAAACTAATTTTCTGTCTTAAATTCAAACCATACCGTACCGATGCCTAGAGGTTAACAACACTATTTCACAAAATTTCTACCAGGTCCTAAGTTTTTAGCCAGTTTTAACACAAATAAATAAAAGAGAGAGAAGTAAATGGAGGGGACTTAACAAACACAAGATAGCTACAACTTATAGAATCTAACAAGTACAAAAACTATATCATGAGATTAATTTCTAAGTTGCTACCAGACTTTAGATAATTAATCTACAAGTTTTCTTGCCGGTTCATTTTTTTCTTGCTATAAATAGCATTTCTTTAGTAAGAAAATAATATATCAAAAATAATAAATATTCATCATTGAAGAAAAATAATCTTTCTATTATTTTCCAGAAAGAATATGCAAATACATACCATCTCGTTGATTTCAGCTTCAGCAAAAGATTTTCCATCTGCAAGCATAGTCCAGACAACCTTATCGATTCTCATGGAAATTCGCGTAGCATATGATGGGCTTTTGTTCTTTTCTTTCTCCATTAGACGTAGTTGTGCAGCTTTTTGCAAAGCCATCCTCAATGCAGAAGATGCTGTCTTTCTGGACTTCTGTACATTTAATAGCTCTTTCTTCAGTCCTTGCACCTGGTAAAATGATAAATACCGTAGGGTGAAAAGAAAAGAATTAGCTTTGAGACTTTCTATCATGTGGGAGAAGTACCACCAGTTCTGTCAAAAATTCTGTAAGGAGGATGTGCAGGTTTCAGTTATCAACTAGACTGGTACCATGCCAGCATATCAGGCTGTACACCAACCCGTAGATCAACAAAAAGCTAGGGAAGTATACATCATTTTACACTTGAATGGATGTTGTCAGTTAATATCATCCTTGCGGACTAATAAAGGATCTACTTAATGGTAGCCAAAGATATATCAGAAAATAACATAAAAACTTTTAATTCTGGCACCTCATTTGAGCTGAAATCTTACCAGCACTGACTTTCCACCAGTAATCATCCACAAGTCACCACTCTTTTCCTGAGAGCACAGATCAGAATAATAATCTCCCAATAAGGTCCTAATGTCATCAAGTAGAAGCTTCCTCTCTCTTTCTGTTTTTTCAAGGTGGATTTTTGCAAGTTCCACCTCTTCAACACCATCAGGAACCACCTCGTCAGCTTCTTCCTCAACATCTTCATCATCATCATCAGATGGATAAGAAAGGCTACTTTTACGAGGCCTGGCATGTAGCAAGAGAATAATCAAAATTCAGTAATTTCCTTTCATGTCGAATTCCACTACTATGAACAATATAATCACACTTTCACAACAACCTGAAGAATTTATAAAAGCAAAAGCATAAGAACACATAACAGCATAGACAACTAGAAACATTTAAGGACCTTGGCAGAATACAGTAAATTATCCAGTACCACTTATATAATGATTAACTCCAAATAACACCACCTCAAACCAAAAGAAATGGTCATTTCTCATTCTAAATGATAGGCTATGAGAAGAATTTAAAAAAGAAAACTGCAGAAGATACCATGCTCACGTAGTTAAGAGGTCTAGAAAGAAAGATGATTAATGGTAAAGCCATCATACATGTTAATACTTGTGAATGATGCAGAAAGTGTGAAAAGTATAGGAAAACAAAAAAAACAAAAAAGACCATAATAATTTATGCTTTTAATTTTTAACCAACATTTTACAGTAAATTTTGAATAGACAGCTAATTTGGATATATATTAAGATTTTCAAAAATCATGATAAAGACAAGAAAAGATGAATTGATAATAAGAAAGAATCATTCTGAAAACACAAGTTAAATGAAAACTTGGTTTCTCTAGAACAAACTTCAATGCACCTCCAATCAAGTCCAATCTATAATGTTTGAGTGAAGCGTCTAGTATTTAATTCATGATCTTAATGAAATAAAATTACATACATGCTGCTTTTGCCTAAAAAATGGTTCCATTCCAAATCATGATTTTCAACTAATAACCCACTTCACAAAATTTTGCAAAAAGCTGTCAAAGATAATATAACCTTAGCTTAAATATCTTTTAAATACTAAATTTCTTCATTCCAATATTAAATAATATAACTATAATCTTTTGTTGTCTTCTAAGCTTCTTGCTGCAGATACTAATTTTAGAAAAAAATGATTGATTACCAACAACATAATCAAGTTGGACTTTATAATCTAAAGGCATTGCTCTACATATTACCAGCATCATCAGTGCCAACCGGCAGATATCAATGTGCCAAGCCAGCATCTGAAAACAAATTAGAAAAAGAAATATTCATATTTTAAAGAAGATTCAATGAATTGGTTAAAGGATTAAAACTGTACCTTGTTGCCAATCAGGGTTTTGAATATCGGTCCGTATCGACGTAGTGAGCTCTGCTCGATACGGTACGTACCGGTATATACTATCGGTATGCTAGGACGTACCGATGGTACACCCTAAAATCTTAAAAATACCTTCACCTATGTTAGGACTCTAGCTAGGAGAGTCCTAATTGAGAGGGACATTCATGTAAAACCTACCTAAGCCAACCCCTATTAAAGAGGTGAAGAGGCCGGCTAGGGTTAGGAGGTTGTTTCTTAGAGAAGAATTAGGAGTTGTAAAGGAATAGGAGTCTTGAGTAGAAGTCCTATTAGGAGTTGGTTAGAAGTAGGAGTCTTTACTCTTTAGTAGGAGTCCTATTAGGAGTTAGGGTTTAGAAACCGTATAAATAGCCATGTATTCCTCCTCTTTTGATAAGCAATAGATGAATCTTTTCTGCAGCCTTTGAGCAGCAACTTGGAGGGAGGAACCCCTATAGAGTTCCAAGGAGGCCGATCCCCTAAAGAGATCAACCCCAAGTTTAGAATCTGCAAGGGTTCTAACACCTGGTATCAGAGTAACGTTCTTGGCATCTCGCTGCCCTTCCACAGCCATCCATCAACCCTCCACAACCGCCCAAAGCAATTCCCACAATTGCTTAAGAGATCGTTGCCAAATTCCGCCGTCATCTCCACCACCACGAATCATCTTTTGATCTCCCCGTGAATTGCAATAGGTTCTGGTTTTCTACCTTACTACTGCTGCAATTTAGTTATCCTTATTTGAAAATCCTAAAAAAAAAATTATTCCTATATTGCTGCATAAACTTTTCGTCATAAAGTTTTCATCTCTACGACGAAAGATACATTGCATAATTCCAACCGTATAGCACTGTCTGTTTGATCTTGCTACTGTGTTTTTTCTATCCAAATCTCTACGAAATTTTTATGATATCTTTGACATTTCCTAATAGCAGATTCCCTTTGGTTTCATAAAAAAATTTCAAATATAAACCACTGATCTTTTATGTCCAATCTGCTATACTTAAAAATCTGTGCTGCAGAAAATTTCAGCCACATATTGTTACCTTAACCCATCTATTTGCAATCTTTTTTGAATGAAATTTCTTATACACTTCATAGATCATCTTGGCTTCCATCTAAGATTGATCTATAAAGAAATTCATCTCTAAAAACGATTTTGTGTTGCTGCAAATTTTCGTCGTAACCTGCTGAAATTTCTCGACGAGAATTTTGCAATCGCAACTTGCACCAATTTTCTTGCTGTTATACTGTCGAAATTTTCTTGATTAAATTAGATATTCTTGCTGTCATATAAATTATGATTTTGCTATCAATTCCCTCCTCAATTCTCTCTCGTTTTTTGTGGAAATTACGTCGAGAAACCGTTGTTTCTTCGACGACAATTCTACTCTTACAAGACAGCACATACTTGCTGCAACTTTCACTGATTTCTATCAAACCTTTGCTTCCATCTACCACAGATCCAAAACTTTTATCTATAGCCCTAAAACTCTGCTAAACCACACCCTCAACCTGCACCCAAAATAGCCACAAAACAAGCCTAAACCGTAGCCTACATCCACCAATCTACCAACCCTTTCGACCATCACCTCTCTCAACTAATATATGCCTTTAACCCGACAACAAAAGAGAGATCTTAATATCACAGATTTGACGGCATATACTATGGCATCTGAGGAGATATTCAATGCTAAATTCGAAGCCTTCGAGGCGCGAATGGAGAATAAGATTCGGATGCTCTTTACCGAACTCAGATTGGGCCGACCACTAAGCCCCAAGAAATCACATCAAGGAGAGAGCTTTGCCCAATCGCACCAAGCCCAAAGATATGACTTCCAAGAGAGGGGAAGCTCTATGATCAACCTCAACTATCCATGCATGAGAGTGGACTTCCTTAGATGGGAAGAAGGAGACCCGATTGGTTGGATCTCACGCGCGGAGCGATATTTTCGATACCACAAAATCGCAGATGCATCTATGGTGAAAATTGCAACTATACATCTTGAAGGGGATGCTATACAATGGTTTGACTGGTTTGAACATACTTATGGAGTCCTTTCATGGCAACAATTCAAAGAAGGATTGCTAATATGCTTCAGACCAACTGATTACGAGAATATTGACGAACAACTAGCAAAGATCCGACAAACCTCCACCATTCAGGAGTACCAAACCAGGTTTGAAAGGTTATCTAATCAAACTCGTGATTGGTCTCAAAAACAGCTATTGACGACCTTCATTGAGGGCTTGAAGCCGGAGATCCGAGGAGAAGTTAAAGCGCGACAACCATATACACTTATGGTAGCCATCTCTTTCGCACGACATCAAGAGGAGCAATTGAACTATGAAGCTCGGAGGACTAGGGTCACTCCTCAACCAGCAATATTGAAGCCCTCAACCCCCCCTACTATCGACCAAGTCCCTACACCAAAGAGGTTAACAAGAGAAGAGCTTCGGGAGCGATATGCGAAGGGGTTATGTTGGTATTGTGACGACCCATGGAGCCGTGAGCATCGCTGTAGTAAAGGGAGACTTCTTATGATTGAACCAATAGAAGAAGAGGTCATTGAACATCCAGAAGAGAGCCTTGAACATGAAGAAGAAGATGCAGAAGAAGAGCCACAACCGACCGAAGTTACGGTACATACACTAGCCGGCTACTCGAACCCGCAAACGATGAAAGTTGGAGGCCTTCTCAAACAACAACCGATCACTGTTCTCATCGACACGGGCAGTACTAATAACTTTCTAAATAGTAAGGTTACTATCCAGATGGCCTTACCTATCGAGAATTGCAACAGGTTTGATGTTAAGGTCACCGATGGATGGATTTTGAAATATGATCGTAGGCGCCCGCAAGTGAAACTGTTGCTGATCATGAGGCCTTACCAAGAGATAATTGCATATTTCTTCCTTCTCCCACTTGATGATCATGAGGTCATGCTCATAATTAAATGGTTGACAACATTAGGTGATATTTCTTGGAATTTTATGCAACTAATTATGAAATTTTACAGTAAGGAGAAATAGGTGATATTGAACGGGAAACATGGGGGCGACGTAACGATGATTTGCATACAACAAATGGAGAAGGTTTTGCATAAAGCATGCAACAACTTTTTGGTACAACTTGAGAAGCAAACTAAGGGAGAGCCAACATTATTTGAAGATCTAAATCTACTTCCTTTGCTTGCTGAATTTTCAGATATATTTGACGAACCGTGCAACCTACCTCTTACCCGTCGGCATGATCATTGTATAACGATCCTTCCTAACAAATCTCCAGCAAATGCTCAGCCATATCAGTATCCACATTTTCAGAAGGATGAAATAGAAATGATTATAAAAGAGATGCTTGAAACAGGGGTGATTCGGCCAAGTTGTAGCCCCTATTCCTCACCAGTGCTACTTGTACGCAAGAAGGACGGAACTTAGCAGATGTGCATCGACTACCGAGCTTTAAATGGCATCACCGTCAAGGATAAGTACCCAATACCAGTGGTGGATAAACTTCTTGATGAATTAAAAGGAGCTCGAGTCTTCACGAAGTTGGACCTCCGATCCGGTTACCACCAAATTCGGGTATATGACGATAACATTCCAAAAACTGCATTTCGCATACATAATGGTCATTATGAATTCTTAGTAATGCCTTTTGGACTCACTAATGCTCCTTCAACCTTTCAAAGTCTCATGAACGATATTTTTCGGAGCTTTCTTCGCAAATTTGTAATGGTATTTTTCGATGATATTCTCATTTCTGACCCTTCTCTTGAGACTCACTTTCAAAGCATTTACTTAATTGTTCGGACGATCCTTCCGGAGAATACTCTTTTTTTGTAAAGCAACCAAAGTGCGACTTTCTCCAAAAAAAAGTAGAGTACCTTGGGCATATAATATCGGAAGGAGTGGCGGTAGACCCAACAAAAAATTGAGGCAATGCAAAGGGTGGCAGAAAACCTACAAACGGAAATTGCTGCGAGGGTTCCTTGGACTAACGGGCTACTACCAAAAAAATTTGTTAAGGACTATGGGAAGATCGGTGCACCACTCACTTCTTTCTAAAAAAAGATGCTTTCCAATGGTGGGACAAAGCCTCTGCGCCTTTCGACAAACTTAAGGCGACCATGACAACGACGCCGGGTGCTTGCACTACCGATTTCAATAGACCCTTCATCATTGAGGCCGACGATCCGGAGTCGGAATTGGAGCCGTTTCATGCAAAATGGTCGACCACTTCGATACACTAGCAAGGCATTATCTTCCTCCCATCAAAACATATCAAGATATGATAAGGAGATGCTTGCCATTGTACACGCAGAGAGCAGGTGGAGACCCTACCGATTGACCGGCGATTTCAAATTAAAACCGACCATAAAAGCCTCAAGTACTTTTTTTGGAGCAAAATATATCATCCCCTCGAGCAAAAAAAAATGGGTAACCAAACTTCTTGGATTTGATTATGAAATTATTTACAAAAGGGGAAAGAAAAGCGTTGTTGCAGATGCATTTTCACGGCTACACCAACAAGCTAAGGTTTCAACCATCTCCTTCCTACCACGGTCTCCTCGAGGATGTTAGGGAAGAATGGAAGAAGGATCCAGAGATCAACAACATCATAAAAAAAATTGGAGGAGGATCCAAGTGCAATAGCCCACTACACCTAGGGATTCGAGGGTTCTACGCCACAAAGGTCGCATGATTGCTTATACTTGACTCCCCTTGCATCACAATCATTTTACATGAAATGCACTCCATACCTTCGCCAGGGGCACTCTGGATTCCTAAGAACCTACAAAAGAGTGAAGCAAAATTTTTTCTTGGAGAGGGATGAAAAAATTATTCTTTGAATATGTGGTACAATGTGATGTATGTCAACAACACAAGGGTGAAACTATGGCAAATCCAGGAAGCTTACAACCACTACCCATACCGGACTCGGTGTGGACCGACATCTCCATGGACTTCATTGAAGGGCTGCCATCTTCCAAAGGTAAAAGCACGATCCTCGTGGTGGTTGATCGACTTACTTAAATATGCTCATTTTTTTTGCCGCGTGAGAAATCCCTACACCGCCGCTAGTATTGCCCAGATTTTCATAGAAAATATTGTTAAACTACATGGGATGCCAAGGTCCATCGTAAGTGATCGTGTGACAGGGATCTACACTAGTAAATTTTGGACCGAAGTTATTTCGCCACAAAGCACCAAACTCAAGATGAGCACGCAGTATCATCCACAAAACCGACGGCCAAACAGAGGTGGTAAATAGGTGCTTAGAGAGATACCTCCGTGTTTAGCTAGCTTAACCCACCAAAAGAGTAGGCAAAATAGCTTCCCCGGGCGAATTGCTTAAGCGGTCGTCGGCGCACCCGCGAACAACTCGTTCAACGAACCATTCGTCGCCGCGACTGTGATGTACAGCTGCTTGGCAGCATGTTTTCTCTTAGTTTTGGGTCATTTTGCTTGTAAATATGTAAGTTCGAACAAGCTGCAGCGTTGTAAAGCGATCGCTCACCGAACCGAAAGCAAAACAGCCCCAAAACAGCCCAAATCAGCCTCGTTTTTTGGCGTGTGCGGGGAGGTGAGCGGAGAACTGCCTCCGCTCACAAAACGTCAGCCATCTCAGACCCTAGAAACCCCGGGTGGCACATGGCTGGATGGGGCTTCGGTTATATACCCGGGCGTTGAACACTCTTTCGCAAGTTCGCGACGTGACCTTTACGGGAACTTGGTTTTTGCGCCGGACCCGGTGAGCGGGTTGTTTGTGGGCTTGCAGCTGTTCGTTCATCCTTGAAAGCCTTGTTTTCTCCCTCTCCCTCTTTTCTCTTGTGCACACAAGGTGTTCGACGAATTGCTTGTAAAGCTTCCGTTTCCGCGAGACCGGGGACTTGTCCGTTGCTCGTTCTTTCGAACTAACTTCTTTCTCTTTTACAGGTCCTTAGGGACCCGAGAGAGGTACAAAGTGGGCTGATCCTTGCGGAGCAAGATCGCAAGGGCGGGCGACTTAGGCAACGCAAGCTAAGTTCGCGTCCTTGCCCCAAGGGTGAAGCGACTTAGGCAACGAAGCTAAGTTCGCGTCTTTGGCCGCAAAGGTGCCTCACGCCTTTAGGCAATTCCAGCTAAGGTCGTGACATTGTGGTATCGAGCGGGCAAGCTCTTCGATCGAACAATGAACGAACTTTCGCAACTTCGCCATGGCAAAGCATCGTGGGCGAATCAAAGCAAGACGGGCAAGTGGGACCTTTGCCCCAAGCGTTGGGTGGTGGGCTGCATGTGCACACTCGCTCTCATGTTGTTGGAGCTGCTCCACGAAGATCGTGGCAGCGGAACCTGGATGAGCGAGAAGTTGGTAACTCTCCGCTGAGCGGAGGAAGCTTAACTGCGCGCTTAACCGGGAAAAGGAGTCACAAGGGAGAGACTCACGACGGGAAACTTCGCCTGGATGTTTGGAAGCGAGCATGGAGGAACTCTACCATGGCCAACAAAGACTTGTTGGGGTAGAGAGCTCGCAGAAGAGGAAGCGGAGTCCAGGATCGACAAGGTCGAGGCCCTAGTCGACCGACCGTCCGATGACACCAAGGACTCGTGCAACACTTACGAGGATGTTGTGGCGGAACTCACGGCAAAGGTGGCTATGCTCACAAGAACGCTTAAATGCGGAGGAGGCAACACCCGCTGTAACCGCCACAAAACTTGAGGGCACCGGAGCCCCATGGATACTGGAGGGGCTAGAGATGCCAAAGAGCTCGAGAACTTTTCGTTCGACATGGAGCAATACTTCCGAAGCCACGAGGCCCGATTCGAAGATACCAAAGTTTCTATAGCAACGATGTATCCGAACGGAGATGCGAAACTTTGGTGGCGAACTCGTTGGGAAGAGATCCAACAAGGTCGGTGTCGAAGTCCACACATGGGAGGACTTGAAGCGGGAGTTGAGAACTCGGTTCCTTCCGGAGAACACAGAGTTCGTCGCAAGAAGGAAGTTGAGACAACTCCGCCAAAGCACCACCATCCGAGACTATGTAAAAACAGTTTTCTGCACTAATGCTTTGGACATACGAGGACATGTCCGAAAAGGACAAGTTGTTTCCTTCCTCGATGGTTTTGAAACCATGGGCTCGTGAGAGCTAAATCGAAGGAATGTTACCGATGTAGTCGGGGCATCGCCGCTTGCAGAAAAGGCTCACCGACTTTGTTTCTCGGAAGACCCAAGCCGAGAAGGAAACAATCTTCAAGCAATCGCCCCGCCAAAACATTCTCGAGGGAAGGAGCTCTGGGGTGAACAAAAGAAGAAGAGCTCCCATAAAGGGTCGAACCCAAAAGGCAAGGCCTCAAAACACGGAGGATGCTTCTTGTGCGGAGGATCGACATGGTAGGGGGAGTGCCCACGAAGCGGTGCACTCAACGCTTTGACGGCTTCCATCCACCCTCCCCGATCGGACAAGGGCAAAGTCGTTGCTCTTAGTTCGAAAGCGATTAGTCAGAATCCCGGCGGCGACGATGAGGAGTCGCAAGGACCCCGAATGGGAGCAATGCGATTGTTGAACGCGCTATCGCGGGGTCAAGGGGGAGAATATGAAGACGAAGGCACAAAAAAGGTGAAGCGCCGAAATGATGTATGTGGACATTAAGCTAAATGGCCAAACGACCCGTCAATGGTGGGACGGGCGCTACCCACAACTTCATAGCCGATCGCGAAGCACAACGACTTGGGTTGACCTTGGAGAAGAGCCCGCCGAATGAAGGCGGTGAACTTCCTGAGGCCGCGAATCTCCGGGTTGGCGAAGGGTGTTCCTATCAAAATCGGGACTTGGAGCGGAAACACCAACATGATGGCCGTGCCACTAGATGACTTCAAGTGATTCTTGGAATGGAGTTTATGCATGCGGCGGTTGGTGCCGATGCCGTTCTTGAACTCCCTATGTATGATGGGAGGCGATGACCCTCGCGTGGTTCCCGCTCTCGGAGAGGAACCAAGGAGCCCCAACACATTTCGGCATTACAATTGAAGAAAGAAAGGTGCGAAAGGGCGAACCGACATTCGCGTGGTCGCTATGAAGCTAGAGCCACTCAATGAAGAGGCCACTCAAGAACCTATCGTGGTGGCTTAACGCCCTTAAGGAGTTCAAAGACGTTATGCCACCCGAAAGTTCGAAGACCCTTCCACCACGCAGAGGCGTGGATCACAAAGATCGAAATGGAGCCAGAGTGAAGCCTCCGGCGAGACCACCCTATCGATGCCCCCGCCGAGTTGGTCGAACTTCGAAAAGCGGTTAGGTGAACCGCTAAGCGGTGGTCTCATCCGCGACTCAAAAGCACCTTTGGGAGCTCCAGTTCTCTTCCAAAAGAAACAAGATGGGAGCCTCCGACATTATCGCGTCGAATTATCGAGCCCTCAACAAAGTAACGGTGAAGAACAAGTATCCCATCCCGCCATTCATGGACTTGTTCGATCAATTGGGTAAGGCAAAGTATTTTCAAAACTTCGACCTTCTGGTCGGTATTGGCAAAAGCATTCTTTGAAGGCGACGGCGGCAAAGACTACCCGTGTGACCGTGTATGGAGCGTTTGAGTTCTTGGTGATGCCTTTTGGCTTAACCAATGCTCGACCACATCTGTACTCTCGTGAACCGACTATTCAAGGAGTATTTTGGATAAGTTCGTGGTCGCCTATTTGGACGATATCGTCGTTTACGTACCAAACGCCGAGGAGCACGTCAAGCACCTACGAACGATTTTCAAAGTTCTCGGGGAGAACACTTTGTTCGTAAAAAGGGAGAAATGCTACTTTGCTTCAAACCGAGATTCTATTCTTGGGGCATCGAATCGGTGATGGCTCCATTCGGATGGATAAGTCGAAGGTGCAAGCGGTTATGGAATGGCGAACTCCAAAGAAGGTGCCGAGTTGAGATCCTTCCTTGGTTTCGTCAATTACTATCGACGCCTTCATTGCGGGATATTCAAGCGGCAACCCCATCGACGGAGTTCTTGAAGAAGGAGCGCCTGGAAGTGGTCGACAAATGTGAGATGGCATTCCAGATCTCGAAGGTCGCCGTTTCTAGAAGAACCGATTTGCTCAAATTGCCAAACTATGGAGAGCCCTTTGAAGTCCATACAGATGCTTGGGACTTCGCTATGGGGGGAGTACTCATGCGGGAAGGTCATCCGGTGGCCTCACGAGCCATGAAACTCAACGAGACCGAGAGGCGGTATCCGATACGAGAAAGAAATGACAAAGAAGGATCCATTGTCCGCGAAGTTTGGCGACACTACCTCCTCGGTCGCGATTTGTCTTTGAGGATGAACAACATCGCTTCGAGCTATTTCCAAACTCGGAAGAAGCTCTCCCCAAAGCAGTGCACGGTGGCGAGGACTTTCGGCTGAATTTGATATGGCGATGGAGTACAAGCACAGGGAAGGCGAACGTCGTGGCCGTCGCTACCGAAGCCGGAAGGTGGAATGCGTGAATCTTCGCACAACCAAGGGCAGAGGCGAGAGCCAAGCAAGTCGGTTGCACTCCAACTTCCTTTCCCGAATCAAGGATGGATCAGATAGTGATCCCCGTGGAAGTTATCCCGATGCAGTTTCATCAAAGAAGGCAAGGCCCGACGGTTTTGGGTCCGGGAGGGACTTGTTCACACGAAAGGGAATAGGGTCTATGTTCCTCGAGTGGACAATTTAAAGGCGTGAACTCTTAAAAGAGTGTCACGATTCCCTTTGGGTTGGACACCCGCATTCACGTAACGTTGGTTCTCGTGGAGAGGGCCTTCACCGCCAAAGATGGGGATTGATGTGGAGGAGTATGTTCGAACATGCCTTACTTGCCAACAAGACAAGGTGGAGCGGCGGAAGCCGGTGGGACTCTTGGAGCCGATTGCCCGTATCGAAAAGGCCATGGGAGAGCATTTCCTTAGACTTCATATCAAGCTTGCCCACCAGAGGGGGACTTGGATCGATACCGTGGTGGTCGATCGGTTTTCAAAGTACGCAACTTTCATTGTCGCTCCCTACATCGCTCAACCGAAGAAGCGGCGGCCGGCCGATGATGAAGGGCGAGTGAAGTATCGGGGAGTCCCACACAATATCATTAGTGATCGAGACGCTTTCGGTTCTTGGGGACGATTCTCGACCGAAGCTATTCAAATTGTTGGGGTCAAAGTTATACTTTCTACAAGCCTCCACCCCCGCACGGATGGTCGACCGAAAAAGAATAAATTCGCTCTTGGAGCAAGATATCTAAGACTACGTGAGTGCCAATCAACGAGATTGGGTGAAGTCGTTGGACACGCCCAATTCTCCTACAACTTCTTGCAATGAGCTCTGCGATCCAACAAGAGCCCCTTCAAATTATCACAGACAACAACCGTCGACTCCACACACTATGGCAATTGGGTATTGGGAGTAGTCCATCACCTATCATTTCGCGAAAGGAGTGGCATCAAATGCCAATATCAGCGCGAAGCTTACTTGGAGAAGGCGCAAAAGCGGATGAAGAAGTGGGCGACTTGGGAAGGCGACCACAAGAGTTCAAAGTTGGCGATTTGGTGTTGGTAAAGCTCAACCAAAGATCACTCCAATTCTTCAGAAGAACGAGTTCACAAAGGATTGGTGCGTAAGTATGAAGGGCCCTTCCCAATTATTAGCGAGTAGGCAATGTTTCCTACAAGTTGCAAACGGCCGGCGTGGTTCAAAATTCACAACGTCCTTCACGCCAAAGAAACGAAGGCCTACCATTCGGATCCAAGATGCTTTCGAAGTGTTCCAACTTCGGCTACCTCCCATCGAGCCTCCTACGAGAAGCAAGTGGAATCCATTCGGCGGATCGAAGAAAAAAGCTACCGGTGGAGCCGGAAACAGACAGAGTACTTGGTGAAGTGGCGAAAGCTTCCCAAACGAAGCCGGTTGGGAGCCCTCAAGACGCTCTGCGACATGAAGAAGAAGTCATCAACAACTACCATCAGCGCCGACGAGGGCGTCGACGGTTTAAGTCGGGGGGGAGAATGTCACGAACGGTCGTCGCGACCCGCGAACAACTCGTTTCAACGAACCATTCGTCGCTTCGCGACTCAGATGTACAGCTGCTTGGCAGCATGTTTTTCTTAGTTTTGGGTCATTTTGCTTGTAAATATGTAAGTTCGAACAAAGCTGCAGCGTTGCAGCGATATCGCTCACCGAACCGAAAGCAAAACAGCCCCAAAACAGCCCAAATCAACCTCGTTTTCGCGTCGCGGAGGAGGTGGAGGAGAACTGCCTCCTCACAAAACGTCAGCCATCTCGGACCCTAGGAACCCCGGGTGGCACATGGCTGGATGGGGCTTCGGTTATATACCGGGCGTTGAACACTCTTTCGCAAGTTCGCGACGTGACCTTTACTGGGAACTTGGTTTTTTGCCGGGACCGTGAGCGGGCTGTTTGTGGGCTTGCAGCTGTTCGTTCATCCTTGAAAGCCTTGTTTTTCTCCCTCCCTCTTTTCTCTTGTGCACACAAGGTGTTCGATAATTGCTTGTAAAGCTTCCGTTTCCGCGAGACTTGGGACTTGTTGGTTGCTTCGTTCTTTCGAACTAACTTCTTTTTCTTTTACAGGTCCTTAGGGACCTGCGAGAGGTTACAAAGTGGGCTGATCCTTGCGGAGCAAGATCGCAAGGGCGAAGCGCGACTTAGGCAACGCAAGCTAAGTTCGCGTCCTTGCCCCAAGGGTGAAGCGCGACTTAGGCAACGCAAGCTAAGTTCGCGTCCTTGGCCGCAAGGGTGCCTCACGCCTTAGGCAATTCCAGCTAAGGTCGTGACAGAATGGTGGTATAATACTACATATCATTCATCTACAAAATGTGCCCCTTATGAAGCATTATATGGTCGACCAGCCCTTGTGATTCCAAAATATGTAATTGGCTCAGCCAAGGTAGATCAGGTTGACCAAGAATTGATTGATAGAGACAAACTCTTACAACTGTTAAAAGATAATCTCTCTACCGCTCAAGCCAGAATGAAGCAGCAAGCCGACACACGACGAAGTGAAAGAGAATTTTCAATAGGAGATTGGGTTTATCTTCGCCTACAACCATACAAGCAACTCTCTATCAACACTCGAGCCTCCATGAAGCTATCCCCACGTTTTTATGGGCCCTATCAGATCACAGAGCGTATTGGAGCCGTGGCGTACAGACTTAAATTACCTGAGGATGCCAAAATTCACCCTGTCTTCCACGTATCATGCTTAAAGCCCAAGTTGGGAGAACACGAGTCATCCCAGATCCAACTGCCCAACACAACTGAGGATGGAGTTATTCAAGCTCAACCACAAGCCATCCTCGATCGTAGGATCGTGATGCGTCGCCGACATCCCTCTACTGAAGTACTAGTGCATTGGAATAATCTACCACTTGAAGACGCCATATGGGAACCATATGAGGAGCTGAAGACCCGGTTCCCTGAATTCATGGAATCTCAGCCTTGAGGACAAGGCTGATTTAAAGAGGGCGGGTCTGTTAGGACTCTAGCTAGGAGAGTCCTAATTGAGAGGGACATTCATGTAAAACCTACCTAAGCCAACCCCTATTAAAGAGGTGAAGAGGTCGGCTAGGGTTAGGAGGTTGTTTCTTATAGAAGAATTAGGAGTTGTAAAGGAATAGGAGTCTTGAGTAGAAGTCCTATTAGGAGTTGGTTAGAAGTAGGAGTCTTTAGTAAGAGTCCTATTAGGAGTTAGGGTTTAGAAACCCTATAAATAACCATGTATTCCTCCTCTTTTGATAAGCAATAGATGAATCTTTTCTACAGCCTTTGAGCAGCAACTTGGAGGGAGGAACCCCTATAGAGTTCCAAGGAGGCCGATCCCCTAAAGAGATCAACCCCAAGTTTAGAATCTGCAAGGGTTCTAACAACCTACCACACCAGGGCGTACCGATCGATATGCCTCGATAACGGTCAAAATCCGGGGCGGTACCAGTCGATACACCTCGGTACCGATCAAAACACTAGTACTGCCCGGTAGAGGACGGTCCACGTACCGATAACCTCTCAGACCAGTACGTACCACCCATACTGGGCGGTACACATCAAAATTGAGAACCCTATTGCTAATGGCATCCTTTCTTATTCAAGACCTATCCCTGGGCCTCATATCCCCAAGCATATGTGCTAGTGATAAAAAGTCCATTATTAGTCACCATCATTTCGGGCTATTGAACAGGACACCCTGATGATAGAAGATGAGATAGCCGACAAAAATCAAGACGGAGATTAGTGACAACCAAGATTGTGACTATTGTAAAAAGGCCACCCTCATATTCATATTGCTCGAGTCAAATAATGTTTTGACATAAAAAATAGCTTGATCCATTTTTCACCAAAGAAACCTTGTCCACTACAATACATTTGCCCAATCCAAGGTGGCATGCACTGTAATCAAAATCATTATCTGAAATATTCTATTTAGCACAGAGCTCTATGTTAGGGATTGAGCTCACTGATGACCAACTTCACTATGATTGCAAGGACAGTAGTTTTAAACCTTAAGGTCACAACAAACTCACAAGATACCTAGTATTTGAGTTTTTAGGACTTTCAAGCTATTTTGTTCTTAGGTACATTTGATGGTCAGAGTTGTCCGCATCTTTTAATGAAAAAGACATTTAATCTCCTCATAATGTGCAAGTTTAATTGGTTTGGAGATGCATGATCAAATATTTTATTCTTACCTGGATTATTAATTCAAATTATCTACATGTTAAGATAAGAATCTAATATCTTATAGTGTCTGTAAGCCAACAATTCAAATGACATATTAACCATCTCAACTAATATTACCTTGAATCTTCATTAAGAATTCTATTAATTTTCAAAATTTGTTCTGCAATGTCTAGTATATACCTTCTTGTTCCTTGCATCTTATTCTTATTGGCAATAGCTATACCAGACCATCTCAAGTTATAGCTCAATCTTTAACTTCAATTGCTATGTCATCAATTTCTGTTGGTAAAGATAGCAAGTGCATCATCATATTGACAATTGTAAATTGCATCATATATCACAATTTACCAACCAATACCACAACTGTCTAATACCTACCAGTATGAGTGTACAAACAATCAGTATTGAAACATTAATAGTCCTTAGTATTTTTTATTGGTGTATCAAAGCATAACATATAAGTATAAAATAGAATCTCACCATCCTTGGTCTCCCCGATGATGACCTGAAAAAGCTTCTAACTTTTCCTCTACACTCCTCATAGCTCCTCACATGGCCACATTGTGCCTTGCAGCACTAACAGAAGGCATGTTGTCTTTTTGTCATGTAATTCTGTCCAGTCCCTAGCAAAATGGCCGTGCTAGGTGACACAGCATGGAATGCAACATTTTGATAGCCAACCAGCACCAATACTGTCACTAGAACTTACGTCCTTGTGCACATGTATCACCCGATGCCCTGTTGGCACATACTTCACTAATGTAAAATTAGTTTGTCGGATTAAGAAGTAGATAGTAGCCCCTTAAAAATATTTTTTCTTCTTATTAGTTGCCAAACTGATTTTGTCTTTGATAAGCCATCCATACAAATTTTAAAGGACCAATTTGATCCAAGATACATGGAGCCAACTTATGTTTCTTCTCATACTAATTGAGAAGCCATCTTTGAATAAACCTGATACTTTTGGGTGCACATTGTGGTTTCATGATGTCATTAGAGAGGACTTCTTTAGGAATGTGGTCTCTTCCTCCTTTCTCCCTTTCTCTCTCGTCTCTCCCATTTCATGCTTTTCTATTCAATTTTTGCAGATTAATCCATGACAACATGATTGTAGACATCATCAAGTTAATAGAAAAATGACCCATTTAGTATTTTGATAGTTATCCCTTTTCAAGCTTTAGCATCCATGTCATTCTACAGTCTTATATGTGTTGCTAACAAGAGGTTGATTCAATATATAGTGTAAAGTATAAACACAGTAAAAGCAACCAAGTAATTAGCCTGAAAAATGAGAAGCACAATGAGATTAGGCTTTAGAATGGTGCTTTGGGCATGCATCAAGTTGTTCCATGTAAGGTTTAAGATAGACTTTTAATTAGCTTTTTCTTCTTGAAGCCTTCAAAATGAGGCAGTAAATCTTTAAGGTCAGTTGAACAACACTCTAAGTGAGCTTTCAAAAGTGGGGATTGCTGGATATTAGATGCAATGCTGTTTCAAGTGCTTGTGTCTCTCCAAATTCTATCCATCATCAAATTTATCAGTTCTTGCTAGTCGTGCTCCAAATCTGACATTAGCTACAAACAAGGTTGAAAAATCTTACAATTCATCTGTTGCTTCTGCAATTCTAAGAAAATGGGAAAAAGCAACACCTCAAACTGAGAAACCAGATCCTAAGCAAATAATGCTTTAGTATTCCCATGTAAGGTTTGCTAACATATTTAATCTATAAGTCTTCAAATTAATCAATTTAAAGTAAATTATTGGATTAAAAAAATTGAACAGTCAAAAAGCAACCAGCAGAAAAATAGAAAGGTCAATTTTTTGATGAATTAAAAAGTTAAATAAAAAGTTCAGAGCGTTACTTTGGAGGCCTGGCAAAAAGAAGATTGCTCAGAACATCCAGCATGACCTGAAACTGGCGTGAAGTCATTGTTGCAGTAATATTAGAAGAGTTGAAGGAGAGTTCTTTAAGCGGCTTCACCTGGATTCCCAATGTCAAGAAGTAAAGCACATGTTTTACAAATTGCAAGCAATAGTTCCCTAAAATTAGTAGCCAGAAATTTTTCAAATGACACATAATAAGGATGATCAATATTCTCATGTACAATTATTTTGGATAATGCTCGATATTGTCATATCTTACTTTCAGATCTGCAGTTCCACCCTTGTGCCTAGTATAGCGAAAGTACATCTCACAAGGCATAAATACCCTTTCCAGTAAAGCACCAGTTCTTTTCACTTTTGGTGAGCTTCGCAGAATCTTAGGTAGCCACTGAAGTCCAGCACCTGGATCAACATCTGTTGGTGCAACATGAGCCTGAACATGTTCAAGCATCACAGAATACTCAGCCCGCTTCCAAGTCATTTCAGGCTGAGATTCTGGAATTTTTACATTGCTAGTTCCAAGGGCTTGTTTGATCATTTCATATCCAACATGAAGAACTGAATGAAATGAACGAGATAAGACACGGCCACTGGCAGCAGCAAGAAGAAATCTACCCTGGAAATCAAGAACCAGAGTGAAGAACATATGCAATTCATTACAAAAGGCACACATTTGTTTAGTGCCTTGTCTTGATTATTAATAACTGGAAAAAAAAGGAGAATATTGCTCCTAGAATGAGAATAGAACAGTAAATGTCTCTATGAGTCTGATTCGTAAAACACCCACAGTTAAAAAGGTAGATTTTATAAGTCATCTATGAGCATGAATTATGGGTTAATAATTATAAAATAAAGTAACTGACACATACAAAAGGTTACTACCAAGGTAATAAAGTTTGAGCTGAAGACTCAAAAGACTAAGAAAGGAAAAAAGGTGGCAGTCATAGTAATCTAGAGGCAGCATAGTTGAAAAAAGGAGAGAAGAATTATTTGACTTGGTCTTGACATGAAAAAGAATCATAATTGCACATGTAAAGGGGTTGAAAAATATCAAATTGTTAGTACCACAAAACAATAGGACACTAAGTACATGGCATTATGGCTATTATTGCAGTCATATAGATGAAATTTGAATGTCAAATAAAATATTAAGAAAAAAAGTTTACTACTAGGAATTATTTAGGATTAGCCAACTTGATGTTAGAAAAATATGGCAAGAGGGCAAACTATTAGGAGAAAAAGTTCAATAAACTGACCTATACCACTCGGGAACATAGAATAAAATAATAAAAGAACAAAATCAATCGTATTGAACTAGCAACGAGCTATCTTTTGAACTGGTAAATACTGGTTAGTAAGTACCAGTCCAATTGGTGTTTAAGTCAACATCCCATTATTCCATAAGTTTTTAAAAATTTCATACACACACACACACGTATATATGGTTTGTCTTACCGATCCATACCGATGTACCGACAAGCTATAGGTATAGCACGTACCAAGTTGTACCAAGTCATACCGAGCATACAAACACATGGTACATGAGACGTATTGATGTATCACCCATATCAGTCTCCTATTAGACTAGTACATATTGCCCGTACTGAGCGGTATACCATGGTACAATGAACTATGTAAATGTATGTATATATATATATATATATATATATATATATATATATATATGTGTGTGTGTGTGTATAAATGTGTGTATATATATATATATATATATATATATATATGTATTTATATATAAAGTTATATCTTTTAAAATTTTTGGATACAATCCTTGATAGAATCCTTTGTTGATCTCATAGTAAAATTGCCTCAACATATCTATTGTACAAGGTTGTGAAAGGCAACCATCAGATGCAATTTAGTTTCTTACGATGCATTAGTCTGGTGGAAAATTAACATTCTAGGAAGATAGATCAGGAAATATGTCGAGCTATGCAAGTGTGTTAAGCCTTCATTTGTAGCTTTCTATCTACTATTTGTGGGACCTTTTCTCCCCTACTTCTTTCTCTGCTACTCTCATCTCTTTCACTTTTCATTTTTCTCTCATACTGCTTATTTCACAACCTTAATAAAATAAGATCATACCCTCGGCCTGTCTTT
This sequence comes from Musa schizocarpa, assembly GCA_900464855.2. Lineage (NCBI taxonomy): Eukaryota > Viridiplantae > Streptophyta > Magnoliopsida > Zingiberales > Musaceae > Musa > Musa schizocarpa. The sequence goes on from LS990921.1 coordinate 21,285,532, forward strand.
ACCAATTAAGAAAAGAGCATATCAAATGCAAATCAATAGGACTGTGTTAAGTTACAGCAATTTCAATCTGCATTGGTTTCTGGATTTGGAAAGTTCTTCCATTTGTATTAATTGCAAAAGAAGAAAAAGAACATGTCAAATGCTACTTTATGGGGCTAAAGCAATTTCAATCAGCTTAAATTTTTGGATTTGGGAACCTCTTTTATATGTATTTATTATTAAAGAAGCCTCTCACGTGGAGCAACTTGTTTTCAACTTCTAACAAAAATCAAAACACATCATGCTCAACAAAATTAAGAATCTAAGATTACTATTGTCCTGTTTAAACTATGATATCTTTCTCAAAGCATTAGATGGATCAATCAATTTAGTCATCTACCAAGAATGACAAATAGAAGCATAAAGCATTATACACTATCAAATATGTTTGTATGAGAGATCCGAAGACATTAAAAGGAAGTTGCATATTCATTCAAAGTTTGTAACTAACCCTGCAAGGCATGTGTACAACTATGATAATGAATAAGTTTGGACATGCATGTAATATAAGCACTGAAAACTTGCCTTATGTATTAGCAATAATCCAACTAGTATTAGATATGATTATCTAACAAGAATTATCATGTTGTTCGTTAGTGTGCATATTGAACATTAAGCAGCATGATCGGTAAATAAAGGATGACATACAAGGTGCCCACAGAGAATCTTGTATGCCCACCCAGCCCAGAAGTATTGATCCATACAAATATTTGAGAATCGATGAGCAACACAAACACAAATAATCAAAAAAGGGTGGTGTGTACATTCTGTCAGAGATTCTAAGCAATGTATTGTGCTTCACATTAGCAGCCTTGCATGCTAGCTTGACAATGTACAGGACGCCAAAAACGGGCCAATGTAGGCGTGGATCTACCAAGACTACCGAAACTACCATTCAAAAATCATGCTTGAAAGGATCGTCGCAATAGATTCACTTCCACTTAAGTGAATCAATAGGCCTATATCTTGTTGGTAATATAAGAGGGACTGTCCATGTGTTGTGCCCAAATATCTTAAGAATACCAGTTGCACCAAAGAAAACTAGGCTACTCAGTGGAATAAGTGCACTACTAAGATTTTGCCAAAGATGGCATCGGATGAGCTTCTTAACTGAAGAAGCATGTTAGAAAAGAATGTCCCACAGATCCTGCTAGAGTAAGCAGGCATATATCTTGTTGGCAGTAGAGTAGGAGTGTGTGTATGTGTAGTTGTGTACTGTGATCAAGTTTCTTAAAAATCCTTGTTGCACATAGGAGAATGTGACCATGTACTATGTCCAAGTACTGGCAAATACTTGGGTACATCCGTTATTAATATGACAGGACATGAGGTGAAACAATGTCAACCATCACTACCTAGGTTAACTGTGGTCCCTGACAAACAATATCATCACATGAGCATACAAGGAAAGGGAAAAGGAGGGAAGAAAGGAGGGACAGGAAAAAGGGAGCAAGAGGAGGAATGAGGAAGAGAATGCAGAGGAGAAGAAGAGAAGGTGGAGGAGACAGCTGCAGAAGAAGAGTGGTGAAGCAGTGAGGCAGGGACGATGAGACGAGGCGGCAACCGTGGGTGAGGTGATGTTAATGAGGCATCTATGATGAGGCAGTGGAGAAGTGATGGCAAAGTGGTGGAACTATGAGAAAATGGAAAGGAGGGAGCAATGACAAGAGAGAAAGGGAGAGAGAGAAGAAAGGAGGGAAAAATGAAGAGAAAATAATAAACAAAGAGCTGTCAGCAATAAAATAAGAAAAATTGAGTACCAGGTAGTATCCTTACCATCAGATACTCTGATTTTATTCATTAAAACTGGGCGGCAAACCCAGTTTGAAAGGTTTAACGGGTGGTAATCCCTATTTTGGAGCGGATTGGGTATCCTTCGTTTCGGTTTTGTAGGGTTACTGGACAGTGACCCTGTTTCAGATTGAACAGAGCGAAATCACACAGTCCGCATCTTATGTTTCAGAATACTGGTATGTATAGACTGATCCAATGACTTTGTAGTACCTTGCTGCCATACCATAAGAGGCATTCTTTATCCTAACTAGTGATTGAGTTGCACAAAAAGTAATAACAGATATTGGTCACTGGCTTATCAAAGATAAGGGTCATGGTCTCATGGATGCATGTTGCTCAAAGAAAAACAATTAGCTTCCTACATCAAGAATGCCATCAGACAAGGAATGCTAACTAATTGTATTCTTCCTCTTCTTTGGCATGTGGGAGGGCATATCACACCCACTCTCATTTAAGGTAGATACGTATAATCCAATTCTATGACCCGTTCAACAAAAGCAAACTCAAGAATACCATTAATTCTATTGCAATCTATAAATAAAATCTTGACAATCTCAGCCCAATTACAGAAGCTGAAGGCATTAATCATAAATATTCTAACCAATGATTAATTTCTCAAACTATCACCAAGTATGATCCAACCAAATAAAATAAGAAAAAAAGGACCACCATTGACATGCAAACCAGAAAAAAAAATCAACAGATATAGTAACATATACTGTAGAGTATGCTATTAATGCTTGAAAGAAAATCATAAACAGGCCAAATTATGTTTCCAAAATTAAAACAGAATTCCACAAGCTGGTGTTTCAACACACATGGCATAGTTTACTCACATTAGCTTCTTCAGAGTGCAAGTTGAATTGAGGTTGAATGACATTAACCATAAAGTTGCGTTTACCCTTCTCCTCCGAGTCATCAATGTGTCCATGCTTTACTGGTGGATGTTCATTCCAAATAATTAGAAAACCATAAACACTTAATAGAAAGAAAATATCTATAGGAAGAAAACAGTAATTGTTGCAGATAACTTTGGCAAAATAGAAGCTCTCAATTTAATCTAATGTTAGAGATGGCATCACAAACATGTCAACAAGACAGTGAATTTTCACATAAAATGGAAGGTAAAGTTGCAGAGTATGCATAGATCAGTAAAAATTAACTGGCTAAGGAACTTATTAATTTCATTGTTCCCATGTTTAAAGTGGTTGCTCAAAGAGTAAAAAAGTTCAATTACTCTACTCTAATAAACTCACCAACTATATCAGATTGTAAGCATTCAATTTTAGTAGAAGAAGATGCTGATGGATTTGGGTCCAATATCTCGATTTGTTTGGAAGGAGAATCAGCTAAATGTGTTGCAGAACTGGAGGAGATTAAGTTATCACTGGGAGAAACCTCAGATTCATCCAACTTCTGTTGTTCTTCAGTCAACTTCCTCTGAGCATACTGTCGAGATGGAGAAGGTTTTGGAGGTTCAAAAGCCTTTGATATTCCACCTACCCAAGACCAGACAGCATCTCTGTTTTCTAGTGTCCATAGGAGTTTAAGGCCATATACGAATATCCGTTGGCAATTGTCAGCTATTACAACATTAAATCCATCATCATCACTAGGATCTGATCGTGTGTGATCACTCTCACTACCATTTTCAAACTCAGACCTAACATAGGTCATCTCAAGATTCTTTCTTCCAGCTTCTTGCCATGCCAATAGCCTTGCAGGATCAGCCTTAGGAGCTTGTCTTCGTATTGTGAAGTAATCAGAATATAAAAGAAAACCATCATCCCGACTTCTCTCTGCACAATTATGTTGATAACTGCATTTGTCATTGACTTTACCTGTCGTTACAGTATGCAAAGCTCTCTTATTTGTTTGGATATCCTGAACTGCAGATGAACTACAATCTCTATTCAGATATGCCTTCAGCATATGAAGGTCAAGACCTCGGTAAACAAGATCAAGTGGATCCCGCTTGCAGTCAAAGGTATATCGCTGCTTTCCTCTACTATAATATAATTCATATTTCAATTTTGACATTCTAAAAGTTAAACCACTTGCAGGATCATCATCACCCAAAGGCATATGTTTGATGCAAGTAGGTGTAGCATCAAGACGAAGGAAAAACTCAGTCATAACCTTGTCTAATGACAAGTTTCCAGATCGTGCAGCTCTAGGAATTCCAAAACGTGGCCATCTGGAGAAAGAACGTAATTTGTAAGGAGGGTTGTAATTTAAGTTCCACCATTTGAATACCCACACTAGGTCATGGGCTCCAAGATTCATAAGTGGAAAATCAACAGTCTCTAACTTCTGTGATGTATCATAGATGGCTTGATCCAGTATCAGACTGTCTCCAAATCCAGAAGTAGCATTTCCATCTAGCAGAAATGGTCTTAGAGAAAAGTTCCACTTTAAAGAAAGAGAAGTTGAACGAAATGGATCATATACTTTCAGCCGAGGTTCACGTTCATTGGGGAGTGCATGTAAATAATGATTCAGAGGAGTTCCAGACTCGCATTCCCAGTCCAAGACCACCTCAAGAGAGAAAGCAGGGGAGTAAATAAATGGTCTAGAGACACTACGAGGAAGTTTCAAACTGCAACTTTTCAACAAACTCTGTAAACTGCTTATATAAATTCTAAACTCCTTTGCAGAAACAAAAACATGCCCATCAGTTTGCTGGATCTCCATGTAATCAGAAACAATCTGAAGTTTGTCCAACTCCTCATAGGGATTAGTTGTTGCAAGCAAGTTCCATCTAGTCTCATTAAAATTCAAAACAATCTTCCCATGGATGTAGTATCTCATATCATCCCACCATGGCAAGCTACGTTCTCTTTTAGGTGGCTGAGACTCTGGAACAAAATTTGTAGCATGTGGTGCATTTGAAGAATTTCGACCATTTGAATTGGAACTCTGGTTTCTGATGCTAAGATTAGCCCTGCGCATGGCTACAGTAAATGCATAGCTAATATCAGCAAAAGCTGGCTCATAACCCACACCGAAAGAAATTTCGCCTTTCTGAAAATATATAGGCAAGTCAGAGTACATTTTCATCGGTGGAGTTGTGCCACTGGCTGAACGGAGCATACACACTCTTCGCCATCTACCAACGAATACATCTTGATGTATCTGAGGTTGAAAACAAGTTGCCTATAACCAAAGAGAGAAGAATAATATTATCATCATCATGTAACTATAAAATGCTACACAGCGGCTCATATAATAAAGATGACAAACTAATTCCAAGTTTGATAATAAATCCTTCCCACTACAACTAAATGGACAGCCCAGTGCCTGAGGCTTCCATTGATGCAAGGTCTTGGAGGTCAATGCCTTACACCTGTAGGCAGAGAAGCTGTTTCCATCAGTTACCCAGGTCATAAAGGAGCACCATCACTGTGGTGCCAAGGCTTGCTAGCATCCTTAATATTGCTCTTGAATGACCCAATTTTAACCACAAACAATGCAATATGAGATATTGTACAGGATAATAACAAAAAATGGCTTGCACAATAGAGCATTTGAGCTTACCAATTTTAAATTTTTTTTCACAGTAATGTGGGCTAGAAGTGCATAGAAACATTTATATCTTTCCTTCGTAAGGAGGAGAAATATTCACTTTCATAGAGTATAAGAAACTATAAAAGACATTATTTATAAAATGTCATCTAGATTCTCAGCCGGCAAAGGAGACAACAAATTATGTAGCAATGAGCATGACAAGAGATGAGCATAACTCCAGCAGTACAAAGCTACCAATAATTTCCAAGTTCATATTTCTATTTTGTTCAAATTATATAATGAACATGAAAAGCTTCCTAATGCCAGGCAATTTCAACAGAAACTTCACTAAAATGTTGTCACATGAGTCGCAAGAAAAGTATTTGTAATAGTAAAAAATATCAGAAGCCTATTGACTACTGGATAATAGTAATAAAAATCAGAATCCTATTGACCGCAGGTAGCTGCAGTAATGATATAACTTCAAGTGATCAATTTTAAAAAGAAAATAACATCTTAAGCTAATGAAGCAAACCAATATAAATTTAGAACTAGTATCGACTCATATAAGAAGCCTTCAGATAAGTGGCATCAACTACAAGGGATCTTATGTGCTACCTACCTATACTTTTTCTCTTACATAATAGACAACAAGATACAAACTACTGGACTTGAACCTTTGACGCTTTAGACCAGCCTTTCACGCTCAATTAAGATCAAGTGAAGTATTATGAAATTGCCAAATTACTTCTCCTAATCTCTGTACATTGGTCCTTGCCCAGAAACTAGGAGAAAGAAGTATATTTCCACATAACATACCTAAACAAACAATATATGTTCACCATTTCACGTAACTAAACAAACAAGATAAGTTCACCATTTCACCAAATAGACATCTTCTTTTGCAATCAAGACAGATTTGTGAATGCCCAAGGCTAGAGGTGGAAAACGAAAACACATGCGAATCCAGGGACAATTTTAAAAACTGAAAAGGATAGATTAATAGCATTCTAGTTTGATGGAATAAAACTAACTTATAAAATACACATCAATGATCAAGGATGATCAATCCAGCAAAAGTCCAAGTTCAGCCAGCACAAAGGCTCAAGCCCAATCTTAATTCGAGTTGGAATTGAATCAAGAAGACTTCACTGATTAGAAGTCCCCTGTGTGGGACCAAGAGTTGGAATCCGATTCAGAGTCTTCCAATTAGAAGTCTAGAAGTCTCCTGCGTGGGACTAAGAGTCGGACTCCGATTGAGAGTCCTCAAGTTACGAATCTTTCTCCTCTATAACTATAAGGGGGTTGACAGCCCTAAAAAGGAGGGAAAGGAGAGCGAGGAGACAGCAAGGGAGAAGCCTCAAGAAGCCAAGCTTGCATGCCCAAGAAGTCCCTTTGCAATTACATAACTAGGTATTCCTTTTTCAAGAAGTAATCTAGATCCTTATTCTCTTTCAATTTTTTCTTCTTCCTCGTCAATCCTCCCACAAAGGGTAAATCTGCTCACAGGAAGGATTCAATCACCGAATCCTTTCCCCAAAACAAATCAAACCAAGCAAATTGCACCATATAAGATTATATGTCAAGTTGATCGGTGACCTTTTAGTTTTAGTTGGTTGCATACTTTAACCAGTTGCCACCTGAGTAAATTTGTGCATAATGCCTATGAGCAAAAAGCATGCACATGGTTGAAGTGGCTCTCACTTGATATATTCAAGCCGCATTGGGTACACCTCACCTTGCCAAAGCATGTAGGTGAGAAAGGTGCACGCTAGTGATAAAATAAATATCCTACTTGTACAATGAAATTATGAAATATATATTATGTGCCCTCTAGAAAATAAAAAAATAGAAAAGAAAAACCCCTTTGACTAGGATCAAATAGGCTTAAGGAAATCAAGTTTTCTCTTAAAAAAGAACACACATGCCATTAAGAGGGAAAGTGATTATCATGCACAAGGGTGAGTGAAGCCTGCCAATGGAAGAAAAAAATAAAAAGTTAAAATCAGGATTTTTAATTTCGAATAATACCGTCTAGTATGGACGGTACGTACCGGTCCGACTGCATACCGGTATATCGAACGGTAACAATCGAAATTTCAACCATTACCACCTGGCATAGCTTGGTAACGGTCGATTTCGACCATTACCACTCGACACAACTCGGTAACGGTCGATTTCGACTGTTACCGATCTGTAACAGTGCTCCAACGGTCATTTTGACCGTTGGAGCCCTTTCTCATGGGATTTTAAACTCATCGTCTCCCCTATTTCACTCTCACACTCTTAAACTATCTCAAACTCATTTTTTCTCATATTTACATTCTCCTAAACTCTACAAAGCAACGATTTATGAATTGACAATTCAAATAATTTTTCTCTAGATATTTTAATATTTACAGAAGAGCAATCCGTAATGGACCGAAATATGAACCTTGCACAAGGCTATTCCTCAAAGTCCAAAAAAGATATATGATACTATTTTTACCTAATTTATATTGGTTTTGCTAAACTTATACTAGTACTATATTTATTTCTAACTTATAAACTCTATCCTAACTTTTTTTTTATTTTCATGTATTTTCGGAGGATTTTACGCCTAAATTAGGTGTATTGCTCGGTACATAGTATGATCTTGTTAGAAGATCCTCCCCATCTTTCAACTCTGGTACTGCACGAAACTCCGGTACAGTAAGAAATTTCAATCCTTGGTTAAAAGTCCTCCCCATCTCTCAACTAATATGAGCCCTCCTTTTTTTTCTCTTCCCAGTTGCTAATATGATCTTGTTAAAAATTTCTATCTTGATTTCACACCTACACCATCTCATTTAACCCAAATCCACCTCTCCTCTTTGTGCCTCCCTAACTCAAGAGAGACATGGCTCTCCTCTAGCTTGATCTCTTTTTCTCCTTGGCTCCTACCTGAACTCCATATATCTCCACTATTACAAGGTCAAGGCTTCTAAAATCCCAGCAACAATAAGGAGATGATGGATTTGTGCATTATTAGAAAAAAAAAAAAAGGAATTGTTTGGTTCTCAAAGAAATATCTGCAAAAGATGGTCAACCGTGGCCAGTCTAACTGTTGAGATTTTTTGCCCTTTGAAGTGGATGGCAGACAGATTTTTTTCCCTTTTACCTAGAGAAGTTCTAAGAGGTCATAGATGAATGAAAAAGATAGATAAAGATATAATGTAGACCGCTACAAATGTACTCAGCAGAGAGAAGGTGTTTAGTGTGATTATGTTTAGGGAAGCTGTTAGTACAACAAGCACAGTTAAAAGGAACATATGATGAACACAATAGATATAATGACCAAGAAGCAAGGAAGTAAAAAATGAGTTGAGCTCAACCTGTTGAGCAAACACAACACGTCCCTTACATTTCCCAGCAGTGGCAGAAAAGAGAGGCAAAGTATAATCTCTTAGTTGGGCAACCAAAGATCCAGCATTTACATCAACCTCTCTTCCATAGAGACGGGAGAATGGTATATCATTATCTGAGCAGACAGGATCAATCTTCTTTATAAATTGGACCATTCCAGGATCACCACCTTCAATTCTGGTCAAAGTTACATCCAAGTCTGTAGCACAAAGTGATAGAAGTGAAGTTCTACGACTACTTGGTCTGAAACCAGCTTGGAAGCCTCTGTGACATGCGCCAGATCCTTCTGCATGTACTATCTTCTGACATGCCTGATAGTAAGATTTAAATGCCTTCTTATGTATGTCTTCTTGTAATCTTTCAATGGATGAAACATCATTTAAATCAATCTCGACTCCATTATGAACTATTCTTCTTTCAGAATTGAGATCACTCTGATCACTATTCCCCACAATTTTGCTAACAGAAGAGAGAATTTCATCAAGAAACTTCATCCGCACAGCTGACTCACAAACTTCAGTTCTTATCAAATGATAATGCTCATCAAGCCAGCCTTGTATTGGTTCTTCTTCAATTTCTGCTGTGAGTTTACGTATGACAAATCGGACAGATCCAAGTTTTTCTGATCTGATCTTTGTTGTCTTTGACTTATCCTTCTTAACAGGGGAAATGTGACTGGTTTTAGAAGCAGTAATAAGCTTCAAGCCCCGGAACATATCCTCGACAGCATCCTCTATAGCACGTAACTGTAACCGATAAGGCATACAAATATGTACATCAAGTCCTTGAATAACCCAATCCCTTGTGATCACAGGTTGTGTCTTTGTATCATATACGTTACTTGGTGGAACTGGGATACATGAGATTTGCATGCGGCTGCTTTTAAAAACCCTAGCGCTATTAAAACTAAGCATAAGACCTTCAAGTAAAACACCTATCCTGGCATTCTCTGAAAAAATAGACTGCACATGGATCACTGTTTCCACGCCATCTGCAACTTCAGCAGACACTCTTAACATCTCAATATCAACAGCAAAAATTGCCTCCCTTTTTTTAGGTTGTTTTTCAGCTCGTACTTGGTTTTTTGTAGCCATTTTTTCTCTTTCCATCTCTTTCAAAGTATCAGTTGATAACTTTACATCGTTGTCATAGTGTTGGAGCTTGCTATTTTGCAACAGGCATCTAACACGAGTAAAAATTTCATATAGTGCCAAGTGTGCATCAGGTTCCCATCTGGCAGTAATATCAGTTACACTAAATAGGGAACAGACAGCAACATCAGTAAGCCCACCAGTTCGCCGCACAAACTTTGCATTTTGCATATCAAACAGTGAAACCTTATTACCAGGTTCATGGTCTTCAGTAAATTCCATATGGAAAGATCTAGCTCTCTCTAATTCCACCTGGGTTGATTCCTTTTCTCTATTCACACATAAACTGAAATGGAAGATGTCCAGAGATGTAGAGAATTTGAGAATCTTGCTCTTATTTGTTAACATTGAAATAATGCTTGCTCTCCGTGGTGTCCCATCAGCAGACACATTTATTAGTACTTCACCACCATGCGAACCAAAATTCACACGCTTTGGGTCTGCAACAATGGTGTCATCAACATTCACCTCACCATGATAACTTATAGAACATTTTTCAAGATTTAGTTTAAATATTGGTGCTCCTTTGGCTGAATTTTTGCCCAAGTGTCCTACATTATACTCTGTAGCTCTTTTACTAGAAGATGAAAAGGACTTAATCAGGCTCCTAAAGGACATTAAATTGTATACAAGAGACTCAACATGCTGAAAGCCAAAATTTATTCCCATACCACTTATATCAACAGAAAATACCAACATCCACCTACTTAGATCTTGCTTTTCTTTAGATTCAATTTCCTTTTGTCCCCAGTCTAGACTCAGCCGTGCAATGTGCATTAAGGAGCCTGAATTAGTATCCACTCCAAACACATTTTCCTTTATACACTCTTGGTATTCATCTTCCATGTGCAAATGTACTTCACCAAGTTCCATATGTATCTGAATCCCCTTACTTGCTATGTTGTTTGCAAACAGATGTGATGACTGTGAGCAACCCTGCGTCATGAATGAATGGTAAAAAAAAAGCATATTAAAGATAAAACTTATAAGAGGTAGGATAACAAGCAATTCAAACAGACAGCCTGCCCTTGTGCCAGATGACACTAACCAAAAAAATGGCCTAGTCATACACAAGCACAGGTTGGTATGGCAAGTGCTAATACCATTTCAGAACAAAACATTTCAACCTAGCTAAAACGACATGATTGGGTTACAATCCTACTTAAACAAACATCATTCCAAAGCACATGGCATGATATCATGCTGTGCTACTTGTTGCCACATTACAGTGCCAGCTTCCATGGGCTAAACTTGGCCAAGGTGCATATTGGCACATCGGCACATATTGACATACATGATTTTTCCAACCTTTCACCGAGTCACATATTGGCCCAGATTGACAAACAAGATTATTCCAACCTGTGCCACCTGCCAATCGTCACAACAAACCTTGCTCCCAACAACTTGGGCACTACGTAGCAATCAAAACTGACAGCCGAGATAAAAAATAAAGGAAAGAAAGTAGAAATCTAATAGAATATTATAAGGAAAACAAGGTAATGACATGGAACAAAATTATAAGAACTTATCATAAGTAAATATGATAGAACTTTCAAGCAACATATAGAAAATACTACAATATGAAAAGATATATATCTAACATTAATCAATGTTCATACAAATAGGTATGATAAGTTACTATTGCCATCCCAAATTGATGGGACTGCCCTATCCCCATTTTTTACTTAAAAATACCTCATTGGGTCTCTTTTCAGATGTAAAAAAGGGCTAGCAAACCCTCTTTTCACTAATAGCAGCCAAGGTTTGCAACTTTGTATACCGGTAATGTACCGGTCATAGCTCAGATCGATAAAGTACCAGTTCGAACCTATGCACCAACCTATATACCGAGTCAGTACACCAGTACATACTGAGTTTTGAAATAAGTGTAGAAAATTTTGGAAAGACAGAAAAAAGCAACATCCTGATAAAGAGTCTATACAGTCCATTGAACGATGCCAGTCCTCTACTAGATGGTACAAGCTCTGTATGGGAATATCAGGCAGTATAGGCCCGGTATCAAGTGTACCACCCTGCTTACCATTAGACTGTCTGACCAATAAATACCAACCTTACCAAACCATAGGGGACGGTACTGCAAACCTTGCTAACAGCTATATTCCCTTCCCCTTACTGTTCACTCCTTTCCATCTATAAACTAACAAAAGCAATCTTCTTCCCTTCCTTCTGTCTCTCTTTTCCATCCCTCATCTTAACCATCTTCCCTTGCTTTCTCCCAGTAACTCAAATTTTTTTCATATTCAAGAGCTTGTTCAAGGAGAAGTCTAATTTTTTAAGAACATATGAATTGAAAATCCCATGGTTAATCTCAACAAAATTAGGCAAATGTAAAGTTTATTCTTTGTTTAATGAGTTAATTTAGGGGCTTGATGTAAGGTTTTAAATCTAGTACCGTACCAGTGTATCAAACTTTGTTCAGTATGGTACGATATGGTGTATCAAGCGGTACACCTAAAAGAGGATTAAAACCCTCCAAAAATACCTGAAAATAAAAAAAAATTAGGAAACGGTTTTCAAGTTAGAAATAAATATACATTTAGTATAGTTTTAGCAAAACTAATGTAAATTAGGCAAGAATAGTATCACATATCTTTTTCAGGTTTCGCGGAGTAGCCTAGTGCAAGGTTCGCAAGTTTTGTCCATTCCGGATTGTCCTTCCGTTAATATTGAATTATCTATAGAAAAATTATTTCAATTACTAGATTATTTTATATACAACTTAAATTTTAAGATTCAAATAAATTAAATAATTACATGTGTAAATATACCTGATTTTACCGCCAAACGAACGACAAGCCTCCACTGATGGTGGATCGGGGTCCTCGATTCTATGTATCTATATATTAATATGACATGTTTGTTAGACCCAATCTTGAAAATAATCCCACGACATAATGTATTGATATATCGTATGTCATTGGCGCATCAATGTGGTGATGGTCGCAGGTTGATCGTCATAAATCACATGTCCGAGGTAGCTCCTAAGGTATGTATTAGTAAATGTCAAAACTTCTACTTTCGCTATTGATCTGCTACTCTGTATCATACTGTTGCTCAGAGAAGTATGACCAATTATCACCGTACTGCTGTTGGTCATAAAATTCTCCATAATACGACGGTTGTGAATAAGATGAGCTTCGTTCTGTGTATACGTTGTTTAAGCTCTATCGCATCTGCTTAAAATCGACCGATACCAACCGATACAGGTCGGTAACGGTCGAAATTTCAATCGTTACCACCCGATATAGCCTCGTATCGCCCGATACAAGGCTAAATACCTAATACCGCTCAGTAGTGGATGGTCCGCATACTGATCTACTGGCGGACCGATACATACCGCCCATATCGGGTGATACAATATGATATTCAAATCCTTGGCTTGATGCTTGTTTAATAACTTAATTAGGGCTCGATTCACCTAATATAGGCCTTGATCCTTGTGGATCAAGCCTAGATCCCCAAGGATCAAGTTGATCATATCTTAACCCACTTGATCTTTTCAATATACCATATTGATATGCAACCTCATCACATTGAGGAACCCAATCCACCGTTGTGAAATCACGACATTCATTTTGGCAATAGGGACAAGTATATGATCTTCTTATACAACCATTTTAATGTATAATTACTTAGATATCTCTCCACATATTTGTGAATTATGATGTATTCTTTAGATTCCATTAGTGTTCCTTTTCCGTTACATGTTTCAATGCAATAGATGTTGTTTTATATCTTAAACCACTTAAATTATACGAATTTTGACTTTATTAGGTAGGAAACCCATGAAATAGGCACTTTTGGAGTTTTAAATGGTTAAACTATAAAGAAAGAGTGTTGGACCTATACTGATCCAATCATAGACCAACAAGGGGCCAGCACCCGAAATGACGAACCATGGTCCTTGCCCCTTGGAACCCTCATAATCATAGAAAGTCGACTCCCATAGCTAACTTAGATGCTCATTAATCCATGTGCTCTTGTTATGTCTTTTGTTAAAGCTTCAGGGTATCGCAAGCATCCAACTCTACCCTAAAAGCTCGTTTAATCTAATGGTCAAACCTATGTACATTTGGCCATCTCGAGAAAACGCCAACCAAATGATTGTTTCAAATGGATCAATTTTCCACCTAGATCAATGTAGTCACAGTGGATGCACTACCAATGTTAATGATTATCTAAGTGATAGACATGCAACAAAGTCAAATCTATTTTATGTTTGTTAGTTGCCATTTTCAAACAAAGTACCAATTTCAAGTAACTCATTTAGCTGCACAACTAGACAATGAACACTTCATATTGAAAATACAAACAAACATCTATTTTAACTCTATAAAATGTAGGGCGAATCTGCATGGGTGTTGGCTGGATTGTGCAAATCTAAGGTGTTGGCTATTTTAGCTGCACAACTATACAATGTACACTTCATATTGAAAATACAAACAAACATCTATTTTAACTCTATAAAAATGTAGGCAAATCTGCATGAGTGTTGGCTAGACTGCACAGATCTAAGGTCCCATCCATGTGAATCTAGCTTAGATCTCAAATCTAGCCTAGATCCAGATGGTTCATGCCCAGACCTACACAAATTCAAGTCGGATGTGTATATATTTATGTGCATTCCTGATCATACCTATGCATTACTGTTATCTCTTGCAATAGGACCAATGACACGAAAAAAACATACAGCAGCACTACGGATATAATGCAAGAAGTAAAATAATAAATAGGCATATGAGGACAACTAAAATCACAGAATTGCAACACAATAAATCAAATGGGAGCACCAAGACAGCATTTCCAGTATTTGCAAATCATCAGTTCAAATATGCAACTTGCAATTATGATGACATAGAAAAGTCTCACCAAAGATGAACTTAATCACAGGATTATGAGCAACAAAGTGACATACAGAAACTAGTCATATATCTGCTGATGATAACACAGAAACTAGTAATGGTCAAAGATAGAAACTACATAACCAAATATCTTCTGATGATAAGTAAAATGAAAAAAGAAAAAGTATTACTGATATCCTACCATTCTCTTGTCATATTTTGTAGCAAAAGAAACTCAAAAATACAATATAGTAATCATTCTTAGATAAGGAGATTTCAAGTGGCAGTAAATTTGTTCCTAGCTATAGAGAACTTACATGGTATAGTGGCAAACCAGTAAGGCTATAAAGGACAACAGTCATCTCTGGGGCTGAAATAGTACATGTCCACATGATGGATTTAACATGACTGGTTTCAGAATTCTCATTCTGAGACTTATTCTTCACAAGAACAAGGTTTTTCTTTTTAGACATGTGAAGCTGCAACCATGGCTTTAATCTGCTAATAATGAGATTGCACTGGGTGCCACCAAGCTTGATATCAACCTCAACTCTAATTGGTAGAAGCAGCTACGAACAAAGGCATCCTTGATGTTAGAAATCAAGATTTTAATCTTGAATGAACAACATGAACATATAGGCATACACATCCGCATGTAGAATTTAGGTGTAAGCAAGGAAGAAGTCAATTAGCTTCAATAACAAATCAAAAGAGCAATGATGGAAGATTCAAAACATCATGCAGGTATTATGGCAGTGAAACATGAAAAAAAAAAGACATAAAACTCAGTTCATAATTCTACTTGTCATTAACAAGAATAATATTAAAAAATGGGTGATTTAGTGCATGAGGCACTTATCATACAGGATCTACAGAGTATCATACTAGAGCTATGGCAATTTGGGAAAGCAAACTCAAACAGGCAAAGCAACAAAGGATAAATCTAAACCTTAAAATGAGAATTACAACAAAAACAACTGCAGTTCATCTGTGACGAACTTTTGAGCCAGTAGCTCTTTTTTACAAAAATTTAGATAGGACAATGTTTGTGGATGATATTGATGCTCATGTCTCAATTTGATACCGATCTCAGTCAGCATGCAGACAGGTATAGTAGCAGTACTGACTGAAGTGCAATCATTCAGTATAGGTCAATAATGTTCGAACAAAAGAAAAAGAGAAAGAGAAGAGGCATACCAGTAGGACGACACAAAAACCTGGATGAGGAGAAGACAACGGTGACACAATCAGATGGAGGATGCAATGGCAATGATGTGGCAGGGAGGAGGAAGGGGCAGAAAGAGGAAGAAAGAGAGACAAGGTGAAAAAAGGACAAACAACTATCAATACCTTAAAATGTTGGTACCAATACTAAATGATAAGTTTACCACCTATACAGTTTGATATCCCTAACAAAACATATAAAATGAGCTTACTTTGCAGTACAGTCCATATCAAATCAAATTAGGCAAAATTGTCCACTTACCAGTTGACTATTGGACTGCATTGGCCCAACCAATCAATACATGTGATATTTTAAATGATGAACCTATATCAGCACATGATCCAGTTCTGTACTAGTATCAATACTGGTCCAATCGACTGAGATTTAAAACATTGTTTCCATTAACCAAGCTAAAAACAGCTCTGCTTGATGAAGAAAAAGATGCCTTAAAACTATTTTACTAGAAGCAACCTACAACTGCATCATAGATAGTAGCCAAGGCTAACTCATGACACTCATCTGACATTTCCTTTGGTCAACAGACTAACAAAATTGAGCAATAACTGTTAAATAAAATTCATCAACTTAAAAACC
Organism: Musa schizocarpa; assembly: GCA_900464855.2. Lineage (NCBI taxonomy): Eukaryota > Viridiplantae > Streptophyta > Magnoliopsida > Zingiberales > Musaceae > Musa > Musa schizocarpa. Next base: position 21,302,088 of record LS990921.1, read on the forward strand.
GTACAAGACCTAAACTACATCTCGAATAAATCTTTAATTTTGTTTAACTATGGAACATAGTATCTTACAGGAAACAATTGGTCGATGATTAAATGGGATGGCCTTAATAACTAAGTTTACTAGCATATGTTAATGCAGCCATTGCTTGACTTAAGTGAATTATGTGCAAGGTAAACGAATTGGTAACTACAATGGAACCTTCAATACTTCAAGAGAAATGATATTTTCTAGCGATGGAAATAGAGAGAAAAGTGGAGAAAAGAGCACGAAATGAAATTAAACAGAGTGATGAAAAGGTAGAAGAGAAAAAGAGTAAACAGGAAGATTTTTATTAGAAGTAATACTTCAATTATATGCCTCAAGGACAACATAATTCACCTATTCTGAACCCATACACTAATAAAGCATAAATTATACTCTATCTACAATTATGCAACCCATGATGAATCCTTCAAGTTCTAATTGGACTAGGTAGAGGAAATGTGCCAATTAGCTAGTTGTTGAAGCTTGTCCATGCCACCAACTCTTAATTGTACCCCAATTAGTTCCAAACATCTAGAGAACGTTATCCTATAAACTGTATCGCCTAGTGTGATTTGAAGTCAATCCAACAAAGTGTGGGTCCAGTAAGAATTTCTAAAGTGTATAAAGGTCAGTCCACACTGCTACTAGGACTAGGAATTGACCCACCAAATACCATGGTAAGCAATTTCGAATGGTACCGCCCAGTACAGACAGTACATACCGGTCCGATAACATACCGGTACGTGAACCGCCCGCTACCGGACGGAACGTGCTATAGTGCTATATTGTAGCAGTGCTATAGTAAAAGAAAGAAATATTATAAATCGCTCGGTACGCCCTGGTTTACTGCTCGGTATGCCCTAGTGTACCGCTCAATATGCAGGTACCGTACTATACCGAGCCAACCTCGAAATACTGGTACGATACGGTATTACATATCTTGCCAAATACTATCCCAAATATGCCTAAACTTGGAGATGAGTTGGCTAAAATGCTGATGAAAGCCTCCAAGTGGTCTAATGCTACTGGCATGGCAAGTGGGCCGGAATTCTAGGCTGTCCAAGTATATGACAGGGGCATCCAAGGCTACTGGACTCCGTTGTGAATGGCTATTTTGGCCTGGTCCTGAAAAACTTGCACCGTCTTAAATAATTTGAACCTCTTTCATTAGTATCAATCTGAGGAAGAGAAGTTTGGATCAGTAGAAATTTGTATTGTAACATCTTTGCAAATTGTACGGACTTTGACGTTTCAATGTTAAGTGCCGTTGGAATTGCATTTTCTTATGCACAAGCTTTTTCTCAAAAATGCTATGCAAGGATTTATTAAAAACAAGTTTTAACCTACTGAAATAACTAATGGAATATTGCAGAAATAAATTTTATGGAATGAAACTTCTATATTTTTAGACATGAAAATCAACATAAGTATATGCCAAAATTCAGCATTTGAAACCTCTCCTACAGTTTTGATGCATCTATGTGATTTATATTAGACAATTCTACTTCAACACTTGTTCTGACAAATCTAATGATGGCTATGTAAAGGACAGAACATTATCCACATTGAACCCTAACATCACTGAGTTTCTTTCACAGCTTGCTGCTCTGTAATAATAGAAATAGAGTGCCAGTGCCTACTATTTCCCTTCGAAAATTAAAAACTCGCTATTCACTAAAGCTATAGGTAGAACCGTTATGCCAATGCCCAATACCCATGCTGTTCTGGCCAATAATAAAGGTATTGCATCAATCTCAGAAGTTTTTATGAAAATAAAGTGATAAGAGTTGAGAGCAAATCAGGAGCTTACTTCCATTGGAACATCTAAGGTGGTGACAACAGCAACTTTCATAATTTCGAAGACTGCAGTTGCATCTTCAGTTAGAAGCTGAAAAATAACCAAAGGATAGTCAATCAACCAACCAAACAGCAAGTTCAAATCCATAAAAGATGTTTTACAACAAAAAAGTACATGAATTTCACTGAGAACTAATTGAGCATCAAAATGTGATGTCTCCCCTGAGTCCTCATTTAGCTGTGATTTACTACTTGTGAGATGGATGCCCCTGACATTGTTCTCAATCATAAGATCTTTGCCTCCGTACATATACTTCACATCAAGTTTTGGCATACTGAAGCTAACCTTCCAAAATACAAATAGGTCTTGTTAATTGATGTTCAAGCTTCAACCAGGCACACTAATTACTATCAGAATCTTTTTCTTAACAAAATATAAATCACAACTTCCTCCACAGGAAAATTATCAAAATCCACCCTCCACCAGAAATATAAATTCATGAAAATTTTCAAGTAACTAAAACGAAATTTGGTTTAAGAAGCACAACTTGAGCACGCTATAGAATGAAGTACTAATGAGTATATCTACAAAGAAAAGATTAAATGATCATATGCACATGATTATGAATACATGACAACCAGGTAAAATAAAGTGCAGTTAACAAATGATTAAACAGTTGTATTAAGTTCTCATTATCCTCATACCAGTTTCAATAGTCAATGCAGCAGCCTAACTTTCCAGGTGCTGATAGCACCAGTATGGTACCAGCACATCTTGATACCAACACATGGCACAGTCAACCATGCCAGTGGTACATAGAAAAATTAATTAACAAACAAAAAAAGCACATAAAAACATTCATCTGAAAGTTTTAAATTAAAAATATCCTCTTACAGAGATACCCACCTTACCAATGCTCTCTAGTGATTAGCAGCTTCTTCTAATTCACATCTTAGGCTGGTGCCTATGAGAGTGGAGACCCTGCCAGAAGATGACTGATGGGGAGTGCTGCCAGACAAAATGGCAGATGGATGCATGGAGATGAATGGAAGAGAAGAAGAGAGAAGGTAGGTATTCGATGGATCACAACAAGATTTTCAAAAAATTTGACCGGTTCAGTTAAAACAGGTCACTTAGAAATGGGATTCAACATCCCAAGATACCGCTCAAACTGATGGGCATATTTCGCCAATGTAGACATTTCCTCATAAATTCTCCATCCTTGACCAAATATAACCAGTAAATATAAGTACATGATGAAGCCTTTTTCTGTAATATAGTGGTTTAACTTCAAATAATAGTATGTCTATCTTCACTAGTAACACCTATATAACAACCTCTCAGTAAAAACATTAATTTAAAATAGGACTATGGTATTAGGCATGTTGGTTAACTCTAATTAATAACCATCTGCATGCTTTCAATTTTAATTACTAATACATTTGAAGCATTTTATGCCAAAAGCACTCTTTCCTAATACATAGCTATCATCTTGACCAAGGTCTGCCGCGTGCTTAGAAAGCGTCATACAATCGCGGACAAACTTCAAGCAGGATGTTTGATGTAATGCTTATGTATGTCAGGTGTCTTCGGCATGTTCATGCCTTGGCCAAACATGTATGAGGGGCGACCAAAGGCTTAATAGTCCCATTTTAGTTGGGTCGATGGCGCTTTAGGCTTGTAAATAAAGGTTGTGTCATGTGGACACGTGTGAGAGATTTTCGATACGTAATGGACCATTTTACCCTTTGTTGTGCAACATTTGAGGAGCTTGTAAAGTCGTTTTGTAATTTGCATTGTCTATAAAGTGTTTTTTAGGAGATGTTTGCTTGTGGATCTCGGTGAGGCCTTTTCTCATCTGTTCTCTCTTTTGTGGGACCTAAAGGGGACCATGGGAGCCGACCCGACCGCTTGAGACGGACCTACCTGAGATGCCGCCTACGACAAACAAAAAGCAAACTAAGTCAGTGCCAGATGGTATCAGGCGGGACAAACACTCATAGAAACACTTAGCATCTGGCGTGGGGGACCTAAGCGGGGGGCTGCGTTGAGGCGTCGGCCTTCTGTATGACCGTTTGGGGAAAAGCAGGCATGGAGATGTTGGGAAGAGAATTTCGAGAGGAGGGCGAGCATCGAGATTGGCATTCAGGAGGAATTGCCAACCCCCTAAAGAGGCACCACGAGAAACAGACAAGCTTGGAAGAATGTGAAGCGCACAAAGGTTGGGATGGTTGAGTTTGAGCGGCGACTTAGCGTTGACAACTATACTTGATGGTGCTTTCAAAGCAAAAGCGGCGCTTGGTAAAGGATGAGACCATGCAAGGTGGAATGAGTTGCTCAACGACCAAAAGAGTTATCAAAAGCTTCACGAGAGGTGAGGGGGGAATTGCTAGCTCGAAAGAATTTGGTACTCATACATGGGCTTGTATCGCGGACGACGGAATATTCATTGGCCATCCCAAAGCGACCGAAACTTCGGCGCCATGGAGCATTGAAACTTTCTCTTGACATCTGAAAGGATACATCAGTAGGAAATTTGAATGGTGCAACTAGTTGACATGTTGCTAGGCCTTGAGGGGTGCGGCGGGGGTTGTATTGGCGTGGAGTGTAATCTAGCAAGTGTGTTTGCAGGAGGCGAGAACAATGCGATTTATTCGATGGTCGGAGTAGTCGAGGGATGGTGGTCTCCAAAGCGAAAAAGATGTTGCTCAATGGGGACGATTATCCGGGAGGGATAAGTCCGGCTCTCGAAGGAGAATCGTGTGGGCCGGACCTCATGAAGTTGAGGAGGAGTACCTCAACAAACAACAACTCCTGGCTTCGATGGGGAGAAGCAAGCGGCGAAGAGTCGTCACGTGATCTCGCTTGAGAGAATGCATTGGTGGATGCATTTGCGAGATCAAGTGGGGGAGTGACCAAGGCAACACAAATGAAGGCACACTTGGGTCGATCTGGAGATCGGACTCAAGGGAGAGGCGACGTGGAATGGGAATGGTGGTAGCGAGGGCCACCATCAACTCAATCAAAAAGCGAGGCGGAGCAACAGGTGTAACTTGGTGAAGTACCCAAGCGGCTTGAAGAACCCGGCATAAAAGTTGGAACATGGAAGGAGAGCCACGGTGCTTTCCTTAGGCAGAGGTCGAGGACATGAACTCTTGTAGAGGCAAAGTAAAGATCATGTTGTTCCATGGGTCTTTCATTCGGCCAGGCGGACTCATCTTGCGTGGTGCAAAAGCGAAAGGGAGCTTGGGACACATGCACCTTATCTCGGAGGAAGCATTTGATGGAGGAACTAAAGCGACTCAATTTCTGGAGGCGAAGTTGGGATCGAAGGCCTTAGCCGTGAGGGCAAGAAGGGCCTTGGCGGGTACTCTTGAAGAATATGCTACAGTGTTGTCATTAAGTTCTATAAAAAGGCGGTGCGCAGTGAAGATTATCTTGGTAGGGGTAGAGGCCCGGGATCGAGACAATGGTGCACTAATTACGGCAATGAAGTCGGGGGACTTTGGGAGCTACTAGGTGACGGGTTGTCCTAAAGCGGTGCTTAAATGGTGGTGTGACCAAAAAGTGGGTGGATGAAGGTCGATTGCGGAGGAAGCGGAACAAAATCGAAGGTAGAGGGAGACCTGCGATGTATTGGCGAACCCGCATGGAGGGTTCATAATTGAGTTTTCCACAAGAATCGAATCTGATAGTGATGTCATCGAGGAGGCGACATGGTGCGGCGGATCGTGGTGGAAACAGTTAAATGGTAATCGATTCACACAACCTAGCCCGTGAGGGACTAGATCATCTGGGAGGTATGATTGGGAACTCTTGGAAGCTCCATGATGTGAACAACATGGCGGCAAGAAGGGCTATGGATTGAGGTGAAAAGCCATGGTACCATGAAGGTGGGTCTTCGTGCGTCATCGGAATTTTGCATCGGATGAAAGCCTGGTCATCGGCATATGGGGTTTGTGTTCCACCGAGGGAAAAAGTTGAATCAAAAGTACAGTGAGTCCCATGGGAGGACTTGATCATCTGACCGGTATAATCGAAGCATTTGGAGAGTTGGGCGCTCGAGGCTCGTATTAAACAAGGGGCAAACAAGTCGAGGAGGACAAGGTCGAATGGCGAGCGTTGCTACGAGGAAGCTAAGGAGAAGCGAGAATCGGTCTGAAACCCTACAGCGTGATGGCGGAAGGCCGTGCGTGGGAGTTGCGATTTGTCTCTCCATCGACCAGACAATTTGTTTGGAGAACTGAGGGTGTTGAAGCGGGGGTCGAAAAGGCGAGGAAGCGGCGGCAGCGAGTCGAAGGGACTTAGCTACCAAAATCAAGCGTCGAGTTAGAATGGAGGTGGACTCGAGGAGGAGTGCCCAGAGACATTTCGCGATCGTGAAAAAAAAAGGATCTGGAATCTGGTGACGGATAGTAGTGCCATGGGCGTGGCGCGCAATGATGTCTGCAGAGGCCCGGGACTTAAAGTAAAGTCATTGATCCCTTGCTCTCGTGGAGGAAAACTTGCTTGGTAAAGGGTAAAGGAGGTGGGCGTCGAGGCAAACTCAATCTGCAGAGACAAAAATTTGAAAGAGGCGAGGCGAAGGAACCGTAAGGCCGGTGTCGATGAGGTTTCTCGTCAAAGATAGTCGAAAGTGAAGGACTTGGTCATCTGAAGTGCGACTAAACAAGGCAGAAGTAGTCGATGCAGCGGTCTTTGTACGCCGCTACTTTCGGGGGTAAGCGACGAGGGTTGATGGAAAGGCGGTACAATCCCGGCGACCAAATCTATTAGAAATTACTCCAAGTTGGGGTGAAAACTTCTGCGTTCGAAGTTCAATGGCATTGAGAAGGTGAATCGCGGTAGCTAACTCAGCCTTGAGGAGTGCAAACACTTCAAGTGCTTGAAGTGTGAAGCGAAAAAAAGCGGCGAAAGCCGATAACCATTTCGATGCATGGAGTACAACCTCGAGGCGGGGAAGTCAAGTAACCTTTGCCTTCTCGACCCTTAAGAGAATGGGCGGCGAGTACCCCGATTCTCTTCTCATCGGCGGAGGACTCTGCCAAAGTTCAAACCCGCCGAAGATAATGGAAGACAATAGTTGTCAAATCCTCACGATGGTGATGGTATGTGTTGCGAGTAGATTGTAAAACTTCGTTTCCCAGCGAAATGTCAATGAAAGTGGAAGTGATCACGAACCTACTTGGATGTGACGACTAAGTGAAAAAAAGAGTCGATGAAGCGAAATTTTGTGGAGGAAGGACCCAAATCTTGAAGTTTTGCGAGGCGATGCTCGTTAAAAGCTTCAACAAACATCCACTTGATTCAAACAACATGAGGCATTTGAAGGCGGCGCGATAAGGATGGTCTTTTCGCCATTTGAAGGATCGCGAGAATCAACAAGGATCAACACAACTTCAACCAACCCACCCAGGAATCGAGTCATTGGTGAGTTGAAGCGGCATGGCGGATCAAAAGGTCGACTACTCAAAAAGTGGCCGGAGAAGCATTTTGGGAGTCAAAAAAACACATTATGGCTGGAAGCGGAAGATTGAAGACTTCAAAGCGAGGACTTGCGGTGTCGACAAAGGCTTCAACGAGGGCGTCGAAGGGATAAGTGGGGGGAGAATATCGCGGACAAACTTGAAACAGGATGTTTGATGTAATGCTTATGTATGTCAGGTGTCTTTCGGTATGTTAAATACCTTATCTGACATGTAGAGGGGACGACCAAAGGCTTAATAGTCTCATTTTAGTTGGGTCGGTGGCGCTTTAGGCTTGTAAATAAAAGGTTGTGTCATGTGGACGCGTGTGAGAGATTTTCGGTGCGTAATGGACCATTTTACCCTTTGTTGTGCAACTGTTGTTCAAAGCTTGTAAAGTCTGTTTTGTAATTTGCATTGTCTATAAAGTGTTTTTTAGGAGATGTTTGCTTGTGGATCCAGAGTGAGGCCTTTTCTCTGTCTGTTCTCTCTTTTGTGGGACTAAAGGGACCGTGGGAGGCTTCGGGGGGGCGACCCTTTGAGACGGGACATGAGGGTGCCCTTGCGCGACAAACAAAACCAACTAAGTCCAAGTGACGGCCCGTCACCGTGGTATATACCGTCCAAACCAGTTATCGGTACGGACCATAATCTGCTTCTGATTGTCTGATACTATCTTGTGAAAATGCGCTATAGTGCAAAAATAAAAAAATATTATTACACACCGGTATGCTTACGATGTACCACATGGTACCGATGCCAAATGCAAGTACCAAGCAGGTCGAAACGTGCGGTATGGATGGCCGAACCTTAATCTTGACTACTAAGATTGCCTGTCATCTCTATTCCTAAACTAATTAAGCATCATTCTAGCTAGTTAATTTTGTAGTCAGTGTTGTAATTAATTTTATAGTCAGTGTTTTACTCCATAGGTATATGACCAAAAACCACATTTTATGATAAAAAGCAATACAGGTGCATAAGATGCAATAATAGCAAATTGATGAGAATAAATGTTACAGCTATATGCTGCTTCCAATACACAGGAAAAAAATTCCTGAGTTGTTAAACGCTTATCATCTTTAGAAGTCATTTTCAGCTTAGGAAATTAGCATAAGCTTCCTAAAATTGGCTTTTAAACAAGGACCATGCCTTCAGAAAAGAAAAATTATTATTATCACATCAGTATACTAGTCCAGCAATTTACTTTTTCAATAATCCTTTAGATATTCTAAAATGTAATAAATTATAACTATATCAAACTACATATGATCATCGTTCCATTATAAAGGCAGTATTATACAAGTCCAAGCATAATCAAAATGTACCTAAAAAACCACTTACAATCATTTCTCTTTTTACTTTGGTTCTTATTCCTGTTCTAATATTAAAGACCAAAACCCAAAGGAAAATAGAAAGAAAGGTCAAATAATTCACTTATTCCTTCTGATGGTCCATGTCCATCTTTGGGGTACACGATTACTTAGTCAACACCTCAATGTAAAAGAATCAACCATCGCTTGATCATTCTCAAAGAGATTAAGACCATGAAAAATCATTCACCAAAAATTAAGAGGCAAAGAAAAATCAAAGAGGATGTATATTATTTTTCTATTTGTATAATTTTATATCTTTCAGGATTTTTATCCCACTAGATGCATGCCTACATCAATTTAATAATAGTATTCCAAATTCGGCTATGTTGCCTCATATGAATATCCTGTTGTTTAACTATCCAAAACATGGTTATCAATGTGATGTGATTATCTATGTAAATCTTATCCTACATGTGTTGTCCTCTGTAGTTTGTATAGTTATTCATATTTTTCCTCACTGTTATTACTCTTTTAAATTTTTAACTAATACTAATATTTGGTACTACTACACATGGTCCTCTATAATATAGCATTCATCACTTAGATCTTTATTCATTGAAAATAACATATCATTTAAATAAACTCTTAAATGAGAATAACATCATCTTAGAATTTTAGATTTGCTCATAGCATACCTATGACTTAGGCTTGAATGTATCTTACTGTATATAAAGTTAATGTTTTTATATATCTTATCTGATTGCATATTTGGATATATGTTTCTGCATACCACATATGCATCATGCAACCAGTAGCGCAAATACTGTTGGTTGTTTCCGAAAGCATTGCATGATATTATGCATACTTGGCAATAGAAAATACTGGTCTGAATGTCAATTAGCATGGGAGATATTGCTCAAAATTTTTCAAATCTTTCCTTGCATGTGATGGCTTGTTCAGCTACACTAAGTATCCAGTAAAAAAACACTATAATGCCTATAAATATCAATTAACAACCATTTAAGTAACCTAACAAAACAATTGGATTGTGCATTTGTGTTAAGGGCCGAAAGAAATATTAAGACTTGTAAAAAACAATGGGTTGACAAAGGTACAAGACAGGAAATGAACAAATAGTACAGAATACAAACCTTTTCTGGAAATGCAAAAATATGCTTCTTTATGGATAGGGACGACTTGTTTTTCTCTGATGTTTTAGATAATATATCCAATCTAGCCCCTTCAGTTGCAGTGGTGTCAGAAATAGTCTCCAAATTTTTATCTGTTCTGAGAAAGAGATCTTCATTAATGTGCACTGCTACATCACCACATACCATGTCCAGATCACTGATTTTGATGCCTTTCTCCCTATGGCAAATAGACATAGATCTCAATTTGTTTCATGAATTAATCAATCATGTTGTTTAGCATAACTGATGGTTAGAAGGACAAAAGTAAGCCACGCAAGGTATCTCAAATACTGCTAATGCATAATTCTTTCGGAAGATACAAAATAGGTGAATTTTTTATAATAGACACTGAACACATAATACATATTTCACAAGCCATACATTTGTCCTGCTTTTATGAAGTTCTTAATTTTGGTAGGTAGCTACTAACAACTATGAGATATGAATTTGGATTATGAGATCTAGCCACTAAAGTGTCTATATATTTATAGTCAGATGATTGCCAAATAAGCCTTCTACTTGAAATAGGACGCACCTGTCATGACCAAAATCACAAGAAACAGACAAATCCTTGCAAAGAAAAGAATTCTTTTCCATAACAGATGGATATGGTTGTTCAGCTTGCAAGCATTCTTTTTTACTAAAATTCAAAGTATGATCAAAACTGAAGTGTGGATCTCCTAGCTGAACAAAAAGAGGTACAAGGTGCAACTTGACAGAAAGAATCTGATTTGATTGTGCTCGAGAAATGTCCACCTTCAGTTCTTTTACTTCAATAACAGCTTTTGGTACCTACACAATTTGACCAAACATGAAGCATAGAATGACACAAACAATACTCTACAATAATCAATTATTAGAATTAGAAAAATAAACCTATATGCAATTGTGCAAATAGGGTTTGAGACTTCTCTCTTTTAACAGTAAAATTTCCTGTAGTGTACGTGCGCAAGCATCAATCTGTATAGTTTGATATTATATACTCTTGTCCAAAAGCACATACCTTAATAACGAAATCTGTAACAGAAATTGATAAAAGTCTCGCTACGCTAGTTAAGAGCATCCACTTTCCTTTTCCAGCTGAACGAGGTTTCTCCACCTTACTTGCCTTATTTCCCCTTTTACTTTGCTGCAAAGGCCTTAATACAACTTCAAGATCACAAATTAACAACTGTAATTTAGGGTCCCTAGAGATAAAGCCAAACCCCAGCTTGACCAATGATTTACGGAAACTGAGTTTAATTTCACCAACCGATAATGTTTCAACAGAGCCCTGAAAAAAAAAAGTCACCAGTTAACTTTAGAACTTAGACAGTAATTACATATATAGAAGCTGAATTATGAAAAAATATTTGACAAATAAATGAAATACAATTTACCTAAGGACAAATCACAATACAATGGTGACTGCCATAACTAAAAACCAAGGATTGAATATCGTACCATATATATATGTATGTATATATATAAAGTAAAAAAAAAATTTTGACGACATCGCCTCTCTTCTCCCCACGTGAGGCGACGTCACCTCTCTTCTCCCCAAGGGAGGCGATGTCACAGAAAAATGAGACAATGTCGCCTATATATATATATATATATATATATATAAGTTTTTAAAAAAACTACGACGTTGTGCCTCTTCTCCCCACACGGGGTGATGTCACCCCAAAACGAGGTGCCTTTATATATATTTATATATATATACATATGTATGTACATATACATATGTATATGTACATACATATATATATAAGTAAAAAAAAAAAACTGCGACGTCGCCTCCCTTCTCCCCATCGGGGGCGACGTCGCAGAAAAACGAGGGGCCTTTATATATATATATATATATATATATATATATATATATATATATAATACAGCCCGGTAACGGGCGATCCGTGTATTGGTCTGCTAGCGGACTGGTACGTACCACCCGATATGGACGATATTATTCAAAACTGAAGACCTTGCTAAAAAAATAAAAATACAAGAAAAAACGAGACCAAAATCCAAACTATTTGGTAATGGTCATAGGGATCCTTTCCCACAAACAAGTTAACTAGTGAAATCAAGGTTTGCCGTATTGAGCTATACTGCCCAATGTAAGCGGTATACACCGATCTGATAGGGTACTGATATGCAGACCGCCCTATATTGGGCGGTAGCATTACATGACCCCGTATCGGGTGATATGAGGTATGTATCAGTCGATAATGGTCGAAATTCGATTGTTACTGACCTTTACTGGTCGGTAACGATCGGACTTCAACCGTTACCGATCAAAGGCAAAGATTGCCCTATTTCAAATGGTCAAATTGACCGTTTGAACCATAGGAAAGTGTTTTTAAATGCTTTCCTCTCTCCTCTTTCAACTCATTTCACTTTCTCAGTCTCTTCAACTCTCGCAAACTCCTTCTCACTCACATCTCTCTCTTATTCTCACATTTCACTCCTAAACTCAACAAAGTTGCGATTTGTGGATTGGATCAAATTTGGGAGGATTAAGAGGAAGAGCACTATAAACAGGTGGTAGGTATTCTCTTTTTATATTTTTATTAATTTATGAGATGATTAAGCTTATTTTATGTGGTTAATGACTTAATGTCTAGTATGTTGTTTGATATATTTTTGGTGGTGGAATAGTATTAATCAGGGAGTAATTAAGGTCTTTAATATTGTGATTGGTGTGTTCAATGCTGATTTTTTCGAAATTAGCCACTTAATGGGTCAAATCTTTGTATTTTCATGCATATTAAGGTGATTTATATGTTTGTGATGGTATAATAAGTTTAATTACGTTTTAATTAAGTTTTTCAATGCTGCGATTAATGGTTTTAATGATGATTTAATCGAAATTTCATCAATATTGGATCAATTCAATGTCACTAATACCTATTAAAGTATTTGACATGTTTATCGCAGTGAAAGAGGACTAATTAGAGATTAATTAACTATGTTAATGCTGTGATTAGTGTATTTAATTACGATGATATTAAAATTTGAACCATATTGAGTCAATTAAATATCTTTAATATTTGTTAGACCGTTTAACATGCTTATATTGATGAAAGAGGAATAATTAGGGGATAATTAACCATGTTAATAGTGTGATTAGTGTTTTTAATGATGATCTCATCGTAATTTGACCTATATTAGATCAAATTTATGTATTAAATGCTTCTTAGGGTGTTTGACATATTCATAGTGAAAAAATAGAGCTAATTGGGGTTTAATTAAATTTTTTATTACTATACTTAGTGTATTTAACGATATTGAGTCAATTCTACATATTTAATGTTCATTACATTGATTGATATGTTTATAGTGACAAGATAGGGTTCATACATATAATCGTATATTTTTATTTTAAATTAGGGCTAATTGTAGCTTACTTATTTTTTTAATTTTGATAAGAATATGACACCAGAGGAACAGGCACATGATGACGCTTGGGATCATTCTCAAAAGATAGATGGAAACTGTAATCATTGGCTATGCATTTATTATTACTACATTGGCAAGAGTAGAGGAATTAGCTGGGTGAAGATGCATTTCGCAGACGAGTATTGATATTACAAAATGCAAAAAGGTTTCGACGAAGATCCGTAAATCATCTCAAGACAAGTTACAACAAACAAAGGAAGATACAATGAAAAAGAAGGCAAGAGCTAAGGAAGAATATTAAAGGGCTACGTATGAACCAGTTTATGACGAATATGAGGGTCACAACGATGATATCGACTCGGATCTTAGAGAGCTGGTATTTGTGCATCACTAAAGCATCAGTACATCTATAAGAAGAAATGAGACATCGACAACCTGACTCACGATGGAAGCGTGGCAATGGTAGTGGGTCCGTGCTATAAGGAATCCAAAGGACGACCAGCATGAGGCAACCAACTTCCCCTCAGTTAAGCTAGATTGGTAGAATAAGATAAGGTGGAATCCATGGTTTTATGAAAGGATATGGCAAGATGTCAGTACCAGATATTACTGATATTGATCTATAAGTCTATCCTCCATAAATAGCGAAGCAAACACGGATTGACGATGCATATATAAAAGAAAAGAAACAGGATATTAGGAAGGTACTTGTAAAATGATTCAACTTCCACGAGATTCCAGCAAACACAACTCAAGGTCTATATTTTCAGAGCATGGTCTCCTCTATTCAAAATTCTGGCACGAGAATCCAACCTCCAACACCGAAGGAGATCCACAATGTGTATTTAGATGAGGATGTGGTAGAACTAAAGAATTGGCTCAAATCCTTCAAGAAGCAGTAAAACGAATATGTGGTGACACTGATGTGTGATAGTTGAATAAGACCAATAAGAATGAATATCATCAATTTTCTTGTGTATTGCAACATACGGGTGGTTTTTTATAAGTCAGTTAATGCTTCCAATAAGATTCAAAATGTAAACTATATTGAAAACCTAACAGACACTATTATAGAGGAGATCGAACCACAGTACATTGTCCAAATATTAACCGACAATGAAGCTAATTTCAAGAAAGTCAATTTACGATTGAAGAAAAAAAATTATTGTTTTTGACTCCTTGTGCAGCTCATTGCATGGATCTAATGATGAAGGATATTAGCAAGCTACCATCTTGTCACGGACTTAGTTGGTTTTGCCTAAGTCGTGTGGCACCCTTGCGTGTCCGTTCGCAAAGAGCCAGCCTCCTCAAAACCTCTTATATTCTCTTAAGAATCTCCAAAAGAAAAGACGGGCTAGAGAAAGTGTTTAATTTGGGATCCACAAACAACCCTTTCAACAAATACTTGATAGACAATACAAATTAGAAACATGACTTTGCAAGCTCTAAATGATCAAAGGTGGTCCGTCGTGGCCCGAAATCCCCACAAGTGCCCACATGACACCACTACTAAACAAGACAGCAAACCAGCCCTAGACAATACCCTAAAGGCCCATCCAGCCATATTAGTTCCTAGGTACTATACTACATACACTCTGTACCACTCTGCGGAGCTAAAAAACCCCCAAAATGATTATTTGAATGGTCTGTTTCTAGGCAGTTTTGCCTCTACGCGACAACTACACACAACATGTATTTACAAGCCTGAAACGGTCACAAAAGTCAATCAAAATGGGGCTGTCAAACCTATTGGAAGCCCTCTACATGTTGTACAAAGCATGAACAAAACCAAAAGACACGTACATAAGCATTACATCAAACACCTCATTTATAACTTTGACCCCACTTATTCCTTCGATGTCCTCATCGAAGCCTTTGTGGATGCTGCATTTCCTTGCCTTTATTGAATCTTCAATTTTCTGCTCCAACTATAACATGCCTCTTGCCTCCTAGTTGCTCTCCGTCGTTGTTGTTTAGTAGTTAAACTTTGATCCATCACACTGCTTCAACTCACCAATGACTCTAACTCTAGTGTGGAGTCGGCTGAGTTGTGCAAATCCTTCATATGAAAGAATAGACCTTCCTTGTTATGCGCTAGTCTCTTAAACGAATCATCCCACTTGAACTGAGTAGATGTCTGTTGGAGCTTTAACGAACATCACCTTGTAGACTTTGAAGGTTTTGGGGTCTTTCCTTCGTAAAATTTGTCAATCGATTCCTCTTCTACTTAATTGTCACCTCCAAGTAGGTTTACAGTGAGCTGAGTTGTGCAAATCCTTCAGATGAAAGAATAGACCTTCCTTGTTATGCGCTAGTCTCTTAAACGAATCATCCCACTTGAATTGGGTAGATGTTTGTTGGAGCTTTAACGAACATCACCTTGCAGACTTCGAAGGTTTTGGGGTCTTTCCTTCGTAAAATTTGTCAATCGATTCCTCTTCTACTTAATTGTCACCTCCAAGTAAATTCGCAGTGAGGATTTGACAACTATTGTCTTCCATAAAGTTTTCTTCGAAGGGTCTTTGAATCTATACAGAGCTCCTCTGCTGGATAAATAAGAGAACTAGGGTACTCAGTTTCACCATTCTCATAAAAGTTGAGAAGGCAAATATTACTCGAGGGTTGTACTCCATGCATCGAGCTGGCTATTAGCTTTCACCTGCCCTTTACTCACATTTCCAAAGCACTTAAAGTGTTTGCACTCCTTGCGTTGAGTTAGCTATTGCGATTCACTTTTTTATCATCATCGAACTTCTAGAATGCATAAGATTTTGCCCAAAAAGAGCAAAATTTTGCCCCGACTTGGGCCAAGTCTCCAATAGTTTTAATCGCCTCTGGAATTATATCGTCTTCTCCATTATTTTTGTTGCCTACTCATTTAAGTAGAAAAGGTATAGCACCACGTACTACCTACTTCATTCCTTAGTCGATCACTCCTGCATCGCCCCGAAGTCCTCCACTTTCGGCTATTTTGATGAGAAGCCTATTGACACTAGTCTTACGAAGTTCCCAAGCCTCTACCCTTCAGCCTTGTCTCGATACTTGAGTTTACCTCTACATTCTCCACCTTCTCGGCCCCTTTCACGATCAAGCACTCTCCCTCCATGAGAGCAAGGGATCAATGACTCCATGGAAATCCCGCCTATGCGGAACAAAGGCGCTGCCATGCCCATGGCCCTATTATCCATCGTCTCGCGTCTGCGTCCCTTTCTTTGCGATCAGTAGATCTGCCTATGCAACACTATGGCACTCCTCCGAGTCTACTTCCATTTTAACTGATACTTGGTTTTGGGTAGCTAAGTCCGTCTGAACTCGTCATCACTTCATCACCCCTTTCAACCACCTGCTTCAACACCTCTGTGTTCTACAAACAGTTCCCCTTGGTTGATGGAAAGACAGACTGTAACTCCCATAGATGACATATGTCATTATGTTATAGGACTCGTACTAATTTTATTCTCCTTAGCTTCCTTGATAGCAACGTTCGCTTACTCGACTTTGTCCTTCGACTTGTCGAGCTCCCTTAAGCGAATATGAGCTCTGGAGTAGTTCGACTCTCCAACCGCTCCGATCATACCTCTGTATGATCAATCAAGTCTCCCTCATAAGACTCACTGGTACTTGCACTCGGAATTCTCCCTTGGTGGTAGGTACACAGCCCCCATATGCTGATAACCAAGGCTTTCATCCGATGCAAAATCCGATACAGGCACGGAAGACTCGCTTCCGTGGTACAATGGTATTCACTCCTTGAATCCATAGCCCTTCTTGCCATAATGTTGTTCACTGAAGTGAAGCTCTCAATAGCTCTCAATCATCCCTCCGTATGATCACGTCCCTTATAGGACTTCTCCCGTGTGTGTCGCATTGCTTGTTCCACCACGATCCACTGCACCATGTCACCTCCTTGTGACATCTCCATTGCATTATGATCTTTGTGGGATGAACTCGGACTGTGATCTCTCCATGTATGGCCTCCACCAGCACATTGCAAGGCCTTCGCCACCTCCAATTGTGTTCACTCCTTTGACACTCGACCTTCGTCCACCCGTTCTAGGGTCACACCCGGACGAAGCACAGCCCTAGGACAATCCATCACCTAGCAGCTCTCGTAGTCCACTAACTTTGCTGAAATTGATACACCATTATTTGGATCCTGGGCCACTACTCCTCCCCAGCATAATCTCCGCTGCATACCGTTCCTTCACGACAACTCAAATGGCAACATTACAGCATATTCTTCAAGAGTACCCGCCTTTGTGTCCTCTTGCCTCTTGCCAAGACCTTCTAACTTCAACTTCGCCTCTACAAGTTCAGTTGTTTTAGTTCCTCCGTCAAATGCTCTGCCAAGATAAGATGTTTATGCCTCAAAGCTCCATTCGTCTTTGGTAACATGTAGGATGAGTCTGCTCCATCAGAATGAAGGACCCATGGATCGAAATGATCCTGCTCTTATCTCTGCAAGAGTTCATGTCCTTGACCTTTGTCCAAGGAAAGCTTTGTGCTTCTACTCCATGTATCGTCTTCTATATCTACTCCCTTCATACGACTTGGGCACTTCACCAAGTTCCACTAAAGTTGCTCTATCTCTCGTGCCCACCATTCCATGAGTTAGCCCTCAATTGAGTCTGATCTCTACATTGGCTTTAAGTGTGTCTTCTTTTGGTGTTGCCTTAGGTTGCAACCCCACTTGATTTCACAATGCATCCACCAACGCATTACCTCATGCAACGACTCCTCATCGCTCGTTCGGTCCGTTGAGCTTTGTAGAGTTATTATCTTGAAGTACCCCTCCTCAATATGTGCAGTCCGTTGCATTTGGTTCTCCCTCTAGAGAACCGAGACTTATCCCTCCTAGATGTCTGTCTCATTAGAGCAACTTCTCTCTTCGTATCCTTCCCTTTGGAAGTTTCGGAGACCACCATCCCCTTAGACTACTTCGCGTTACTAAACAAACTTGCACAATTCCGTCCCCACAAATACACTTGCTAGATTGTGACTCTTCGCCAATACAGCACCCCGCTACGCCCCTCAAGATCTCGCAACATGCTAAACTTGCTGCACAGTTCAGCCTCCTACGGACGTATCCTTCCCATGCTGAAGAGAAAGTTTCAATACTCCAAGGCAACAAGTTTCAGTCGCCTTGGGATGGCCACAGATAACTTATCTTCCGCATGCAAGCGCTTGCATGAGTATTGAATATTTTGAGCTAGTAATTCCCCTCACCTCTGTGAGCTTTACACAACTCTTTCGATCATTGAGCAACACATCTCACCTTGTATGGTCTCATCCTTTGCCAAGCGCTTCACTTGCCTTAAGCACCATCAATTTTGATTGCTAACATCGAGTCGTAGCTCAAACTCAACCATCCCAACCTTTGTGCGATACATATTCTTCTCAGCTCGCTTGTACTCGTGGTGTCTCTCAACCTTTTGTGCACTATAAACATGGACTTTACAAGCTCTGAACAGTCGTGTGACAAAGGATCCAAGGTGGTCCACCACGACCCAAAGACCTCACAAGCGCCCACATGACACTATTGTGGAACAAAACAGCGTACCAGCCTTAGACAATACCCTAAAGGCCCATCCAACCATGTGTCACCCGGGTAGTTCCTGGGTGTTGTACTGGCTAACACTCCGCACCACTCTGCGGAGCTAGAAAACCCTCAAAATGACTGTCTGAATGGCTTGTTTCTAGGTAGTTTTGCCTCTACGCGACGACTGCACACAACCTCCATTTACAAGCCTGAAACGATCACAAAAGTCAACCAAAATGAGGCTATCAAGCCTATTGCAAACTCTCTTCATGTATGCAAAGCATTAACAAAACCGAAAAACACGAATATACATGAGCATTACATCAAATACCCTGTTTACAACTTTGTCTATGACAATCAATTAATAAGTGTGTAGCTTAAGAAATGTCGATCACAAAGTTTATATATAATCATCATTTGATCCACTTTATGATGCAAAAGTATATAAATTGTGAGATACTCAGACTTGGAGTCACTCGGTTTGCTATAAATTTCATTGTCTTAAAATCAATACAGCAAAAGTGGCAGGGCCTCAAGGCAATAGTTACCTCACAATAATAGTCTAATTCCATATTTTTGAGATAAGTATGAAAAAAAGATGGAAAAGACTATTCATTCTCTAGATTTTAGGATATCATGAATAAAATCATAATAGGAGTGGAACCACTTTACATTGTCCTCCGTAAGGTCGATATGGACAAGCGTGCCCAAATGCCTTAAACATATGTTGATTATAACAAAAGAGGTCAAAAAAACATTCAGAAATAATTTTAAGGCCGAGCAATGCTTGCATATCATCGATCGCAAGACTGAGGTTCATATAGACTAAAATATACATAATGCAAGTAAATTCATATTAAGTGTAATTTAATTTATAATTTTTCAATATTTAAAAAATTCTTACTAACAAAATTATTTGTCTTGCAGCGTATTATCTAAATCCAATCATTCAATCTTGCTATAGTCTTGGAATACAATCAAATTTATTATCGACACTAAGAAATGTTATATATCAACACTTGTCAAACACTATTAATGCAACCAATGGTATTATAGAGGGCCAATTATTCTGGAAAATAATTAGTCTATTCTCGGAAGTTATAGTTGTATCGTGTCATTACAATATGGATCCTGATGAGGAAAAGTTACACACATATTGATTATAAACTATATTTGACATTAATTATTTGTTATGCTAACAAAGTCCTATTTATATCTTTTTGCAATCGAGTAGTGACTCCAATTTGGAGGGGACACATCAAATATAAGAGAGGTTGTCGTCCGTGTACTTTCGTAGATAACAACAGATAATGGTTGCAAACATAATTGGTCAACATCTGCATTAATTCATATGAAGGTCCGCAACAAACTATCATATAGATGATTGGAGAAACTAGTATATATCCACTATAACATGCGAGTAAGGTTGCTATATGTCGAGTTGGATAAGGAACCTGTGGAAACAAAGATTGATCCTATCAACTACCAATTCTACAATGAAGATTCAGAGTTGATGTTAGAGTGGGTCAAAGCAATGGAGAACCAAGAGGATCCTCTATTTGATGAGACAAAAGATCCTCCACGTCCCTCGCGTTTTATCATCGAGGCAAAAGAAGAAGTGGAATCACATCTTGAGTAGGAGGAAGATCCCCCTCGGTGAAAATGTGACGAAGGAGCCAGAGAACATCGAGTCAGACTGCTCCAGGAACTAGAGACACCTAACTGTAATAGTCATCCGTCCAGCGTGTAAAGGTAAAAGCAAAGGGGAAGGCAGTAGCACCAACAGCACAATTGGAAAGAATTGAGTCAAGTGATGAGATACCTTCTCAATTGTATTCAACAGCCCACTCAGTCCAGAGACATGGCAACAACGTGAACAGTAATGCCTCGATCGATGATGGCAGCAGTATTGGGAGTCAATAGTCTCATCTATACAATTTAAGGGTGGTGCATGGACCGAGGAGCAGTATTTTACATATACCACCCTCGACGAGGTACTGGTCAAGTTTATACACGGAGAGGAAAGAAGAAGACAATGGATGATTTTAAGTAGATGTGACAAAACCTACACAACATAAACACAAAGCGAAGCTCATCATATCAACAATTGTTGTATTATAGAGAATCTTATAGCCAACAGTAGTACAGTGATAGTTGGTCATACTTCTATAAGCAATAGTACAATGATTAATCTTATGATATGAAGCAACAGATCAGTGGCGAAAGTAAAAGTTCTGACATTCTCTATGCTCTGCACTAATACATGTCATAATCGTCTTTGCCTCAAAAGCCGCCTCAGACACGTGGTTCACGACGTTCAAACTATAGCCATCACTATATTGATGCACCAATGGCATACTGTGTATCAGTATACTATGTCGTAGGATCAATTTCAAGATTAGATCCAACAAGCATATCAAATTTATATACAAATACATAGAATCGAGGACCCCGATCCACTGCCGGTAGAGTCTCATCGTTCTTTTTTATGGTAAAACTAGGTATATCCATCGATTAATTACTTGATTCATATGAATCTTAAAGTCTAAATTGTTTAAAAAATAATCTAACAATTTAAATCATTTATTTGTAGATAATTCAGTATTAACAGAAGGACGGTTCGGAATGTACCACAAAGCTACTACTTAAAGCTCAAAAAAGATGTCACTATTCTTTTATAATTCAGATTATTTTTGCTAAAATTATACTAAATTATATTTATTTCCAACTTAAAAACTCTAATCTAACTTTTTTTTATTTTTCAGGTATTTTTAGAGCTATTTTTTATTATTTTGTTCCCATACCATCAGTATGCCTAAGCGTACCAATATACGATACATTGGTAATGCCTCAATTCATATCGTACCGATGGCTACTCAGTATACCGATTCGGACCGATAAAGCAAACCTTGAGTTAAATTAGAAACCTGGGAATCATATTGTTTTTATTGAAGTTTTCTTTAGGCCTTCTACTAACTCTCCTAGTACTACTAATATAAGTTAACATCAAATAACTGGTCCTGTAATGTCTCCCTTGGATCCTCGTAAATGGTTTTCAATATTTTCATATTCAATTCTTCAATCAGAACTACCACTAACAACAGATGTAAACATTTCCTATTCTATCTTTTTAAGTGCCACCACACATCCATCATAACTTCCTCATCTTTGTAATAATCATTTTTCGATATTACTGCTCAGTATTCTACGCCTTGTAATTATCTTATAATTTCTTTTATCAAAAGGGTATGCATTGATAACCAACACTTGGAACAATCCTCTCTTCACTTCAACCTTCCAAACTTAAGTTTATGAGAATTATTTGCTTGATGTTACCTTCCCCTCGAACAATTATTTAACACATCAGACATCTGTTTTGGGGGATTTCTTGACCATTATTTCATATATACATTCAACAAGTTCTCTTATCATTGCTAAAATTTTAAAGCACACTTCAAACATGCAGTATTATTAAGATGAAAATCATTTGTTGGTTAGTTTTCTTTCCATTGCTCAATTTTAAGGATTATCCTGACTTAATTAATACTTATCAAAAAAAATGTCATCAGCAAGTAGCATTAAATAGTTTAAGTTCATACTGAATGAGCCTAGTAAAAGCTCATGATTACCAACCCTTTATTTAATGAGCCTAGCATTAAATAGTTTTTCTTGCCTAATTTTTCTCTCACCGCTTTAAGTTTTACTAAAACTAGCTCAAATTAAAGGACCCTTGTTTCCCTATTTCTTGTCTTTTCTTTTCTCAACCAAATTTTCATATCACTATGATATTGTCTATTTATTTCATACTCATATCTTGTGCTTGGTTTAGAGGATATGAATATCAGAATTGGAGACAAACTTAACAACTAAATCTCGATGTTTGATTGAGAACAACTGGATCTCATTTTCCATTATAGAAGAAGAAAATACATATCTCACTTTTGAAGTAGCCTAGAATCTGACAAAAAGAACACTGAACACAGAGCCTAAAGAAACAATTATCTGATAACAACAATTATAATTAATTCTTGAATCTTTGAACCAAATATGTAATTCATCAGATAAAATTCTAATTGTAAACCACAGTAGCAATTTTGCTTTAAGAAACAAAAAGGACAAGATTTAAATTAGTATTTAGGTTGAATCAATTACCTATCATAAAATCAATGTTATTGTCAACATTCAATTAAATTAAAAAAATAAAAAAGATAAAGACAAAAGCCATAATAACCATCATTTAACTAGAAACCACTATAGCCAAGGAATTTTCATACTTCCTTGCAGCGTTAAAAAGTTTCCACTAACTCAAGGTTGATGCAAAAAATAATAGTTTGATAATTTTTACAAATTTCTATGCAATGTACCAATGGTTTCCAAGGCACAAATATGGAAATTAGTCTAAAATAGGAAGAGATAAGGTGTAATATTAGTCACTGAGAAAAGAGGTGTGTTGGAAGCTTTAATCATGTTATCCCAAAATGAGTTCTTGCATGGTAGAAATCTACAATAAATATAATCAATCTCCATGTCATCTACCAAGAAACAAACAAGGAATTAGCTAAAAAGAGAAAGAAGATCAGTAATGTGCTTGATTGAAAATCATGCCTAAGAAAGAAAATTAATCCCAGTTTAGAAGCAAAATTAATTACATTTTCTTGCAAGCAAGTTTTGAACTACATGTTCAGAAGAAAATAAAGTTAATTTGGATAATTCAACTATAATTTTGAGTCCAGATAGCAGAAAACCTTCTGGAATTTCATGGTAACATCCCTTAAGCAATTGCATCCAGCAACTCGCAACCCAACGGATGCTCCCAATACCCTGCTCAAAAACCAAGCCAGCAATCTAGCAGCAAATCTGAAAGAGAAAAAGTGCAGTGAAAGTAAGATTCTCCATTTAGATAATGTACAAGCAACAACAATCATGGTTTTAGCAACACAATAACAATGATTTTTAAATATGACAGCATGCAACATGAAGAATCATGCAAGAGTTAGATGATATACCCAAATTTGTTTGGAACGAGTCTAAAATGCATGGTGGTTCAAGAAAAATAGATAGCTTCAAGGGATTTTTAGTTTACATCCAAATAAAATAAGACAGATGGTCATGTGTCATGAGTCAGATACATGATCAGATGATTTAAACAGAGTCTGACTCCAAATCTCGACGGTGTCAATTAGTAGGAACCATTATTTACTGATCTAAACAAGTAATACTATCAGAATATATAGCAAGGCCTAGGAGACTGACGAGAGATAAGATGAACCTCAAGATGGGCAATGGAGCAAAAGTTGTTGTAGTAACTGTTGGCGAGGTCGCCCTACATTTGCCTGGTGGAGCTATTATTGCATTGGATGAATACTATTTTGTTCCTTCTATTATCAAAAACATTATTTTTATTTCATGTTTAATAGTTAGTGGATATAAATTAGTTTTTGAGAACAATGGTTGTTCAATATTATTAGATGATGAGATCATTACGAGAGGAACATTGCATAATGATTTGTTTATACTAGACACTACTCCACATATAATGAATGTAAGTGTGTCCAAGAGGAAACGAGATAAGGTGAATAGTCTGAGGCCTTTAAGAAATTCAGAGAGTATAAGAATAAAGTACAAGTCTGAGGCCTTAATAAAGTACTCCTACTTTATCACCTTTACTAATGATTTTTCAAGATATGGACATGTGCACTTAATAAAGTACAAGTCTGAGGCCTTTAAGAAATTCAGAGAGTATAAGAATAAAGTGGAGAACCAGACTGGAAAGAGTATCAAAACTCTTCGATCAGATCGAGGAGGTGAATACTTAAATACAGAGTTTACCCAGTTCCTCAAGGACCATAGGATTATATCCCAATGGACACCTCTTTATACACCTCAGCTCAATGGTGTATCTGAAAGGAGGAATCGTATGCTGTTAGACATTGTGCGGTCCATGATAAGTTTCGTTGACCTACCCATCTCATTCTGGGGATACGCCCTAGAGAACGTAGCTTACCTTCTAAACAAAGTTCCAACTAAGTCAATAGTGTATACACCATATGAGATATAGAAAGGGAAAAAGCCCGATCTTAAGGTTGTTAAAATTTAGAGCTGCCCTACCCACGTTAAAAGACACAACCCCGATAAGTTGGAATCGAGGACGGAGTGGTGCAAGTTCGTGGGATACCCCAAGGAAACTTGTGGGTATTATTATTTCTATTATCCAGAGGATCAAAAGGTTTTTGTAGCCAAGAGAGCGATGTTCCTTGAGAAGGAACACATTCTTGGTGAAGACAATTGGAGCATGATAAAGTTGAGCGAGGTTGAAGAACCTAGCTCAAACACCACTCCACAGCCCGAGTCTGTTCAAATACCTAGCACACAAGTTCCGACTTTACGTAGGTCCGACAAAGTATCCCATCCTTCTGAGAGATATGTGAGACATATTAGAGGAGAGGATGTTGAGGATATTGATCCTCAGACCTACGAGGAGGCTATTATGAGTATAAACTCCAGGAAGTAACAAGAAGCCATGAATTCTGAGATGAATTTCATGTACTCCAACAAGATTTGGAACCTAGTTGATGCACCTGAGGGTATTGTACCCATCGGTTGCAAATGGATCTTCAAGAAGAAGATCGGAGTAGATGGAAAGATAGAGACCTATAAAGCAAGGCTAGTGGCTAAGGGGTATCGTCAAAGGCAAGGTGTTGACTATGACGAAACCTTCTCACTCGTAGCCATGTTAAAATTCATCCGATTTCTATTGGCTATTGCAGCACACTATGATTATGAGATCTGGCAAATTGACGTGAAAATTGCATTTCTCAATGGCAACCTCAAAAAGAAGGTGTATATGATATAGCCCGAGAGATTCGTGTCCAAGGACTACCCAGATAAGGTGTGTAGTTTGCTTAGGTCCATTTATGAACTAAAACAAGCTTCCCGAAATTGGAACATAAGATTTGATAAGGCAATCAGATCTTATGACTTCGTTAAGAACAAAGATGAGGCTTATGTGTACAGGAAGATAAGTGGGAGCGCTATTACCTTCTTGGTGTTATATGTGGATGGCATCATGATCATTGGGAATGATGTAGGAATGCTATCGACAGTAAAGACTTGGTTATCTAGACACTTCTCCATGAAGGAGTTAGGGGAAGCATCCTATATCTTAGGGATTCGGATCTATAGAGATAGATCCAAGAGGATACTGGCTTGTCTCAATCCAAGTATATAGACACCATTGTCAAAATGTTTGGCATGAAAATTTCCAAGAGAAATTTCATACCGATGAGACATGAGATATCGTTTTCTAGGAGTATGTCCCCAAATACTTCTGAAGAAAGGGCGAACATGGATAGGATACTCTATGCCTCAGCAATAGGGTCTATCAAGTATGCCATGCTATGTATCAGGCCTGATATAGCGTATGCTCTGAGTGTCACGAGCAGGTATCAGATGGATCCAGGATTGGAGCACTGGAAAGCAGTAAAATGTATCCTTAAGTACTTGAGAAGGACTAAGGATCTTTTACTGATATATAAAGGTAGTAGCCTCACAGTTAAAGGCTACACAAACTCGAGTTTCCAGTCTGATGTCGATGATAGAAAGTCGAATTCAGAATATATGTACACCCTGAATGAAGGAGCAGTATGCTGGAGTTCCAAGCAAAATACTATTGCTGACTCGACCACAGAAGCGGAGTACATTACTGCAACAAAGGCAGCCAAGGAGGGAGTCTGGATGAAGAAGTTCATCACAGATCTAGGAGTCGTGCTAGGCAACGAGGAGTCGATTCCCTTATATTGCGACAACAACGAGGCGATTGCTCAAATAAGGGAACCCGGGTCTCACCAAAAGTGTTCTGAGGAGGTTCCAACCTGTTAGAGAGATCTTGACCCGAGGAGATGTAGTAGTGGGAAGAGTTTCATCCGAAGATAACATTGCAAATCCACTAACAAAGCCGTTGTCTAATGTTGTCTTTGAGCGTCACAGGGGCCTGATAGGGATCAGACACATAGGTGATTAGGTTTAGGTCAAGTGGGAGATTACTAGTCATAGGTGCCCTGCAAGCCAATCACGTGAGTGATGGCACGTATGACTTGACACGCAGTTTTTTTGTTTATTATTATAGTTTTGGCATTTTATCACTTTATATTGACTGTTGCTTAAATATATTGTGATGTACATAGGTCTGTGCAATGAGAATCAGATCGTAATGAGATCACGATAATGAGACATATTCGTCTTTACACACAGATCCTAAATAATCTAATTCATAGGTTACTCGAGAGGAAAATCGAGATAACCGGATAGACTGGTGTGTTGTATACCCGTCCATATGATGGATGTAGCTGGTCTCATAGCTGCTCATGTGGGGACACTAGGGATACAATACAGGTGCCCATTAGAGAATGAGTTCACTGATTGATCCACTTACGGAATTCAAGATGATTGATGATGTCTTATTGTCAGATAGTGATTCCGTAGTCCGAGTGGTGTATCTGGTCCTTAGACTTGAGACACCAAGGATGTCCTGTATGAGTACTTCATTCTTTGATACCAGACTTATAGGTCTGGAGGTTTCAGATCTAGCACAGCCGGTCATCGAGAGTGGTAGCCAACCTTACGAGGACTATTAAGTGTCGATAGAGGATCATCCAATCTCGGTGTCATGAGAGGAATATCTCATGTGTTCTTGCTCAAACAAATCTCTGGCCAAGATCATTCGGATTAAGAGAGAAAGAGTTCTCCGGAAGAATCCGATTAGAGCGAGACTCGATTAGAAATCGTATGGGTCTGGCAACACCATACCCGGTATACGGTCTCTGAGATATTATATGGATGAAGGACTAGAGGTACACGATAACTGAGGACAGACAGGTCCAAAGGATTGGATTCCCCTGTATCGTCTAGGGACTGCAGCGTAGTGGGCTTGTATGTTCGCAGTCGATGAGTCGAGTGAATTATTTTGAAGATAATAATTCACTAAGCTAGAAGGAATTATGATATGTATGACTCACAGTCAACTCGATGTTGGGCCTAGAGGGTCACACACATATGGTAGGCGTTGCGAATAGAGGTTCGGATATAAGATATCCACCGAAACCCCTATCTTATTGGATATCCAATAAGCCCCTGAATTATTGGATCCTATGAATGAGATCCAATAAGAGCCCATGAGAGATTATTAGATAAAGATCCACTAATCTAAGAAGCTTTGGTAGTTGGATAGAGATCCAATACCCAATAGGGCAGGATCTATTAGAGTTGACAGGGGACCTCTATAAACAGGAGAGAACTAGTGGTTCATAGGCTAGAGCTTTTTTTGTCGTCTCTCCTATTCCTCTCTCTCTCTCCTCCTCAGAGCAGGCCTAGAGTTTTGAACAAGGTCTGCCGTACCGTACCGTACCTGCGTTTCGACCCGGGCTCGGTACCGGTACGGCACGGTATACCGCTCGGTACACCCAGGTGTACCAGGTGTACCGAGCACTGTAGCACTGCTACAGTGCTACTGCTACAGTGCGGACCGGTACAAGGCGGTCCACGTACCATAAATCGGTACAGACCTTGGTTTTGAGGAGCATCGTCGTAGCCCTACTGTGTGGATCACCACTAGAGAAGAGAAAGCTTGACCTCCTTCACCCTCTCCTAGAGATATACAGGGATTTAAGGATATTCGATCTCCCTAAGTAACACAATCTATCTTATACGTAGTTTTATGTTTCGCGGATTTTTGTACATCAATCTTTGCATGACGACTAACACACTTTTGGGAAATTAGGGATTTTGTTTTTATGTTCTTCCGTTGCGCATATGATGTCGCCCCCAAGATTTCCCAATAGTTCTCAACCTTGTCCCCCTTCTCCCGCCTACTCATACTCTTAGTCCCCCTCCTCCTACCTCCCCCATCCTCACTCCCCAAGTCTCCCTCATCTTTTCCTACCACCCACCCACCAACCCCGTCTTCTACCACCTTTCCCTGCTCTCAACCCCTCACCACCTTCCCTTTCACCCTTGCTCTTAGCCCCATCACACTCCCAGTACTGCCTCCCCTCTCGACATGACAACACCACTCCTTAGCATCGCCCTTGGACTCAGCTGTTGCACCTCTCCTCTTCATCACCTCTACATACTAACACGTATAGGCTAGCCTTGCTCTTGATTCTTAATGTATTATGTTAAAACTTAAAAGTTTATGAATTATGTTAATTATTCATTATAATTTTGTATTCACCCATATAGGCTAGCCTGACACATATAGGTTAGCCATTTTTGTATTCTTCCTATTTTATAGTTTTTATTTTTTTCTTGTACCAAAAGGGCTAGGAAAGGAGGGAAATTATGATTGGAACGTCAATAGATTAATGAACGAATAGTTTTTTCCCATGTTATGTATGTGTAAATGGTGTCAGACCGCATTCCCTTTTTCAACAATCTAGTTCCATCGTCAGCATAGGACATGTTAAAGAGTGAGATCATCATTCCTAGGAGTGAATCCTTAAACCATAGTGAGTCTACAAATTATCTTTCTTATCTATTTTATGTAAAATCTTTTATCTTTTATTCTACAACTATTGAATGGCTAAAAGATATTTTTATTTACCCTCCATGCACTTGTCCTATATCACCTTTTAGTGTAAGATAACATTTTGCAATAATTGACAAAAAACCTAAGGCACTTAGGCAATTAACAAAGAAGATTATATTTTGAAATTATTTTTCCAAGACCAATATAGAGAATCAATTTTTGTTTGTCACAAGCATTTGTAGTTTGCTTGATCCGTGGGGCTAAGAACATGTATTCTAAGATTTGAAGAAGAAGGCTAGAAAAATGAAATATGTGGACAGGAAAGAAATGAGACCTAAGCTAAATAATAAATTTCCCTGCTTGGCACTACAAGGAACCGAGGCCCAACGGAACCAACAAGCCCCTATTTAATAGGGATGACCAGCACAATTAGAGGATGACAATAAAGGTGATTTTCTTGTAAAAAGCCCCACATATTGGGCTTTTCTCGGATAGTGTGCTCTATTTCTATAATGCAAGCAGAGAGTCTCTACCTTTTGCAAATGAACAAAATGCCTTCCTTTAAAAAAAATAGTTATGAGAAGGGTCCGATAATAAGTTGTGATCAGGCTACAGAAAGTCAATTTTTCATGGGTTGTGGTGCAGCAAGTCAATCTCAGTTATCTAATAGTGTAACAAGGGGAAAGTTTGCTCATCGCACTCAGCTAAGCCATTAGATGTCATCAGTAAACAATAATTCAAGTATGATCACATTTCTCCATCAAATTTCAGTGACAAGGAGGTGAATTGTCGTCCATCTACCAATGATGATGGAGGAGGCCATAGATTTAACATTCCCAGTAATCAAGTATGTTACTCATGTCGCCCAAGTGGACGAATATGTGCACAGATATCCAATTTAGTTTTGAGTGTTTGTTTAACACAACAAACCCACAACCTAAGTGGGAAAAGAGATAGACTATAAGTCTCAAGCCTAATGACTCAATGATGAATAAGCTCCTTCCTTGAATGATCCATTTTTTAAACAGAATCCCTTTTTTTTCTCTATCCTGTTCTTTTCACGGTGCTTCTTGAACTGGCTGGTCCATGCTTCTTTCCTACTCTTCTTGTTCTTTTTCAGTATAAAGCTCAACCATGAACTGATCTCCTTTTCGTCATATATTAATATGACTATTATCTTTTCTCTCTAGTGTTTCTTTTCTACCAATGGAGGTTTCAGATTCAAAGAAAGATGTCAATCAAGTGCTGAATCTCAATACTCAACTTGCCCGATGTGTTGGACCTCATCTTTAACAGTTTCTGGTCCAAGTCAACCTACTAGTAAGGGTCTCAAACTCTCAATAAGCAATTTATTGTTTATGTTGGATTTCCATCTTCGCCCTTCTATGCTTAAAGTATGTGAAAAAGGCAGATGTTTTATTGATCAGCAAGTAGGAAGTTCAATATCTGACAAGTGAGGTTGAATAGCATATCATAGTGGCCAAATGACAATAACAAACAACAAAAGCTCAACATAGAGTCATATGATGCAGAATTTTCATAAATGGTTCCTTGAGAAGGGAGTAACCACTAACTAGAACTTCAACTACCCAACGATAGTCAATTCCTCATTGGAAGCTAAATTATTTCTTGAGATAATCTCAAGAGCTCCTACTGATTCCAAATTTTTGAAGCCTGAAGAACAGAAGATATGTGGAGAAGAGAGGGAAGAGGAAAAAGTTGAGAAATACTCGTCCATAACTAAAAGAATTAAATCACTGGCGAAGGGGGAATAAAAGAAGAAAAGGGAGAAATAGCAGCTAGAATGGAGCAATAGGAAAATGATGTCTGAGAAAGAAAAATAAAAAGGTATGTGTGGTATTATTATTTGACCATGTATGTCTTCGCTTCTACTACCAGTCACTACTAGAACACCACTGTACTACCATCTACCATGGCCAATCTTGAAGAAAAATATATCAGGGTTTGGGGTTAGCCTTCAATGGAATCCACATCTCAGGAACATATGGAAACATTAGTGGCTCATTTTGGTCATTTAAAAGTCATAGAATAGAGATCAGTCAAAATAAGTCAAATAATCAAACATCAGTCACGTACAAACTTGATCAAAATAAAGATCAAGAAAATCAAAAATCTCCATTACGACCTTATACCAATTGTCTCTAGCACCAATGACCACTCACCTACCATAACCACCTTCTCTAAGACCAAGTTACAGTTTATGGTTTCCATTGCCTGATTGCATACAGGAGGGGGAAAGGTTAATCCCTTGCAACCTCAGTATCAAGGGTTCAATTAATGAAAACAGCCTTTTCTCTTTCTCTCTTTTCTCTCTTTACAAGATTAAGCTTATGCATATTGAACATCTACAAACACTGACTGTTCAGTAGCTTCACACATTAGGCCATCTTTTTTACAATCCAATGTCTTTTTTATCTTTACTTCCCAAATAGTTGGGACAGTCAAGCTTGCTGTGTAGTTGCATTATCTATAAACTACTATCAAGCTTCTCTCGTCTGTCCCAAGTTGATCTATCAAACAATAACATCTCCAGTATTGATGTCCCCACCAATCAACAAGAATAGAACCAAATCTTAAACCTCAACCCTGGACTTAGCCTCAGAATGATTTATATCATCAACAGAGTTTCTTCTTAACCCTAATTACGTATAAATTTCTGTATATCTTGAATGAATCTGCACTCTGTACTTCCTTTTCCCTCATTTTTATGCACCTAGAAGAAAATTTGAATCCTACTTTTAGTTAATGGCACTTGGTGATGATCTTGTTGTTAAAGAATGTTTATCATCAGAAGCGCATTAACTTATATTTTTCAGGTTCAAGCACCTCAATCAGCTTTTAGATTTTCATGCACGACACATGCTCGATGCTTAATTAGAAACTAAAATAACGAAAAATTATCATTTAGCACTCTTTGCTAATTGCACAGGTCACCCACTTATGTTGCCATGGAAAAATTGGTCCTTCCCAGTTTTTCAAAGCTTGACATGGTTGGTGTTATCCATATCCTTTTTAAAACGAGGTAATTATCGGCGAAAATTGTAAATAATAGCTTAGGAAATTGTGTTCAGAAACCACATATAAAGAGACAATACAAAAAACCAAATAATTAAAACGACAACTAAATAAACGAGCTTAAGTCTCAAGAAAGTAAGATTACAGAAGATCACGAAACAAAATTCAAAATATAAACAGGTTCTCGTAAATCTTACACAAAGATGACCCATCCGACAGCAGAGACGACCAGAAGAACTGCGAAGAATTTCACCGGCGAAGAGGCCATCTCGCCGAGACAGCACGCGCGGGCCGAAGGAAGCACCCTCAGAGATCAGATCCTCGAAAAGTAAGCTGCATCGAATTGCATCAAAGCGAAAGTCCCAAGCCGACTCCAGGGACCAAAGATCCCATCTATGGGAGCCGGGCGGGGGAGGGACCCGACCAAGAGGCGACAGGGACGACCAGACTCACTCGCGGGAGGCACGAGGAGAAGTGAGCTGATGCAGGATTTGGAGTTCCGGCGCTTGAAATTTCTCACAGGGGGCGTCGATCTGATCGGAGGAACAGCGGGGGAGGCGTTGAGGAGCAGGGGAGGAGAGAGAGGAGACGACTCCTACTATGGATTTGGGCAAAGGTACGACTACAGTCCTCCGTTTAAGAACGTGGTCTTGGGCCGAGCCAATTTCTGGGCCGCTTTGGGCGTTCATTTATGCAAATGATAGCAGATTGAACTGCTTTGAATAACAGTAGGCTTCTGTTAGTTATAATTTTGTTGTTCATAGGTAACGAAGCCCAAATTTTGGAGATTACTATTTTATTTATAAATTTACTTTAAAAAGTTTAAATATTTTTAAGTTATTTTTTAAACAAATATATATTCTTAATTTATAATTTTTTTAATAAAAAAAATATTATTTATCTATATTTTTTTTTCTCATTTTTTTCCTCTCTTCTTCTAATAACATCCGTAGTCAGCAAAATCGATGTTGATGACATCAAAGTAATGAAACGAGAGTGTAGATAATAGGAAGCACAAGTTGATATAATGAATGACGAGGAAAGTTTATAGTGTACATAGGGGCAGCTTGGGAGAGACAATAGATAACAAAAAAAAATGATGAGTAAGCTAGAAGTGATGATTAGTAACAATAATAGGGTACACAAAAAAAGATAGTAGAGAAGACAAAAAAAAAAAAGATACAAATAAAAATAAAATTAGAAAGGTTATAAATATAAAAAAATATTTTATTAATTTTTTTAAAGGTTTATGAATAATAGAGGTGTTGTGAATAGTAAACTCCTAAATTTTTTATCATCTCTTTTGGTAAAATTATACGAATGTCCCTCGAAAACAGGTTTTTTTTTTAAGTCTAGCATACATACTAATGTGTTATTATAATTAATGACCTTCAATCGAGTGTTCATATAATGATCTTGAGATTCCAATTGATATTGATACGCTAGGTAGAGACATATATTCCTTTTAAATTAGTATTTTTTTATATTTATCTCTTTAAATTCAAGTTTAGTGGAAGAGTTCGAGAAGTGATATAAAACATTTTATTTTACTGTAACAATGGAAGTTCAAAAGGACAAAGATTTATTTTGTATTTAGAATATATTTTATATTTTAAATATATATTTAGAGAAAATAATTTGAGTGAATATACGTGTAATATGAGTGTTTAAATAATAGGTGAAAATTATATTTTAAATATACATTGACATAAGTGTTATTTGGTAAAATTATGTTTTTCAGAAGTTCATTGAATGTTATTTAATAAATTTACCCCTCTAAAATTTTTAATATTTGTTCAAAAATGTATACTTATTTTTTATTTAATTTAATAAATAAAAAATATATAATAAATTAAAAAAATAAATGAATATAATCTTGTGATTACAATACGATGCTTTGGATAATCTTGTGATTATAGAAAATATCATGTAATACTTTAAAAATTGTAAAAAAATTTATTAGCAACCAGCAAATAATGAAATGTCAAAGCTATGTTAAGATAGTATTGGAATTTGAGAATTTATAATATAGTATTCAAGTCAAATGTGATCCTAAAAAAATTATCAAACACCAATTTATATTTGAAATGTGTCTTGGACCTTCAATGCTCATGTGTTCCAAGTGTCCTTTTAAACTAGCTTATAGCAACTTAGAAGACCTACTAACATTAACTTTGACCTAAACATCTTAGATCAATGGCTTGCTCTCGATAGATTAATAATAGTTCAATTAACCAATTCTTCATTAATAATAGTTCAATTAACCAATTGAAGAAGGGTTTTAGTAAGAAAAGACTATAGTGATATATTGACATCACTCCAATTAACAATGGGCAAAGATTTAAACTACCTTATAGCAACTTATATGACTTACCAATAATACATTTTTGGCGTAGATTATTGAATCTCGGATTTTGATGATAAAATCAATTGATGGGTTAATTAATCTAATCCATATTATTGAGTTAAGTGTGTAGGATTAACTACGATAATCAGAAAACACAAAGCAAGGATACCGGAGTCAAGTTCGATGGACGTTTAAGAGTCCGAAGAATCGTCGGAGATGCTGCCGGAACCAACCGAGAAGAAATCGGGAACCTGTCGGAATTTTCGGAAGTTCGCCGAAGAGATCGTTGGAGGTTCACGGAGATCACCGAGAAGGCTCGGCTACTCATTAAAGTCATCACAAGTTCGGGAGCTTGCTGGGAGCCCGTCGGAAGAAGTTCGTCGGAAAGCTCGCCGGAACAAGACTCGACGTTCGCGGTTGAAAACTTGCTTAGGATGTGTTTTGTTATGTAGTTCACTTGTAATTAGGATTAAGATTAAGAGATAATCCTATATCCTAGTTAGGGGCCAACTGGGCCCAAAATTAGACTTGGTTTGGGCTAAATTTGAAGCTCAACAAGTGAACCGAAGGGTTTAGCGGTGGCACCGCCAGACTGGGCGGTTGCACCGCTTGGGCTGGGTGGTGGCACCGCCTGGGCTGGGCGGTGGCACCGTCCAGCACTGTCAGTGTCTGACACTTACAGGCGGTGGCACCGCCAACATCGGGAACTCAAAGAGAATTCAAATTTTGGAGCCCAAATTTGAATCCTCTTGAGGCCTATAAATACCCCTCAAATCTCAGCTGAGATAACAACTTTTTGAGCAGCAAGTGTTTGAGAGAAAGGCCTTAGAAAAGTCTTAGCTAGCCTTGTTTTCAATTTACTAGTGTTCATCTCCTTCTTTCTTGCTGAAAATCTGTAAGAGAGTGAACCGCTTGTAAAAAGTTATAAGAGGGGTATTCACCCTTCCCTTTCAAGAGATTTGCTAGTGGAAGGTGGGAGCCTCATTGAAGAGGGGCCTTGCAAGTGGATATAGGTCATTTGACCGAACCACTGTAAAATCGGCATGATCTCTGGTTTGTATTTATTTATTGTCATTTACATTACTGCAAACGATTTGCACTTTAATGCTATACTGTCTTGTCTCTGTCTTACTTATCCCTTCAAGTTAAAACGCAATCGAAACGATTTTAAACAAAAACATTGCTTTTATCGTACGAAGTTTCCGAAAAGTGTTTAAATCGTGAAAAGTTATCGCACTTTACCGCTGCACTAATTCACCCCCCCCCTTAGTGCCGCTCCGATCCTAACATAGATATTCTAGATAAGTAACTCAATATCAATAGACTAATAGTTCAATTAACAAATCAGACTAGTTCATGATAATGATGAAGGGTTTTAGTAAGAAACGGTTACTAATGAATGAGGTTAACATATTACGAGCTGATGTCACCTTAAATTTTCGATGGGCAAAGATTTAAACTAGCTTATAGAGACTTAAAGGGCCTATTAAAATTAATTTTAGTTGAAGTATTTCATATTATTATGAACGAGTCGGTTTGAAAAATCTTCGTGATCAAAACCCATCGGAAATATGTTTAACTTAAAAACACTTACGTAAGCGTGTAATGAGGAAGTAGAGCAGTGAGAGTAAAGAATGGCAGTTTGCAGTAAATGTAAATTGCAAGAAGTAAATGCAAATCAAGTTATAGTGGTACGATCGTCTTGACCTATATCCACTCCACCGATTCTTCTTTCGTTAAAGACACCGGCATCTACTAATGATTTTCCTTTAATAAGCGAAGATTAACCTCCTTTTTATAACTCTATTCTCCTTTTGTAAGCTTAGGAGAGAACCTTTATACCCCCACTTACTCTTCTCTCAAACTATACTAACACTTAGATCTTTGAGAGGAGTTCACACAAGATTACAATTCTTTCTTTTTCACTCTCAATTCTTGTGTATGCTAACTTATAATAAGAGGGGTATTTATAGGCTTCAAGTTGATTCAAACTTGGAGCCTAAAAATATCTCATCCCGGGTTTCCCAAGTACAGGTAGTACCACCGCCTGTGCTAGGTGGTACCACTGTCTGACACCTTGACACTGGGTGGTACCACCACCCAATCTGGCAGTACCACCTCTTGACAGTCTTTTGGAGACTATGTTTGAGCAGTACTATTGCTTGACATAGTCTCAGAGACTATGTCATGATGGTTTCATCCCGGGTTTCCCGAGACTCTCTTCGAGACCAAACAAGTGAAATCGTCGTAGCACAGTCTCCGAGAGACTATCAGGCGATGGTATTGCTAGACTGGCCAGTGGTACCGATCAGTGTTAAGGTGTCAAGCGGTGGTACCGCCAGACTGGACGGTAGTATCGCCCAGCACAGGCGGTGGTACCGCCCGTACCCGGGAGACTCGGGATGGGATATTTTTAGGCTCCAAGTTTGAATCAACTTGAGGCTTATAAATACCCTTCTTATCCCAAGTTAAAATATACAAGAATTGAGAGTGAAAAAGAAAGAAAATGGTGTTGTAATCTTGTGTGAACTCCTCTTAAAGATCTAAAAGTTAGTATAGTTTGGAAGAGGAGTAAGTGAGGGTATAAAGGTTCTCTCCTAAGCCTGCAAAAGGAGAATAGAGTTGTAAGAAAGAAGTTGATTTTCACCTATTAAAGGAAGAACATTAGTGGATGCTGGTGGCCTTGACGGAAGAGGAATAGGTGGAGTAGATATAGTTCACGATGACTAAACCACTATAACTCGGTTTGCATTTATCTCTTGCAATTTACATTTACTGGAAACTACCCTTCTTTACTTGCTTTACATCCAGTACACTCTTCTGTATACTTTCAAGTTAACATCTTCCGAAATAGGTTTAATCGCAACAAGATTTTGAACCAACATAATTTTTTACCACTGCACTAATTCACCCCCCTCTCTTAGTGTCGACTTGTTCCTAATAGTTGGTATCAGAGCCACATTTTTCTTATTTGGTTTAACACCCAAAGAGAAATGACTCTTTTTAACTTTCAAGAGGATCACTGTCTTATTCGTCCTCCCATGTTCAATGGGATGGACTACACATATTAGAAAACTCGAATGAGAGTTTTTTTGCTTTTATTGAATCTCGATTTATGGAATATAATCGAATTTGGTTTTCAAAAGTCTTCTCTTCCTATGAACGAATGGAATGAGTTAGAGAAGAAGACTTTCTCTTTAATTACAAAGGCTATGAATGTCTTATTTTGCGCCTTGGACAAAAATGAATTCGATCGGTTTCTAATTGCGAAATGACTTTCGATATTTGGCACACTCTCGAAATCACACATGAAGGAATGAATGGAGTTAAAGAGTCTAAAGTCAATCTTTTAATGCATGATTTTGAACTTTTTCGAATGAAGCCAAGAGAAATCGTTGTTGACATGTACACCCATTTTATGAATGTCGTCAATGGTTTAAAAGCTTTTGGCAAATGCTTTTCCAATTTTGAACTCGTTAACAAGATGTTAAGATCTTTTTCTAAAAATTGGTAATCAAAAGTAACGGCAATACAAGAGACAAAGGATTTAAATAAATTTTCACTTGAAGAACTTATCGGATCCTTGATGACCTATGAAATGACTCATGATGTACTTGACGAACATAAGAACCACCTTCCAAAGAATAAGAAGGATTTGATACTTAGAACAAATGAAGACCACTCGAGCGAATGCTCAAGTGATGATGACTTTGAACTCTTATCATTAATGCTTAAGAAATTCTTAAAATAATAATTAAATAATAAAAATAAACTTAAAAGAAAAAAATTGTCGAAAAGGAAGAAAATACTCAAAGTGGCTTGAGACGGAGCAAATTTATCCGAAGATGAAGAATAAACCAACAATAACAAGGTGGCAAACTATGCCTTAACGACTTTCGACAATGAGGTAACCAAAACCCCATTGCTTTATTTTGAAATTACTTGATGTATTTCATATGTTGTTTTTAAATTAATATATAAAATATAAAAATAAATAAATAAATAAAAGGGGATCATGCTTTCTTTTTCTAGCTATTTTGAAAAATGATCATGATAATTACATGTTTTATGAAAACATAACAAAATGTTAATCTAATGCTTGTACACCTAGTAAGATTAATCTTATGAATATGTTTTAAAGAAGTATCTTGATGATTTCTATATTGCTTTTCGATAACGATGTATGGCTTTTGTATGGAAGGCTTGATGATTTTTGTGATGAACCTTGTCTTTGGTTTTCGATTTTAAACTTGATGTATGGTTTTGGCATAAAAGGATAAAAGACAAAACAAACAACTTAAAATGAAACAACTAAAAAGGAATGCATTTTGAAAATAAATATTTGTATTATATTTGATGATTTTATATTTTTTAAACTATACATGATGAGTTGAAGTAATAATAGTTTGAATGCATGAATCGTCAATTTTTTTTGTCACACGAATCATGACTCCTTCACTTGATACTCTAAGTTTTTTATGATTTATAAAAAATTGAGACATTATGCATGAATCAAGTTCTCGTGTGAATCTATCTACATTGCCTTCATTGAATTTTTCGAAAAGTGATTTTGATGATCATTTTGATTATTTAAAAGGAGATTTATCGAAATGATTCATAGAATTTTGGATTCATGACTTGATATTTCATTTGTTTATGAGATGGTTAAACTCTTTGTACCTTTGAATTTTTCCCTTCCCTTTTTAATTTTTAAAATTATGCATGTTATATGTTGAAGATTTGAAACTATATTTTAGTTTCATGCATACCCAAGAAATATTGATTTGACAAATTGAATTAGTTAAAAAATGAATGATGATTTTTCTCTCGATTATAACTTGTGATATTTCTTATATGAATCATCATCTTGATTTCCCAATATTTGATACCATCATAATATGAAATATTTATGATTTAGAATGATGCATGCAATACTTATGATTTTATTATGATGATATGATATATTGCATATGATGTGAATTATGATTAAAATTGCTTTGACTTGAATTCAAGGCTTATCTCAATTATGACATATTGCAATAAGAATGACACTTTATTTTTGTCAAAATTTAAAAATTGATATAAAGGAAAATAAATTACATCATTGTTTTATTATTTCCCTCTTTTTGCCAATGACAAAGGGGGAGAAAGATTTGCTAGTGTGCACATCTTAAAAGAGAAAGATTTGCTAACTTTCACATTTCAAAAAGATGCAAAAACATGCTAGCTTACTCATCTCAAAAGAGAAACAAAGATTGCTAACTTGTATATTTCAAGAAGCAAAAGTTATTTTCTTGAACATCTCAAATATTACTAGCTTATATTTTTTTAATAATGTAAAAATTTATTAGTTTGCATAATGTAGAACTTGCTATCTTGAGCATTAGGTAGTATATGAGCTTGAAACAGACAAGCAAGGCTTATACTATGGAAGGGTAGGTTGAAAGCATAGATGTAGTTTGAGAGATACTAAAGCAAGGTAGATAGTAAACAGTGAGATACTAAGATAGATGAAAGGAAGCCCGAGAGACAGTAACGGTAGGTTTTTCAACTAAGGTTCGGGTTCAGCAGTAGAAGAATCATAGGTGAACTACAGAATGAAAGTATGGACTGTACTACGTTATTACGTGTGATGTTTTTACAAGGTTGGAAATGACAAATACAGAACTAGGGTTGGTAAAGGAGACTCAAAAGGATACTAGTAGTTAGGGGCAAGGCTAATAGTAGAGTGAAAAGACTAATACTAATAGGCTAAGGATATTAAGAAGAACAGACTAGTATAATACTACAAATAAGAGGCTATGAATAGAAAAAAGTCGGGAACAGTTGCTGTCGTGCAACTTATGTAGTTGCTTGGCCCTACCGCTAGAAGATAGGGCTCAGGAATGAAAGCAAGGAAAGTAAGATTTTGTTAAAGGAAAGGAAGACTACCTCTTTTTATGTGCATAGGGGATAGAATGACTATAAGGAGCGGTAGTCTTTAAGGTGAGTCAATAAGAACGGGGCTAAGCAATAAGGCTTGGCATCTGGGGGTGTGGTGTAAGGCTTGGTTTGTTGTTGTAGTAAGTAAGGCTTTGTTATTGTGTTCGGGTCGTAGGCTTCTACTACATCATATAAATTCATTTTAAATACTATTCTAATGAAAAAAGTGGAAACACTGCCAACAAGCCTGCCCAACCTCCTCAGCGTTCTTAGGATTATGCCAACATCACTAAGAATTACTAGATTGAAATCTCAATAGAAGCAAAAGTGATATCTTGCCTCTCTTAAAAAGCAAAATATGCTAACTTGCACATCTAGCAAAATTTACAAATTTACAAAACTCAAAATTATTGCTAGATTGCATGATAATAAAACTTAAGATTATACTTATAATATAATGATTTTAAACATGTTAAATATACTTCTCCTTTTTGTTGATGACAAAGGGGGAAAAGTTATGATAATAATCATGCATGGAATGATGTATTGCAAATTTGATTTTGCATGATTTTATGATGATGTGTTGCTTAGACTCAAAATTAAACTTGCTTTAACTTGAATTCAGCTTGAATTCAAGGTTATATCAATATGACATATTGATAGGGAGAGTTAAGGTTAACTCCGTCATCAATTGGTTATCATCATAAAAAAGGAGGAGATTGTTGAATCTCGAATTTTGATGATGAAACCAATTAATAGTGTTTATGATCTAATGTGTGTTTAAGTGACCTAAGGCTAACATCGATCAGAAAAGGTAAATTGATTAAAGTAGGATGAATCAGACGTTGGGCCGGAGCAAACATGTTAGAAGATTGGACGTCGGGCCGGAGGAACGGTCAACGTATCGGCATAAGGCTTAGGGCCATGAATTCGGGTATCGGGCCAAGAAGATCGGACATTGCACCAAGAAGATCGAATGTTGCGAAAAAGACAACATGCCGATTGGGCAATACACCGAAGGAGAGGACGATGCGCCAAAGGATCGGACGAAGCACCGGAAAAACCAATGACATGCCAGACAACATAAGATTCGCTTATAATCAATTATATCTAGATTGAGTTAGTTTAAGATCTAATTGAGTTGGTTTAGAATGTAATTATACTAACTCAATTATGGGCCAACTAGGCTCAAAATAGTACTATTTTGGGCCAAGAGAAATGCACATTCAGTGACCCAAGTTTAGGATGTGTTAGGCCAAGTGAAAGGCCCAAACAATGATCAAACAAACAAGTGAAATCGTCGTGGCACAATCTACGAGACTATGTCAAGCGGTGGTACCACCAGTCTGGGTAGTGGTATTGCCAGATCGGGTGGTGGTACCACCCAGTGTCAGTGCTATAGGTAGTGGTACCGTCCATACCCGGGAGACCCGGGATGAGACATTTTTAGGCTCCAAATTTGAATTAACTTGAGGCCTATAAATATCCCTCTCATCTCAGGTTAAAATATATAAGAATTGAGAGTAAAAAGAAAGAAAACGATGCTATAATCTTATATGAACTCCTCTCAAAGATCTAAGTGTTAGTATAGTTTGAGAGG
This sequence comes from Musa schizocarpa, assembly GCA_900464855.2. Lineage (NCBI taxonomy): Eukaryota > Viridiplantae > Streptophyta > Magnoliopsida > Zingiberales > Musaceae > Musa > Musa schizocarpa. Next base: position 21,344,228 of record LS990921.1, read on the forward strand.
AGTAAGTGGGGGTGTAAAGGTTCTCTCCTAAGCTTGCAAAAGGAGAATAGAGTTGTAATTAGGAGGTTGATCTTCGCCTATTAAAGGAAGATCATTAGTGGATGCCGGTGGCCTCGATAGAAGAGGAATTTGTAGAGTAGATGTAGGTCACAACGACCGAACCACTATACCTCGGTTTGTATTTATCTCTTGCAATTTATATTTACTACAAACTACCCTTCTTTACTTGCTTTATATCCACTACACTCTTCCGTATGTTTTCAAGTTAACATCTTGCAAAATGGGTTTAATCGTAATAAGATTTTGAACCGATATAATTTTTACGACTGCACTAATTCACCCCCCCCCCCTCTCTTTGTGCCGACTTATTCCTAACATAGCAAAGATTTAAACTAGCTTACTAAAGTAACTTTATAGTTCACATATAAAGTAAGCATTATGGTAACTTGTTTAGTTTCATATGACAAAAGTGACCAAACATATAATTGGTTTATCTTTGTTTGTAATATTTTTGCTATTTAAATAAATATTTTTTAAATAAATCCAATGGTGACCAAAGTCATAGCATGTTAATGGGAGGCATATACCGATGATTTAGATATTATAAGTATTGAATCTCAGATTTTGATGATGAAATTAATTGATGAAGTTATGATCTAATCAGCGTTTGAGTGATATGGGACTAACTTCGATCATGAAAAGGTAAATCGATTGAGGTAGGAAGAATCAGATATTGGACCAGAGTAGAACATATTAGAAGATTAGATGTCGAGCTAAAAGATCAGTTGACGTGACGATTGAAGGACTTCGTGCCATGAGTTCGGACATCAGGCTAGAAGGATCGGACATTGCACCAAGAAGATTGAATGTTGCGGGAGGTCAATATAACAATGAGTTGAGCAATACACCGAAGGAGAGGACTGTTGAATCTCGTATTTTGATGATGAAACCACTTGATATGTGTTTATAATTTAAACTGCATTTTGAGTGATGCAGGTCTACTCGATCAGGATTAGACAATTAACGCAGGAGGAATTGACGTTGTGCCGGAGGAGATCACGTCAGGATATTGGACGACAGAAGGCTTCGGACGTCGGGCATCGGGCCAAGGAGAGCGGAATTGCGCCAAGGATATCGGGGTTGTGGAGGTCAACCGTCGATTGGGCAACAAGCCGCAAGAGAGGACGATGCGCTGAAGAATCGGATGAAGCGCCAACCAATGACGTGCCGGGAAACGGAATGTCGATTCGCATTGTACTAATTGTCTAGATCGGAGTAGAGTTTTAGTTTGTGTGCAGGAATAACTATGATAATGAGAAAGACATAAAGCAAAACAAAGTGCGGAGTCAAGCGCGAAAGATTCATTGGGAGTTCGAGAGTTCGACGGAAGTCCGAAGGTTCGTCGGGAATGGTGCCGGAACTAGCCGAGAATGAGTAGGAGCTTGCCGAAGGGTATTTTGGAAGCTCACCGAAAGGTTCATGGGAAGTTCGCGGAGCTCGTCGAGAGAGATCGGAGCTTGCTGAAGAAGCTCGTTGGAACTCGCCAAGATCAAATCATGAAGTTTAAGAGCTTGCCGGGAGTCTGCATAATGGTTTCCGAGAGTTTATCGGAAGACCGCCGAAAGTTCGCCGGAAGAAGTCTTGACTTATGGACTTTGTAATAGCTTATAAAATATCTTTAAATTCATAGTTAGCATGTTAATTAGGGTTAGGATTAGGTATTAATCCTATAACCCAAGTAGGGGCCAATTGGACCCGAGTTCGGACTAGTTTGGAACAAGATTGAAGCCCAACTAATGGGCTGAAAACACTATAGGCGGTGGCACCGCCTGGGCTGGGCGGTGGCACTGCCCAGTGCCTGAGAATTGGGCGGTAGCACCGCCTGGGCTGGGCGGTGGCACCGCCCAGCACTGTCAGGGTCAGAAACTGACAGGCGGTGGCACCACCATTGACAGGCGGTGGCACCGCCAGCATCGGGAACTCCACGAGAATTTAAATTTGGAGCCCAAATTTGAATCCTCTTGAGGCCTATAAATACCCCTCAAATCTCAGCAGAGAAAACAACTTTTTGAGAAGCAATTGATTGAGAGAAAAGTCTTAGAAAGTCTTAGCAAGTCTAGTTTTCAATTTGCTAGAAAAGTTCTCCTCCTTTCTTGCTGAAAATTTGTAAGAGGTTGAACTGTTTGTAAAAGGTTGTAAGAGGGGTATTTGTCCTTTCATTTCAAGAGATTTGCTAGTGGAAGGTGGGAGTCTCATCGAAGTGGGGCCTCGCAAGTGGATGTAGGTCATTTGACCGAACCACTGTAAAATCGACGTGATCTCTGGTTTGCATTTACTTATTGTCATTTATATTACTGCAAACCATTTGCACTTTAATGCTATACTGCTTTATCTCCATCTTACTTATCTCTTCAAGTTAAAACGCAATTGAAACGGTTTTAAACGAAAACGTTGCTTTTATCGTACGAAGTTTCCGAAAAGTGTTTAAATCATGAAAAGTTTATCGCACTTCACCGCTGCACTAATTCACCCCCCCCTCTTAGTGCCACTCCGATCCTAACAATTGGTATCAGAGCCACGGTTTTCTACTTTGGTTTAACACCCAAATAGTGTTAGGATCGGAGCAGCACTAAGAGGGGGGGGGGTGAATTAGTGCAGCGGATTAAAACTTCGGTTTTAATAAATCTTTCGTACGATAAGAACGGAACTTAAAAAGCTTAACTTGAAAGCGTATTCTTAAATATGCGCAGCAAAGGTAATAAGGAACTAAAACATATAAGAAGGTTTACAATAATGTAAATAGTAATAATGAAATGCAAACCAAAGATCACGCCGATTTTAGAGTGGTTCGGTCAAATGACCTACATCCACTTGCGAGGCCCCTATTCGATGAGGCTCCCACCTTCCACTAGCAAATCTGTTGAAATGGAAGGGCAAATACCCCTCTTACAACCTTTTACAAACAGTTAAACCTCTTACAAATTTTCAGCAAGAAAGGAGGAGAACTTTTCTAGCAAATTGAAAACTAGACTTGCTAAGACTTTCTAAGACTTTTCTCTCAATCAATTGCTGCTCAAAAGTTGTAATCTCAGCTGAGATTTGAGGGGTATTTATAGGCCTCAAGAGGATTCAAATTTGGGCTCCAAATTTGAATTCTCATGGAGTTTCCGATCTTGGCGGTACTGCCACCGCCTATCATGGCGGGGTGCCACCGTCGGGGCTCGCTTCGTGCTGGGCGGTGCCACCACCCAGCCCAAAGCGGTGCTGCAGCCCAGCTCGGGCACTGGGCGGTGCCACCGCTTAGCCCGGCGGTGCCACCTAATGTTTTCAGCCCACTAGTTGGGCTTCAATCTTGGCCTAAACTAGTCCGAACTCGGGCCCAATTGGCCCCTACTTGGGTTATAAGATTAATACCTAATCCTAATCCTAATTAACATGCTAACTATAAATTTAAAGAACTCTGTGAACTTCCCATGAACCTTCCGGCAAGCTTCCGAAAAACCCTTCGGCAAGCTCCCTACTCATTCTCGGCTAGTTCCGACAGCGTTCCCGACGATCCTTTGGACTTCCGTCGAACTCTTGAACTCCCAACGAATCCTTCGTGCTTGACTCCGCACTTTATTAGTTTTATGTCTTCATTGTTATCGTAGTTAATCCTACACATGGAAGCCGAAACTCTACTCCGATCTAGACAGTTATTACAACGCGAATTGACATTCTGTTGCCCGGCACGTCATTGGTTGGCGCTTCGTCCGATTCTTCAACGCATCATCTCTCTTGCGGCTTGTTGCCCAATCGGCAGTTGACCTCCGCAACCCCGATATCCTTGGCACAATTTCGCTCTCCTTTGGCCCGATGCCCAACGTCCGAAGCCTTCTACCGTCCAATATCCTGACGTGATCTCCTCCGGCGTAACGTCAATTCCTCCTGCATTAACTGTCTAATCCTGATCGAGTAGACCTGCATCACTCAAAATGTAGTTTAAATTATAAACTCATATCAAGTGGTTTCATCATCAAAATACGAGATTCAACAATCTCCCCCTTTTTTATGATGACAACCACTTGATGACAGAGTTAACCTTAACTCCCGGAGTTTAAACAAACTCCCCCTATCAATATGCCATATTGATAGAACCTTGAATATAAACAAAATTCAAGTCATTGCAATATTCATCATGAATACTCGCAACACATCATCATGAACATATGCATAAAACTTATGCATCCCATGTCATGTCATCAACATACTTCTCCCCCTTTGTCATCAACAAAAAGGAGAAGTACAACAATCAAGTGTTTGTTATATGGGTTCAACTCATTGCATGAAAAAATAATGTTAAATTTTTATCATCATGCAATATAGTAATTTTACAACATTTTGGAACTTGCAAGCTAGCAATTTAGAGATGTTCAAGAAAGTAACTTTTGCTTTTTGAAATATGCAAGTGTTATAAGCTAGCAAATTCAAATATATGCAAGTTGGCATATTTGCTTTTCTTGAGATAAGCACGATAGCACATTTTTGTATTTTCTTGATGTTTCAAGCTAGCAATTTTCGGTGATGTTCAAGATAGCAATTTCTTCTCTTTTGAGAAGTGTAATTTTTTCTTTTTCTTGAATTGTGCTAGCAATCTATCTCCCCCTTTATCATTGTCAAAAAGGTGGGAAAAAACCTTTACATTAATTTCTAAATCATGACAAAGGTAAGTATCAATATTATTTGTGCATCATTATATTTTCAATTTAAAACATGCACTATTTGACAAACCTTATATTTCATTCATACACGATATTGAATAAATCAATCAACATTATGAGGATATCATACATGATACTAAAATTTTTAACTATTTGTCAACATTCTGATCATGATACCAAACATTCATCATTTAGAGTATTCATGATACAAAACATTAAATCAATATTTATAATACATCATTTTAGCAATAACCCATAGTATTAAATCATGATTTACAACATATGTAATACATCACATCATAATTAGAAAGCACAAGTATTGCATACATCATTGCGAATCATAAATGTTTCATATCATGATGGTATCAATTTGTCAAATTATATCCTACCATGCATGATCAAAACTTCTCCCCATATGTATTTCATGCATAATTTTACTTCATCATATTAGGAGTATCAAGAAGAGTTATTAGGTGATGAGATAAATATTTTATGAATACACGGAATTATATAAAAATCATATCAAAAGTGTTTCATGTATTCATATTATCATATGAAGCATACAAGACAACGATGCCGAGAAATCATGTCATGAAGAATATCAATGTGACTAGCAATCTCCCACTTGACCTAAAGCCAATCACCTATGTGTCTGATCCCCATCAGACCCCTGTGACGCTCAAAGACAAAATGAGACAACGGTTTTGTCAGTGGATCTACAATGTTATCTTCGGATGGAACTCTTTCCACTGCTACATCTCCTCGGGTCACGATCTCTCTGATAAGGTGGAACCTCCTCGGAACATGCTTAGATTTCTGATGAGACCTAGGTTCCTTCGCTTGAGCAATTGTCCCATTATTGTTGCAATATAGGGAGATCGGCTCTTTGCTACCCGGCACGACTCCCAAATCTGTGATGAACTTCTTCAACCAGACTCCCTCCTTTGCTGCATCTGATGCAGCAATGTACTCCGCCTCTGTGGTCGAGTCAGCAGTGGTATCTTGCTTGGAACTCTTCCAGCACACTGCTCCTCCATTCAAGGTGTACACATACCCAGAATTCGACTTGCTATCATCGACATCAGACTGAAAACTTGAGTCAGTGTAGCCTTCAACCTTAAGGCTATTACCTCCATATACTAGTAAAAGATCCTTAGTCCTTCTCAAGTACTTAAGGATACACTTTACTGCTTTCCAGTGCTCCAAGCCTGGATCCGCCTGATACCTGCTCGTGACACTCAGAGCATGCGCTATATCAGGCCTAGTACATAGCATGGCATACATGATAGACCCTATTGCTGAGGCATAAGGTATCATATCCATGTTCGCCCTTTCTTCTCGAGTCTTTGGGGACATGCTCGTAGAAAGCGATATCCCATGTCTCATCGGTATGAGACCTCTCTTGGAATTTTCCATGCCAAACCTTTTGACAATAGTTTCTATGTACTTGGACTGGGACAAGCCAAGGATCCTCTTGGATCTATCTCTATAGATTCTAATCCCCAAGATATAAGATGCTTCCCCTATGTCCTTCATGGAGAAGTGTCTAGATAACCAAGCCTTTACTGTGGATAGCATTCCTATGTCATTCCCAATGATGAGGATGTCATCCACATATAACACCAAAAAGGTGATAGCGCTCCCACTTACCTTTCTGTATACACAAAGCTCATCTTCGTTCTTAACGAAGTCATAAGATCTGATTGCCTCATCAAATCTTATGTTCCAACTTCGGGAAGCTTGCTTTAGTCCATAAATGGATCTAAGCAACCTACACAACTTATCTGGGCAGTTCTTGGACACGAATCTCTCAGGTTGCATAATATATGCTAGTCATAGGTGCCCAGCAAGCCAATCACGTGAGTGATGGCACGTGTGACTTGATACAGAATCTTTTTGCTTATTATATTTTGGCGTATATCACTTTATAACTATTGCATAAATTCAAATATATTGTGATGTCCTTGGATTTGTGCAATGGGAATCGGATCGTGATGAGATCACGATAATGAGATCGATTCACCTTTAAACACATATCTAAATAATCCCGGTCATAGGTTATTTTCGAGAGGGACATCGTGATAATAGGATAGACGGTGTCTTTGTATACCCGTCCATATGATGGATGTATTTGGTCTCATAGCTGCTCGTGTAGGGACACTAGGGATCTGATACATGTGCTTCAATGGAGAATGAGTTCAATGATTGATCCGCTTACGGAATCTTTGGATGGTTGATGATGCCTTATTGTCGACACGTGGCGATTCCGTAGTCCTAGTGGTGTATATCTGGTCCTTAGACTTGAGACACCAAGGATATCTGTATGAGTGCTCCACTCTTTGATACAGAACTTATAGGTTTGGCTGTCCCGGATCTAGTGACTCGTCATTGGGAATGGTAGTCGACCTTACGAGGGCTATTGAGTGTCGATGAGTATCATCCACTCTCGGCGTCATGAGAGGAATATCCCATGTGTTCTTGCTCGGACAAATCCACGGCGGGGTCATTCGGGTTGAGAGAAAAGAGTTCTCGAGGAGAATCGATTAAGCGAGACTTGAGTAGAAACCATATGGGTGCGACAACACCATGCTTTCGATATACGGTCTACGGGATATTAGATGGATGAGGGACTATAGGTACATGGTGGCGAGGACAGATAGGTCCAATGGATTGGATTCCCTGTATCATCGGGGACTTCTGGCGTAGTGGCCTGAAGCACGTAAAAGTCGATGTCGATGAAAGTGAATTATTACAGAGATAATAATTCACTGAGTTAGAAGGAGTTCTGACAGGTATGACTCACGGCCAGCTCGATATTGGGCCTAGAGGGTCACACACATATGTTAGGCATTGCGATGAGTAGAGGTTCGGATATGAGATATCCGACGGAGCCCTTGTCTTATTGGATGCATATCCAATACCCAATAGGGAAGGACCCATTAGGGTTTGACACGGGATCTCTATAAATAGGAGGGATTCACAGCCTCATAGGCTAGAGTCTTTGCTTGTCTTTCCTATTCTCCTCTCCCTCTCCACCTTAGAGGCCTGGAGTTTTAAGGAGGGTCGTCGCAACCCTGCTGTGTGGATCACCGCTAGAGTGGAGGACGCTTGACCTCCTTCGCCCTCCCCTAAGGATCTGCAAGGAAACAGGGATATACGATCTCCCTAGGTAACACAATCTCTGTTGGGAAATCATGGGGGGCGACATCATATGCGCAGCGGAAGAACAAGAAAACAAAAATCCTCGATTCCCAAAAAGATGTTAAATAGCTGTAAGTGCGAAGATTGGTGCGTAAAAAATCCAAGAAAACACAAAACTGCGTATAGAGATTGTGTTACCTAGGGAGATCAGATATCCCCTGTTTCCTTGCAGATCCTTAGGAGAGGGTGAAGGAGGTCAAGCGTCCTCCTCTCTAGCGGTGATCCCCAGCCCAGGGGTGCGGCGACCCTCCTCAAAACTCCAGGCCTCACGAGGTGGAGAGGGAGAGGAGAATAGGGAAGGGCAAGCAAAGTCTCTAGCCTATGAGGGCTGTGAATCCCTCCTATTTATAGAGATCCCATGTCAAACCCTAATGGGTCCTTCCTAGTGGGTATTGGATTTGCATCCAATAAGACAAGGGCTCCGCCGGATATCTCATATCTGAACCTCTACTCATCGCAATGCCTACCATATGTGTGTGACCCTCTAGGCCCAATATCGAAATTTGGCGTGTGAGTCATACTGTCGAACTCCTTCTAACTTCGAATTATTATCTCTGTAATAATTCACTCGACTCATCATTCACGGGCGTGCTAGGCCACTAAGTAGTCCCCGGCGATCTGGGGAATCCAATCCATTGGACCTGCGTCTCGATTACCATGTACCTATAATCCTCATCCATCTAATATCCCGCAGAATATATATCGAAAGCATGGTGTTGTCGGACCTATACGGTTTCTACCGAAGTCTCGCTCTAATCCGGGATTCTCCGGAGAACTCTTTTCTCTCAACTAATGACCTCGCCAGGGATTTGTGCGAGCAAGAACACATGGGATATTCTCTCATGACGCCGAGAGTGGATGATCCTCTATCGACACTCAATAGCCCTCGTGAGGTCGACTACCATTCCCAATGACCAGGTATACTAGATGCGGGACAACCAAACCTATAAGTCCGGTATCAAAGAGTGGAGCACTTATACGGGACATCCTTGGTGTCTCAAGTCTAAGGACCGGATACACCACACTCGGACTATGGAATCGTTGCCCCGACAATAAGGCATCATCAACCATCCGGTATTCGTGGCGGATCAATCGGTGAACTCATTCTCCAATGAGCACTTGTACTGTATCCCTAGTGTCCCTACACGGCGTTATATGAGACATTTGCATCCATCATATGGACGGGTATCAGAACACCGTCTATCCGATTATATCGATGTCCCTCTCGAGTAACCTATGACCGGGATTATTTAGGATATGTGTTTAAAGGTGAATCGATCTCATTATCGTGATCTCATCACGATCCGATTCCCATTGCACAAATCCAAGGATATCATAATATATATATGCATTTATGCAATAGTTATAAAGTGATATACACCAAAATATAATAAGCAAAAAGATTCTATATCAAGTCACACGTGCCATCACTCACGTGATTGGCTTGCTGGGCACCTATGACTAGCAATCTCTATACGCAGTTTTGTGTTTTGCAGATTTTTGCACACCAATCTTCGCACGACAACGAACATCTTTTTGGGAATCGGGGATTTTGGTTTTCTTGTTCTTCCGCTGCGCATATGATGTCGCCCCCGCTAATTTCCCAACAGTGGTATCAGAGCCAGGTTGTTCGTGCGAATGATTGGTTTTGAACTGCGTGTGTTGTGTTTAGGAAGAATATTGACGTCAAAATCGTTGGCTTAAAGCGAGGAAGGGCAGCAACAGTTGCTGCCCTCGATCTCGTCGCGTGCGGCGCCAGCCGGCGGGCGGGCAGCGCGCTGTGCCTGCAGCCGCCGACCGGTGGTCTGCTTTGCAACAGAGCTTGCTTGCCGCCGGGTGGCGGGGCGGGCGGAAAGCAGGGCGGACGGACAGCGGGCGCCTACAAGCCAAGGGAGCGGTGCCGCCGCCAGCAGGCGTGACGCCCTGCCGCCGCGATGGCAGCGGCGCCTACCGGCGCTGCTCCCCGGGCTAAACCCCCCCCACAATAGGGCGGCGCTGGCGGAGAAAGACACCCCTGAGGCAGTGGCGCCGGCGAGGCCCACCAGCGATGGCGTCGCCATTAAGCGGGCGTGCCGCGCCAGGCGAGGGGCGCGTCTCGCCCGCCGCTGGGACAGTTTTGGGCAGCATTCCTATGTCATTCCCAATGATGAGGATGTCATCCACATATAACACCAAAAAGGTGATAGCGCCCCCACTTACCTTTCTCAGTATACACAAGGCTCATCTTCGTTCTTAGCGAAGTCATAAGATCTGATTGCCTCATCAAATCTTATGTTCCAACCGGGAAGCTTGCTTTAGTCCATAAATGGATCTAAGCAACCTACACACCTTATATCGGGCAGTTCTTGGACACGAATCCCTCAGGTTGCATCATATACACCTCCTCCTCGAGGTTCCCATTGAGGAATGCAGTTTTCACATCCATCGCCGGATCTCATAATCATAGTGTGCTGCAATAGCCAATAGAATTCTGATGGATTTTAGCATTGCTCTCTGGTGAGAAAGTTTAAATCGTAGTCAACACCTTGCCTTTGACAATACCCCTTAGCCACTAGCCTTGCTTTATAGGTCTCTACCTTTCCATATACTCCGATCTTTTCTTAAAGATCCACTTGCAACCGATGGGTACAATACCTTCAAGCATCAACTAGGTTCCAAACCTTATTGGAGTACATAGAATCCATCTCGAGAATTCATGCCTTCTTTCCACTTCCCGAAGTCTATACTCATAATAGCCTCCTCGTTGGTCCGAGGATCAATATCCTCTACATCCTCTGCTCTAATATGTCCCACATACAAGGGGAGGATGGGATACTCTATCGGACCTGCGTAAAAGTTGATACTTGTGTATTAGGTACCTGAACAAACTTCGGGTTGTAGAGTGGTGCTTGAGCTTGGTTCTCCAACCTCGCTCAATTCTATCATTCTCCCCACTTGTCTCCGTCAAGAATGTGTTCCTTCTCAAGGAACACTGCTCTCTTAGCTACAAAGACCTTTTGGTCCTCGAGATGATAGAAATAATACCCACAAGTTTCCTTGGGGTATCCCACAAATTTGCATCGCTCTGTCCTTGATTCTAACTTATGGGGTTGTGTCTTCTAACATGGCAGGGGCAGCCCCGGATCTTAACAACCTTAAGATCGGGCTTCTTCCCTTTCCATATCTCATATGGTGTAGACACTACCGACTTAGTTGGAACTCTGTTCGAGAAAGGTAAAGCTGCGGTTTCTAGGGCATATCCCAGAATGAGATGGGTAGGTCGGTGAAACTCATCATGGACCGTACCATATCTAATAATGTACGATTTCTCCTTTCGGAGACACCATTGAGCTCAGGTGTATAAGGAGGTGTCCATTGGGATAATATCCCATGGTCCTTGAGGAACCGAGTAAACTCGTACTTAAGTATTCACCTCCTCGATCCGATCGAAGAGTTTTGATACTCTTTCGGTCGGTTCTCCACCTCATTCTTATACTATCCGAATTTCTCAAAGGCCTCGGACTTGTACTTCATTAAGTACACATATCCATACCTTGAGAAACCATCGGTAAATGTAATGAAGTAGGAGTAACCTCCAATGGCATGAGTTGACATGGGTCCACATACATCACTATGTATGAGTTCCAATAACTAATTGGCTCTCTCTCGGTTCTACTAAATGGAGATTTGGTGGATTTTCCACGAATGCAAGGCTCACAAGTTGTATATGACACATAGTCGAATGGATCTAGATGTCCATCATTTAGCAACTTTTGAATCCTTCTTTCATGGATGTGACCTAGCCTACAATGCCACGGTATACCTTTGTTCAACTCATCTCGTTTCCTTTTGGACATATTTACATTCATGATATGTGGAGTGGTGTCTAACATAAATAAACCATTATGCAATGTTCCTTTCGTGATGATCTTATCATCTAATAATATCGAACAACCATTGTTCTCAAAAACAAATTTATATCCACTAACCATTAAACATGAAATGGAGATAATGTTTTTGATAATAGAAGGAACAAAATAACATGCATCTAATGCAATAAAAGCTCCACTAGGTGAGATGTAGGGCGACCTGCCAACAGACTAATATAGCAACTTTTGCTCCATTACCCATCTTGAGGTCCATCTAGCCTCTATGTAGTCTCCTAGGCCTTGCGAGAGAATCTGCAAACTAATTGCATATATGATAAGCACTACTGGGTATCCAATACCCATGTGTTATTATAAGAGTCCGACAAATGGAGTGATCATGAATGTACCTAAAGCTTCATCAAGCTTTTGTTTCGCCCTTTCTGCAAGGTACTCTTTTGCAGTTTCTCTTCCAATGCCCATCTTTACCACGGTGGAAGCACTGGCCTTTGTCCTTTCTTTGGGTCTTTCTTAGCAACCTTTGCTTTTACCTTGTTTGCCCTTGCCCTTTCCCTTCTTAAGGGACCTTTACATTTTCCTTTTCTTTCTGGTCTCACTAGTGTAGAGAGGCGGCTTCTCTTTCTTAATAGTACTCTCTGCCTCCCTCAACATATTGAGGAGCTCGGGAGAGTCACCTCAAGCTTGTTCATATTAAAATTCATTTATGAACGTGAAAAGGAATCGGTAGGGACTGAAGCACAATGTCCTGTGACAAGTTATCCTCTAGGACCATTCCTAGACTTGTGAGTTTCTCTATCCACTCAATCATCTTTGGGACATGGTTCTCAACCGGTGTCCCCTCGGTCATCCTAGCAGGAAAAAAGGCTCTTGGATATCTCATATCGTTGAGTCCTTCCCCTGTTCCTCAAACAATTTATGGACATGTAGGAGAATGGATCGGCATCCATCTTTTCATGTTGTCTGTAACTCTGGAGTCATAGAGCCCAACATATAGCACCGAGCAAGAGTGGAGTCATCAATGTACTTTCGCGTGGCGGCGATCTCATCCTCGCTTGCCCTTCTTGAGGCGTAGGCATCAGTATCAAGGGGCGTACCACGCATTTTCTCATTTGTGAGAACAATTTCAAGTTAATTGAGCCAATCCGTATAATTTGGACCAAGAAGGCGGTTGACATCAAGTATGCCACGTTAGGGATTTGAAAAGTGACATTTTTTCAAATTAAAGATGTAGAGAAATGAATAACATGCAGATTTTGCAGGAAGTAAACTATCAAGATATGGACTTCTATCTTAATATGCTCCCCACTATTTTACTAACGAGTCACGCGACACCCTCGACCCATTGAAACGGAAGTCTCCAGAGACTTCTAGTGGGGGGCAGGATCCAATCGGCGTCTTAGTGTAACCTCGAGGGACTCGACCAATCACACTAAGCTCAAAAAAGGTAGGCAACTTTTGCGATCACAACTCCTTGTGATTCCTGTCTGTTCGGCCTCGAATCACCATGGCCTCGAGGGACTCGACCAACCATGATGATGCTTCGGTTAAGTCAACACCTTCTTTACAAGATGAGTCCGATTTGATGATATACCCTCGAGGGACTTGACCAAGCATACCATGTCCTCGGGTCACCGATGACATCTCTATGTCGTAAGCAAGATAGCTTAATCACGATATAGGTGAGTCTCGAGGGACTCGACCAACTCAACTTACACCGAATCGGTTCGACTCATAACGATGGAAGGCCCGTGGGTCAATCTAATTGCCTCACGTTTACTGGACTTAATATTATCGAGATGTTTCTATAATTTGGTCTCCTAATATGACATGTCACACATATACATATTTAATATATATCTACATCGCATGCAAATATATATACATATCTAGTATGTGTATAAGAAATCACATCAGATGATCATGGACCACAACCTAATATGATTAGGCCCGAGCAAGTAGGCCTAATCACTCACATCAAGATCTATGTGTGCAACGGTGCATCTCCATGCCCTGTGATCGTTCATCTCGTCCTCGTCGGTTTCGTTGACATCTAGATGCATCTCCATGCATCACGATCGTCCGTCTCGTGGGTCCCGCTATCGCATCCACGCTCCCGCTGCGCCTCCTCATGTGATTACAACTTAATCATAGGCACGCAGGCCCGACAATAAACGAGAAATATAAGGGAGGTTCGCAGACCTCAATAATAATAATCACAAGTACACACATCACACGATCCATGATCATCCGTCCACACATCATACATCACATATATAAATAATCATCATCATGTAGGACTACTAGATAATAATAAAAAATAATAATCAACTAAACCTTTTAATTAATTAATATTTTTCTGAAATCAGGGACATGTAGGGAATTTTTCAATTCCTAAGGGTATTTTCGTAATTTGGACAAAAGACAAAAACTGAAATTTCTCAAATTCACAGGGGCAAAACTGTCCTTTTGCCCAAAACCCTAATTACCTCTGCTGCTGCTGCCGCTGCCGCCGCCTGCCGGGCGGCGGCACATCTATGGCGTGCGAGGGGGCCCTCGCCGCCTTCAGGAAGGCGACGCCTATTTGGCGGCGGCGATCGCCATCGGGTGGGGCCTCGCCGGCGCCGCCTCCTCCAGCAAGGCGTCTTTGTCCCGGCCAGCGGCCCCAATATTGGGGGTTTGCCAGGGGGCAGCGGCGGTGGCGTCGCCGCCCTACGGCAGGTGTCGATGCCTCATGGGTGAAGTATTGGCTGGCGCCTCTACCCGTGGGCTGCCAGCCCGCCCGCAAAGAAGTTCTGCTGCAAGCAGACCACCGGGCCAGCTGCTATAGAACCTGGCGCTAGCTTGATGCATCTTGGCCAGGTCTCGGGCTGGGTGGTCGCGGCTTCTGGCTTCGCGGTGGTATGAGCATCTGATTGAGGGCAGCAACTGTTGTTGCCCTTCCTCGCTTTTTGGCCAACGATTTTGACGTCAATATTCTTCCTAAACACAACACACGCAGTTCAAAACCAATCATTCGCACGAACAACCTAGCTCTGATACCACTGTTGGGAAATCAGCGGGGGCGACATCGTATGCGCAGCGGAAGAACAAGAAAACAAAAATCCCCGATTCCCAAAACGATGTTCGTCGTCGTGCAAAGATCGATGCGTAAAAATTCGCAAAACACAAAACTGCGTATAGAGATTGTGTTATCTAGGGAGATCGTATATCCCTGTTTCCTTGCAGATCCTTAGGAGAGGGTGAAGGAGGTCAAGCGTCCTCCTCTCTAGCGGTGATCCACACAGCAGGGTTGCGACGACCCTCCTCAAAACTCCAGGCCTCTGAGGTGGAGAGGGAGAGGAGAATAGGAAAAGCAAGCAAAGACTCTAGCCTATGAGGCTGTGAATCCCTCCTATTTATAGAGATCCCGTGTCAAACCCTAATGGGTCCTTCCCTAGTGGGTATTGGATCTGCATCCAATAAGACAAAGGCTCCGTCCGGATATCTCATATCCCAACCTCTACTCATCGCAATGCCTACCATATGTGTGTGACCCTCTAGGCCCAATATCGAAGCTAGCCGTGAGTCATACCTGTCAAACTCCTTCTAACTCGGTGAATTATTATCTCGTAATAATTCACTGACTCATCGACTTCGGACGTACTAGGCCCACTACGCCAGTAGTCCCCGGACGATCTGAGGGGAATCCAATCCATTGGACCTGTCTGTCCTCGATTACCATGTACCTATAGTCCCTTATCCATCTAATATCCCAAAGACCGTATATCGAGCATGGTGTTGTCGGACCTATCACGGTTTCTACTGAAGTCTCGCTCTAATCAGATTCTCCGGGAGAACTCTTTCTCTCTCAACCCGAATGACCACGGCCGGGGATTTTGTCGAGCAAGAACACATGGGATATTCCTCTTATGACGCCGAGAGTGGATGATCCTCTATCGACACTCAATAGCCCTCGTAAAGGTCGACTACCACTCCCAATGACCGGTGCACTAGATCCGGGACAGCCAAACCTATAAGTATGGTATCAAAGAGTGGAGCACTCATACAGGACATCCTTGGTGTCTCAAGTCTAAGGACCAGATACACCACTAGGACTACTGGAATCATTGTCCCGACAATAAGGCATCATCAACCATCCAGCATTCCGTATGGCGGATCAATCGGTGAACTCATTCTCCAATGAGCACCTGTCTTGTATCACTAGTGTCCCTACAGAGCAGCTATGAGACCATTTTGCATCCATCATATGGACGGGTATACAAAGACACCGGTCTATCCAGGTTATCACGATGTCCCTCTCGAGTAACCTATGACCGGGATTATTTAGGATATGTGTTTAAAGGTGAATCGATCTCATTATCGTGATCTCATCACGATCCGATTCCTATTGTACAAATCCAAGGACATCACAATATATGCATTTATGCAATAGTTATAAAGTGATATACGCCAAAATATAATAAGCAAAAAGATTCTGTATCAAGTCACACGTGCCATCACTCACGTGATTGGCTTGCTGGGCACCTATGACTAGCAATCACATGAAGCATACAAGACAACGATGCCAAGAAATCATGTCATGAAGAATATCAATATGAAAATTTAGCAAAGATCGTATGATACAATCGCAAAGCATGATATAATTATACGATATATCATGAGATGACAATTTATCATATCAATGTAAGATATCAATAAGGATCAATTCGTGAATACCAAAGATATGATTCATGGTTCATTAAAATTCTTCTTAACAAGTTCACGATCAAGATTCATATAATTCATAATAAAGCAAATTGATGTACAATCATCACAAAAGACATACAAGGCAAAGAAATCTTGTTATTTCTATATTATGAAATATATGATATCAAGGCTCATGATTCATTTGAAAAGATATAGCACAAAGAGCAAATTGAAACATTCTTATCAAGATCACATTTTACAAGAAATTTCAAGTATCAAATATCAAGTAATCATCATGTTTCTTCAAAATTCTTAAGTCAAGAAGTCAAGAGAAAGTTCATGATTCGGTTAAAAAAAAATTTCATTCAAGTTAATTGATAAAAAATCATAATCAAATTATCATTTTTGAGATTCATAACATGAATAACATTATTACTATTTCATCAAAATCAATTTTGAGATTCACACAATATCATGAAATCGTTAATCTCGATAAGACGGGAAAAGCATTTTTTAAGTGATTCTTTTAACACATCATAAAAAAATATCAACATTCAAGATAGAAAGGTAAATTTCGTAAAATAAATTATCAAGCATTATTCCATGATAATATCCTTTTAATATCTTGATATTCGTTATCAAGTATGATTTCAAAAAGTATGTTCTAGAGAAATCATTAAGACCAAATGCATGATACACTCATTTATTTTCAAAATATTCATCATGTTTATTTTTATGAGATTCACAAGAATGGTAAAATAAATTCATTAACCTCAATAGGATATAAAATTTATTTCCATTTTATACAATTGATTTCATGTGAGGGTGTTCAAGTCTTTTTTTGAAAACATGTATCATAATTTAAAATCAAAACATAAGTTTCGTCATAAAGCCGTCAAGCCCAAACACATCAAAAATAAAACATCATGATATCACATCTATCATCAAAAGACTATCAAGAAATTCATACATAGATGTACATGCACTATGTCATCTTAATATGTCATGAGAATATCATCTTAATTCGTCATAAAAATGATTAAACCAAAAACATGTTAATCCAAAATGAGAGTATCAAATCAACATTTACTTCAAAAACTCATGCATGACATAAAATCATCAAAATACACATGCATGGATTAATCCTAAGCATTATCACATATCATATAAATATAATCCATAATGTTGCATACATCATTCAACATTTCATCATTGCATGCATTATACCAAAACATTTCAAGCCATGCAAGCCATAAATACAAAGAAATCATGTCATGAAGGATAAAATCATTTGAATACCAAAAGACATGATTCATATAGTAAATATCTTCTTTAAATAAAATATCAAGAAAAATCATAGGAGTACAAAGAAGAGATCTTGTTTTAAAAGAAAAATCAAGTAATAACTCCAAGAACTCACAAGGAAAAATCATGATTCATTTAGAAAATCTCCTCTCAAGAGAATATCAAGTAAAATCGTAGAAGATCGATTAATGAGAAATTTTGATTTATAATAAAATCTCATATATCGAATGTCGGGAAATCAAAATGATGATTTATATAAAAAATATCACAAGTTATATTCAAGAGAAAAATCATCATTCATTTTCAACTTATTCAATTTGTCACATCAATATTTCTTAGATATGCATGATACCAAAACATGGTTTTAAATCTTTAACATATAACATGCATAAATTGAAAGGAGAAGTGAAGAATTCAAACGTACAAAGATTTCAACCATCTCATAAACAAATGTAAGACCAAGTCATGAATCCAAAATTCCATGAATCAAAATGATCATCAAAGGTAATCTCATGTTATTCCAAGAAATCAATATCATGATTTTGATAAAACTCATTTCAAATTTAAATAATCAAAATCATCAAAATATCAACATTACTTTCAAGAGATTCAAAATGGTATACATAGATTTATCATAATAAACATCAAGATCAATAGGATAGAGAAAAATAATTTTTCAAGGAAAATTTTTTTTCCTCTTTTTAGTTGTTTCAATTCATATGATTTTATTTCACTTATACCAAATAAAAACATGTATAATGTTTAAAACCGAAAGTGTAAGATTTATTACAACAAAGATTAATAAGGCACTTTCACTATGGTAAAAATCAATAATCCATAAATCACAAGATTCATATGCATAATTTTGAAATTTATTAAGCATGATCATTATGCATGACACTAAAACATGGTTTCAAAATGTTTAATATTTTCATTACATCATTATGCAATGGTTTCATTAACATAATTTTGAATGATTCTTATAAATAACTAAAACTTCTTTAGTTTTAATTTATGTGATTGACTTTATATTAGTATGCTCAAGTTTTGTTCTTATGTCAAAAACATACATCATGTTTGAAAACCAAAGACAAGGTTTAAAAAATATCATCAAGCCTTCCATATAAAAACCATGCATCATCATTGAAAGTTAATATGGAAATCATCAAAATACACATTCTTGCTTCTCAAGCACATATATATGATTATTTAAATCTAACATTTTATTCTATTAACATAAAACATACAATTTTCAAGAAAAATAATTATTCAAAAGAAAAGAGAAAATACATCATGGAAAACATCAAGTAATTTCAAAATAATTCAAGAGAGTTGAGTTACTTACCTTGTAGTCGAAGCCTATCAAAGCCCAATTCTCCGTTTCACCTTTGGAAGTTCTTGATTCATCTTTGGTTGCCTTCCTCTTCTTTGGCCTCTCCCTCCGTTCAAGTTCATTGTTTATTTTAGATTTTTGTTTAATAAACTTATTAAGATTTAGTGTTCGAAGTTCAAGTTCATCATTGTCCTCATCACTTGAGTCATTGCTCAAGTGGTATTCATTTGTTCGGGGTTCCAAATCCTTCTTGTTCTTTGGAAGGTGATTTTGTTCATCATGTGCATTGTGTACCATTTCATATGTCATCAACAAACCAATTAGTTCTTCAAGTGAAAAAATATTTAAATATTTTGTTTCTTGTATTGCGGTTATTTTAGAATCCCATCTTTTTGGAAGGGATCTTAAGATCTTGCTTACGAGATCAAAATTCGAAAAAGATTTACCAAGAACTCTTAGATTATTGACGACATCTGTGAAACGGGTGTACATGTCGCCTATAGTCTCGCTTGGTTGCATTTGAAAAAGCTCAAAATCATGCAATAAAATGTTAACTTTCGAGTCTTTGACTCTACTAGTTCCCTGGTGCGTGATTTCAAGTGTTCGCCAAATATCGAAAGCCGTTTCGCACGTAGAAATCCGATTGAACTCATTTTTGTCTAAAGCGCAAAATAAGGCATTCATAGCCTTTGCATTTAAAGAAAAATATTTCTTCTCCAAATCCGACCATTCATTCATCGGTTTAGAGGGAAGTTGAAAACCATTTTCAACAATATTCCATATATCCAAATTCATAGAAATCAAGAAAACTCTCATTCGAGTTTTCCAATAAGTGTAGTCCAATCCGTTAAACAACGGTGGACGAAAAACCGATAAGCCATCTTGAAAGCCATGAAGAGCCATTTCTCTCGGGTGTAAATCCGAAATGAGAAATACCGGGCTTTGATACCAATTATTAGGATCGGAGCAGCACTAAGAGGGGGGGTGAATTAGTGCAGCAGATTAAAACTTCGGTTTTAATAAATCTTTCGTACGATAAGAACGGAACTTGAAAAGCTTAACTTGAAAGCGTATTCTTAAATATGCGCAGCAAAGGTAATAAGGAACTAAAACATGTAAGAAGGTTTGCAGTAATGTAAATAGTAATAATGAAATGCAAACCAAAGATCACGCCGATTTTAGAGTGGTTCGGTCAAATGACCTACATCCACTTGCGAGGCCCCTCTTCGATGAGGCTCCCACCTTCCACTAGCAAATCTCTTGAAATGGAAGGGCAAATACCCCTCTTACAACCTTTTACAAACAGTTCAACCTCTTACAAATTTTCAACAAGAAAGGAGGAGAACTTTTCTAGCAAATTGAAAACTAGACTTGCTAAGACTTTCTAAAACTTTTCTCTCAATCAATTGCTGCTCAAAAAGTTGTAATCTCAGCTGAGATTTGAGGGGTATTTATAGGCCTCAAGAGGATTCAAATTTGGGCTCCAAATTTGAATTATCGTGGAGTTCTCGATGCTGGCGGTGCCACCGCCTATCAGTGGCGGTGCCACCGCTTGTCAGTTTCTGACGCTGACAGTGCTGGGCGGTGCCACCGCCCAGCCCAGGCGGTGCTACCACCCAGCTCTCGGGCACTGGGCGGTGCCACTGCCTAGCCTAGGCGGTGCCACCGCCTACAGTGTTTTCAGCCCACTAGTTGGGCTTCAATCTTGGTCCAAACTAGTCCGAACTCGGGCCCAATTGGCCCCTACTTGGGTTATAGGATTAATACCTAATCCTAACCCTAATTAACATGCTAACTATAAATTTAAAGACATTTTATAAGCTATTACAAAGTCCATAAGTCAAGACTTCTTTCGACGAACTTTCGGCGGTCTTCCGATAAACTCTCGGAAACCATTCTGCGGACTCCCGGCAAGCTCTTAAACTTCACGATTTGATCTTGGCGAGTTCCAACAAGCTTCTTTGGCAAGCTCCGATCTTTCTCGGTGAACTCTGCGAACTTCCCACGAACCTTCCGGCGAGCTTCCGAAAAACCCTTCGGCAAGCTCCCTACTCATTCTCGGCTAGTTCCGACAGCGTTCCCGACGATCCTTCGGACTTCCGTCGAACTCTTGAACTCCCAACGAATCCTTCGTGCTTGACTCCGCACTTTGTTAGTTTTATGTCTTCATTGTTATCGTAGTTAATCCTGCACATGCAAGCCAAAACTCTACTCCGATCTAGACAGTTATTACAACGCGAATTGACATTCTGTTGCCCGGCACATCATTGGTTGGCGCTTCGTCCGATTCTTCAACGCATCATCCTCTCTTGCGGCTTGTTGCCCAATCGGCAGTTGACCTCTGCAACCCCGATATCCTTGGCACAATTTCGCTCTCCTTTGGCCCGATGCCCAACGTCTGAAGCCTTTTGCCGTCCAATATCCTGACGTGATCTCCTCCGGCGCAACGTCAATTCCTCCTGCGTTAACTGTCTAATCCTGATCGAGTAGACCTGCATCACTCAAAATGCAGTTTAAATTATAAACACATATCAAGTGGTTTCATCATCAAAATACGATATTCAACAAATAGAAATGGCTCTTTATGGCTTTCAAGAGGGTCACTCTCTCATTCATCCTTCCTTTTTCAATGGGACGGACTACACTTGTTGGAAAACTCGAATGAGAGTTTTCTTACTTTCTTTGGATTTGAATTTATGGCACATAGTCGAAAATGGATTTGAAATGTCTTCTCTCCCAATGAACCATTGGAATGATTTGGAGAAGAAGATATTTTCTCTAAATGCAAAGGCTATGAATGCCTTATATTGTGCACTTGACAAAAATGAATTTAATCGCGTTTCGATGTGTGACTCAGCTTTTGATATTTGGAGAACTCTAGAGGTCACTCATGAAGGCACTAGCCGAGTGAAAGAGTCCAAAATCACTATTCTTGTGCATTCTTACGAATTTTTCCGGATGAAACCAAGTGAGTCCATCGAAGACATGTACACCCGTTTCACGGATATCATCAATGGACTCAAAGCTCTTGGTAAAAGTTTTTCTAACTTTGAACTAATCACTAAAAT
The DNA here is from genome assembly GCA_900464855.2 of Musa schizocarpa. NCBI lineage: Eukaryota > Viridiplantae > Streptophyta > Magnoliopsida > Zingiberales > Musaceae > Musa > Musa schizocarpa. Next base: position 21,366,387 of record LS990921.1, read on the forward strand.
CTTAATATCTCTTCCACAAAGTTGGGATCCAAAAGTTACGGCCATTCAAGAGGCCAAGGACCTTAAAACATTCCCTATCGAAGAACTTATTGGGTCTCTAATGACCTACGAAATGAATGATGTAACAAAAAAGAAACTCGAGAACAACCTTCCAAAGGACAGGAAGGATTTGGGACATAGAACACATGAAGACCACTCGAGCATAAGCTCAAGTGATGGTAAACTTAAACTATAAATGAAACAAAAATTAAAAAGCAAAAAGAATAGAACTACTCGCTTTAAACACAAGAAGAACAAAAATTGGGATGAATTGAGCTCTTCCGAAGACGAGGAGAAAATCAAGAAAGGCGAGGTGGCAAACTATGCCTCAACCACCTTCAACGATGAGGTAATCAAAATCCCCCTAATTTATTTTGAAATTACATAATACTTTCATGAGTTATTTTTAATTTAGTTTAGGATTAATTTTTTTTTTTGAAAATTGCATGTGTTATGTTAATGCAATAAAATGTTAGATATAAATCTAATGCTTATACACCTAGTAAGATTAATCTTATGTATATGCTTGAGAAGCAAGAATGTATATTTTGACGATTTCCATATTGATTTTCAATGACGATGCATGTCTTTTGAATGGAAAGCTTGATGATTTTTTTTATGAACCTTATCTTTGGTTATCAAACATGATGTATGGTTTTGACATAAGAATAAAATTTGAGCATGCTAATATAAAGTCAATCTTATAAATTAAAATTAAAGAAGTTTTACTTATCTATAAGAATCATTCAAAATTATGTTCAATGAAACCAATGCAATAAAGTTGTAATGAAAATGTTGAAATTTTGATACCATGATTTGACGATTTTATGCATGACATTGTAAAGTTATATATAATGATGCATAATGATGAAATTGTATAATAAAAATATTAAACATTTTGAAACCATGTTTTAGTGTCATGTATATTGATCATGCTTAATAAATTTTGAAATTATGCATGATGAATCTTACAATTTATGGATTATTGATTTTTATCATAATGAAAGTACCATATTGATCTTTGTTGTAATAAATCTTACTCTTTTGGTTTTAAACATGATACATGTTTTTATTAGGCATAAATGAAACAAAATCATATGTTTTGAAACAATCGAAAAGAGGAAAACATTCTCGAAAATTATTTTGCTCAATCTTATTGATTTTGATGAATCCATTTGTATCATCTTTGTGAATCTCTTGGATTTTGTTAATGATTTTGATGATTTAAATTTGAATAAACTTTTATCGAAATCACGATCTTGATCTCTTGAAATTTATAATATGAAATTCTTTATGAATCAACATTGTTTTCTATTTAAAAGAAGATTTGTCGAAATGTTTCATAGTCTTTTAGTATTCATGATCTTGATAATTATGTTTTGAAACTTTATGTAAACCAAGAATGTTCATCATGATTTGAATATTTAAAGAGGAGAATTTTCTAGATGAATCATGATTTTGATAATTGAATATTTGATGTGCATGAATTGAGATCTTGCTCTCCTACTATTCTTTTTGCTATTCACCAAAAGGAAGACTAATTCAAATAAACCATGATATGCTATATGAATTTTATTGTATTCATGAAGTAATATCTCATCACTAATTTTTGTTTATATTTCTTCATGTGATGATATGAATGTATGAAACACTTATGATATTATGCATGTAATACTTCAACTTATGATAATGATGCATGCAATGATAAAATATTCATGATGAAAAATTATCTTGACATTCATAACTTGATTATTCATCCTTTGTCATGATTTTGAAATCGTTGTAAAAGGAAAAAGAACTACAAAACTATATTCTTCTTTTCTTTTTGACAATGACAAAGGGGGAGAAATATTGCTCGCTCAAGATGCAAAATTTGAAAAAATGCACATTGCAATAGGAAGCAAGAATCGTGAGCTTACACAAGAAAGCTATCTTGTATTTGCTTTTGTAATTTTTTTGCTAGCTTGTATGTAGTAAAACTTGCATATTGTAAAAATTGCTAGCTTATAGTCTAAAGAGAAGCAATCAATAGCTATCTCAAGAAGACCAAACATGCTAAACTTACACATCTTTAATCATTAGATTGCATGATGATAAAACTTGATATTATGTTTTTCATGCAATGAGTTGAACCCATATAACATATACTTGATTGTGGTACTTCTCCTTTTTGTTGATGACAAAGGGGGAGAAGTTTGTTGATGACATGACATGTGATGCATAAGTTTTATGCATACGTTCATGATGATGTGTTGCAAGTATTCATGATGAATATTGCAATGACTTGAATTCTGCTTGAATTCAAGGTTCTATCAATATGGCATATTGATAGGGGGAGTTTGTTTAAACTCCGGGAGTTAAGGTTCACTCCGTCATCAAGTGGTTGTCATCATCAAAAAGGGGGAGATTGTTGAATCTCGTATTTTGATGATGAAACCACTTGATATGTGTTTATAATTTAAACTGCATTTTGAGTGATGCAGGTATACTCGATCAGGATTAGACAGTTAACGCAGGAGGAATTGACGTTGCACCGGAGGAGATCACGTCAGGATATTGGACGACAGAAGGCTTCGGACGTCGGGCATCGGGCCAAGGAGAGCGGAATTGCGCCAAGGATATTGGGATTGCGGAGGTCAACCGTCGATTGGGCAACAAGCCGCAAGAGAGGATGATGCACTGAAGAATCGGATGAAGCGCCAACCAATGACGTGCCGGGCAACGGAATGTCGATTCGCGTTGTACTAATTGTCTAGATCGGAGTAGAGTTTTAGTTTGTGTGTGCAGGAATAACTATGATAATGAGAAAGACATAAAGCGAAACAAAGTGCGGAGTCAAGCGCGAAAGATTCATTGGGAGTTCGAGAGTTCGACGGAAGTTCGAAGGTTCGTCGGGAATGGTGCCGGAACTAGCCGAGAATGAGTAGGGAGCTTGCCGAAGGGTTTTTTGAAAGCTCACCGAAAGGTTCATGGGAAGTTCGCGGAGCTCGCCGAGAGAGATCGGAGCTTGCCGAAGAAGCACGTTGGAACTCGCCAAGATCAAATCGTGAAGTTTAAGAGCTTGCCGGGAGTCCGCAGAATGGTTTCCGAGAGTTTATCGGAAGACTGCCGAAAGTTCCCCGGAAGCTCGCCGGAAGAAGTCTTGACTTATGGACTTTGTAATAGCTTATAAAATGTCTTTAAATTCATAGTTAGCATATTAATTAGGGTTAGAATGAGGTATTAATCCTATAACCCAAGTAGGGGCCAATTGGACCTGAGTTCGGACTAGTTTGGGCCAAGATTGAAGCCCAACTAGTGGGCTGAAAACACTGTAGGTGGTGGCACCACCTGGGCTGGGCGGTGGCACCGCCCAGTGCCCGAGAATGGCGGTGGCACCAGCCCTTTGTCGTGGTCGGCCCGACAAGGTGGTGGCACCACATCGACAAAGTGGTGGCACCGCCAACATCGGGAACTCCACGAGAATTCAAATTTGGAGCCCAAATTTGAATCCTCTTGAGGCCTATAAATACCCCTCAAATCTCAGCTGAGAAAACAACTTTTTGAGCAGCAATTGATTGAGAGAAAAGTCTTACAAAGTCTTAGCAAGTCTAGTTTTCAATTTGCTAGAAAAGTTCTCCTCCTTTCTTGCTGAAAATTTGTAAGAGGTTGATTTGTTTGTAAAAGGTTGTAAGAGGGGTATTTGCCCTTGCATTTCAAGAGATTTGCTAGTGGAAGGTGGGAGCCTCATCGAAGAGGGGTCTCGCAAGTGGATGTAGGTCATTTGACCGAACCACTGTAAAATCGGCGTGATCTCTGGTTTGCATTTACTTATTGTCATTTATATTACTGCAAACCATTTGCATTTTAATGCTATACTGCTTTGTCTCCGTCTTACTTATCTCTTCAAGATAAAATGCAATCGAAATGGTTTTAAACGAAAACGTTGCTTTTATCGTACGAAGTTTCCGAAAAGTGTTTAAATCGTGAAAAGTTTATCGCACTTCACCGCTGCACTAATTCACCCCCCCTCTTAGTGCCACTCTGATCAAAGACGATGCACTGAAGGATTAGATAAAGCATCGAAGGATCAAACGAAGCGCCAAATGATCCAATGACATGTCGGACAACGTAGGATTCATGTCTATAATCGTCGTGTCTTAATCGAAGTAGGTTGGGTCGTAATTGAGTTAGTTTTGAGTATAATCATGCTAACTCAATTAGGGACCCATTGGGCTTAATCTAGGGTTGAGTTGGACTCATTGGGAGGCCCATTTAGTGACCCATAGATGGGTTAGGTGGTAGCACCATTAGAACAAGCAATGGAACCACCTATGAGTTGGACAAGTATGAAATGTACTTCTTCCAAAAGACCTGACGGTGGTACCACCAGTGTTTTTAGCAGTAGTACCACTTAAACTGGGAAGTGGTATTGCCAAGTGTTAGTGTTGCAGGCGATGGTACCACTAGTACCCCGAAATCTTAGGGATTTAAATTTTGGCTCTATTTGTTGAAGTCATTTGGGTTCTAAATACCCCACTAATTCCTACTTGGGTAAGCAAGAAAAAGAGTAGAAAATAGGAAAGAATTCTTGTGAATGAAGTGTAGATTCACTTCCTCTAGTGTTTAGAAATTCTTCAAAAGGAAGAAGTGAGGTCTAAGTGTAAAAGAGAGAGGTGTAAAAGTTTTCTCTTGAGCTTGTAAAAAGGAAAAAGAGTTGTAAGAGGGTAGTTAGTCTTCATCCATTGAAAGAAGATCGTTTGTGAATGCTGGTAGTCTCCATGATAGAGGAATCAGGAGTGGACGTAGGTTGGGTGTAGGGAAATCTATGGGCAACATTACATGCGCAGCGGAAGAACAGAAAACAAAAAATCTCAAATTTCTCAAAAAGGTGTTTGTTATCGTGCGAAGATTGATGTGCAAAAATCACAAAACTTGAATTCACATGTGAAATAGTGTTTTTACCTAGGGAGAACATATATCTCTGAATTCCTGCAGATTTATAGGAGAGGATGAAAGATGTCAAGTTTCTTTCTCTTTAGCAATGATCCACACAACAAGGCTATGAAGACGCTCTTTAAATCGTTGCGAAAATCTCTACACCTGTTATCTAAGGAGGAGAAGGGGAGAGGAGAATAGGAGGTGGCAACCAAGAAGCCTCTAGCTTATGCGCATTTAGTTCTCTCATATTTATATTGATCTACCATATTGGGTACTGGATCTGTTGAATCTCGGATTTTGATGATGAAACTAATTGATTGTGTTTAGATGTTTAATTACATTTTGAGTAATGCAGGTCTACTCGATCAAGATTAGACAGTTGACGCAGGAGGAATTGACGTTGCGTCGAAGGAGATCACGTCAGGATATTGGATGGCAGAAGGCTTCGGATGTCGGGCATCGGGTCAAGGAGAGCGAATTGCGCCAAGGATATCGGGGTTGCGGAGGTCAATCACCGATTGGGCAACAAGCCACAAGAGAGGATGATGCGCTGAAGAATCAGACGAAGCACCAACCAATGACGTGCCGGGCAGCATAATGTCAATTCATGTTATAATAATTGTCTAGATCGGAGTAGAGTTTTAGTTTGTGTGTGCAGGAATAACTATGATAGTGACAAAGACATAAAGCGAAATAAGTGTCGGAGTCAAGCACGAAGGATTCGTTGGGAGTTCGAGAGTTCGACGGAAGTTCGAAGGTTCGTCGGGAATGCTGTGGAACTAGCCAAGAATGAGTGGGGAGCTTGCCGAAGGGTTTTTCGGAAGCTCGCCGGAAGATTCGTTGGAAGTTCGCGGAGCTCGCCGAGAAAGATCGGAGCTTGTCGAAGAAGCTCGTTGGAACTCACCAAGACCAAATCGTGAAGTCTAGGAGCTTGCCGGGAGTACGCAGAATGGTTTCCGAGAGTTTATCGGAAGACCGCCGGAAGTTCACCGAAAGCTCGTCGAAAGAAGTCTTGACTTGCGTACTTTGTAATAGCTTAGGAAATATCTTTAAATTCATAGTTAGCACGTTAATTAGGGTTAGGATTAGGTGTTAATCCTATAACCCACGTAGGGGCCAATTGGGCCCGAGTTCGGACTGGTTTGGGCCAAGTTTGGAGCCCAACCAGTGAGTTGAAATAGTGTAGGCGGTGACATCGCCTAGAACCCGAGATCTGAGCGGTGGCACCGTTGGACCGAGCGGTGGCACCGCCCAAAACCCGAGAGATCCGGCGGTGGCACCGCTACCGATAGGCGGTGGCACCGCTAGCCTCGGAAACCCAAGAGAATTCAAATTTTGGAGCTCAAATTTGAATCCTCTTGGGGCCTATAAATACTCCTCGATTCTCAGTTGAGATCACAACCTTTGGCAAAGCAATAGTTTGAGATAAGAGCCTTAGAAAAGTCTTAGCAAGACTTATTTTTCAAATTGCTTAAGTGTTCGCCTCCTCCCATCTTTTTGAAAAGAATTGTAAGAGTGTGAACCACTTGTAAAGGTTGTAAGAGGGGTATTAGTCCTTCCCCTATAAAGAGATTTGCTAGTGGAAGTTGGGAGTGTTGGGAAATCAAGGGGGGCGACATCATATGCGTAGCGGAAGAACAAGAAAACAAAAATCCCCGATTCCCAAAAAGATGTTCGTCGTCGTGCGAAGATTGGTGCGCAAAAATCCGCAAAACACAAAACTGCGTATAGAGATTGTGTTACCTAGGGAGATCGTATATCCCTATTTCCTTGCAGATCCTTAGGAGAGGGTGAAGGAGGTCAAGCGTCCTCCTCTCTAGCGGTGATCCATCCACAGAGGGGTTTGCGGCGACCCTCCTCAAAAACTCCGGGCCTCGAGGTGGAGAGGGAGAGGAGAATAGGAAAGGCAAGCAAAGACTCTAGCCTATGAGGCTGTGAATCCCTCCTATTTATAGAGATCGTGTCAAACCCTAATGGGTCCTTCCCTAGTGGGTATTGGATCTGCATCCAATAAGACAAAGGGCTCCGTCGGATATCTCATATCCGAACCTCTACTCATCGCAATGCCTACCATATGTGTGTGACCCTCTAGGCCCAATATCGAAGCTGGTCGTGAGTCATACCTGCCGAGAACTCCTTCTAACTCGGTGAATTATTATCTCTGTAATAATTCACTCGACTCATCGACTACGGACGTACTAGGCCACTCACACGTCAGTAGTCCCCGCACGATCTGGGAATCCAATCCATTGGACTGTCGTCCTCGATTACCAAGTACCTATAGTCCCTCATCCATCTAATATCCCAGAGACCGTATATCGAGCATGGTGTTGTCGGACCCATACGGTTTCTACCGAAGTCTCGCTCTAATCGGATTCTCAGGAGAACTCTTTCTCTCTCAACCCGAATGACCCCGCCGGGGATTTGTCCGAGCAAGAACACATGGGATATTCCTCTCATGGCCTAGAGAGTGGATGATCCTCTATCGACACTCAATAGCCCTCGTAAGGTGACTACCACTCCCAATGACCATTTGTACTAGATCGGGGACAGCCAAAACCTATAAATCGGTATCAAAGAGTGGAGCACTCATACAGGGGATATCCTTGGTGTCTCAAGTCTAAGGACCAGATACACCACTAGGACTACTGGAATTTGTCGACAATAAGGCATCATCAACCATCCAAAGCATTCCGTAAGCGGATCAATCAGTGAACTCATTCTCCAATGAGCACCACATCTTGTATCCCTAGTATCCCTACACGAACGGCAGCTATGAGACAGCTGCATCCATCATATGGACGGGTATACAGACACACCAGTCTATCCGGTTATCACGATGTCCCTCTCGAAAGTAACCTATGACCGGGATTATTTAGGATATGTGTTTAAAGGTGAATCGATCTCATTATCATGATCTCAACACGATCCGATTCCCATTGCACAAATCTAAGGACATCACAATATATATATGTATTTATGCAATAGTTATAAAGTGATATACGCCAAAATATAATAAGCAAAAAGATTCTGTATCAAGTCACACGTGCCATCACTCACGTGATTGGCTTGCTGGGCACCTATGACTAGCAATCTCCCACTTGACCTAAAGCCAATCACCTATGTGTTTGATCCCCATCGCACCTGGACGCTTCAAAGACAAAATGAGACAACGGCTTTGTCGGTGGATTTGCAATGTTATCTTGGATGGAACTCTTTCCACTGCTACATCTCCTCGGGTTACGATCTCTCTTATAAGCTGGAACCTCCTCCGGAACACTTGATGAGACCGGGTTCCCTTATTTGAGTAATCACCCCATAGTTGTCACAATATAAGGAAGTCGACTTTGTCATATCTCATGTATCGACTCCCAAATCTGTGATGAACTTCTTCACCCAGACTCCCTCTTTTGCTGCATTTGATGCAGCAATGAATGTACCCTCGTGGTGGAAGTCAGTGGTATCTTACTTGGAACTCTTCCAAAGACACTGCTCCTCCATTCAAGGTGTACACATACCCTGAATTCGACTTGCTATCATCGACATTAGACTGAAAACTTGAGTCAGTGTAGCCTTCAACCTTAAGGCTATTACCTCCATATACTAGTAAAAGATCCTTAGTCATTCTCAAGTACTTAAGGATACACTTTACTGCTTTCCAGTGCTCCAAGCCTGGATCCACCTGATACCTGCTCGTGACACTCAGAGCATGCGCTATATCAGGCCTAGTACATAGCATGGCATACATGATAGACCCTATTGCTGAGGCATAAGGTATCATATCCATGTTCGCCCTTTCTTCTCGAAGTCTTTGGGGACATATTAAGTAGAAAAGCGATATCCCATGTCTCATCGGTATGAGACCTCTCTTGGAATTTTCCATGCCAAACCTTTTGACAATAGTTTTCTATGTACCTGGACTGGGACAAGCCAAGCATCCTCTTGGATCTATCTCTATAGATTCTAATCCCCAAGATATAAGATGCTTCCCTAAGTCCTTCATGAAGAAGTGTCTAGATAACCAAGCCTTTTTTGTGGATAGCATTCCTATGTCATTCCCAATGATGAGGATGTCATCCACATATAACACCAAAAAAGGTGATAACGCCCCACTTACCTTTCAGTATACACAAGGCTCATCTTCGTTTTAACGAAGTCATAAGATCTGATTGCCTCATCAAATCTTATGTTTCAACCGAGGAAGCTTGCTTTTAGTCCATAAATGGATCTAAGCAACCTACACACCTTATCTGGGCAGTTCTTGGACACGAATCCCTCAAGGTTGCATCATATACACCTCCTCTTCGAGGTTCCGTTGAGGAATGCAGTTTTCACATCCATCCATCCCGGATCTCATAATCATAGTGTGCTGCAATAACCAATAGAATTACGATGGATTTTAGCATTTTCTGGTGAGAAAGTTTTCGTCAGTAGTCAACACCTTGCCTTTGACAATACCCCTTAGCCACTAGCCTTGCTTTTATAGGTCTCTACCTTTCCATCTACTCCGATCTTTTTCTTAAAGATCCACTTGCAACCGATGGGTACAATACCTTTCTAAGCATCAACTAGGTTCCAAACCTTATTGGAGTACATAGAATCCATCTCGAATTCATGGCTTCTTTCCACTTCCCGGAGTCTATACTCATAATAGCCTCCTCAGAGGTCTAAGGATCAATATCCTCTACATCCTCTGCTCTAATATGTCCCACCTATCTCTTGGGAGGATGGGATACTCTATCGGACCACCTAAAAAAAGTTGATACTTGTGTATTAGGCACCGGAAGGATTTCGGTGTAGAGTGGTGCTTGAGCTTGGTTCTCCAACCTCGCTCAATTCTATCATTCTCCCACTGTCTCTGTCAAGAATGTGTTCCTTCTCAAGGAACACTGCTCCCTTAGCTACAAAGACCTTTTGGTCCTCGAGATGATAGAAATAATACCCACAAGTTTCCTTGGGGTATCCCACAAATTTGCATCGCTCTGTCCTTGATTCTAACTTATCGGGGTTGTGTCTTCTAACATGGGCAGGGCAGCCCCAGATCTTAACAACCTTAAGATCAGGCTTCTTCCCTTTCCATATCTCATATGGTGTATACACTACCGACTTAGTTGGAACTCTGTTCAGAAGGTAAGCTGCGGTTTCTAGGGCATATCCCTAGAATGAGATGGGTAGGTCAGCGAAACTCATCATGGACTGTACCATATCTAATAATTTACGATTTCTCCTTTCAGAGACACCATTGAGCTAAGGTGTATAAGGAGGTGTCCGTTGGCATAATATCCCATGGTCCTTGAGGAACTGAGTAAACTCTGTACTTAAGTATTCACCTCCTCGATCTAATCGAAGAGTTTTGATACTCTTTCCAGTCTGGTTCTCCACCTCATTCTTATACTCTCTGAATTTCTCAAAGGCCTCGGACTTGTACTTCATTAAGTACACATATCCATACCTTGAGAAATCATCAGTAAATGTAATGAAGTAGGAGTAACCTTCAATGGCATGAGTTGACATGGGTCCACATACATCACTATGTATGAGTTCCAATAACTCATTGGCTCTCTCTCCAGTTCTACTAAATGGAGATTTGGTCAGTTTTCCACGAATGCAAGGCTCACAAGTTGTATATGACACATAGTCGAATGGATCTAGATATCCATCATTTAGCAACTTTTGAATCCTTCTTTCATGGATGTGACCTAGCCTACAATGCCACAGTTATGCACTGTTCAACTCATCTCGTTTCCTTTTGGACATATTTACATTAATGATATGTGGAGTGGTGTCTAACATAAATAAACCATTATGCAATGTTCCTTTCGTGATGATCTTATCATCTAATAAAATCGAACAACCATTGTTCTCAAAAACAAATTTATATCTACTAACTGTTAAACATGAAATGAAGATAATATTTTTGATAATAGAAGGAACAAAATAACATGCATCTAATGCAATAAAAGATCCACTAGGCAGATTTAGGCCGACCTTGCCAACAGCTAATATAACAACTTTTGCTCCATTACCCATCTTGAGGTCCATCTCACCTCTCTGTAGTCTCTAGGCCTTGCCAGAATCTGCAACGAATTGCATATATGATAAGCACTACCGGTATCCAATACCCATGTGTTATCATAAGAGTCTGACAAATGGAGACTGATCATGAATGTACCTAAAGCTTCATCAAGCTTTTGTTTCGCCCTTTTTGCAAAGTACTCTTTGCAGTTTCTCTTCCAATGCCCATCTTTACCACAGTGGAAGCACTGGCCTTTGTCCTTTGCTGGGTCTTTCTTAGCAACCTTTGCTTTACCTTGTTTGCCCTTGCCCTTTCCCTTCTTAAGGGACCTTTCTTCTTTTCTTTTCTTTCTGGTCTCACCAGTGTAGAGAACTGGCTTCTCTTTCTTAATAGTACTCTCTGCCTCCCTCAACATATTGAGGAGCTCTGGGAGAGTCACCTCAAGCTTGTTCATATTAAAATTCATTATGAACTGTGAAAAGGAATCGGTAGGGACCTGAAGCACAATGTCCACACACAAGTTATCCTCTAGGACCATTCCTAGACCTATGAGTTTCTCTATCCACTCAATCATAATTAGGACATGGTTCTGAACAGGGGTGTCCCCTCAGTCATCCTAGCGAAAAAGGCTCTTGGATATCTCATATCGTTGAGTCCTTCCCTGTTCCTCAAACAATTTTCGGACATGTTGGAGAATGGATCTGGCATCCATCTTTTCATGTTGTCTCTATAACTCTTGAGTCATAGAGCCCAACATATAGCAAATCGAGCAAGAGTGGAGTCATCAATGTACTTCACGCTTGGCGGCGATCTCATCCTCGCTTGCCCCTTCTTCAAGTGCGTAGGCATCACTCAGTAAGGAGGGCATTACGATTTTTCTCCGCTGTGAGAACAATTTCTCAGTTACGGAGCCAATCCCGTATAATTTGGACCAAGAAGGCGGTTGACATCAAGTATGCCACGTAATGGATTTGAAAGCTACATTTTCTAAAAAATAAAGATGTAGCGTAAATGAATAACATGCAGATTTTGCAAGAAATAAACTATCAAGATATGGACTTCTATCTTAATATGCTCCCCACTATTTTACTAACGAGTCACGCGACACCCTCAAAGACGCGTGAAACGGAAGTCTCCAAAGAGACTTCTAGTGGGGATCGAGGATCCAATCAGCGTCTTAGTGTAACCTCGAGGGACTCGACCAATCACACTAAGCCTAAAAAAGGTAGGCAACTCTTGCCGACCACAACTCCTTGTGATTCCCGCCCTGTTTGGCCTCCGAATCACCATGGCCTCGAGGGACTCGACCAACCATGATGCTCGGTTAAGTCAACACCTTCGTTACAAGATGAGTCCGATTTGATGATATACCCTCGAGGGACTCGACCAAGCATACCATGTCCTCGGTCACCGGTGACATCTCTATGTCGTAAGCAAGATAGCTTAATCGCGATATAGGTGAGTCTCGAGGGACTCGACCAACTCAACCTACACCGGAATCGGTTCCTACCATAACGATGGAAGGCCACGTGGGTCAATCTAATTGCCTCCGTTTACCGACTTAATATTATCGAGAGATGTTTCTATAATTTGGTCTCCTAATATGACATGTCACACATATACATATTTAATATATATCTACATCAAGATGCAAATATATATACATATCTAGTATATGTATAAGCAATCACATCGATGATCATGGACAACAACCTAATATGATTAGGCCCGAGCCAAGAGGCCTAATCACTCACATCAAGATCTATGTGTGCAACGGTGCATCTCCATGCCTCGTGATCGTTCATCTCGTCGCCCTCGGTTTTTTTCGACATCTTGATGCATCTCCATGCATCACGATTGTCCGTCTCGTGGGTCCCGCTATCGCATCCACGCTCCCGCTCTGCCTCCTCATATGATTACAACTTAATCATAGGCACGCAGGCCCGACAATAAATGAGAAATATAATGGAGGTTCGCAGACCTCAATAATAATAATCACAAGTACACACATCACACGGTCCATGATCATCTATCATTCACACATCATACATCACATGTATAAATAATCATCATCATGTAGGACTACTAGATAATAATAAAAAAAATAATAATCAACTAAACTTTTTTAATTAATTAATATTTTTCTGAAATCAGGGACATGTAGGGAATTTTTCAATTCCTAAGGGTATTTTCGTAATTTGGACAAAAAAGACAGAAACTGGAATTTCTCAAATTCACAGGGGCAAAACTGTCCTTTGCCCAAAACCATAATTTCCTCTCTGCTGCTGGCCGCCACCCCTGGCGGCGGGCTATCAGGCGGGGGCGAGGGTAATCGCCCTCGGCCAGTAGTCGGCACGACGCCATTGGCGGCGCGCCATCATGGTGGGGCCTCCTTCGGACGCCGCTGCCTCAGGGGTTGTCTTTGTCCGCCAGCGGCGGCCGCAATGGGGGGTTTCGCCTTATGGGAAGCGTGGCGGTGATGGGCGCCCTGGCCAGCGGGCGCCGCCGCTCCCTCGCGGCGGCGCCATCGCGCCTACTACGGCCGGCTACATCGCCGGCGGGCGTCGGGCTCGCTTCCTTGCTGTGGTAGGCGCCGCTGTTGGGCGCCTGCGCGGTGGCTGCCACCCACGGGCATGGTGTTGTCGGACCCATACGGTTTCTACCGAAGTCTCGCTCTAATCGGATTCTCAGGAGAACTCTTTTTCTCTCAACCCGAATGACCCCGCCGGGGGATTTGTCCGAGCAAGAACACATGGGATATTCCTCTCATGATGCCGAGAGGGATGATCCTCTATCGACACTCAATAGCCCTCAGAAGGTCGACTACCACTCCCAATGACCAACTGCACTAGATCCGGGACAAAACCAAACCTATAAACGGTATTAAAGAGTGGAGCACTCATACAGACATCCTTGGTGTCTCAAGTCTAAGGACCGAGATACACCACTAGGACTACGGAATCGCTGTCTCAATATAAGGCATCATCAACCATCCAAAGCATTCCGTAAGCGGATCAATGGTGAACTCATTCTCCAATGAGCACTGCATTATATCCCTAGTGTCCCTACACGAAAGCGACTATGAGACTAGCTGCATCCATCATATGGACGAGTATAAAGCACACCAGTCTATCCGGTTATCACGATGTCCCTCTCGAGTAACCTATGACCGGGATTATTTAGGATATGTGTTTAAAGGTGAATCGATCTCATTATCGTGATCTCATCACGATCCGATTCCCATTGCACAAATCCAAGGACATCACAATATATATATGCATTTATGCAATAGTTATAAAGTGATATACGCCAAAATATAATAAGCAAAAAGATTCTGTATCAAGTCACACGTGCCATCACTCACGTGATTGGCTTGCTGGGCACCTATGACTAGCAGGGAGCCTATTCGAAGAAGGCTTCGCAAGTGGATGTAGGTCATTTTGACCGAACCACTTTAAAACTGCTGTGTTATCTTGTTTGCATCCTACTCTTGCCATTTACATACTGCAAACTTCTTTACTTAGTTACTACGCTTCCATACGCTTCTAAGTTATTAAGCTTCCAAAATCGGTTTTCATTGAAATTGGTTTTAATCATATGAAAGTGTTTAAACCAATGTTATTTTAACGCTGCACTAATTCACCCCCCCCTCTTAGTACCTCTCCGATCATAACAATTGGTATCAGAGTCTGGTATTTCTTATTTCGGATTTACACCCGAGAGAAATGACTCTTCATGGCTTTCAAGAAGGCTTATCGGTTGTTCGTCCACCATTGTTTAATGGATTGGACTACACTTAGTGGAAAACTCAAATGAGAGTTTTCTTGATTTCTATGAATTTGGATTTATGGAATATTGTTGAAAACGGTTTTCAACTTCCCTCTAAACCAATGAATGAATGGTCGGATTTGGAGAAGAAATATTTTTCTTTAAACGCAAAGGCTATGAATGCCTTATTTTGCGCTTTAGACAAAAATGAGTTCAATCGGATTTCTACGTGCGAAACAACTTTTGATATTTGGCGAACACTTGAAATCACGCACGAGGGAACTAGTAGAGTCAAAGACTCAAAAGTTAATATTTTATTGCATGATTTTGAGCTTTTTCAAATGCAACCAAGCGAGACTATAGGCGACATGTACACCCGTTTCACAGATGTCGTCAATAATCTAAGAGTTCTTGGTAAATCTTTTTCGAATTTTGATCTCGTAAGCAAGATCTTAAGATCCCTTCCAAAAAGATGGGATTCTAAAATAACCGCAATACAAGAAACAAAAGATTTAAATATTTTTTCACTTGAAGAACTAATTGGTTTGTTGATGACATATGAAATGGTACACAATGCACATGATGAACAAAATCACCTTCCAAAGAACAGGAAGGATTTGGAACCCCGGACAAATGAATACCACTTGAGCAATGACTCAAGTGATGAGGACAATGATGAACTTGAACTTCGAACACTAAATCTTAATAAGTTTATTAAACAAAAATCTAAAATAAATAATGAACTTGAACGAAGGAAGAGGCCAAAAAGTAGAACACAAAGTGGGATGAATCGAGCTCCTCTGAAGATGAGGAGAAAATCAAGAAAGGCGAGGTGGCAAACTACGCCTTAACCGCCTTCAATGAAAAGGTAATCGAAATCCCCCTAATTTATTTTGAAATTACTTGATGCTTTCATGATGTATTTTTTTTTTTAGTTTAGAATTAAATTTCTTGAAAATTACTTATTTAAAAATAAAAATATAAAAATTATGATCATGCTAGTAATTTCGAAAATGATAATATTGCATATTTTATGATAAACAAACAAAATGATATTGATTGAAAATATGAAATCATGGTTAAGAAGTAATAATGTGTATAATGTTTGATTAACATTGTTGAATGAAATCATGTTTGATTTGAAGTAATGCATAATGATATAATGAAAATATTAAATGTTTTTGATATAATGATTGATAATTTTATTCATGAGATTTTAAGTTATACATGATGATAAGCCAGTGTTATTTTCATGAGTGTATTTGAAAAACATATGGCAAAACTATGTCCGAATGCATGAAAGTGTTAAATTTCATTTTCGGATTTTCTTGACTATAACAATTCATTTTTGAGAATCTATTGATCTTGATGGTTTTATGACGAAATTCATTTTTCGATCCTAAATGTTGATGCATGTTTTTATTTAACATAAATGAAAAAGCATACTAACATGAAATCAAATACTTAAAAAAAAAATATTATCAATGAAATCATGAATCTACCTATGTTATGAATTTTGTGAACCATAAAAGTGATTTTGATGATTTAAATTTGAAATGAGTTTGATCAAAATCATGATTTTGATTTCTTGGAATAATATGAGATTACCTTTGATGATCATTTTGATTCATGGAATTTTGGATTCATGACTTGGTCTTACATATGTTTATGAGATGATTGAAATCTTCGTACCTTTAAATTCTTCCATTCTCCTTTCAATTTTTGAATTTATGCATGTTATACGTTGAAGATTTGAAACTATGTTTTGGTATCATGCATATATAAGAAATGTTGATGTGATAAATTGAATGAGTTGAAAATGAATGATGAATTTTCTCTTGAATATAACTTGTGATATTTTTTACATAAATCATCATTTTGATTTCTTGACATTCGATACATGAGATTTTATTATAAATCAAAATTTATCATTAATCAATCTTCTACGATTTTACTTGATATTCTCTTGAGAGTAGATTTTCTAAATGAATCATGATTTTTCCTTATGAGTTCTTGGAGTTAATTACTTGATTTTCTTTTAAAATAAGATCTCTTCTTTGTACTCCTACGATTTTTCTTGATATTTTATTTAAAGAAGATATTTACTATATGAATCATGTCTTTTGGTATTCAAATTATTTTATCCTTCATGACATGATTTCTTTTTGTATTTATGGCTTGCATGACTTAAAATGTTTTGATATGATGCATGCAATGATGAAATATTCATGAAGTTAAAATGATGTATGCAATACTTATTATAATGATGTACATGATGTATTTATTGCATATAATGTGTATCATGAATGCTTTAAATGATGAATGTTTGGTATTATGATCAACATGTTGATAAATGCTTAAAAATTTTAATGTTTGAGTATTATGTATGATATGCCCATTAATGATGATTGATTTATTTTTTGGTATCGTGCATGAAAAATAAGGTTTTTGAAATTGTGTATGTTTTAATTTGAATATATAATGATGTACAAATAAGATTGATACTTACCTTTGTCATAATATGAAAAATGATATAAGGGTCTTCCCTTGTTTTTGACAATGACAAAGGGGGAGCAAGAATTTCTAGCATGGACATCATGACAAGAGGCAAACTAGCTAGCTTGCATAATTCAAAATGAAAGCAAAAATTGCATTTCTCAAAAGAGAAGATGCAAATGTAACATTTGCCAAATTGTTTACTTTCCTCATGTTAAACATTATCTCTTGCTAGTTTGGCATTTTGCTAGCTTGCACTTTGCAAAGAAAGTAAAAATGGCACTTCTCAAAAGAGAAGAAAGAGCTTGTTATCTTGAACATCACAAGCTTGCCTATCTTAAGAAACAAAAATTGCAAAAGTGCTATCTTGCCTATCTCAAGAAGCAAAACTTGCAACTTGCATATTGCAATAGGAAGCAAGAATCATGAGCTTACACAAGAAAGCTATCTTGCATTTGCTTTCGAAGTTTTTGCTAGCTTGTATATTGTGAAACTTGTATATCGTAAAAATTGCTAGCTTGTAGTCTTAAGAGAAGCAAAAAGCTGCTATCTCAAAAGAAGCAAATGTGCTATCTTGCCTATCTCAAGAGGCAAAAATGCTAACTTGCACATCTAGCAAAACTTGACAAATTTGCATATCTAAAGAAGCAAGAGTTGCTTTCTTGAACATCTCAAAATTGCTAGCTTGCATGTTCTAAAATGTTATAATATTGCTAGCTTGCATGATGTAGAACTTGCTATTTTCAACATTACCAAAAGTGCTATCTTGTATGCTGTAAAACTTGCATATCTGAAACTTGATAACTTAAAGCATGATGCATTACTTGCTAAATTTTCTGGCTTCAAAACTGTATGATGATAAAACTTGATATTATATTTTTCATGCAATAAGTTGAATTAATATTCCAAACACTTGATTGTGGTACTTCTCATTTTTGTTGATGACAAAGGGGGAGAAGTATGTTGATGACATGACATGTTATGCATAAGTCTATGCACAAGTTCATAATCACATGTTGTATGTGTTGAGTCTCGGATTTTGATGATGAAGTCAATTATCATTTGTTGTCTAATCTATGTGTTGAGATAAGTGTGCAGGATTAACTACGATGAAAGTTAGACATGCAGTAGGAGTTGCACCGGAGTCAAGACAATGATCACATTGGGAGTTTGAGAGTTCGACGGAAGTTCGGACAGTCGTCGGAGGTTCTGCGGGAACAAATCCGAGAAGTCCAGGAGCTTGCCAAAAGAAGCTCGTCAGAACTCGCCAAGTGGATCGTCGCAAGTCCAGGAGTTTGCCGGAAGTCTGCAGGAGCATCATCGAGGGTTCATCGGTTGATCGACGGAAGTTCGCCGGAAACTCGCTGGAAGAAGCGATTGACACACAGGAGCAAGCTACAGTAAATGTCTAAGGAATAATCGTAGTTAGCACATTGATTAAGTTGGAAATGGGAGGTGATCCCATTAGCTTAATCATGGGGCAATTGGGCCCTTGAAAAACCCAAGTTGGGCCGAATGGATCTACCCATTCGGACCCTGATTGCACTGGGCGATGCAACCGCCCAAGCCAGGAGGTAGCACCGCCTGGGCTAAGTCTCCCAGGGAGACTGAGCGGTGCAACCGCCCCAGCCAGGAGGTGCAACCACCTGGGCTCAGTCTCCGAGCGAGACTGGGCGGTGCAACCTCCCCTGACAGAGAGGTAGCACCGCCTGAGCTCGGTCTTCGAGCTCTGGCAGGCGGTGCAACCGCCTCAGTCAGGAGGTGCAACCACCTAGGCTCAGTCTCCGAGCGAGACTGGGCGGTATAACCTCTCATGACAGAGAGGTAGCACCACCTAAGCTCGGTCTTCGAGCTCTGCCAGGCGGTGCAACCGCTCCAGTCAGGAGGTGCAATCGCCTGATCCCGGAATTCTGGGATTTGATAGTTTTGATCTCCAAATTTGAACTGGGTTGGGGCCTATAAATACCCCACCCATTCAGCACTGAGACAACACACTTACACTCGAAATTTTGATCTTTTTTTGTGATTCTTAGAGCTCAAAATTGTTGTTAAAGCCTAAAGTTCTACTCCCTCTATTCTTCAAGCTTTGAGTTGTAAAGAGAGGAGAGAAAATTTCTATAAAGGGTTGTCTCCTAAGCCCGTCAAAAGGAGTGAAACTGTAAAAGGGTGGTTGGCCTTCTCCTATTGAAGGAAGGCCTCTAGTTGACGTCGGTGACCTCGTCGGTGGAGGAAGCCAAAAGTGGAGTAGGTCAAGATTGACCGAACCACTCTAAATCTCAGTTTGCATTTACTTTTGAGCATTTTATCTTTACTGCAAACCTCCTCAATAGCTTACTGCCCACTGCGCTTTTACGAACGAGTTTCTAAGTTCAGAGCTTTCCGAATCTGCGTTTAGACGTAAATCGGCCTTTTCGTATGATCATCACTTTTCAGTTTACGTTTACATTTTGATTTCAATCATAATTGTAAACTACCTTATGCTCATTTATAAAACATATCTCAAAGTTCAGTATCTTCAGAATCGACATTTAGACGTAAACCAATTTTATCGTACGAACGTCGCATTTCAGTTTGCGCTTGCATTCTGATTTCCATCATAAACTGCAAACTGCTTTCATAGATTTACTTTAATATCATCTCGCTTAATCTTAAGTTAAAGTAATCTTAGAATCGGCTTTTACATCGAAATCATTTTTTTTATCAAACGAACGCATCTTTCATTTTAATCGCAGAAAGATTTCCATTGCACTAATTCACCCCCCCCCCCTCTTAGTGCTCTTGATCCTAACAATTGGTATCAGAGCGGGGTTAACTCTCTAACGGATTAAAACCCAAGAGAGATGGGATACGCCGGAAACCAAGAGGGCCATTCTATTACCCGTCCACCCATGTTCAGTGGGACGGACTACACCAATTGGAAGACCCGAATGAGGATCTTTCTTATTTCTATGGATTTTGAACTTTGGAATCTTGTCGAAAATGGATTTTCGAAGTCTTCTCTTCCAATGATTGATTGGAATGAATTGGAGAAGAAGGCTTTCGCTCTTAATGCAAAGGCTATGAATGCCTTATTTTGTGCACTTGATAAAAACGAGTTTAACCGTGTTTCAACTTGCGAAACTGCATTTGGTATTTGGCACACACTCGAAGTGACTCACGAAGGCATAAGTAGAGTGAAAGAGTCAAAAATCAATCTTCTGTTACATTCTTTCGAACTTTTCCGGATGAAACCGAGTGAAACCATTGGTGACATGTTTACCCGTTTTACGGATGTCGTCAACGGTCTAAAAGGACTCGGAAAAAGTTTTTCAGATTTTGAGCTCGTAAATAAAATTCTAAGATCTCTTCCTAAGAGTTGGGATCCTAAAGTCACTGCTATTCAAGAGGCAAAAGATTTGCACAACTTTCCTCTTGAAGAACTAATCGGGTCATTAATGACCTACGAGATGACTTGTAAAGCTCATGAAGAGCAAGAAGACATCCTTCCAAAGAACAGGAAGGATATGACACTTAAAACTTCAGAAGGCCACTTGAGAGAAAACTCAAGTGATGAGGACTGTGATGATGACTTGGCACTTCTAACAAGAAAATTTAAAAAATTCTTTAAAAGAAACAAGTTTAAGAATGACGTAAAAAATAAACTTGAACCCAAGAAGGACCAAGTTATTTGCTATGAGTGCAAAAAGTTGGGACACTACAAGAATAATTGTCCCCAAGCCAAGAAAAGAGCATCCAAGAAGAAGGCACTCAAAGCAACATGGGATGATTCGAGCGCATCCGAAGAAGAGGAGTCCAATACCGAGCAAGTTGCTCATTATGCCTTAATGGCCATCGGAGATGAGGTAACAAATTTAATTGATGCAGATTTACCTTATCATGAATTATTAAATGCTTTCCATGAATTATTTGATGAATGTAAGACAATAAGTAGAAAATACAAATTGCTAAAAAAGGAGCATGATAGTCTTATTTGTAATTTCGATAAGTTAAAGGCTGAACATCATGATAGTTTAAGCTCATGCATAACATGCCATGATCTAGAAACTCTCCAAAAGGAAAACTTGCTACTTAAGGACACCTTGAAGAAATTCGAGGTTGGTAGCAAGTCATTAAACATGATCCTTACAAACAAGGATCACATTCCCAAAAGAAGTGGAATTGGATTTGTGAGAAGTCCTCACCAAAATCCAACCACCTTCATAAAAGGCCCCATCTTACATATTCGACATCAAAACAAATGCAACTTTTGTTGCAAATTTGGACACAAGACGTATTTTTGTCCATTCAAGAAAATTAGTCCAAACAAATTGATTTGGGTCCCTAAAGGAACCATGATAAATTCTATGCAACATGATAGACAATGTAGATATATTTGTGAGGCACCCAAAAGCAAATGGGTACCTAAAAATCATCCTTTCTTGTAGAAAACTAAACCATCGCAAGCTAGGAGCAAGAGATGGTACCTTGATAGTGGATGCTCAAGGTATATGACCGGAGATCCATCTCAATTCTCTAAGCTCACTAGCATAGACGAAGGCTATGTCACCTTTGGAGACAACAACAAGGGTAAAATCATTGGCAAAGGAACCATAGGTAACAAATCCAACTTCTTTATTGAAGATGTTTTGTTAGTTGATGGTTTAAAGCATAATCTCTTAAGCATTAGTCAATTATGTGATAAAGAATATATTGTCAGATTTGAATCTAATGCTTGCATCATTGAAAAACCACACAAAAACATATCTATGATTGCATTGAAACAAAATAACGTATACACTATTGACATCAATGATTTGTGTAATGAAATGTGTTTTTCTGTTTTGAATGAGGATGCTTGGATATGGCATAGAAGATTAGGTCATGCTAGCATGAAACTAATTACTCAAATATCATCTAAAGAACTTGTAAGAGGAATTCCTCATATCAAGTTCATCAAAAATAATATATGTGATGCTTGCCAATTAGGTAAACAAATTAAGGGTAGTTTCAAATCTAAGAATCAAATAAGCACTCCTAGGCCCTTACAATTGATCCATATGGACTTGTTCGGACCAATCTCCACATCAAGCCTAGGAGGTAGCAAATACGCTTTCGTCTTTGTGGATGACTATAGTAAATACACATGGACTTACTTCATAAAACAGAAAAGTGAATGCCTTCGATATTTTACCAAGTTTTGTAAACTTGTTCAGAATGAGAAAGGTTCTATGATTTCGTCAATTAGAAGTGATCATGGTGGTGAATTTCAAAACCATGATTTCCATGAATTTTGTGAACTCAATGGATACAACCATAATTTCTCTACTCCTAGAAATCCTCAACAAAATGGAGTAGTAGAAAGAAAAAATCAAAATTTACAAGAAATGGCAAGAACCATGTTGAATGAACACAACCTACCCAAATATTTTTGGGCCGAAGCCATAAATACTGCATGCTACATTTTGAATAGAGTTCTAGTAAGACCCCTACTAACCAAAACTCCCTATGAGTTATGGAACAACAAAAAACCCAATGTTTCATATTTTAAAGTCTTTGGGTGTAAGTGTTTTATCTTGAATGAAAAGGATAACTTAGGAAAATTTGATGCTAAATCCGATGAAGGAATCTTTCTTGGTTATTCTTCAGTTTCTAAAGCCTTTCGTATCTTCAATAAAAGAACTTTAATTATCGAAGAATCCATTCATGTTGTCTTCAATGAGATTTCCGAAATCAGGAAAAATGATTTTGATGATGATATTAATTTTGATTCCTTGAATTTAAATGAAACCCCTTCTCTAACTAGCAACTTGGATGCATCCACTCCCGAAACATCTTTACCTAAGGATTGGAAGTATGTAGATGCTCATCCCAAGGAGCTAATCTTAGGAGACACGTCAAAGGGGGTTCAAACATGATCTTCTCTTAAAAATTTTTGTGCGAATGATGCCTTTCTCTCCCAAATTGAACCCAAATGTGTTGACGAAGCCATGAAAGATGATTTATGGATTATCGCAATGCAAGATGAATTGAATCAATTTGAGAGAAATGAGGTGTGGAAGCTTGTTCCTAGGCCAAATGACCATTTAGTTATTGGTACTAAATGGGTCTTCAGAAACACGCAAAATGAAAATGGTAACGTGGTTAGAAACAAGGCTAGATTAGTGGCCAAAGGTTTCAACCAAGAAGAAGGTATCGACATTTAAGAAACCTTCGGCTCCCTGTGGCTCGATTGGAAGCCATAAGGATGCTCCTTGCCTACGCTAGTAGTAATAATTTTAAGTTGTTTCAAATGGATGTTAAAAGCGCTTTTCTAAATGGCTTTATTTCCGAAGAAGTTTATGTTGAACAACCTCCTGGATTTGAAAATAATAGCCTCCATAATCACGTGTTTAGATTAACTAAAGCTCTCTATGGTTTAAAACAAGCCCCAAGGGCTTGGTATGAGAGACTTAGTTCTTTTCTTATCGAAAATAATTTCACAAAAGGCAAGGTTGATACTACATTGTTCATCAAGAATTTTGAAAATAATTTTCTCATTGTTCAGATTTATGTTGATGATATTATCTTTGGCTCTACGAATGAATCTCTTTGTGAATCTTTTGCTAAAACTATGAGTCTTGAATTCGAAATGAGCTTAATGGGAGAATTAACATTCTTCTTAGGCTTACAAATCAAACAACTAAGCAATGGCATCTTTATTAGTCAAACTAAATATGCTATAAATTTATTTAAAAAGTTTAATATGAACAACTCAAAGGCTATTGACACTCCTATGAGCACCTCCACTATGTTAGAAATTGATGAAAGTGGAGAAAGCTTCAATCAAAAAACTTATAGGGGTATTATAGGAAGTTTACTTTACCTCACTACAACCAGACCAGACATCATGTTCAGTGTAGGACTTTGTACTAGATTTCAACCAAACCCTAAGATATCTCATCTCAAAGCAGTTAAAAGAATACTTAGATATCTTAATGGTACCACAAATCTAGGATTATGGTACCCAAGATCAGAGAATTTTGAGTTAATTGCTTATCTTTGATGCGAACTTTTTCTTTGTTTGTAGACTAGATAGAAAAAGCACATCAGGATCATGTCAATTTTTAGGACATGCCCTTGTTTCCTGGTCATCTAAGAAACAAAACTTGGTTGCACTCTCAATAACGGAAGCTGAATATATTGCAGCAAGTGCATGCTGTGCACAAGTTGTATGGATGAAAAACACCTTAGAAGATTACAAAGTTAATCTTAAAAATATTCCCATTAAATGTGATCACACAAGTGCAATATGCTTAACTAAGAATCCTATACAACACTCAAGAACAAAACATATTCATATTAGACATCACTTTATACGAGATCATGTTACTAATCATGACATAACCATAGAGTTTATTGATACTAAACATCAACTAGCTGACATTTTCACAAAACCTCTAAGTGAAGAACAATTTGATTTCATAAGAAGAGAATTAGGGATGTTGATGTGTCCGAATGGATAAACTAGTTAAAATTATTTTTCGGACTTTATTGAATGATCAAATCACTGATTGCCATTACATAACATGTGTTGAAATGTTTTGTCTTCATGAAAAATATTGTTTTTCTGAAATGGATTTGATGAAATGATTCCTGCTTACGAATTCCATCTTGAAATATGAATGATAGTATTTTTACTTGTAAAAAACTATTTCAAACACATATCTTGACTCAAAGTAAACTCACAAATAGCTGGAATCACAAATGGCTTTCCTCTTTCATGCACAAAGAATTATAACAAAAAAGGGGAAAGTATTCAAAGCAATCTTCGTATCATGCCTTCCTTTATATGCTTGATATATTGTTTTCCTAGTATCACATATACCATGCTTTTTGTTGATGACAAAGGGGGAGAAATATATGAATTGATGCTATGACTATGCCATGCTTTGCATCACCAAGAGATATATGTACAAATGCTATAATTTGCATTAGAAATATATGAATTGATGCTATAAACACTGATGCTATGATTATGCCATGCTTGCATCACCAAGAGATTTATGTACAGATACTATAATTTGCATTAGAAATATATGAATTGATGCTATAAACACTGATGCTATGACTATGCCATGCTTGCATCACCATGAGATATATGAACAGATGCTATAATTTGCATTATGCCTTGAGTTGATATCTTACCATGTGAAGAAATGCAACACTTGCTAAGATATTTGAAATATGTACATCATGTAATGATATCAAAATCTTACTTCACAGCTTTACATGTTGATATCTTACAATATGATGAATCGTTACTATTACCATCATTCAAACTTGTAATGTAAAATCTAAAAATGAATGTCAAGCCTTGACATCATCTTCAGAGAGATACATCATGATGGGAATCATGATGGGAGTATTGATAAGTTCAAATGATTTAACTTATCAATATGTCGCTTGAATTCTTAGGTCTTGAATTCAAGAATGACTTATCACAAGTATGGCATATAGACAGGGGGAGTTAAGATTAACTCCATTATCAATTGATTATCATCATAAAAAAGGGGGAGATTGTTGAATCTCAGATTTTGATGATGAAGTCAATTGTCATTTGTTGTCTAATCTATGTGTTGAGATAAGTGTGCAGGATTAACTACGATGAAAGTTAGACATGCAGCAGGAGTTGCACCGGAGTTAAGACAATGATCACGTTGGGAGTTCGAGAGTTCGACGGAAGTTCGGATAGTCGTCGGAGGTTCTGCGGGAACAAATCCGAGAAGTCCAGGAGCTTGCCAAAAGAAGCTCGTCGGAACTCGCCAAGTGGATCGTCGCAAATCCAGGAGTTTGTCGGAAGTCCGCGGGAGCATCACCGAGGGTTCATCGGTTGATCGACGGAAGTTCGCCAGAAACTTGCCGGAAGAAGCGATTGACGCACAAGGGCAAGCTGCAGTAAATGTCTAAGGAATAATCGTAGTTAGCACATTGATTAAGTTGGAAATGGGAGGTGATCCCATTAGCTTAATCATGGGGAAATTGGGCCCCTGAAAAACCCAAGTTGGGCCGAATGGATCTACCCATTCGGACCCTGATTGAACTGGGCGGTGCAACCGCCCAAGCCAGGAGGTAGCACCGCCTGGGCTAAGTCTCCCAAGGAGACTGGGCGGTGCAACCGCCCCAGCCAAGAGGTGCAACCGCCTGGGCTCAGTCTCCGAGCAAGACTGGGCGGTGCAACCTCCCCTGACAGAGAGGTAGCACCGCCTGAGCTCGGTCTTCGAGCTCTGGCAAGCGGTGCAACCGCCTCAGTCAGGAGGTGCAACCGCCTGGGCTCAGTCTCCGAGCGAGACTGGGTGGTACAACCTCTTCTGACAGAGAGGTAGCACCGCCTGAGCTCGGTCTTCGAGCTCTGCCAGGCGGTGCAACCGCTCCAGTCAGGTGGTGCAACCGCCTGATCCCGGAATTCCAGGATTTGATAGTTTTGAGCTCTAAATTTGAACTGGGTTGGGGCCTATAAATACCCCACCCATTCAGCACTGAGACAACACACTTACACTCGAAATCTTGATCTTTTTCTGTGATTCTTAAAGCTCAAAATTGTTGTTAAGGCCTAAAGTTCTCCTCCCTCTGTTCTTCAAGCTTTGAGTTGTAAAGAGAGGAGAGAAAATTTCTGTAAAGGGTTGTCTCCTAAGCCCGTCAAAAGGAGTGAAACTGTAAAAGGGTGGTTGGCCTTCTCCTATTGAAGGAAGGCCTCTAGCTGACGTCGGTGACCTCGTCGGTGGAGGAAGCCAAAAGTGGAGTTGGTCAAGATTGACCGAACCACTCTAAATCTCGGTTTGCATTTACTTTTGAGCATTTTATCTTCACTGCAAACCTCCTCAATAGCTTACTGCCCTCTGCGCTTTTACGAACGAGTTTCTAAGTTCAGAGCTTTCCGAATCTACGTTTAGACGTAAATCGGCCTTTTCGTACGATCATCACTTTTCAGTTTACGTTTATGTTTTGATTTCAATCATAACTGTAAACTGCCTTATGCTCATTTATAAAATGTATCTCAAAGTTCAGTATCTTCAGAATCGACATTTAGACGTAAACCGGTTTTATCGTACGAACGTCGAATTTCAGTTTGCGCTTGCATTCTGATTTCCATCATAAACTGCAAACTGCTTTCATAGATTTACTTTAACGTCATCTCACTTAATCTTAAGTTAAACTAATCTTAGAATCGACTTTTACATCGAAATCGTTTTTTTTATCAAACGAACGCAGTTTTCGTTTTAATCGCAGAAAGATTTCCGCTGCACTAATTCACCCCCCCCCTCTTAGTGCTCTTGATCCTACTAGTATGTATTCATGATGAATATTGCTATGACTTGAATTCAGTTTGAAATCAAGGTTCTATCAATATTGCATATTTATAGGGGGAGTTTTTTAAACTCCGGGAGTTAAGGTTAACTTCGGCATCAAGTAGTTGTCATCATCAAAAAGGGGGAGATTGTTGAATCTAGTATTTTGATGATGAAACCACTTGATATGTGTTTATGTTTTAATCTGCATTTTGAGTGACGCAGGATGCTTCGATCAGGATGAGATAATTAAAGTAGGAAAAATCATGTTGTGCCGGAGGAACATGTTAGAAGATTGGACGTCGGGCCGATGGATCGGTCGACGTATCAACAGAAGGCTTCAGGCCGTGGATTTGGGCATCGGGCCAAAAAGAGCGAATATTGCGCCAAGGATATCGGAGTTATGGAGTCAACTGGCCGATTGGGCAATAGGCCGTAGGAGAGGACAATGCGTCGAAGAATCGGACAAAGCGTCGAGGGCCCAATGACATGCCGGACAACTTAGTTAATTGCTTAGGATTAATTATCTCGATCAAAGTTTTGTTTTAATTGTGCAGGATTAACTATGATAACGATGAAGACATAAAGCAAAACAAAGTGTCGGAGTCAAGCACGAAGGATTCATTACGAGTTTGAGAGTTCGACGGAAGTCCGAAGGTTCGTTGGAAATGTTACCAGAACTAGCCGAGAATGAGTTGGGAGCTTACCAAAGGGTTTTTCGGAAGCTCGCCGGAAGGTTCGTTGGAAGTTCGTGGAGCTCGCCGAGAAAGATCAGAGCTTACCAAAGAAGCTCGTTAGAACTCGCCATGATCAAATCATGAAGTCTAGGAGCTTGCCGCGAGTCCGCAGAATGGTTTCCGAGAGTTCATCGGAAGACCGCCGGAAGTTTGTCGGAAGCTCGCCAGAAGAAGTCTTGACTTGCGAAGTTTATAATAGCTTAGAAAATGTCTTTTAATTCATAGTTAGCACGTTAATTAGGGTTAGGATTAGGTGTTAATCCTATAACCCAAGTAGGGGCCAATTGGGCCCGAGTTCGGACTGGTTTGTGCCAAGTTTGGAGCCCAACCAGTGAGCTGAAATAGTGTAGGCGGTGGCACCGCCTAGGAGAGGGTCTCCCAGGAAAGTTGGGCGGTGCAACTGCCCCTGGCAGGCGGTGGCACCGCCAGGGTTCGGTCTCCGAGCGAGACTGGGCGGTGCAACCACCTCTGACAGAGGTGCAACCGCCTGAGCTCAGTCTCCGAGCTCTGGCAGGAGGTGCAACCGCCCTTGACAAGTGGTGGCACCGCCCAGAGGCTTAGTCTCCGAGCTCTGCCAGGCGGTGCAACCGCCAGACCCCGGAATTCCAAGAGATGACAGATTTGAGCTCCAATTTCAAACTGGTTTAGAGCCTATTAATACCCCTCCAATCCCTGGGTAAAAGATACAAGCAAAGAGAGATTAAAAGAGAGAAAACACTGCTGTAATCTTTAGAATTTCCCACCTCTAGCTTAAGTGTTAGAATTCTGTTTAAGAGAGAAGAGTGAGTGCTTGTTAGGGTTGTCTCCTAAACCCAGTAAAAGGAGAAGAGGGGTGTAAGAAGGAGGTTGATCTTCGCCTAGTAAAGGAAGATCGTTAGTGGATGCCCGTGGCCTCGACGGAAGAGGAATCGGAGGAGTGGATGTAGGTCTAGATTGACCGAACCACTGTAAACTTCCCATCTTCTCTGGTTTGCATTTACTTTGAGCTGATTATCCTTACTGCAAACCTCCTTCATAGCTTACTGCCTTCTGCACTTTTACGATTGCGTTTCCAAGCTCAGTATTTTCCGAATCGGTGTTTAGATGTAAATCGCTTTTCTTGTACGAACATCGTATTTCAGTTTGCACTTACATTCTGATTTCCATAATAACTGCAAACTGCATTTATAGATTTGTTTTAACTACTTATCTGATCTCAAGTTAAAGTAATTTACGAATCGGCTTTTCTACCAAAATTGCTCTTGTCGTACGAACACAGTTTTAAACCTCAAAAGTTTTCTGCTGCACTAATTCACCCTCCCCCCCTCTTAGTGCTCTTGATCCTAATTGATTGGTGCACAAAAATCCGTGAAAAAGAAAATCACATGTGATATAGATTGTGTTACCAAGGGAGATCGTATATCCCTGAATTTCTACAGATCTCTAGGAGAGGGTGAAGGAGGTCAAGCACCCTCCTCTTTAGTAGTGATCCACACAATATGACTGCCATGACACTCCTTAAAACTCCAGGCTTGCTCTGAGATGGAGAGGGGGGGAGAATATTAGAGGAATCAAAAAGCTCTCGCCTATAAACTATTGAAACCCTCCTATTTATAGAGGTCTCCTATCAACTTAACCATAATAGATCCTCCCTTATTGGGTATTCAATCTCCATCCAAATATCCAAGCCTCTTAGATTAGTGAATCTCTATCCAATAATCTCTCATGTGCTCTTATTGGATCTCATCCATAAGATCCAAAAATTCAGGGGCTTATTGGATATCCAATAAGATAGGGGCTCCAGTGGATATCTCATATTTGAACCTCTACTCATCACAATGCCTATCATATGTGTGTGGCCCTCTAGGCCCAATATCGAGCTGGCCATAAGTCATACCTGTTATAACTCATTCTGGCTCAATGAATTATTATCTCCATAATAATTCACTCGACTCATCGACTGCGGACATACTAGGCCACTATGTCGTAGTCCCCAAACAATATAGGAGAATCTAATCCATTGGACATGTCTATCCTTAGTGACAGTATACCTATAGTCCCTTATCCATCTAATATCCCAAAGACCGTATATCGAGCATAGTGCTGTCAGACCCATATGGTTTCTACTCGAGTATCACTCTAATTGGATTCTCCCGGAGAACTCTTTCTCTCTCAATCCGAATGACCCTAGCTAGGGATTCATCTAAGCAAGAACACATGGGAGATTCCACTCATGACACCGAGAGTAGATGATCCTCTATCGATAGTCAATAGCCCTCGTAAGGTTGACTACCACTCCCGATGACCGGTTGTGCTAGATTTGGGACATCTAAACCTATATGTCTGATATCAAAGAGTGGAGCACTCATACAGGACATCCTTGGTATCTCAATTCTAAGGACTAGATACACCACTGAGACTACAGAATCGTTGTAATAAGGCATCATCAACCATTCAGCATTCCGTAAGCGGATCTATTAGTGAACTCATTCCCCAATTAGCACTTGTATTGTATCTCTAGTGTCCCCCCACAAGCAGCTATAAGACTATCTATATCCATCATATAGATGGACATACCACATACCAGTCTGTCCGGTTATCTCGCTATCCCTCTCGAGTGACCTTTGACCGGGATTATTTAAGATCTGTGTTTAAAGGCAAATCGGTCTCATTATCGTGATCTCATCACAATCGGATTCCTATTGCACAAATCCAATAACATCACAATATATATATATATATATACATATATGCAACAAGCAATATAAAGTGATAAATGTCAAAATATAATAAGCAAAAAGACTGCGTGTCAAGTCACACGTGCCATCACTCACGCGATTGCCTTGCAGGGCACCTATGACTAGCAATCTCCCACTTCACCTAAAGTCAATCACTTATTTGTCCGATCCCCATCAGACCCTTGTGACGTTCAAAGACAATATGAGACAACGACTTTGTTAGTGGATCTACAATATTATCTTTGGATGGAACTCTTTCCACTGCTACAACTCATCATGTCACGATTTCTCTAATAAGTTAGAACTTGTGTTCCTTCGCTTGAGCAATCGCCCCGTTGTTGTTGCAATATAAGGGAATTGGCTCCTCGTGTCGGGCATGACTCCTAGATCTGTGATGAACTTCTTTATCCAGACTCCCTCTTTTATTACCTTTACTCCAGTAAAGTACTCTGCCTCTATGGTAAAGTCAGTAGTAGTATCTTACTTGGAACTCTTCTAGCACACTGCTCCTCTATTCAAGGTGTACACATGCCTCGAATTGGACTTGCCATCATCGACATCGGACTGAAAACTCGAGTTCGTGTAGCCTTCAACCCTAAGGCTACTACCTCCATATACTAGTAAAAGATCCTTAGTCCTTCTCAAGTACTTAAGGATTCACTTTATTGCTTTTCAGTACTCCAAGCTTGGATCCACCTGATACCTACTCGTGACACTTAGAGCATGCGCTATATCAAGCCTAGTACATAGCATGGAATACATGATAGACCATATTGCTAAGGCTTAGGGTATCCTAACCATGTTCGCTCTTTCTTTAGGAGTCTTTGGGGACATACTCCTAGAAAGCGATATCCTATGTCTCATCGGTATGAGACATCTCTTGGAATTTTCCATGCCAAACCTTTTGACAATGGTGTCTATGTACCTGAACTGGGACAAGCGAAGCATCCTCTTGGATCTATCTCTATAGATCTGAATCCCTAAGATATAGGATGCTTCTCCTAAGTCCTTTATGGAGAAGTGTCTAGATAACCAAGTCATTACTGTGGATAGTATTTCTGCATCATTCCCAATGATCAGGATATCATCCATATATTGTTGGAAAATCTTGGGGCGACATCACATGCACAGCGGAAGAACAAAAAAACAAAATTTCCAATTTCCCAAAAAGATGTTCGTTGTCGTGCAAAGATTGGCGCGCAAAAAAAATCCGCGAAACAAACTACGTATAGAATAGATTGTGTTACCTAGGGAGATCGTATATCCTTGTTTCCTTGCAGATCTCTAGGAGAGGGTGAAGGAGGTCAAGCGTCATCCTCTCTAGCGGTGATCCATACAGTAGGTTTGCGATGACGTTCCTCAAAACTCCAGGCCTGCTCTGAGGTGGAGAGGGGGAGGAGAATAGGAGAGGTAAGCAAAAGCTCTAGCTTAAGAACCACTAAATCCCTCCCATTTATAGAGGTCCCCTGTCAAACCCTAATGGATCCTCCCCTAGTGGGTATTGGATTTGCATCTAATTTCCTAGGCCTTTTAGATTAGTGGATCTCTATCCAATAATCTCTTATAAGCTCTTATAAATCTCGTCCATGGGATCTAATAATTCAAGGGCTTATAGGATATCCAATAAAATAGGGGCTCCGACGGATATCTCATATCCGAACCTCTACTCATCGCAATGCCTACCGTATGTATGTGACCCTCTAGGCCCAATATCGAGCTGGTCGTGAGTCATACCTGTTAGAACTCCTTATAACTTAGTGAATTATTATCTCTATAATAATTCACTCAAATCATCGACTACGGACGTACTAGGCCACTACGCCGCAGTCCCTAGACAATACAGGGGAATCCAATCCATTGGACCTATCTGTCCTTAGTTACCGTATACCTATAGTCCCTCATCCATCTAATTGTTAGGATCAAGAGCACTAAGAGAGGCGGGGGGGGGGGGTGAATTAGTGCAGCGGAAAACTTTCAACGTTTAAAACTGCGTTCGTACAACAAAGCCGATTTCAGTAGAAAAGTCGATTCGTAAATTTCTTTGACTTAAGATCATGTAAGAAGCAGTTAAAGCAAATCTATAAAGGCAGTTTGCAGTTATGATGGATATCAGAATGTAAGCGCAAACTGAAATACGATGTTCGTACAGTAAAAGCAATTTCAGTAGAAAAGCCGATTCGTAAATCACTTTAACTTGTGATTAGGCAAGAAGCAGTTAAAACGAATCTATTAAGGCAGTTTGCTGTTGTGATGGAAATCAGAATGTAAGCACAAACTGAAATACGATGTTCGTACGCGAAAAGTGATTTACATCTAAACACGATCGGAAAATATTGAGCTTGGAAACGCAATCATAAAAGCGCAGAAGGCAGTAAGCTATGAAGGAGGTTTGCAGTAAGGATAATCAGCTCAAAGTAAATGCAAAAGAAGACGGGAGTTTACAGTGGTTCGGTCAATCGTGACCTACATCCATTCCTCCGATTCCTCTTCCGTCGAGGCCACCGGCATCCACTAACGATCTTCCTTTACTAGGCGAAGATCAATCTCTTTCTTACACCCCTCTTCTCCTTTTACTGGGTTTAGGAGACAACCCTTACAAGCACTCACTCTCTTCTCTTAAACAGAATTCTAACACTTAAGCTAGAGGAGGGAAATTCTAGAGATTGCAGTAGTGTTTTCTCTCTTTTATTCTCTCTGTGCTTATGTATGTTACCCAGGGATTGGAGGGGTATTTATAGGCTCCAAACCAGTTTGAATTTGGAGCTCAAATCTGTCGTCTCCCGGAACTCCGGGGTCTAGCGGTTGCACCGCCTGATTGGGCTTGAAGACTGAGCCTCTAGGCGGTGCCACCGCTTGTCAGGGGCGGTTGCACCGTCTGGCAGAGCTCGGAGACCGAGCTCAGGCGGTGCCACTGCCTGACTAGGGCGGTTGCACCGCTGTCAGAGGCGGTTGCACCACCCAGTCTCGCTCGGAGACTGAGTCCTGGTAGTGCCACCGCTTGCCTGGGGCAGTTGCATCGCCCAGCTTTGCTGGGAGATCCTCTCCTGGGCGGTGCCACCACCGATCCTGGCGGTGCCACCGCCTACACTATTTCAGCTCACCGGTTGGGCTCCAAACTTGGCCCAAACTAGTCCGAACTTGGGCCCAATTGGCCCCTACTTGGGTTATAGGATTAACACCTAATCCTAACCCTAATTAACGTGCTAACTATGAATTTAAAGACATTTTCTAAGCTATTACAAAGTCCGCAAGTCAAGACTTCTTCTGGCGAGCTTCCGGCAAACTTCCGGCGGTCTTCCGATGAACTCTCGGAAACCATTCTACGGACTCCCAACTGTTGAATCTCGGATTTTGATGATAAAATCAATTGATGGGTTAATTGATCTAATCCATATTA
This sequence comes from Musa schizocarpa, assembly GCA_900464855.2. Taxonomy (NCBI): domain Eukaryota; kingdom Viridiplantae; phylum Streptophyta; class Magnoliopsida; order Zingiberales; family Musaceae; genus Musa; species Musa schizocarpa. Next base: position 21,400,781 of record LS990921.1, read on the forward strand.
TTGAGTTAAGTGTGCAGGATTAACTATGATAACCAGAAAATACAAAGCAAGGATACCGGAGTCAAGTTCGATGGACGTTTAAGAGTCCGAAGAATCGTCAGAGATGCTGCCGGAACCAACCGAGAAGAAATCGGGAACCTGTCGGAATTTTCGGAAGTTCACCGAAGAGATCGTCGGAGGTTCATAGAGATCACCAAGAAGGCTCGGCTACTCATTAAAGTCATCACAAGTTCGGGAGCTTGCTGGGAACCCGTCGGAAGAAGTTCGTCGGAAAGCTCGCCGGAACAATACTCGACGTTCGCGGTTGAAAACTTGCTTAGGATGTGTTTTGTTATGTAGTTCACTTGTAATTAGGATTAGGATTAAGAGATAATCCTATATCCTGGTTAGGGGCCAACTGGGCCCAAAATTAGACTTGGTTTGGGCTAAATTTGAAGCCCAACAAGTGAACCGAAGGGTTTGGCGGTGGCACCGCCCAGCGCCCGAGAGCTGGGCGGTGGCACCGCCTAGCACTGTCAGTGTCTGAAACCGACAGGCGGTGGCACCGCCAGTATCGGGAACTCAAAGAGAATTCAAATTTTGGAGCCCAAATTTTAATCCTCTTGAGGCCTATAAATACCCCTCAAATCTCAGCTGAGATTACAACTTTTTGTGAAGCAATTGATTGAGAGAAAAATCTTAGAAGAGTCTTTGCTAGTCTTGTTTTCAATTTGCTAGTGTTCACCTCTTTCTTTCTTGCTGAAAATTTGTAAGAGAGTGAACCGCTTGTAAAAAGTTGTAAGAGGCGTATTTACCCTTCCCCTTCAAGAAGATTTGCTATTAGAAGGTGGGAGCCTCATCAAAGAGGGGCCTCGCAAGTGGATGTAGGTCATTTGACCGAACCACTGTAAAATCGGCGTGATCTCTGGTTTGCATTTACTTGTTGTCATTTATATTGCTGCAAATCATTTGCACTTTAATGCTCTACTTCTTTGTCTCCATCTTACTTATCCATTTAAGTTAAAACATAATTAAAACGATTTCAAACAAAAATGTTACTTTTATCGTACGAAGTTTTCGAAAGGTTTTAAATCATCAAAAGTTTATCGCATTTTACCACTACACTAATTCACCCCCCCCTTTTAGTGCCGCTCCGATCCTAACAATTGGTATTAGAGCGAGGCTCACTCTCATATTTGGTTTAATACCCAAGAGAGATGGCTTACTCCGGCATACATGAGGGACACTCTATCACACGTCCACCTATGTTTAATGGGTCGGATTATTCTTATTGGAAGACTCGTATGAGGATCTTCCTCATTTCCATGGATTTTGAGCTTTGGACTATTGTTGAAAATGGATTTTAAAAATCTTCTCTTCCGATGAGCGAATGGAATGAATCAGAGAAGAAGGTTTTTGCTTTAAACGCAAAGGCTATGAATGCCTTGTTTTGTGCACTAGACAAAAATTAATTTAATCGTGTTTCAATTTGTGATTCGCCTTTTGATATTTGGAGAACTCTTGAGGTCACTCATGAAGGCACTAGCCGAGTGAAAGAGTCCAAAATCAACATCCTTGTGCACTCTTACGAACTTTTCTGAATGAAACCAAGTGAGTCCATCGGAGACATGTACACCCGGTTTACGGATGTCATCAATGGACTCAAAGCTCTTGGTAAAGATTTTATTAACTTTGAACTAGTAACTAAAATCTTAAGATCCCTCCCTAAAAGTTGGGATCCAAAAGTTACGGCAATTCAAGAGGTCAAAGACCTTAAAGCATTCCCTCTTGAAGAACTTATTGGGTCTCTAATGACCTATGAAATGACATGTCAAGCTCATGATGAGCTCGAGAACCCCCTTCCAAAGAACAGGAAGGATATGACACTCACATCACAAGAAGACCACTTGAAAGGAACATCAAGTGATGAGGACAGTGACAATGACATTGCACTTTTGACTTAAAAATTTAAAAAATATTTAAGAAAGAATAAATTTAAAAATAATACAAAAAATAAGTTCGAACACAAGAAGGACCAAGTGATTTGCTATGAATGCAAAAAACCGGGACACTATAAGAACGATTGCCCTCAAGCCAAAAAGAGAACATCAAAGAAGAAGGCGCTTAAGGCAACGTGGGATGATTCAAGCGCATCCAAAGAAGAGGAGTCCAACACCGAGCAAGTTGCTCATTACACCCTAATGGCCATCGGAGAAGAGGTAATAGATTTAATTGATGTAGATTTACCTTATCATGAATTATTAAATGCTTTCAATGAGTTATTTGATGAATGTAAGACAATTAGTAGAAAATACAAATTGCTAAAAAAGGAACATGATAGTCTCACTTGTGATATCGATAAATTAAAAACTAAATATCATGATAGTTTAGCTCAATGTATAAAATGTCATGATCTAGAATCTCTCCAAAAGAAGAACTTGCTACTTAAGGACACTTTGAAGAAATTCGAGGTTGGTAGCAAATCTTTGAATATGATCCTTACAAATAAGGGTCACGTTCCTAAAAGAAGTGGAATCGGATTTGTGAGAAGTCCTCACCAAAATCCAACCACCTTCATTAAAGGCCCCGTCTTACATGTTCGGCACCAAAGCTATTGCAACTTTTGTTGCAAATATGGATATAAAACTTATAAATGTCCATTCAAGAAATTAGTCCGAACAAACTAATTTAGGTTCCTAAAGGAACCATGATCAACTCTATGCAATATGATGAACAAGTTAAATCAGTTTTTAAGGCACCCAAAAGAAAATGGGTACCTAAAAATAATCCCTTCTTGTAGAAACATACACCATTACAAGCTAGGAGCAAGAGATGGTATCTAGATAGTGGATGCTCAAGACATATGACTGGAGATCCATCTCATTTCTCTATGCTCACTAGCAAAGAAGAAGGGTACGTCACCTTTGGAGACAACAACCAAGGGAAAATCATTGGCAAGGGAACCATAGGTAACAAATTAAAATTTTCTATTGATGATGTCTTACTAGTTAATGGATTGAAACATAATCTCTTGAGTGTTAGTCAATTATGCGATAAAGGTTATATCGTTAGATTTGAATCAAATGTATGTATTATTGAAAAACCAAACCATAACATGACTATGATCGCATTAAAACAAAATAATGTCTACACCATCAACCTTGATGAACTACGTAATGAAATGTGCTTCTCTGCTTTAAATGATAATGCTTGGCTTTGGCATAGAAGACTAGGCCATGCAAGCATGAAATTAATATCTAAGATCTCATCTAGAGAATTAGTGTGAGGAATTCCAAATATAAAGTTTATTAAGGACAAAGTATGCGATGCATGTCAACTAGGTAAACAAATAAAAACTAGTTTCAAATCAAAAACTCAAATTAGCACCACTAGACCATTACAATTGATTCATTTGGACTTATTTGGACCAATTGATACGACAAGTCTAGGAGGAAGCAAATATGCATTTGTAATTGTGGATGACTATACTAGATACACTTGGACCTATTTCTTAGCTCACAAAAGTGATTGTTTCAAGTGTTTCTCTAAATTTTGTAAACTCACTCAAAACGAAAAAGGTTTCATGATTTCATCAATTCGGAGTGATCATGGTGGCGAATTTCAAAACCGTGACTTTCAAAATTTTTGTGAAGTTAATGGATACAATCACAACTTCTCCACTCCGAGAAATCCCCAACAAAATGGAGTAGTTGAAAGAAAAAATAGAACCTACCAGAAATGGCAAGAACTATGTTAAATGAACATAGTTTACCTAAGTATTTTTGGGCCGAAGTCGTAAATACGGCTTGCTACATCATGAATAGGGTCCTAATAAGACCATCACTATCAAAAACTCCCTATGAATTATGGAATAACAAAAAACCAAATATTTCCTATTTTAAAGTTTTCGGTTGTAAATGCTTTATTTTGAATGAAAAGGATGCCTTAGGAAAATTTGATGCTAAATCCGATGAAGGCATCTTTCTTGGTTACTCTTCCGTTTCTAAGGCTTTTCGGGTTTTTAACAAAAGAACCTTAGTAATAGAAGAGTCTATTCATGTAGTTTTTAATGAAATTTCTAATTTAAAGAAAAATGATTTTGATGATGATCTTGGTTTTGATAATTTGAATTTAAATTAACCCCCTCCTCAAAATAGCAACTTGGATGCACCTTCTTGCAAAATTTCCTTACTCAAAGAATGGAAGTATATAGATGCTCATCCAAAGGAGCTAATTATAGGAGATACATCAAAAGGGGTTCAAACTCGTTCCTCTTTCAAGAATTTTTGTGCTAATGCTGCCTTCCTGAATATCTTGTGATATTTTTTATATAAATCATCATTTTGATTTCTCGACATTCAACACATGATATTTTATTATAAATCAAAATTTCTTATTAATTAATCTTCTATGATTTTACTTGATATTATCTTAAGAGGAGATTTTCTAAATGAATCATGATTTTTCCTTCTGAGTTCTTGGAGTTATTACTTGATTTTCTTTTAAAACAAGATCTCTTCTTTGTACTCTGATTTTTCTTGATATTTTATTTAAAGATGATATTTACTATATGAATCATGCCTTTTGGTATTCAAATGATTTTATCCTTCATGACATGATTTCTTTGTATTTATGGCTTGCATGGCTTGAAATGTTTTGGTATGATGCATGTAATGATGAAATATTCATGAAGTTAAAATGATGTATGCAATACTTATGATAATGATGTACATGATGTATTTATTGCATATGATGTGTATCATGAATGCTTTAAATGATGAATGTTTGGTATCATGATCAACATGTTGATAAATGCTTAAAAATTTTAATGTTTGAGTATCATGTATGATATGCCCATTAATGATGATTGATTTATTTTTCGGTATCGTGCATGAAAAATAAGGTTTTTGAAATTGTGTATGTTTTAATTTGAATATATAATAATGCACAAGATTGATACTTACCTTTGTCATAATATGAAAATTGATATAAGGGTCTTCCCTTGTTTTTGACAATGACAAAGGGGGAGCAAGAATTTCTAGCGTGGACATCATGAAAAGAGGCAAACTAGCTAGCTTGCACAATTCAAGATGAAAGCAAAAATTGCACTTCTTAAAAGAGAAGATGCAAATGTAACATTTGCTAAATTGTTTGCTTGGCTCATGTAAAATATTATCTCTTGCTAGTTTGGCATTTTGCTAGCTTGCACTTTGCAAAGAAAGCAAAAATGGCACTTCTCAAAAGAGAAGAAAGAGTTTGTTATCTTGAACATCACAAGCTTGCCTATCTTAAGAAACAAAAATTGCAAAAGTGCTATCTTGTCTATCTCAAGAAGCAAAACTTGCAACTCGCACATTGTAATAGGAAGCAAGAATCATGAGCTTACACAAGAAAGCTATCTTGCATTTGCTTTCAAAATTTTTGCTAGCTTGTATATTGTGAAACTTGCATATCGTAAAAATTGCTAGCTTGTAGTCTAAAGAGAAGCAAAAAGTTGCTATATCAAAAGAAGCAAATGTGCTATCTTGCCTATCTCAAGAGGTAAAAATGCTAACTTGCACATCTAGCAAAACTTGACAAATTTGCATATTTCAAGAAGCAAGAGTTGCTTTCTTGACATCTCAAAACTGCTAGCTTGCATGTTCTAAAATTGCTAGATTGCATGATGATAAAAATTTAATATTTTTCATGCAATGAGTTGAACTTATATTACAAACACAAGAATATTTGTACTTCTCCTTTTTGTTGATGACAAAGGGGGAGAAGTATGTTGATGACATGACATGTTATGCATAAGTTTATGCATAAGTTCATGATGTCATGTTGCAAGTATTCATGATGAATATTGCAATGACTTGAATTCAGTTTGAATTCAAGGTTCTATCAATATGGCATATTGATAGGGGGAGTTTTTTAAACTCCGGGAGTTAAGGTTAACTCCGTCGTCAAGTGGTTGTCATCATAACAAAGGGGGAGATTGTTGAATCTCGTATTTTGATGATGAAACCACTTGATATGTGTTTGTGTTTTAATCTGTGTTTTGAGTGACGCAGGATGCTTCGATCAGGATGAGACAATTAAAGCAGGAAAAATCATGTTGTGCCGGAGGAACATGTCAGAAGATTGGACCTCGGGCCGATGGATCGGTCGACGTATCGACAGAAGGCTTCGAGCCGTGGACTTGGGCATCGGGCCAAGAAGAGCGAGTATTGCGCCAAGGATATCGGAGTTGCGGAGTCAACTGGCCGATTGGGCAATAGGCCGCAGGAGAGGACGATGCGTCGAAGAATCGGATGAAGCGTCGAGGGACCAATGACATGCCAGACAACTTAGTTAATTGCTTATGATTAATTGTCTAGATCGAAGTTTTGTATTAAGAGTGTATGATTAACTACGATGAAAGAAAGACATGCAGTAGGAGTTGCCCCAGAGTCAAGATTATGATCACGTTGGGAGTTCGAGAACTCGACGAAAGTCCGAACGGTCATCGGAGGTTCTGCTGGAACAAATCCGAGAAGTCTAAGAGCCTACTGAAAGAAGCTTGTTGGAACTCGGCAAGACCAAATCGTGAAGTCGGGGAGCTTGCCGGAAGTCCGTAGAATGGTTTCCGAGAGTTTATCGGAAGACCGCCGGAAGTTCGCCGGAAGTTTGCCGGAAGAAGTCTTGACTTGCGGACTTTGTAATAGCTTATGAAATGTCTTTAAATTCATAGTTAGCATACTAATTAGGGTTAGGATTAGGTGTTAAGCCCATAACCCACGCAGGGGCCAATTGGGCCCGAGTTCGAACTGGTTTGGGCCAAGTTTGGAGCCCAGCCAGTGAGCTGAAATAGTGTAGGCGGTGGCACCACCCAGGAGAGGGTCTCCCAGGAAAGCTGGGTGGTGCAACCGCCAGAGGCAAGTGGTGGCACCGCCAGGGCTCAGTCTCCGAGCTCTGCCAAGCAGTGCAACCGCCCTTAACAAGCGGTGGCACCGCCTAGAGGCTAAGTCTTTGAGCTCTGCCAGGCGGTGCAACCGCTAAACTCCAAAATTTCGGGAGATGACAATTTTGAGCTCCAAATTCAAACTGGTTTGGAGCCTATAAATACCCCTCCAATCCCTGGGTAAAACACACAAGCACAGAGAGCAAAAAAGGAAAGAAAAGCTATAGAAATCAGTTGAGAAATCCCTCCTCTAGCTTAAGTGTTAGAATTCTATTTAAGCGAGGAGAGTGAGTGCTTGTAAGGGTTGTCTCCTAAACCCGGTAAAAGGAGGAAAGGGGTGTAAGAAGAAGATTGATCTCCGCCTAGTAAACGAAGATCATTAGTGGATGCTAGTGGCCTCGACGGAAGAGGAATCGGAGGAGTGGATGTAGGTCACGATTGACCGAACCACTATAAACTCTTGTCTTCTCTGGTTTGTATTTAATTTGAGTATATTATCTTTACTGCAAACCTCCTCAATAGCTTACTATCTTCTGTGCTTTTACGATCGTGTTTCAAAGTTCAGTATTTTTCGAATCGGCGTTTAGATGTAAATCTGTTTTATCATACGAACATCATATTTCAGTTTACGCTTACATTCTAATTTCCATCATAACTGCAAACTGCCTTCATAGATTTGCTTTAACTACATCTTGCTTGATCATAAGTTAAAGTGATTTACGAATCGGCTTTTCTACCGAAATCGCTCTTATCGTACGAACGCAGTTTTAATTGTCAAAAGTTTTCCAATGCACTAATTCACCCACCCCCCCTCTTAGTGTTGAATCTTAGATTTTGATGATGAAACTAATTGATTGTGTTTAGATGTTTAACTGCATTTTAAGTGATGCAGGTCTACTCGATCAAGATTAGAAAGTTGACGCAGGAGGAATTGACGTTGAGCCGGAGGAGATCACTTCCGGATATTGGACGGCAGATGGCTTCGGATGTCGGGCATCAGGCCAAGGAGAGCAGAATTGCACCAAGGATATCAGGGTTGTGGAGGTCAACCGTCGATTGGGCAACAAGCTGCAAGAGAGGATGATACGCTGAAGAATCGGATGAAGCGCCAACCAATGATGTACCGGGCAACAGAATGATGATTTGCATTGTAATAATTATCTAGATCGGAATAGAGTTTTGGCTTGTATGTGCAGGATTAACTATAATAATGATGAAGACATAAAGCGAAACAAAGTGCCAGAGTCAAGCGCGAAGGATTCGTTGCGAGTTCGAGAGTTCGATGGAAGTCCGAAGATTCATTGGGAATGTTGCCGGAACTAGCCGAGAATGAGTAGGGAGCTTGCCGAAGGGTTTTTTGGAAGCTCACCGGAAGATTCGTTGGAAGTTCGCGCAGCTCGCTGAGAAAGATCGGAGCTTGCCGAAGAAGCTCGTTGGAACTCGCCAAGATCAAATTGTGAAGTCTAGGAGCTTGTTGGGAGTCCGCAGAATGGTTTCCGAGAGTTTATCGGAAGACCGCCGAAAGTTCGCCGGAAGCTCGCAAGAAGAAGTATTGACTTGCAGACTTTTTAATAGCTTAGGAAATGTCTGTAAATTCATAGTTAGCACGTCAATTAGGGTTAGGATTAGTTGTTAATCCTATAACCCAAGTAGGGGCCAATTGGGCCCGAGTTTGGACTAGTTTAGGCCAAGTTTGGAGCCCAACCAGTGAGCTGAAATGGTGTAGGCGGTGGCACCACCCAAAACCCAAGAACTGAGTGGTGGCACCACTGGACTGAGCGGTGGCACCGCCCAAACCCGAGAGGTCCGGCGGTGGCACCGCCAACCTCGGAAACCCAAGAGAATTCATATTTTGGAGCCCAAATTTGAATCCTCTTGGGGCCTATAAATATCCCTCAATTCTCAACTGAGATTACAACCTTTAAGAAGCAAGAAAATGAGCTAAAAGTCTTAGCAAAGTCTTTAGCTATTTTTATTTTCAGTAGCTTGAGTGTTCACCTCCCTCTTTCTCTTTGAAAATTTGTAAGAGCATGAACCACTTGTAAAAGGTTGTAAGAGGGGTATTTGTCCTTCCCCTTCAAAGTGATTTGTTAGTGAAAGTTGGAAGCCTCTTCAAAGAAGGCTTCGCATGTGGATGTAGGTCATTTTGACCGAACCACTTTAAATTGGTGTGTTCTCTAGTTTACATTTTATTCTTGCCATTTACATACTGCAAACTACTTTACTTAGTCACTATGCTTCCATACGCTTCAAAGTTATTAAGCTTCCAAAATCAATTTTCATCAAAATTGGTTTTTATCATATGAAAGTTTTTAAACCAACGTTATTTTATCGCTGCACTAATTCACCCCCCCTCTTAGTGCCGCTTTGATCCTAACAATTGGTATCATAGCCACGATTTTCTACTTTGGTTTAACACCCAAATAGAAATGGCTCTTTACGGCTTTCAAGAGGGTCACTCTCTCATTCGTCCTCCCTTTTTCAATGGGACGAACTACACTTATTAGAAAAATCGAATCAGAGTTTTCTTACTTTCGTTGAATCTCGAGCTTTGGAATGTTGTCGAAAGTGGATATAAAAAATCTTCTCTTCCGATGAGTGAATGGGATGAATCGGAGAAGAAAGTTTTTGCTTTAAATGCAAAGGCTATGAATGCCTTATATTGTGCACTTGACAAAAATGAATTTAATCGCATTTCGATTTATGATTCGACTTTTGATATTTGGAGAACTCTTGAGGTCACTCATGAAGGCACTAGCCGAGTGAAAGAGTCCAAAATCAACATTCTTGTGCACTCTTACGAACTTTTCCTGATGAAACCAAGTGAGTCCATCGGAGACATGTACACCTGTTTCACGGATGTCATCAATGGACTCAAAGCTCTTGGTAAAAGTTTTCTAACTTTGAACTAGTCACTAAAATCTTAAGATCCCTTCTAAAAAGTTGGAATCCAAAAGTTACGACTATTCAAGAGGCCAAGGACCTTAAAACATTCCTTCTTGAAGAACTTATTGGGTCTCTAATGACCTACGAAATGAACAATGTGACAAAAAGAAAACTCGAGAACAACCTTCCAAAGGACAGAAAAGATTTGGGACATAGAACATATGAAGACCACTCGAGCATATGCTTAAGTGATGGTGAACTTAAACTATAAATGAAACAAAAATTAAAATGCAAAAAGAATAGAACTACTTGCTTTGAACACAAGAATTTTGTGAAATCATGAATCTACTTATGTTATGAATTTTGTGAACCATAAAAATGATTTTGATAATTTGAATTTGAAATGAGTTTTATCAAAATCATGATCTTGATTTTTTGGAATAATATGATATTTCCTTTGATGATCTTTTTAACTATTTAAAAGGAGATTTGTCGAAATGATTCATGGAATTTTGGATTCGTGACTTGATCCTTCATTTGTTTATGAGATGGTTGAAATCTTTGTACCCTTGAATTCTTGCCTTCTTTCGATTTTTGAATTCATGCATGTTATATGTTGAAGATTTAAAACCATGTTTTGATATCATGCATACCCAAGAAATGTTGATTTGACAAATTGAATGATTTGAAAATGAATGATGATTTTTCTTTTGAATGTAACTTGTGATATTCTTTATGAATCATCATCTTGATTTCTTGATATTCGATACATGAAATTTTATTGTGAATCAAGATCTTGTTCTTTGAACTCCCATATTTCTTCTTATTGTTTACTAAAGAAGCAAATTTCTGAAATAAATCATGATTTTTTTTGGAATTATAATGATTCATAAAGAATTGAGAGATTAAAAAATCTATCTATGTTTTTCTTTTCATGAATCTCTTGAAAATGATCTTGATTTAATGATTTGAATTTAAATAAGACTTATCTTGATTTTTTGAAATTTATAACTTATGACTTCTTATTCAAGAATCAAGGTACTATAACATTTGATCTCCTACATCCCTTTTTGATATTTATAAAAATAAAGGAGATCTGTTGAAAAAAATCACGTCTTTTAGTATTCAAATGGTCTTATCTTTGATGATATGATTTCTTTGTATCTATGATACAAATGCCTTGATATGATTGAATCACTGTTATAAAAGAAAAAGGAATTCGATAGCTTGCTAATTGTAAAAATATACGCTAGCTTGAATGATAAAACATGAGATTGTCTATAGTGCAAATTTATTGTTATCATGATGTGTTGATTGAAATAATGATTAAAATATTGATGTAATTATAAATGATGATTTTATATTATGTATAAAATACTCTTGATATTATTTTGATGCATACAAATGAAAGTTATAAACATGGTAGGATATAATTTGACAAAATTGATACCATCATGATTTGAAACATTTATGATTTGAAATTATACATGCAATTACTTTATATTGTGATGATATATGCCTATAATGTGTATCATGAATGCTCTAAATGATGAATGCTTGGTATCATGATCAAAATATTGATAAATGCTATGATTTATTACCAAAACGATGTATCATGTATGATATGCTCATAATGTTGATTGATTTATTCAATATCGTGCATGAATGAAATATAAGGTTTTTGAAATAGTGCATGTTTTAATTTGAAAATATAATGATGCACAAATGAGATTGATACTTACCTTTGTCATAATTGATGTAAAGGGTCTTTCCTTCTTTTTGACAATGACAAAGGGGGAGATAGCTAGCTTGCACAAGATAAGAGAAGCAAAAAATTATAAACGTGCACATCACAAAAAGGGGCAAAACTTATTTGCTTGTTCATCTCAAAAGCAAGAAATGCTATCTTGTAATCTCAAGCAAATGAGCTATCTTGCCTATTTCAAGAAGCAAAACTTGCAACTTGCACATTGCAATAGGAAGCAAGAATCATGAGCTTATACAAGAAAGCTATCTTGCATTTGCTTTCGAAATTTTTACTAGCTTTTATGTAGTAAAACTTAAATATCATAAAAATTGTTAGGATCAAGAGCACTAAGAGATGGGGGGGTGAATTAGTGCAGCGGAAATCTTTCTGCCATTCAAACGAAAGCTGCGTTCGTTTGATAAAAAAATAATTTTGATGTAAAAGCCGATTATAAGATTACTTTAACTTAAGATTAAGCGAGATGACGTTAAAGTAAATCTATGAAAGCAGTTTGCAGTTTATGATGGAAATCAGAATGCAAGCGCAAACTGAAATGCGACGTTCGTACGATAAAACCGGTTTACGTCTAAATGCCGATTCTGAAGATACTGAATTTTGAGATACGTTTTATAAATGCGCATAAGGTAGTTTACAGTTATGATTGAAATCAAAATGTAAACGTAAACTGAAAAGTGATGATCGTACGAAAAGGTTGATTTACGTCTAAATGCAGATTCGGAAAGCTCTGAACTTAGAAACTCGTTCGTAAAAGCGTAGAGGGCAGTAAGCTATTGAGGAGGTTTGTAGTAAAGATAAAATGCTCAAAAGTAAATGCAAACCGAGATTTAGAGTGGTTCGGCCAATCTTGACCTACTCCACTTTTGGCTTCCTCCACCGACGAGGTCATCGGCGTCAACTAGAGGCCTTCCTTCAACAGGCGAAGGCCAACCACCCTTTTACAGTTTCACTCATTTTGACGGGCTTAGGAGACAACCCTTACAGAAATTTCTCTCCTCTCTTTACAACTCAGAACTTGGAAGAAAAGACGAAGGAGAACTTTTGGCCTTTACAACAATTTTGAGCTCTAAGAATCACAGAAAAGATCAAGATTTCGGTGTATGTCTGTGCCCTTTCAGTGCTGAATGGGTGGGGTATTTATAGGCCCCAACCTAGTTCAAATTTGAAGCTCAAAACTATCAAATCCCGGAATTCCGGGATCAGGCGGTTGCACCTCCTGACTGGAGCGGTTGCACCGCCTGGCAGAGCTCGAAGACTGAGCCCAGGCGGTTGCACCTCCTGTCAGGGGTGGTTGCACCGCCTCAGTCTGGCTCGGAGACTAAGCCCAAGCGGTTGCACCTCCTAACTGAGGCGGTTGCACCTCCTGCCAGAGCTTGAAGACCGAGCTCAAGCGGTGCTACCTCTCTGTCAGGGGAGGTTGCACCGCCCGGTCTCGCTCGGAGACTGAGCCCAGGCGGTGCCACCTCCTGGCTGGGGCGGTTGCACCGCCCAGTCTCCCTGGGAGACTTAGCCCAGGCGGTGCTACCTCTTGGCTTGGGCGGTTGCACCGCCCAGTGCAATCATGGTCCGAATGGGTAGATCCATTCGGCCCAACTTGGGATTTTCAGGGGCCCAATTGCCCCAAGACTAAGTCAATGGGATCACCTCCCATTTTCAACTTAATCAATGTGCTAACTATGATTAATCCTAAGACAATTTCTGCAGCTTGCTTCGGTGCGTCAGTCGCTTCTTCCGGCGAGTTTCTGGCGAACTTCCGTCGATCATCCGATGAACCCTCGGTGATGCTCCTGCGGACTTCCGGCAAACTCCTGGACTTGCAATGATCCACTTGGCGAGTTCCGATGAGCTTCTTTGGCAAGCTCATGGACTTCTCGGCTTTGTTCCCACAGAACCTCCGACGACTGTCCGAACTTCTGTCGAACTCTCGAACTCCCAACGTGATCATTGTCTTGACTCCGGCGCAACTCCTGCTGCATATCTTTCTTCCATCGTGGTTAATCCTGCACACTTAAAACAAAACTTCGATCGAGACAATTAATCCTAAGAAATTAAATAAGTTGTCCGGCAGGTCATTGGTCCCTCGACACTTTGTCCGATTCATCGGCGCTTCGTCCTCACCTGCGGCCTATTGCCCAATCGGCCAGTTGACTCCGCAACTCCGATATCCTTGGCACAATACCCGCTCTTCTTGGCCCGATTCCCAAGTCCACGGCCCGAAGCCTTCTGTTGATACGTCGACCGATCCATCGGCCCGACATCCAATCTTTTGACATGTTCCTTCGGCACAACATGATTTTCCTGCTTTAATTGTCTCATCCTGATCGAAGCATCCTACGTCACTCAAAACGCTGATTAAATCATAAACATATATCAAGTAGTTTCATCATCAAAATACGAGATTCAACTATCTCCCCCTTTTTGATGATGACAACCATTTGATGACGGAGTTAAACTTAACTCCCGGAGTTTAAACAAACTCCCCCTATTAATATGCCATATTAATAAAACCTTGAATTCAAAATGAATTCAAGTCATTGTAATATTCATCATGAATACTTGCAACATGTCATCATGAACTTATGCATAAACTTATGCATAACATCATACTTCTCTCCCTTTGTCATCAACAAAAAGGAGAAGTACCACAATCAAGCGTTTGTGATATTGGTTCAACTCATTGCATGAAAAACATAATATCAAGTTTTATCATCATGCAAGTTTGCTAATATCAAATATCAACATGAAAAATTGCGATGTAAGCTTTTGATATCATAACGCAAACATTTCAAGTGTTTATCAATTGTAGCATTTCATCACATGGTAAGATATCAACGCGTAAAATTACGATGCAAGTTCTTAACATCTTAACACATGATGCAGACATGGCATAATGCAAATTTGGCAATCATAGCATCAGTGTTCATAGCATCAATTCATATATTTCTCCCCCTTTGTCGTCAACAAAAAGGAGAACGATATAAGCAAATTTTAAATATAAGTGCGATGCCATAAGCAGGTTCATGTCATTTTTCAACAAAAAGTGATAAGATACCATATATTCAAACATTTCAAGGAAAACATAACATGGAGATAGCTTTGAAAACTTCTTTCATTTTATTTGTTATTTTCTTTTTGCATGACGGAGGAAAGCTATTTCTAAGCTTACTCGAATGAAGTTAAAATCGATAAGATATTAAAGCACGCTTCATTTTTACAAGTATCAAGATATGTATCAAATCCTTGTACGTAAAAATGACTTCCTTTTTCAAGAAGGAATTTATAAGCAGGAATCATTTCATCAAATCCATTTCTCAAAACAAAATATTATTCACATGATAAGTGTATAAGAGATGTATTTGCTGATTGATTCCATATGTCAAAAATTAATGATATGAATTAAACTTAATATGACATATGCTTATTAAGTTTGGAAGAGGATAATTCGAAAATCCAATTGTTAGGATGCCAATAGTTAAGAGAAATTGAAAATGAAATTAACACTTTCATGCATTCGGACAAGGTTGTGCTATTGATTTTCAAATACAATTATGAAGATAAGACATGCTCATCATCGTGATAGTACAATAGCAAGTTTACAATATACAAGCTAGCAAAAATTTTCAACATTTTAAGACACGAAAGCTAGCAATTTTCTCTTTGAGATATGCACATTAGCAACTCTTTCTCCCCCTATGTCATTGGGAAAGAGAAGGGAAGACCCTTTACATTAATTTCTAAATCATGACAAGGGAAGGTTTTAATCTTATTTGTGCATCATTATATTTTCAAATTCAAATATGCACAATTTCAAAGACCTTATATTTCATTCATGCATGATACTGAATAAATCAATCAATATTATGAGCATATCATACATGATACTTAAATTTTTAACTATTTATCAATATTTTAATCATGATACCAAACATTCATCATTTAGAGTATTCATGACATTAAATCAACATACATCATTTTAGTAACAACTCATAGCATTTTAAATCATGATTTACATCATATACAATACATCACATCATAATTAAAAAGCTCAAGTATTGCATGCATCATTGCAAATCATAAATACTTCATATCATGATGGCATCAATTTTGTCAAATTATATCTTACCATGCATGATCATAACTTTTCATTTGTATACAAATTAATGAATATCTCATGTATTCATATCATAAGGAATATCAAGAAGAGTTGGTAATGAGATTTACGAATCATGTAGACAAATTATGAATATTAAGAGACATATTATGATTCTTTTTAGATAACTCAAATAGCAAAAAGAAAGAATCACAGTAAGTTATTTTGATTTATAAAAAGAATTCTCAAGTTATAATTCCAAGAAATCACGATTCATTTCAATAAATTTCAATAAGAACACATCATCAAAATCTCAACATTACTTTCAAGAGATTCAAAATGGCATAGATAATTTTATTGATCTCTTAGTGAAAAAGTCAATACGGTAGAGAAAAATAAATTTTCAAGAAAAATACTTTTCTCTTTTTAGTTGTTTTAGTTCATATGATTTTATTTCATCTATGCCAAACATGTAGCATGTTTTAAAATCGAAAGTGCAAGTTTTATTACGACAAAGATCAATAAGGCACTTTCATTACCGTGAAAATTGAAAATCGCAAGATTCATCATCCATAATTATAAAACCAATAAACATGATTTTTTTAAAATTTCATGCATAGAGTAAAATCATGGTATCAAAACATCATTATATCATCAAGCATGATTTTATATTTTCAATCAAAATCATTTTGTTTGTTTATCATAAAATATGTATTTTTCATGATTATTTTCAAAATTACTAGCATGATTATAAATTTTGCATTTTCATCATATATATATTTTAACATGTAATTTTCAAGAAAATTAATTCTATATTAAAAAGAAAATGTATTATGAAGAGCATCATGTAATTTCGAAATAATTCAAGAGAGTTGAGTTACTTACCTTGTAGTCGAAGCCCATCAAAGCCCAATTCGCTGTTTCACCTTTGAAGTTCTTGATTCATCCTTGGTTGCCTTCCTCTTCTTTGGCCTCTTCCTTCGTTCAAGTTCATTGTCTATTTTAGATTTTTGTTTAATAAGCTTATTAAGATTTAGTGTTCGAAGTTCAAGTTCATCATTGTCCTCATCACTTGAGTCATCGCTCAAGTGACATTCATTTGTCCGGAGTTCCAAATCCTTCTTGTTCTTTGGAAGGTGATTGTGTTCAACATGTTCATCATGTGCATTGTGCACCATTTCATATGTCATCAACGAACCAATTAGTTCTTCAAGTGGCAAGTTGTTTAGGTTTTTAGCTTCTTGTATTGCAGTTACTTTTGAATCCCACTTCTTAGAAAGATAACGCAAAATCTTGTTTACGAGTTCAAAATCCGAAAAACATTTTCCAAGAGCTCTTAAACTATTGACGACATCCGTGAAACGAGTGTACATGTCGCCTATAGTCTCGCTTGGTTGCATTCGAAAAAGCTCAAAATCATGCAATAAAAAGTTAACTTTCGAGTCTTTGACTCTACTAGTTCCCTCGTGCGTGATTTCAAGTGTTCGCCAAATGTCAAAAGCCGTTTCGCACGTAGAAATCCGATTGAACTCATTTTTGTCCAAAGCGCAAAATAAGGCATTCATAGCCTTTGCGTTTAAAGAAAAATACTTCTTCTCCAAATCCGACCATTCGTTCATCAGTTTAGAGGGAAGTTGAAAACCGTTTTCAATGATATTTTATAAATCTAAATTCGTAGAAATCAAGAAAACTCTCATTCGAGTTTTCCAATAAGTGTAGTCCAATCCGTTAAACAATGGTGGACGAAAGACCGAAAAGCCCTCTTGAAAGCCATGAAGAGCCATTTCTCTCGGGTGTAAATCCGAAATGAGAAAAACCAGGCTCTGATACCAATTGTTAGGATCAAGAGCACTAAGAGGGGGGGGGGGTGAATTAGTGCAGCGGAAATCTTTCTGCGATTAAAACGAAAGTTGCGTTCGTTTGATAAGAAAACGATTTCGATGTAAAAGCCGATTCTAAGATTACTTTAACTTAAGATTAAGTGAGATGACGTTAAAGTAAATCTATGAAAGCAGTTTACAGTTTATGATGGAAATCAGAATGCAAGCGCAAACGGAAATGCGACGTTCGTACGATAAAACCAGTTTACGTCTAAATGCCGATTCTGAAGATACTGAACTTTGAGATACGTTTTATAAATGAGCATAAGACAGTTTACAGTTATGATTGAAATCAAAACGTAAACTGAAAAGTGATGATCGTACGAAAAGGCTGATTTACGTCTAAACGCAGATTCGGAAAGCTTTGAACTTAGAAACTCGTTCGTAAAAGCGCAGAGGGCAGTAAGCTATTGAGGAGGTTTGCAGTAAAGATAAAATGCTCAAAAGTAAATGCAAACCGAGATTTAGAGTGGTTCGGTCATTCTTGACCTACTCCACTTTTGGCTTCCTCCACCGACGAGGTCACCGACATCAACTAGAGACATTCCTTCAATAGGCGAAGGCCAACCACCCTTTTACAGTTTCACTCCTTTTGACGGGCTTAGGAGACAACCCTTACAGAAATTTCTCTCCTCTCTTTACAACTCAGAACTTGGAAGAAACGAGGGAGAACTTTTGGCCTTTACAATAATTTTGAGCTCTAAGAATCATAGAAAAGATCAAGATTTCGGTGTATGTCTGTGCCCTTTCAGTGATGAATGGGTGGGGTATTTATAGGCTCCAACCCAATTCAAATTTGGAGCTCAAAACTATCAAATCCCGGAATTCTGGAATCAGGCGGTTGCACCTCCTGACTGGAGCAGTTGCACCGCTTGGCAGAGCTCGAAGATTGAGCCCAGGCAATTGCACCTCCTGTCAGGGGCGGTTGCACTGCCTCAGTCTGGCTTGGAGACTGAGCCCAAGCGGTTGCACCTCCTGACTGAGGCGGTTGCACCTCCTGCCAGAGCTCAAAGACTGAGCTCAGGCGGTGCTACCTCTCTGTCAGGGGAGGTTGCACTGCCTAGTCTCGCTCGAAGACTGAGCCCAGGCGGTGCCACCTCCTGGCTGGGGTGGTTGCACTGCCCAGTCTCCCTGGGAGACTTAGCCCAGGCGGTGCTACCTCCTGGCTTGGGCGGTTGCACCGCCCAGTGCAATCAGGGTCCGAATAGGTAGATCCATTCGGCCCAACATGGGTTTTTCAGGGGCCCAATTGCCACAAGACTAAGTCAATGGGATCACCTCCCATTTTCAACTTAATCAATGTGCTAACTACGATTAATCCTAAGACAATTACAGCAGCTTGCTCCGGTGCGTCAATCGCTTCTTCCGACGAGTTTCCGGCGAACTTCCGTCGATCATCCGATGAACCCTCGGTGATGCTCCTGCGGACTTCCGGCAAACTCCTGGACTTGCGACGATCCACTTGGCGAGTTCCGATGAGCTTCTTTGGCAAGCTCATGGTCTTCTCGGATTTGTTCTCGTAGAACCTCCGACGACTGTCCGAACTTCCGTCGAACTCTCGAACTCCCAACGTGATCATTGTCTTGACTCTGGTGCAACTCCTGCTGCATGTCTTTCTTCCATCGTAGTTAATCCTGCACACTTAAAACAAAACTTCGATCAAGATAATTAATCCTAAGCAATTAAATAAGTTGTCCGGCATGTCATTGGTCCCTCGACACTTCGTCCGATTCTTCGGTGCATCGTCCTCTCCTACGGCCTATTGCCCAATCGGCCAGTTGACTCCGCAACTCCGATATCCTTAGCACAATACCCACTCTTCTTGGCCCGATGCCCAAGTCCACGGCCTGAAGCCTTCTGTCGATACGTCTTCCGATCCATCGGCCCGACGTCCAATCTTCTGACATGTTCCTTCGGCACAACATGATTTTCCTGCTTTAATTGTCTCATCCTGATCGAAGCATCCTGCGTCACTCAAAACGCAGATTAAATCATAAACATATATCAAGTAGTTTCATCATCAAAATACGTGATTCAACAAAAATTTCCTAGCTCGATCATTTCATTGAAAGAACTTGCTATCATGAACACTACCAATGAATTACAAATCTTGCAATCTAAAGAGAAGCAAAGAATTGCTATCTCGAAAGAAGCAAAAAATGTAAAACTTAAAAAACTTGCAATATAATTGCTCTTGCCATGCTTTGTATCAAAAATTGGTTGATATCCTCAAAAGCATCGCATTAAAGTTTTTAGTGTATTGCAATGTATCACATGTATCGCAAATTGAAATTTTTGAGACTATTATCATATCATGTTTAACAATTGATGTTTTTCATGACATGATTTCTTTGCACTATTGTCTTGTTTATATCATGTGATGATTGAAATATTGATTTATGCAAATTCATAGTTTATGTAAAAGTCTAAATCATTGGTTTCTCTCCTTCTTTTTGGTAATGACATAGGGGGAGAAAGATTGCTAGCCCAAGGCAAATGCTGGCTAGCTTGTACTTTTCCCTTCTTTTCGACAAAAACAAAGGGGAGAAAGCTTTTGCTAGTTAGAACATGCAAAGAAAAGCAAAGTGCAATCTTGCACAAGAAGCAAGTGTTGAATTGCCATGATTGAACTTAAGAATCTTGCTATGCTTTTGTGCTTATATGTTGTGATGAAAATCTAGCTTCAAGTTGCAAAAACTTGCATATATTTTAAAATAGCTAGAGTTACTTCTCCTTTTTGTTGATGACATAGGGGGAGAAGTATATTGATGACTTTATGCATTGAATTTAATATTTTATATATATTTGCATGATGGTTTAAGTGTTTTTCATAACATGTGATGAATGTTACTTGGATTTGGAATAATCCAAGTGTTCTATCAATGGCATATTGATAGGGGGAGTTTGGTTAAACTCTGGGGAGTTAAGGTTAACTCCATTAGTCATCAATTAGTTGTCATCATAAAAAAGGGGGAGATTGTTGAATCTCGGATTTTGATAATGAAACTAATTGATTGTGTTTAGATGTTTAACTGCATTTTGAGTGATGCAGGTCTACTCGATCATGATTAGACAGTTGACGCAGGAGGAATTGACGTTGCGTCGGAGGAGATCATGTCAGGATATTGGACGATAGAAGGCTTCGGATGTCGGGCATCGGGCTAAGGAGAGCAGAATTGCACCAAGGATATCAGGGTTGCAGTGGTCAACCGTCGATTGGGCAACAAGCCGCAAGAGAGGACGATGCACTGAAGAATCGGATGAAGCGCCAACCAATGATGTGCCGCGCAACAGAATGTCGATTCGCGTTGTAATAATTGTCTAGATCGGAATAGAGTTTTGGCTTATGTGTGTAGGATTAACTACAATAACGATGAATACATAAAGCGAAACAAAGTGCTGGAGTCAAGCGCGAAGGATTCGTTGCGAGTTTATGAGTTCGACGGAAGTCTGAAGATTCATCGGGAATGTTGCCGGAACTAGCCGAGAATGAGTAGGGAGCTTGCCGAAGGGTTTTTTGGAAGCTCGCCGGAAGATTCGTTGGAAGTTCGCGGAGCTCGCCGAGAAAGATCGGAGCTTGCTGAAGAAGCTCGTTGGAACTCGCCAAGATCAAATCGTGAAGTCTAGGAGCTTGCCGGGAGTTTGTAGAATGGTTTCTGAGAGTTTATCGGAAGACCGCCGAAAGTTCGCCGAAAGAAGTCTTGACTTGCGGACTTTGTAATAGCTTAGGAAATGTCTTTAAATTCGTAGTTAGCACATTAATTAGGGTTAGGATTAGTTGTTAATCCTATAACCCAATTAGGGGCCAATTGGGCCCGAGTTCGGACTGGTTTGGGCCAAGTTTGGAGCCCAACCAGTGAGCTGAAATGGTGTAGGCGGTGGCACCGCCCAGAACCCGAGAACTGAGCGGTGGCACCGCTGGATTGAGCGGTGGCACCGCCCAGCACCAGAGAGGTCCGGCGGTGGCACTGTCACCGACAAGCGGTGGCACTGCCAGCCTCGGAAACCCAAGAGAATTCAAATTTTGGAGCCCAAATTTGAATCCTCTTGGAGCCTATAAATACCCCTCAATTCTTAGCTGAGATTACAACCTTTGAGAAGCAAGAAAGTGAGCTAAAATTCTTAGCAAAGTCTTTAGCAAGTTTTTGTTTTCAATAGCTTGAGTGTTCACCTCCCTCTTTCTCTTCGAAAATTTGTAAGAGTGTGAACCACTTTTAAAAGGTTGTAAGAGAGGTATTTGTCCTTCCCCTTCAAAGTGATTTGCTAGTGGAAGTTGGGAGCCTCTTCGAAGAAGGCTTCGTAAGTTGATGTAGGTCATTTTGACCGAACCACTTTAAATTGGTGTGTTCTCTAGTTTGCATTTTATTCTTGCCATTTACATACTGCAAACTACTTTACTTAGTCACTATGCTTCTATATGCTTCTAAGTTATTAAGCTTCCAAAATCGATTTTCATCGAAATTGGTTTTTATCCTACGAAAGTTTTTAAACCAACGTTATTTTACCGCTGCACTAATTCACCCCGCCCTCTTAGTGCCGCTCCAATCCTAACATTTAGTGCTCTTGAACCTAATAGCTATGAGACTAGTTGCATCCATCATATGGATGGGTATACAGCACACTAGTTTGTCCGTTTATTATGATGTCCCTCTCGAGTGACCTATGACCGGGATTATTTAGGATCTGTGTTTAAAGGTGAATTGATCTCACTATCGTGATCTCATCACGATCTAATTCCAATTGCATAGATCCAATGACATCACAATATATACATACATATATGTAATAGTTAATATAAAGTGATAAATGTCAAAATATAATATGCAAAAATATTGCATGTCAAGTCACACGTGCCATCACTCACGTAATTGGCTTGTTAGGCACCTTTGACTAGCACATATAACATCAAGAAAGTGATAGCACTCCCACTAACCTTCCTGTATACACAAAGATCATCTTCATTCTTAATGAAGTCATAAGATCTGATTGCCTCATCAAATCTTATGTTCCAACTTCGGGAAGCTTGCTTTAGTCCATAAATGGATCTAAGCAACCTGCACACCTTATTTGGGTAGTCCTTGGGCACGAATCTCTCGGGCTATATCATATACACCACCTCCTCGGGCTAGTCTATTTGTCAAATCTCATAATTATACTGTACTGCAATAGTCAATAGAATTCGGATGGATTTTAGTATAGCTACGGGTAAGAAGGTTTCATCATAGTCAACACCTTGCCTTTGTTAGGATCGGAGTAGCACTAAGAGGGGGGGGGGTGAATTAGTGCAGCGGATTAAAACTTCGGTTTTTAAAAAATCTTTCGTATGATAAGAGCGGAACTTGACAAGCTTAATCTTGAAAGCGTATTCTTAAATATGCGCAGCAAAAGTAATAAGGAACTAAAGCATATAAGAAGGTTTGCAATAATGTAAATAGCAATAATGAAATGCAAACCAAGGATCAATGATTTTAGAGTGGTTCGGTCAAATGACCTACTCCACTTATGAGCCCCCTCTTTGATGAGGCTCCCACCTTCCACTAGCAAGTCTCTTGAAATGGAAGGGTAAATACCCTCTTACAACTCTTTACAAGCGGTTCACTCTCTTACAGATTTTTGAGAAGAGATGAGGTGAACACTAGCAAATTGAAAAGAAGACAAGCTAACACTTTTCTAAGACCTTTCTCTCAAACTCTTGCTGCTCAAAAAGTTGTAATCTCAGCTGAGATTTGAGGGGTATTTATAGGCCTCAAGAGGATTCAAATTTGGGCTCCAAATTTGAATTCTCGTGAAGTTCCCGATGTTGGCGGTGCCACCGCCTGTTAGTGTCAGAAGCTGATAGTGCTGGGCGGTGCCACCACCCAGCCCAGGCGGTGCCACCACCTGGCTCTCGGGCATTAGGCAGTGCCATCGCCCAGCCCAGGCGGTGCCACCGCCCAGCTCGGTCTTTGGCGGTTGCCGCCTGACCTGGTAAAGTGCCACCGCTTGAGACTCTTTGACTGGTTAGGCTTCAAACTTAGCCCAAACCACGTCTAATTTTGGGCCCGATTGGCCCCTAACCAGGATATAGGATTATTTCTTAATCCTAATCCTAATTACAAGTTAACTACTTAACAAAAACACATCCTAAGCAAATTTTCAACCCATGACGTCGAAGTCTTGTTCCCATGAAGCTTTCGACGAACTTCTTCCGGCGGGCTCCCAAAGAAGCTCCCGAACTTGTGATGACTTTAATGAGTAGCCGAGCCTTCTCGGTGATCTCCATGAACCTCCGACGATCTCTTCGGCGAACTTCCGAAAATTCCGACAGGTTCCCGATTTTTTCTCGGTTGGTTCCGACAGCATCTCCGACGATTCTTCGAACTCTTAAACGTCCATCGAACTTGACTCCGGTATCTTTGCTTTGTATTTTCTGGTTATCGTAGTTAATCCTGCACACTTAACTCAATAATATGGATTAGATCAAATAACCCATCAATTGATTTTATCATCAAAATCCGAGATTCAACAATCTCCCCCTTTTTGATGATGACAATCAATTGATGACGGAGTTAAACATAACTCCCCCTATCTATATGCCATATTATGAGAAGATAAAACCACTTGAATTCCATCCCATGAATTCAAGCATGAACCGATAAGTTCTAACCGTAGAACTTATCGTTTTTCTCATTTAGCATAATGTCAATGCTAAACTTCAATGAAAATCCTTTTTAAGTCAAAAGATAAGAGACAAATTTTACTACGACAGATGATAAATATTATCAACATGAATTTCATGATATACATGTTTGACATGCTTTCAATATGATCAATCGATCTTGCGATATTCTCAAAGATTTTGCAAGGCATATAAGACATTCATATTACAGTAGCTTTTGCAATTCTCAAAGATTTTGCAAGGCATATAAGACATTCTTATTAAAGTAGCTTTGCAATTCTCAAAGATTTTGCAAGGCATATAAGATATTCATATTACAGTAGCTTTTGCAATTCTCAAAGATTTTGCAAGGCATATAAGACATTCATATTACAGTAGCTTTGCAATTCTCAAAGATTTTGCAAGGCATATAAGACATTCATATTACAGTAGCTTTTGCAATTCATATAAGTCATACTTTTGAAATGATACAAGTCATCACTTTTCTCCCCTTTGTCATCAACAAAAGGGAATGAGACTTGAAGCACATAATTTGTGATTATAACATCGAATTCAAGCATTGATCAGAAAAATTTTACCATTCAAAGTTAAGTATGCTAAATTCATCTTAAAGGAAAATTCAGCATTCATTCATTTTATCAAATCTCTTCTATCAAAAAAAAAAAAAAATGTAGATGTACAAAGGAAGAGATTGGGATAAAAAAATTTCAAGTAGTAACTTCAATAAGTCAAGATCATAATTGAATACAAACCCATTCAAATTCAATTCGTCAACTTGAAACTCATAATCAAGCCATTAATTTTGAGATTCATAAAATATCATAAAATCATTAGAGAAAGAATACAGCATTAAGATTAATCATTCAAATTTGCCAAAAAATACTTATCCGAATTCAGCTTAAACGGAAAAAATCAAGCATTCATCCGAAGCATATATCCGAATTTAAAAAAAAATATTTTTCAAAAAATATATTCAAACAAGCTTATTTTCAAGGACAATTTAATATGCCTAGTTCCTTCTAATAAATTCAAATTGGTCTTCATTTAGGGCTTTTGTAAATATATCTGCTAATTGATGCTTTGTGTCAATGAATTCTAGAACAACATCATTGTTAAGGACATGATCACAGATGAAATGGTGCCTAACGTCGATGTGCTTAGTTCTAGAGTGCTGAATTGGATTTTTTAGTAAGACATATGGCATTAGTATTATCACATTTTATGGGAATATTTTTAAAATGAATTCCATAGTCTTCTAATGTATTTTTCATCCAAACAACTTGTGCACAAAGCATGCACTCAAGAAGACAATGTATTCGGCTTCCCCGTAGATAGTGCTACTGAATTTTGTTTCTTGGAAGTCCAAGAAACAAGTGCATGTCCTAAAAATTGGCATGTTCCGGATGTACTTTTTCTATCTATCCTACATCCGCCAAAATCGACATCCGCGTAAGCCATTAAATCAAATTTTTCAGATTTTGGATACCATAAACCTAAATTTGGAGTTCCTTTAAGATATCTAAATATTCTTTTAACACTTTTAAGATGAGATAATTTAGGAATTGATTGAAACCTAGCACAAAGTCCTACACTAAACATGATATCTGGTCTAGTCGCGGTAAGGTAGATTAGACTACCTATCATACCCCTATATGTTTTTTGATCGAAATTTTCACTATTTTCATCCATATCTAACTTAGTCGCAGTACTCATAGGGGTGTTTATTGCTTTTGAATTATCCATGTTAAATCATTTTAACAATTCTATCGTATATTTAGATTGGTTAAGAAATATACCATCCTTAAGTTGTTTGATTTGTAATCCTAAAAAGAAAGTTAATTCTTCCATTAAACTCATTTCAAATTCATGACTCATAGATTTGGCAAATGTTTCACATAGTGATTCATCCGTAGATCCAAAAATAATATCGTCGACATAAATTTGTACAATAAGAAATTATTTTCAAAATGTTTAATAAATAATGTAGTATCAACCTTGCCTTTGGTAAAATTATTTAAAATAAGAAAGGAACTAAGCCTTTCATACCAAGCTCTAGGAGCTTGTTTCAAGCCATTGAGAGCCTTAGTCAATTTGAATACATGATTAGGAAGAAGAGAATTTTCAAATCCGGGAGGTTGTTCGACATATACTTCTTCGGAAATAAAACCATTCAAGAAGGCACTTTTGACATCCATTTGAAATAGTTTAAGATTATAACTAGTTTAGGCAAGGAGCATCCTTATGGCTTCTAATCGAGCCACGGGAGCGAAGGTTTCTTCGTAATCGATACCTTCTTTTTGGTTGAAACCTTTGGCCACTAATCTAGCCTTGTTTCTAACCATGATACCATTTTCATCTTGCTTGTTTCTAAAGACCCACTTAGTACCAATCACTAAATGGTCACTAGGTCTAGGAACAAGCTCCCACACCTTGTTTCTCTCAAATTGATTCAATTCCTCTTGCATTGCAATAACCCAAAAATCATCTTTTATGGCCTCGTCAATGCACTTAGGTTCGATTTGAGAGAGAAAGGCGGCATTTGCACAAAAAATTCTTGAAAGAGGAACGAGTTTGAACCCTTTAGATGTATCCCTATAATTAGCTCCTTTGGATGAGCATCTATATACTTCCATTCCTTAGGTAAGAAAAATTTAGGAAGAAGGTGCATCCAAATTGCCATTTTGAGGAGGGAGTTCATTTAAATTCAAATTATCAAAACCAAGATCATCATCAAAATCATTTTTCTTTAAATTTGAAACTTCACTAAAAAACTACATGAATAGACTCTTCAATTACTAAGGTTCTTTTTTTATTAAAACCGAAAAGCTTTAGAAACGGAAGAGTAACCAAGAAAGATGCCTTCATGGATTTAGCATCAAATTTTCCTAAGGCATCCCTTTCATTTAAAATAAAGCATTTACAACCGAAAACTTTAAAATAGGAAATATTGGGTTTTTTGTTATTCCATAATTCATAGAGAGTTTTTTGATAAGGATGGTCTTATTAGGACTCTATTTATGATGTAGCAAGTCGTATTCTGGCTTCGTCCCAAAAATACTTAGGTAAACTATGTTCATTTAACATAGTTCTTGTCATTTCTTGTAGGTTTCTATTTTTTCTTTCAACTACTCCATTTTGGTTGGGGATTTCTCGAGTGGAGAAGTTATGGTTGTATCCATTAACTTCACAAAAAAATTTTGAAAGTCATGGTTTTGAAATTTGCCACCATGATCACTCCGAATTGATGAAATCATGAACCCTTTTTCGTTTTGAGTGAGTTTACAAAATTTAGAGAAACACTTGAAACAATCACTTTTGTGAGCTAAGAAATAGGTCCAAGTGTATCTAGAGTAGTCATCCACAATCACAAAAGCATATTTGCTTTCACCTAGACTAGTTGTATCAATTGGTCCAAATAAGTCCAAATGGATCAATTGTAATGGTCTAGTGGTGCTAATTTGATTTTTTGGTTTGAAGCTTGTTTTTATTTGTTTCCCTAGTTGACATGCATCGCATACCTTATCTTTAATAAACTTCATATTCGGAATCCCTCATTACTAATTCTTGAGATGGGATTTTTAGATATTGTTTTCATACTTGCATGGCCTAATCTCCTATGCCAAAGCCAAGCATCATCATTTATGGCAGGAGAAACACATTTCATTACTTAGTTCATCAAGATTGATGGTATAGACATTATTTTGTTTTAAAGCAATCATAGTCATGTTATGACTTGGTTTTTTCAATAATGCACATATTTGATTCAAATCTAACGATATAACCTTTATCGCATAATTGACTAATGCTCAATAGATTATGTTTTAATCCATCAACTAGTAACACATCATCAATGGAAAAACATGATTTGTTACCTATGGTTCCCTTGCCAATGATTTTGCCTTTTTGTTGTTGTCTCAGAAGGTGACATAGCTCAAATCCATGCTAGTGAGCTTGGTGAATTGGGATGGATCTCCGGTCATATGCCTTGAGCATCCACTATCAAGATACCATCTCTTGCTCCTAGCATGTGATGATGTATGTTTCTACAAGAAGGAATTATTTTTAGGTACCCATTTGCTTTTGGGTGCCTCAAAAACTAATCTAACTTGTTTATCATGTTGCATAGACTTGATTATGGTTCCTTTAGGAACCCAAATCAATTTGTTTGGACTAATTTTCTTGAATGGACATTGGTAAGTTATATGTCCATATTTGCAACAAAAATTGCAATTGCTTTGGTGTTGAACATGTAAGATAGGACCTTTAATGAAGGTGGTTGGATTTTGGTGAGTACTTCTCACAAATCCGATTCCACTCCTTTTAGGAACGTGACCCTTATTTGTAAGGATCATGTTTAAGGACTTGCTACCGACCTTGAATTTCTTCAAGGTGTCCTTAAGTACTAAGTTCTCATTTTGTAGAGTTTCTAGATCATGGCATTTAGCACATGGAGCTAGACAATCATGATATTCAGTTTTCAATTTATCAAAAGCACAAGTAAGACTATCATGCTCCTTTCTTAGTAATTTGTATTTTCTACTAATTGTCTTACATTCATCAAATAACTCATGGAAGGCATTTAATAAATCATGATAAGGTAAATCTGCATTAATTAAATCCGTTACCTCTTCTTCAAAGGCCATTAGGGCGTAGTGAGCAACTTGCTCGGTGTTGGACTCCTCTTCTTCGGATGTGCTTGAGTCATCCCATGTTGCCTTGAGCGCCTTCTTCTTTGGTGTTCTCTTTTTAGCTTGAGGGCAATTGTTCTTGTAGTGTCCCAGTTTTTTGCATTCATAGCAAATCACTTGGTCCTTCTTTTGTTCAAATTTATTTTTTGTATTATTTTTAAATTTGTTCTTCCTTAAATATTTTTTGAATTTTTGAGTCAAAAGTGCAATGTCATTGTCACTGTCCTCATCACTTGATGTTCCTTTCAAGTGGTCTTCTTGTGATTTGAGTGCCATATCCTTCCTGTTCTTTGGAAGGGGGTTCTCGAGCTCGTCATGAGCTTGACATGTCATTTCGTAGGTCATTAGAGACCCAATGAGTTCTTCAAGAGGGAATGTTTTAAGGTCTTTGGCCTCTTGAATGGCCGTAACTTTTGGATCCCAACTTTTAGGGAGGGATCTTAAGATTTTAGTTACTAGTTCAAAGTTAGTAAAATCTTTACCAAGAGCTTTGAGTCCATTGATGACATTCGTAAACCGGGTGTACATGTCTCCGATGGACTCCCTTGGTTTCATTCGGAAAAGTTCGTAAGAGTGCACAAGAATGTTGATTTTGGACTCTTTCACTCGGCTAGTGCCTTCATGAGTGACCTCAAGAGTTCTCCAAATATCAAAAGCCGAATCATAAATTGAAACACGATTAAATTCGTTTTTGTCTAGTGCACAAAACAAGGCATTCATAGCCTTTGCATTTAAAGCAAAAACCTTCTTCTCCGATTCATTCCATTCGCTTATCGGAAGAGAAGATTTTTGAAATCCGTTTTCAACAATAGTCCAAAGCTCAAAATCCATAGAAATGAGGAAGATCCTCATCCGAGTCTTCCAATACGTGTAATCCAACCCATTAAACATAGGTGGACGTGTGATAGAATGACCCTCTTGCATGCCGGAGTAAGCCATCTCTCTTGGGTATCAAACCAAATATAAGAGATAACCTTGCTCTGATACCAATTGTTAGGATCGGAGCACACTAAGGGGGGGGGGGGGTGAATTAGTGCAATGGATTAAAACTTGATTTTTAAAAATCTTTCAGTATGATAAAGGCGGAACTTGACAAGCTTAATTTTGAAAGTGTATTCTTAAATATGCGCAGCAAAAGTAATAAGGAACTAAAGCATATAAGAAGGTTTGCAATAATGTAAATAGCAATAATGAAATGCAAACCAAGGATCACGCCGATTTTAGAGTGGTTCGGTCAAATGACCTACTCCACTTGCGAGGCCCCTCTTTGATGAGGCTCCCACCTTCCACTAGCAAGTCTCTTGAAATGGAAGGGTAAATACCCTTCTTACAACTCTTTACAAGCGGTTCACTCTCTTACAGATTTTCGAGAAGAGATGAGGTGAACACTAGCAAATTGAAAAGAAAACAAGCTAACACTTTCCTAAGACCTTTCTCTCAAACTCTTGCTGCTCAAAAAGTTGTAATCTCAGCTGAGATTTGAGGGGTATTTATAGGCCTAAAGAGGATTCAAATTTGGGCTCCAAATTTGAATTCGGAAGTTCCGATCTTTGGCGGTGCCACTGTTAGTGTAGTGTCGATAAAGGTTTGGTGCCACCGCCCCAGCCCAGGTGGTGCCACCGCTGGCTCTCGGGCACTGGAGGTGCCACCGCCCAGCTCTCAGTGCTGGCGGATTACAACCTGAAAAAGCATGCCACCTGCCAGACTCTCTTGGTTGATTTGGTTGGGCTTCAAACTTAGCCCAAACCACGTCTAATTTTGGGCTGATTGGCCCTAACCAGGATATAGGATTATTTCTTAATCCTAATCCTAATTACAAGTTAACTACTTAACAAAAATATATCATAAGCAAATTTTCAACCGCTGAACGTCGAGTCTTGTTCCGTGAGCTTTTCAAACGAACTTCTTACGGCGGGCTCCCAAAGAAGCTCCCGAACTTGTGATGACTTTAATGAGTAGCCGAGCCTTCTCGGTGATCTCTGTGAACCTCTGACGATCTCTTCGGCGAACTTCCAAAAATTTCGACAGGTTCCCGATTTTTTCTCGGTTGGTTCCGGCAGCATCTCCGACGATTCTTCGAACTCTTTAACGTCCATCGAACTTGACTCCGGTATCATTGCTTTGTGTTTTCTGGTTATTGTAGTTAATCCTGCACACTTAACTCAATAATATGGATTAGATCAAATAACCCATCAATTGATTTTATCATCAAAATCCGAGATTTAACAGCCTTTAACGATACCCTTTAGCCACTAGCCTTGCTTTATAGGTCTCTACCTTTCCATCTACTATAATCATTTTCTTAAAGATCCACTTACAACCGATGGGTACAATACCCTCGGGCGCATCAACTAGGTTCCAAACCTTATTGTAGTATAAGAAATCCATTTCAGAATTCATGGCTTCTTACCACTTCTAGGAGTTTATACTCATAATAGCCTTCTCGTAGGTCTAAGGATCAATATCATCAACATCCTCTCCTCCAATATGTCCCACATATCTCTCAAGAGGATGGGATAGTCTCTCGGACCTATGTAAAGTTAGAACTTGTGTTTTAGGTACTTGAACAAACTTGGGCTGTAGAGTGATGCTTGAGCTAGGTTCTCCAACCTCGCTCAACTCTATCATACTCCCATTATCTCTGCTAAGAATGTGTTCCTTCTTAAGGAACACCACTCTCTTAGCTACAAGGACCTTTTGGTCCTCGAGATAATAGAAATAATACCCATAAGTTTTTTTGAGGTATCCCACAAACTTGCACCGCTCCGTCCTTGATTCCAACTTATCGGGGTTGTGTCTTTTAACGTGGGCAGGGCAGCCCTAAATCTTAACAACCTTATGATCGAGCTTCTTCCCTTTCTATATCACATATGGTGTAGAAACTACCAACTTAGTTGAAACTCTGTTCAAAAGGTTGTTGAAGTCAATTATAAATTATTTGATCTAATATATATGTTGAGAAAAGTGTGCAGGATTAACTACGATAGTAGTAAGACATAAAGTAGGTGTTGTGCTGGAGTCAAGATCGAGATCTCATTGGGAGTTCAAGAGTTCGTCAGAAGTCCAAATGTTCATCGGAAGTTCTGCCAGAACCAATTGAGAAGTCCATGAGCTTGCCAAAGAAGCTCGTCGGAAATCGCCAAGAAGATCGTCATAAAGTCCAAGAGCTTGCTGGGAGTCTGCCGGAGCATTGTTGAAAGTTCGTCGGAAGTTCGCCCGAAGCTCGCCGGAAGAGCAATTGACGCAACGAAACAAGAAGTGCTATGATTACGTCTTAATTGTCATAGTTAGATCATAAATTAAATTGAGATTGGGAGGTAATGTAACATCCCATTAGTCCCACATCGGAAGTGGGCAATGTGTATGATTAGCTTATAAGGGCCTGATGAATGTACTACGTTAACTCCTGACCTAGTATTTGGGTAGGGTGAGAGGGCTCGAGTAGGAAAGGGTTACCCGTGGATGGAGTCAGAGAACTCATCACGGCGTGGAGCCACCACTGAGTTAATCCTCACATGCACTATACTAGGGTTCGATCTGGGTTATGTCGGGCCTTGACGAGGAGCTAATTGAGTTGGGGATAATGTAACATCCCATTAGTCCCATATCGGAAGTGGGCAATGTGTATGATTAGCTTATAAGGTCATTTGCTATTGTTATGTTTTGAAATGTTCCATATGTTGTTGATATGCTTGCTTTATATGCTCACCCCATTGCTGTATAAATTTTTCAGGATAGCTTGTCGCTCGCTTAAAAGTTAAGATTGGGGGCAATGGAAAGCTAAAAGATTTTGGGCAGATCTTTATTAGTATATATGTTTTTGTTGTATAAGCACACTCTGTGTCTAATGAAATATTGACGATGAATCTAAACTCATGGATTTTGTATAAGTTTAAAGGACCTCTCATGTTTAGGATTATGAAATGTTAAGTTTAATTCGTATAATGACATGAACTTATATTGTGGTTATTATTTTGGTGAGTTGGGTTCAGATTTTTATGAATTATCGAGCGATGTGTTGTATGTTTATGAACTGCACAGGGTTTATAAATTTGTAGATTATAGAGGTAAAATTTTGATTTGAATGTTTTCTTAGTGACCCGACATAACACAGATCGAACCCTAGCATAGTGCATGTGAGGATTAACTCAGTGGTGGCTCCACACCATGATGAGTTCTCTAACTCCATCCACGAGCCCTCTCACCCTGCCCAAATGCTAGGTCAGCTTTAATACCAAATATCACGACCACGAGCCCTCTCACCCTGCCCAAATGCTAGGTCAGCTTTAATACCAAATATCACGACTGCTTAAGCGGGGGTTAACGTAGTACAATCATCAGGCCCTTATAAGCTAATCATACACATTGCCCACTTCCGATGTGGGACTAATGGGATGTTATAATATCCCCAACTCAATTAGCTTGACGTCCTCGTCAAGGCCCAACATAACACAGATCGAACCCTAGCATAGTGCATGTGAGAATTAACTCAATGGTGGCTCCATGTCGTGATGAGTTCTCTGACTCCATCCACAGGTAGCCCTTGCCTACTTGAGCCCTCTCACCCTACCCAAATTCTAGATCGGCTCTGATACCAAATGTCACGACCTGAGCCTGATGAGCCAACTAACCAATAACTTCATTTTGATCCTTCATAGTACACTCATCAGGCCCTTATAAGCTAATCATACACATTGCCCACTTCCGATGTGGGACTAATGGGATATTACAGGTAATCCCACTAACTTAATTAGGGGCTAACTGGGCCCTTAACAGGGTTGAATTGGGCCAAATTGAGCAGCCCATTCAGCCCTTGAATTCTCATCCGGCGGTGGCACCACCTGGAAGGCAGTGCCCTAGGTTGTCTGGGTAGTGGTATCACCCAGACTGGGTGGTGGTACCACCGGCAATAAATGCTGCCAGCGACGGTATCGTCCAGTATCAGACCAACGACGCTAGTACTGCATAGTAAAGGCGGTGGTACCGCCAGTACCTCGGAAATTCAGGATGAGACACTTTTTGGCTCTATTTTTTAAAGCCATTGGGGCCTATAAATACCCCACCCTTTTCTGCATGAAAGGGCATAAAAATATTGGCATAATTTGAGTTCTTGAGTCTTAAAGTGTTATAAAAGTGAAGAGTTCTTATCCATCTCTTAGCCTTGTAACCATCCAAGAAAGAGGAGTGAGACTTGTAATGGTTGTCTCCTAAACTCGGCAAAAGGAGAAAGAGCTATAAAAAGTGGTTGGCCTTCACCTATTGAAGGAAAACCTTTAGTGGATGCCGGAGACCTCGTCGGAGGAGGAATCCGAAAGTGGATGTAGGTCACATTGACTGAACCACTCTAAATTCTGGTTTGCTTTTCATTTGTGCAATTTACATTACTACAAATCTCCTTAATCTTCTCTTGCACCTTTACGAAAGCTTTCAAGTTCATAATCTCTCCGAAACGGATTGAATCGAAACCATTTTCGTCGGAATCATTTTTAATCGAAACGAATATTTTTTTGAAATCGAGAAACTTTTCCGCTGCACTAATTCATCCCCCCTTTTAGTGCCGCTCTTGATCCTAACATTTGGTATCAGAGCAAGGTTTACTCTCATTTAGTTTTAAACACAAGAGAGATGACATTTGCCAGCAACCAACAAGGTCATTCAATTACACGTCCGCCCATATTCAATGGGATGGATTACATATATTGGAAGACTAGAATAAGGATCTTCCTAATTTTAATAGATTTTTAATTATAGAATATTATAGAAAATAGCTTTCAAAAGTCTTCTCTTCCAATGAACGATTGGAATGAGTTAGAGAAGAAGACTTTCGCTTTAAACGCAAAGGCTATGAATGCCTTGTTTTATGCCTTAGATAAAAATGAGTTTAATCATATGTCCATTTATAAAACTACTTTTGATATTTGGCACACACTTGAAGTGATTAATGAAGGCACTAGTAGAGTGAAGGAGTCAAAAATTAATCTTTTAGTACAAACTTATGAGTTGTTTCGAATGAAACCGAGTAAGACTATTGGAGACATGTACACCCAATTTACGAATATCGTCAATGGTCTAAAAGGACTTGGTAAAGGTTTCTCAGATTTTGAACTTATTAATAAAATTTTAAGATCCCTTCTAAAGAGTTGGGACCCTAAAGTCACGGTCATTTAAGAGGTCAAAGACCTAAATAATTTTCCTCTCGAAGAACTAATTGGGTTAGTAATGACCTATGAGATGACTTGTAAAGCTCATGAAGAGCTTAAGGACATCCTTCTAAAGAGTAGGAAGGATATAGTACTTGTTGAATCTCGTATTTTGATGATGAAACTACTTGATATATGTTTATGATTTAATCTGCGTTTTGAGTGACGCAGGGTGCTTCGATCAGGATGAGACAATTAAAGCAGGAACATCATGTTGTGCAGGAGGAACATGTCAGAAGATTGGACGTCAGACCGGTGGATCGGTCGACGTATCGACAGAAGGCTTCGGGTCGTGGACTCGGGCATCGGGCTAAGAAGAGCGAGTATTGTGCCAAGGATATCGGAGTTGCGGAGTCAACTGGCCGATTGGGCAATAGGCTGCAGGAGAGGACGACGTCGAGAAGAATCGGAAACGGCGTCGAGGGACCAATGACATCTTGGGACAACTTGGTTAAATTGCTTAGGATTAATTGTCTCGATCGAAGTTTTGTTTTAATTGTGCAGGATTAACTATGATAACGATGAAGACATAAAAGCGAAACAAAGTGTCGGAGTCAAGCCTTGAAGGATTTATTATGAGAGAGTTCGACGGAAGTCCGAAGGTTCGTCGGGAATGGTACCGAAGATCGCCGAGAAAGATCGGAGCTTGTCGAAGAAGCTCATTGGAACTTCGCTAAGATCAAATCGTGAAGTCTAGGAGCTTCTTTGGGAGTCCGTAGAATGGTTTAGAGTTCATGGAAGACGTAGGAAGTTTTGCGGAAGCTTCGCCTTGAGAAAAGAAGTCTTGACTTGCGGACTTTGTAATAGCTTAGAAAATGTCTTTAAATTCATAGTTAGCACATTAATTAGGGTTAGGATTAGGTGTTAATCCTATAACCCAAGTAGGGGCCAATTAGGCTCAAGTTGACTGGTTTGGGCCAAGTTTGGAGCCAAACCAAGTGAGCTGAAATAGTAAAAGAGGTGGCACCGCCAGGGTTGGAGGTGGCACCGCCTGTGCTATGTCTCCCAGTGAGGGCGGTGCAACCGCCCCAGCCAAGAGGTGCAACGCGCGAGGGCTCGAACTCGAGCAAGGCGGGTGGTGCAACCTCCTCTATCGAGGAGGTAGCACCGCCGAGCTCAAGTTTCAAGCTCGCCGGCGGTGCAACCTCTCCGGTCAAAGCGGTGCAACCGCTGAGCTCGATCTTCGAAGCTCTGGCAGAGAGGTGCAACCGCCCATGGCGAGAGAGGTGCAACCTTTGGGCTCGATCTCCGAGCTCTGCCAGGCGGTGCAACCTCTCTAGTCAGGAGGTGTAACCGCCTGATCCCGGAATTCCGGGATTTGATCGTTTTGAGCTCCAAATTTGAACTGTGTTGGGGCCTATAAATACCCCACCCATTCAGCACAGAAAAAGACACAGATCCACACCGAATTCTGCTAGTCATAGGTGCCCAGCAAGCCAATCACGTGAGTGATGGCACGTGTGACTTGATACAGAATCTTTTTACTTATTATATTTTGGCGTATATCACTTTATAACTATTGCATAAATGCATATATATATTGTGATGTCCTTGGATTTGTGCAATGAGAATCGGATCGTGATGAGATCACGATAATGAGATCGATTCACCTTTAAACACATATCATAAATAATCCGGTCATAGGTTTTCGAGAGGGACATCGTGATAACGGATAGGACCGGTGTGTCTTTATACCCCGTCAAATGATGGATGCAGCTGGTCTCATAGCTGCTCGTGTAGGGACACTAGGGATACAATACGGTGCTCATTGGAGAATGAGTTCTTGATTGATCCACTTACGGAATCTTTGGATGGTTGATGATGCCTTATTGTCGACAAATGATTCCAGTAGTCCTAGTGGTGTATATCGGTCCTTAGACTTGAGAAACCAAGGATGTCCTCTGTATGAGTGCTCCACTCTTTGATACGGACTTATAGTTTGGCTGTCCCAGATCTAGTAACAAATTTGGTCATTAGGAGTGGTAGTCGACCTTACGAGGGATATTGAGTGTCGATAGAGGATCATCCACTCTCGGCGTCATGAGAGGAATATCCCATGTGTTCTTTTTCGGACAAATCCCGGCGTGGTCATTCGGGTTGAGAGAGAAAGAGTTCTACGGGAGAATCCGGATTAGAGCGAGACTCGAGTAGAAACCATATGGGTCCCGACAACACCATGCTCGATATCTGGTCTCCGAGATATTAGATGGATGAGGGACTATAGGTACATGGTAACCGAGACGAGGTCCAATGGATTGGATTCCCCAAGATCGATGCGGGGACTACGGTGTTGTGGCCTAGTACGTCCAGAAGTCGATGAGTCGAGTGAATTATTACAGAGATAATAATAATTCATTGAAAGTTAGAAGGAGTTTACGGTGTATGACTCACGCCAGCTCGATATTGGGCCTAGAGGGTCACACACATATGGTAGGCATTATGATGAGTAGAGGTTCTGGATATGAGATATCCGAAGGAGCCCTTGTCTTATTGGATGCAGATCCATACCCACTAGGGAAGGACCCATTAGGGTTTGACACGGGATCTCTATAAATAGGGAGGGATTCACTGACCTCATAGGCTAGAGTCTTTGCTTGCCTTTCCTATTCTCCTCTCCCTCTCACCCTCAGTGCCCTGGAGTTTTAAGGAGGTTCGTCGCAACCCCTGTTGTGTGGATCACCGCTAGAGAGGAGGACGCTTGACCTCCTTCACCCTCTCCTAAGGATCTGCAAGGAAAGAGGGATATACAATCTCCCTAGGTAACACAATCTCTATCACGCAGTTTTGTGTTTTATGGATTTTGCGCGACCAATCTTCGACATGACGAATTTAACATCTTTTTTGGGAATCGGGATTTTTGTTTTCTTGTTCTTCGCAAGATATGATGTCGCCCCCCATGATTTCCCAACGGTGGTATCGAGCCGGGTTGTTTGAATGCGAATGATTGGTTTTGAACTGCTTGTGTTGTGTTTAGGAAGAATATTGACGTCAAAATCGTTGGACTTAAAGGGAGGAAGGGCAGCAACAGTTGCTGCCCTCGATCGTCGCGGCGTGGCAATAAGAATGGGCCTTGGCAAAGCGGGTGCCTGCAGCAACCGACCCGACGGTCTGCTTGCAGCAGGCTTGCTGCCGGGCGGGCTGGCAGCCCTCGGGCAGTGGCGCCCGAGGGCAGCGGGCGCCTGCCGCCAAAGAACAGCGCGCCGCCGCCTCGGAGTGGCGCCCGAGGGTGGTAGGGGGGCGCCGCCGAGGGGCGCGACGCCATCCGCCCGGCTTGCTCCGCTGGTGAAACCCCCCCCCCCACAGGGCCGCTGGTGGGACAGCACCGCCCTTCGCGGGGCAGCGGCGCCGGAAGGAGGGCCCAACCAGTGATCGCCGCCGCCCGGGCGATGCCGCTAGGGCGGTCTCCCTCGCCCGCCCGCCTGGCACGCCAACAGGGTGGCGGTGGCGGTAGCGTCAGCAGCAGAGGGAATTAGGGTTTTGGGCAAAAGTACAGTTTTGCCCCTATGAATTTTAGAAATTCCAGTTTCTGTCTTTTGTCTAAATTACGAAAATACCCTTAGGAATTGAGAAATTCCCTACATGTCCCTGATTTCAGAAAAATATTAATTAATTAAAAGGTTTAGTTGATTATTATTTTTATTATTATCTAGTAGTCCTACATGATGATGATTATTTATACATGTGATGTATGATGTGTGGACGGATGATCATGGATCGTGTGATGTGTGTACTTGTGATTATTATTATTGAGCTCTACGAACCTCCATTATATTTCTCGTTTATTGTCGGGCCTGTGTGCCTATGATTAAGTTGTAATCACATGAGGAGGCGCAGCGGGAGCGTGGATGCGATAGCGGGACCCACGAGACGGACGATCGTTATGCATGGAGATGCATCAAGATGTCGGAAACCGACGAGGGATCTAGATGGACAATCACAAGGGCATGGAGATGCACCATTGCACACATAGATCTTGATGTGAGTGATAAGCCCCTCATTTCAAGGCCTAATCATATTAGGTTGTGGTCCATGATCATCCGATGTGATTGCTTATACACATACTAGATATGTATATATATTTGCATGCAATGTAGATATATATTAAATATGTATATGTGTGACATGTCATATTAGGAGACCAAATTATAGAAACATCTCTCGATAATATTAAGTCGGTAAACGCGAGAGGCAATTAGATTGACCCCATTGGCCTTCCATCGTTATGAGTAGGAACCGATTCCGGTGTAGGTTGAGTTGGTCGAGTCCCTCGAGACTCACCTATATCGCGATTCGCTATCTTGCTTACGACATAGAGATGTCACCGGTGACCTGAGGACGTGGTATGCTTGGTCGAGTCCCTCGAGGGTATATCATCAAATCAGACTCATCTTGTAACGAAGGTGTTGACTTAACCGAGCATCATGGTTGGTCGAGTCCCTCGAGGCCATAGTGATTAGGAGGCCGAACAGGACGGGAATCATAAGGAGTTGTGATCGGCAAGAGTTGCCTACCTTTTAGGCTTAGTGTGATTGGTCGAGTCCCTCGAGGTTACACTAAGATGCTGATTGGATCCTGATCCCCACTAGAAGTCTTCTGGAGACTTCCGTTTCACGTACTGAGGGTGTCGCGTGACTCGTTAGTAAAATAGTGGGAGCATATTAAGATAGAAGTCCATATCTTGATAGTTTATTTCTTGCAAAATCTGCATGTTATTTATTTCTGCTACATCTTTATTTTCAGAAAATGTCGCTTTCAAATCCCTTACGTGGCATACTTGATGTCAACCGCCTTACTGGTCCAAATTATACGGATTGGCTCCGTAACTTAAGAATTGTTCTCACAGCGGAGAAAATCATGTACGTCCTTGATACAGTGATGCCTACGCCTGAAGAAGGGGCAAGCGAGGATGAGATCGCTCGCTACGTGAAGTACATTGATGACTCCACTCTTGCTCAGTGCTATATGTTGGGCTCTATGACTCCAGAGTCACAGAGACAACATGAAAGATGGATGCCAGATCCATTCTCCTACATGTCCGAAAATTGTTTGAGGAACAGGGAAGGACTCAACGATATGAGATATCCAAGAGCCTTTTCCGCGCTAGGATGATTGAGGGGACACCGGTTCAGAACCATGTCCTAAAGATGATTGAGTGGATAGAGAAACTCACATGTCTAGGAATGGTCCTAGAGGATAACTTGTGTGTGGACATTGTGCTTCAGTCCCTACCAGATTCCTTTTCACAGTTCATAATGAATTTTAATATGAACAAGCTTGAGGTGACTCTCCCAGAGCTCCTCAATATGTTGAGGGAGGCAGAGAGTACTATTAAGAAAGAGAAGTTAGTTCTCTACACTGGTGAGACCAGAAAGAAAAGGAAAGCAGAAAGGTCCCTTAAGAAGGGAAAGGGTAAGGGCAAACAAGGTAAAGCAAAGGTTGCTAAGAAAGACCCAGCAAAGGACAAAGGCCAGTGCTTCTACTGTGGTAAAGATGGGCATTGGAAGAGAAACTGCAAAGAGTACCTTGTAGAAAGGGCGAAACAAAAGCTTGATGAAGCTTTAGGTACATTCATGATCAGTCTCCATTTGTCAGACTCTTATGATAACACATGGGTATTGGATACCGGTAGTGCTTATCATATATGCAATTCGTTGCAGGTTCTGGCAAGGCCTAGGAGACTACAAAGAGGCGAGATGGACCTCAAGATGGGTAATGGAGCAAAAGTTGCTATATTAGCTGTTGGCGAGGTCGCCCTACATCTGCCTAGTGGAGCTTTTATTGCATTAGATGCATGTTAATTTGTTCCTTCTATTATCAAAAACATTATCTCCATTTCATGTTTAACAGTTAGTGGATATAAATTTGTTTTTGAGAACAATGGTTGTTCGATATTATTAGATGATAAGATCATCACGAAAGGAACATTGCATAATGGTTTATTTATGTTAGACACCACTCCACATATCATGAATGTAAATGTGTCCAAAAGGAACATTGTAGGCTAGGTCACATCCATTAAAGAAGGATTCAAAAGTTGCTAAATGATGGATATCTAGATCCATTCGACTATGTGTCATATACAACCTGTGAGCCTTGCATTCGTGGAAAACTGACCAAATCTCCTTTTAGTAGAACTGGAGAGAGAGCCAATGAGTTGTTGGAACTCATACATAGTGATGTATGTGGACCCATGTCAACTCATGCCATTGGAGGTTACTCCTACTTCATTACATTTACTGATGATTTCTCAAGGTATGGATATGTGTACTTAATGAAGTACAAGTCGAGGCATTTGAGAAATTAGGAGAGAGTATAAGAATGAGGTGGAGAACGGTGGAAAGAGTATCAAAACTCTTGATCGGATCGAGGAGGTGAATACTTAAGTACTGAGTTTACTCGGTTCCTCAAGGACCATGGGATATTATCCCAATGGACACCTCCTTATACACCTCAGCTCAATGGTGTCTCTCGAAAGGAGAAATCGTACATTATTAGATATGGTACGGTCCATGATGAGTTTTTTGACCTACCCATCTCATTCGGGGATATGCCCTAGAAACCGCAGCTTACCTTCTGAACAGAGTTCCAACTAAGTCGGTAGTGTCTACACCATATGAGATATGGAAAGGGAAGAAGCCTGATCTTAAGGTTGTTAAGATCTGGGGCTGCCCTGCCCATGTTAGAAGACACAACCCCGATAAGTTAGAATCAAGGACAGAGCGATGCAAATTTGTGGGATAACCCAAGGAAACTTGTGGGTATTATTTCTATCATCTCGAGGACCAAAAGGTCTTTGTAGCTAAGAGAGCAGTGTTCCTTGAGAATGAACACATTCTTGACGGAGACAGTGGGAGAATGATAGAATTGAGCGAGGTTGGAGAACCAAGCTCAAGCACCACTCTACAGCCCGAGTCTGTTCAGGTACCTAATACACAAGAATCAACTTTACGCAGGTCTGATAGAGTATCCCATCCTCCTGAGAGATATGTGGGACATAATAGAGCAGAGGATGTAGAGGATATTGATCCTCAGACCTACGAGGAGGCTATTATGAGTATAGACTCGGGAAGTGGAAAAAAGCCATGAAATCTGAGATGGATTCTATGTACTCCAATAAGGTTTGGAACCTAGTTGATGCTTTGAAGGTATTGTACCCATCGATTGCAAGTGGATCTTTAAAAAAAAGATCGGAGTAGATGGAAAGGTAGAGACCTATAAAGCAAGGCTAGTGGCTAAGGGGGTATCGTCAAAGGCAAGGTGTTGACTACGATGAAACTTTCTCACCCGTAGCAATGCTAAAATCTATCAGAATTCTATTGGCTATTGCGCACACACTATGATTATGAGATGGCGGATGGATGTGAAAACCGCATTCCTCAATGGGAACCTCGAGGTGGAGGTGTATATGATGCAACTGAGGGATTCGTGTCCAAGAACTGCCTGAGATAAGGTGTGTAGGTTGCTTAGATCCATTTATGGACTAAAGCAAGCTTCCGAAGTTGGAACATAAGATTTGATGAGGCAATCAGATCTTATGACTTAGATTAAACGAAGATGAGCCTTGTGTATCTGAGAAAGGTAAGTGGGGCGCTATCACTTTTTTGGTGTTATATATGGATGACATCCTCATCATTGGGAATGACATAGGAATGCTATCCCACAGTAAAGGCTTGGTTATCTAGACACTTCTCCATGAAGGACTTAGGGGAAGCATCTTATATCTTGGGGATTAGAATCTATAGAGATAGATCCAAGAGGATGCTTGGCTTGTCCCAATCCAAGTACATAGAAACTATTGTCAAAAGGTTTGGCATGAAAAATTCCAAGAGAGGTCTCATACCGATGAGACATGGGATATCGCTTTCTACAGTATGTCCCCAAAAGACTCAAAGAAAAGGGCGAACATGGATATGATACCTTATGCCTCAACAATAGGGGTCTATCATGTATGCCATGCTATGTACTAGGCACGATATAGCGCATGCTCTGGAGTGTCACGAAAGTGTATCAGGTGGATCCG
This sequence comes from Musa schizocarpa, assembly GCA_900464855.2. Taxonomy (NCBI): domain Eukaryota; kingdom Viridiplantae; phylum Streptophyta; class Magnoliopsida; order Zingiberales; family Musaceae; genus Musa; species Musa schizocarpa. The sequence goes on from LS990921.1 coordinate 21,443,869, forward strand.
GGCTTGGAGCATTGGAAAGCAGTAAAGTGTATCCTTAAGTACTTGAGAAGGACTAAGGATCTTTTACTAGTATATGGAGGTAATAGCCTTAAGGTTGAAGGCTACGCTGACTCAAGTTTTCAGTCTGATGTCGATGATAGCAAGTCGAATTCAGGGTATGTGTACACCTTGAATGGAGGAGCAGTGTGCTGGAAGAGTTCCAAGCAAGATACCACTACTGACTCGACCACAGAGGCGGAGTACATTGCTGCATCAGGTGCAGCAAAGGAGGGAGTGTGGTTGAAGAAGTTCATCACAGATTTGGGAGTCGTGCCGTGTAGCGAAGAGCCGATCTCCCTATATTGCGACAACAACGGGGCAATTGATCAAGCGAAGGAACCTAGGTCTCATCAGAAATCTAAGCATGTTCTGAGGAGGTTCCACCTTATCAGAGAGATCGTGACCCGAGGAGATGTAGCAGTGGAAAGAGTTCCATCCGAAGATAACATTGCAGATCCACTGACAAAGCCGTTGTCTCATTTTGTCTTTGAAGCGTCCCGAGGGGGGTCCGATGGGGATGGACACATAGGTGATTGGCTTTAGGTCAAGTGGGAGATTGCTAGTCATAGGTGCCCAGCAAGCCAATCACGTGAGTGATGGCACGTGTGACTTGATACAGAATCTTTTTGCTTATTATATTTTGGTGTATATCACTTTATAACTATTGCATAAATGCATATATATATTGTGATGTCCTTGGATTTGTGCAATGGGAATCGGATCGTGATGAGATCACGATAATGAGATCGATTCACCTTTAAACACATATCCTAAATAATCTCGGTCATAGGTTACTCGAGAGGGACATCGTGATAACCGGATAGACTAGTGTGCTGTATACCCGTCCAAATGATGGATGCAGCTGGTCTCATAGTTGCTCGTGTAGGGACACTAGGGATACAAGACAGGTGCTCATTGGAGAATGAGTTCACGATTGATCCGCTTACGGAATCTTTGGATGGTTGATGATGCCTTATTGTCCGGACAATGATTCCGTAGTCCCTAGTGGTGTATCTGGTCCGTAGACTTGAGACACCAAGGATGTCCTGTATGAGTGCTCCACTCTTTGATACCAGACTTATAGGTTTGGCTGTCCTAGATCTAGTACAATTGGTCATTGGGAGTGGTAGTCGACCTTACGAGGGCTATTGAGTGTCGATAGAGGATCATCCACTCGGCGTCATGAGAGGAATATCCCATGTGTTCTTGCTCGGACAAATCGGCCGGGGTCATTCGGGTTGAGAGAGAAAGAGTTCTCCGGGAGAATCGATTAGAGTGAGACTCGAGTAGAAACCGTATGGGTCGACAACACCATGCTTTCGATATCGGTCTACGGGATATTAGATGGATGAGGACTATAGGTACATGGTAGCGAGAACGGACAGGTCCAATGGATTGGATTCCCCCATATCGATGCTGGGGACTACTGTAGTAGTGGCCTAGTATGTCCGTGGTCGATGAGTCAGTGAATTATTACAGAGATAATAATTCCTTTGAGTTAGAAGGAGAGTTCGACAAAGTATGACTCACGGCCAGCTCGATATTGGTTCTAGAGGGTCACACACATATGGTAGGCATTACGATGAGTAGAGGTTCGGATATGAGATATCCGACGGAGCCCTCGTCTTATTGGATGCAGATCCAATACCCATTAGGGAAGGACCCATTAGGGTTTGACACGGGATCTCTATAAATAGGAGGGATTCACAGCCTCATAGGTTAGAGTCTTTGCTTGCCTTTCCTATTCTCCGCTCCCTCTCCACCTCAGAGGCCTGGAGTTTTGAGGAGGGTTGTCGCAACCCTGCTGTGTGGATCACCGCTAGAGAGGAGGACGCTTGACCTCCTTCACCCTCTCCTAAGGATCTGCAAGGAAAGAGGGATATACAATCTCCCTAGGTAACACAATCTCTATACGCAGTTTTGTGTTTTGCGGATTTTGCGCACCAATCTTCGCACGACGACGAACATCTTTTTGGGAATTGGGGATTTTTGTTTTCTTGTTCTTCCGCTGCGCATATGATGTCGCCCCCGATAATTTCCCAACAAATTCTTGATCTTTTCTATGATTCTAAGAGCTCAAATTTGTGTAAAGTCCAAAAGTTCTCCTCTTTCTGTTCTTCAAGTCTTGAGTTGTAAAGAGAGGAGAGAAAGGATCTGTAAGGGTTTTCTCCTGAGCCCGTCAAAAGGAGAGAAACTGTAAAAGGGCAGTTGGCCTTCGCCTATTGAAGGAAGGCCTCTAGTTGACGTCGGTAACCTCATCGGTGGAGGAAGCCAAAAGTGGAGTAGGTCAAGACTGATCGAACCACTCTAAATCTCTGGTTTGCTTTTATTTTGAGCATTTTATCATTACTGCAAACCTCCTACATAGCTACTGCTCTCTGCGCTTTTACGAACAAGTTTCTAAGTTCTAATCTTTCCGAATCTGCATTCAGACGTAAAACGGTGTTTTCGTACGATCTTTACATCGCAGCTTACATTTACGTCTTGAGTCTGTTTATAACTGCAAACTGTCTTTTGCGCTTTTACGAACGAGTTTCTATGCAGTTTACGTTTACGTCTTGATTCCATTTATAACTGCAAACTGTGTTTAGACGTAAACTGTGTTTGGACGCAAACTGCGTTTAGACGTAAACTGCGCTTAGACGCAAACTGTGTTTAGACGCAAACTGCGCTTAGACGCAAACTATGTTTAGACGCAAACTGTGTTTAGACGTAAACTGCGCTTAGACGCAAACTGTGTTTAGACGCAAACTATGTTTAGACGCAAACTGCGCTTAGACGTAATCTGCGCTTAGACGCAAACTGCGCTTAGATGCAAACTGCGCTTAGACGCAATCTATATTTAGACGCAAACTACATTTAGATGCAAAACTGCATTTAGATGTAAACTACGTAAACTACACTTAGATACAAACTGTGAATCGGCTTTTGCATCATAATAGATTTTATCGAACGAACGCACCTTTCGATTTTAATCGCTGTAAGATTTCCGCTGCACTAATTCCCCCCTCTTAGTGGTCTCGATCCTAACAATTGGTATCAGAGCAGGGTATTTCTCATTTTGGATTTACACCCGAGAGAAATGGCTCTTCAAGAGGGCTTTTAGGTCTTTAGTCCACCGTTCTTTTAACAGATTGGACTACACTAATTGAAAACTTCGAATGAGAGTTTTCTTGATTTCTCTAAATCTGGATTTATGGAATATCGTTGAAAAGCGGTTTTCAACTTCCCTCTAAACCGATGAGCGAATGGTCGGATTTAGAGAAGAAGTATTTTTTTCTTTAAGCATAAAGGCTATGAATGCCTTATTTTGCGCTTTGGACAAAAAATGAGTTCAATCGGGTTTCTTTGTGTGAAAGCGGCTTTCGATATCGGCGCACTCTTGAAATCACGCACGAGGGAACTAGTAGAGTCAAAGACTCGAAAGTTAATATTTTACTGCATGATTTCGAGCTTTCTCATATGAAACCAACCGAAACCGTTGTTGACATGTACACCGTTTTACGGATGTCGTCAATGGTTTAAAATCACTTGGTAAAAGCTTTTGGATTTTGAACTTCGTTAACAAAGTTTTTTCGCTCACTTTCTAAAACTTGGGATTCAAAAAGTAACTGCTATTCAAGAATCGAAAAACTTGAACCAATTTCCCTTGAAGAACTAATTGGTTCATTGATCACATATGAAATGGCGTGCAATGCGCGTGAAGAACTTTGAGAACCACCTTCCAAAGAACAGGAAGGATTTGAGACATAGAACATTTGAAGACCACTCGAGCATAAGCTCAAGTGATGGTGAACTTAAACTACAAATGAAACAAAAATTAAAAAGTAAAAAAGAACGGAACTACTTGCTTTGAGCGCAAGAAGAAGAACAAAATTGGGATGAATCGAGGCTCCTCAGAAGGCGAGGAGAAAATCAACAAAGGCGAGAGGTGGCAAACTATGCCTTTTACGCCTTCATTTTGAGGTAATCAAAATGCCTTTAATTTACTTTGAAATTACATAATGCTTTTCATAATGCATTTTTCTTTTTTATTTTCTTAAAAATTGCATGTTTAATAATTTTATAATGAAAATAGAAAAAATTAGGAATCATGCTTATCATTCTAAGTAATTTTGAAAATAATCATGAAAATTGCTTGTTTATGATAAACAAAATGATTTTGAAATACATTATGAAATCATGCTATATGTGGTTGAGAAGTAATAATGTGTATCATGTTGATTTCCATTGTTATTTCTCGATTTTGAGTATTTGAAATCATTGTAAAAGGAAAAAGAACTACAAAACTGTATTCTTCCTTTCTTTTTGACAATGACAAAGGGGGAGATAGCTAGCTTGTACAAGTCAAGAAGATGCAAAAACTTGATTGCTAGCTTGCCTATCTTAAGTAGCAAAGATTGCTAACTTGCTTATTTCAAGAAGAAAAATTGTCTTCTTAAACATCACTATCTTGAATATCTCAAGAAGCAAAACTTGCAATTTGCACATTGCAATAGGAAGCAAGAATCATGAGCTTACACAAGAAAGCTATCTTGCATTTGCTTTCGAATTTTTTGCTAACTTATATATTGTGAAACTTGTATATCATAAAAAATTGCTAGCTTGTTGGTCTAAAGAGAAGCAAAAAAGTTGCTATCTCAAAAGAAGCAAATGTGCTATCTTGCCTATCTCAAGAGGCAGAAATGCTAACTAGCATCTAGCAAAGTGAACAAAATCTTCAAGAAGCAAGAGTTGCCTTCTTGAACATCTCTAATTTGCTAGCTTGCATGATGTAGAACTTGCTATCTTGAACATTACCAAAAGTGCTATCTTATATGCTATAAAACTTGCATATCTAAAACTTGATAGCATGAATGTTCTAAGCATGATGTAACACTTGCTAAATCTTCTAGCTCCAAGATTGCATGATGATAAAACTTGATACTATGTTTTTCATGCAATGAGTTGAATCAATATCACAAAGCGATTGATTGTGATACTTCTCTTTTGTTGATGACAAAGGGGAGAAGTATGTTGATGAAAGTATGTTGATGACATGACATGTGATGCATAAGTTTATGCATATGTTCATGTTGACGTGTTACAAGTATTCATGATGAATATTGCAATGACTTGAATTCAGTTTGAATTCAAAGGTTCTATCAATATGGCATATTGATAGGGGGGAGTTTGTTTAAACTCCGGGAGTTAAGTTTAACTCCGTCATCAAGTAGTTGTCATCATCATCAAAGGGGGGAGATTGTTGAATCTATTATTTTGATGATGAAACTACTTGATATATGTTTATGATTTAATCTGCGTTTTGAGTGGCGCAGGGTGCTTCGATCGAGGATGAGACAATTAAAGCAGGAACATCATGTTGTGCGGAGGAACATGTCGAAGATTGGGACGTCGGGCGGTGGATCGGTCGGACGTATCGACAGAAGGCTTGGTCATGGACTCGGGCATCGGGCCAAGAAGAGCGGGTATTGTGCTAAGGATATCGAGTTTCTTGGAGTCAACTGGCCGATTGGGCAATAGGCTGCAGGAGAGAGGACGATCGCGTGAAGAATCGGACGAAGCGTCGAGGGACCAATGACATGCGGACAACTTGGATAAATTGCTTAGGATTAATTGTCTCGATCGAAGTTTTGTTTTAATTGTGCAGGATTAACTATGATAATGATGAAGAAATAAAGCGAAACAAAGTGTCGGAGTCAAGCATGAAAAGGATTTGTTGAAGTTCGAGAGTTGACGGAAGTCCGAAGGTTCATCGGGAATGCTACGAGCTCGCCGAGAAAGATCGGAGCTTGCGAAGAAGCTCATTGGAACTTCGCTAAGATCAAATCGTGAAGTCTAGGAGCTTGCGGGAGTCCATGAGAATGGTTTCGAGAGTTCATCGGAAGACCGCCGGAAGTTTGCGAAGCTTCTTCTTGAGAAGAAGTCTTGACTTGCGGACTTTGTAATAGCTTAGAAAATGTCTTTAAATTCATAGTTAGCACGTTGATTAGGGGTTAGGATTAGGTGTTAATCCTATAACCAAGTAGTAGGGCCAATTAGGCTCAAGTTGGGACTGGTTTGGGCCAAGTTTGGAGCCAAACCAAGTGAGCTGAAATAGTAAAAGAGGTGGCACCGCCGGGGTTGGAGGTGGCACCGCCCGGGCTATGTCTCCCAGCGAGACTGTGCGGCGGTGCAACCGCCCAGCCAAGAGGTGCAACCGCCGGGGCTCGTCTCCGGCGAGGCTGGCGGTGCAACCTCCCTGTCGAGGAGGTAGCACCGCCGAGAGCTCAAGTTTCGAAGCTCGCCGGCGGTGCAACCTCTCCGGTCGGCGGTGCAACCGCCTGAGCTCGATCTTCGAGCTTTGGCAGAGAGGTGCAACCGCCCCTGACAGAGAGGTGCAACCGCCTGGGCTCAGTCTCCGAGCTCTGCCAGGCGGTGCAACCTCTCCAGTCAGGAGGTGCAACCGCCTGATCCCGGAATTATGGGATTTGATCGTTTTGAGCTCCAAATTTGAACTGGGTTGGGGCCTATAAATACCCCACCCATTCAGCACAGAAAAAGACACAGATCCACACCGAATTCTTGATCTTTTCTATGATTCTAAGAGCTCAAATTTGTGTAAAGTCCAAAAGTTCTCCTCTTTCTGTTCTTCAAGTCTTGAGTTGTAAAGAGAGGAGAGAAAGGATCTGTAAGGGTTGTCTCTTGAGCCCGTCAAAAGGAGAGAAACTGTAAAAGGGCAGTTGGCCTTCGCCTATTGAAGGAAGGCCTCTAGTTGATGTCGGTAACCTCATCGGTGGAGGAAGCCAAAAGTGGAGTAGGTCAAGACTGACCGAACCACTCTAAATCTCTGGTTTGCTTTTATTTTGAGCATTTTATCATTACTGCAAACCTCCTACATAGCTACTGCTCTCTGCGCTTTTACGAACAAGTTTCTAAGTTCTAGTCTTTCCGAATCTGCATTCAGACGTAAAACAGTGTTTTCGTACGATCTTTACATCGCAGCTTACATTTACGTCTTGAGTCTATTTATAACTGCAAACTGTCTTTTGCGCTTTTACGAACGAGTTTCTGTGCAGTTTACGTTTATAACTACAAATTGTCTTGATTCCTTTTAGAACTGCAAACTGTGTTTAGACGTAAACTGTGTTTGGACGTAAACTGCGTTTAGACGTAAACTGCGCTTAGATGCAAACTGTGTTTAGACGCAAACTGCGCTTAGACGCAAACTGTGTTTAGACGCAAACTGTGTTTAGATGCAAACTGCGTTTAGACGCAAACTGTGTTTAGACGCAATTTGTGTTTAGATGCAAACTGCTTTTTAGGCATAATCTGCGCTTACGCAAACTGCGCTTAGATGCAAACCGCGGCTAGAGCTTTAATCTGCATTTAGGCATAAACTGCATTTAGATGCAAAACTGCATTTAGATGCAAACTGCATAAACTGCACTTAGATACAAACTGTGAATCGGCTTTTGCATCATAATAGATTTTATCGAACGAACTCACCTTTCTATTTTAATCGCTGTAAGATTTCCGCTGTACTAATTCACCCCTCTTAGTGGTCTCGATCCTAATAGTACTAAAAACCCAAGAAGACCACTTGAAAGAAAACTCAAGTGATGAGGACCTTGATGAAGACTTAGCACTCTTAACAAGAAAATTTAAAAAATTCATAAAAAGGAACAAATTTAAAAATGTTACTAAAAATAAATTTGAACCCATGAAAGATCAAGTAATATGCTACGAATGCAAGAGGCCATGACATTACAAGAGCGAATGTCCCCTAGCCAAGAAGAGACAATCAAAGAAGAAGGCTCTTAAAGCAACATGGGACGACTCAAGTGCATCCGAAGAAGAGGAGCCTACCATCACCGAGCAAGTTGCTCACTATGCACTAATGGCCATTGGAGATGAGGTAACAAGTTCATTTGATACAAATTTATCCTTTGATGAACTATTAAATACTTTTTATGATTTATTTGATGAATGCAAATCAATTAGTAAAAAATATAAATTATTAAAAAAGGAGCATGATTCTCATTTAGTGATTATAATAGATTAAAAGTTGAGCACAATGATAGTTTAGCTCCATGTATGAAATGTGATGAACTAGAAATACTTAGAAAGGAAAACTTGCTACTCAAAGAAATCTTAGAAAAATTTGAGGTTGGTAGCAAGTCATTAAAAATGATCCTTGCCAACAAGGGTTACGTTCATAGAAAAGGCGAAATCGGATTTGTGAGTAGCTCTCACTAAAATCCAACCACCTTTATTAAAGGCCCTACTTTGCATGTTTTATCCCGAAACATATGCAACTTTTGTTACAAATTTGGATATGTAGCTTATCATTATCCATTCAAGAAATGCAGTCCACATAAATTGATTTGAGTTCATAAAAGAACCTCAAACGACTCAATACAACATGATAAGCTATGTAGATCGATTTTTGAGGTACCCAAGGTCAAATAGATACCTAAAAATCATCCTTTTTTATAGAAAAATATACCATCACAAGCTAGGAGCAAGAGATGGTACCTTGATAGTGGATGCTCAAGGTATATGAAAGGAGATTCATCTCAATTATCTAAGCTCACTAGCATAGACGAAGGATATGCCACATTCAGAGACAACAAGGGTAAAATCATTGGCAAGGAACCATAGGTAACAAATCCAACTTCTTTATTGAAGATGTGTTATTGGTTGATGGCTTAAAGCATAATCTCTTAAGCATTAGTCAATTATATGATAAAGGATACATCATTAAATTTGAATCTAATACTTGCATTATTGAAAAACCATACAAAAACACATCTATGATTGCCATAAAACAAAATAATGTATACACTATTGACATTAATGATCTATGTAATGAAATATGCTTTTCGGTTTTGAATGACAATGCTTGGCTTTGGTATAGGAGATTAGGTCATGCTAACATAAAACTAATCTCTCAAATTTTATTTAAAGAACTTGTAAGAGGAATTCCTCATATCAAGTTCGTCAAAGATAATGTGTGATGCATGTCAACTAGGAAAACAAATAAAAGGTAGCTTCAAACCTAAGAACCAAATAAGCACTTCTAGACCTTTGCAATTGATTCATATGGACTTGTTTGGACCAATTGCTATATCAAGCCTAGGAGGTAGCAAATGCGCATTTGTCATCGTGGATGATTATAGTAGATACACATGGACTTACTTTTTGGCACACAAAAGTGATTGCTTTAGATATTTCTCCATGTTTTGTAAACTTAGTTCAAAATGAAAAGGGTTTTATGATTTCGTCAATTCGAAGTGATCACGATGGTGAACTTCAAAACCATGATTTCCAAAAATTTTATGAATCTAATGGATACAACCACAACTTCTCTACTCTAAGAAATCCTCAACAAAATGTAGTAAAAAGAAAGAATAGAAGTTTACAAGAAATGGCAAAAACCATGTTAAACGAACATAGCCTACGCAAATATTTTTGGGCCGAAGCCGTAAATATGGCATGCTATGTCATGAATAGAGTTCTAGTAAGACCATTACTCGCCAAAACTCCTTATGAGTTATGGAACAACAAAAAACCTAATGTTTTATATTTTAAATTTTTTGGGTGTAAGTGTTTTATCTTGAATGAAAAAGATGCCTTAGGAAAATTTGATGCAAATTCCGATGAAGGGATTTTTCTTGTCTATTCTTCTATTTCTAAAGTATTTCATATCTTTAATAAAAGAACTTTAATTATAGAAGAGTCTATTCATGTTGTTTTCAATGATGTTTCTGAAGTCAAGAAAAATGATTTTGATGATGATATTAATTTTGATGCTTTGAATTTAAATGAAACCCCTTCTCCATCTAGCAATTTGGATGCATCTTCTTCCGAAACATTCTTACTCAAGGTATGGAATTATATAGATGATCATCCTAAGGAGCTAATCATAGGAGACACATCTAAAGGGGTTCAAACTTGTTTCTCTCTTAAGAATTTTTGTGCAAACGCTACTTTTCTCTCCCAAATTGAACCTAAATGCATTGACGAGGCCTTGAAAGATGATTTATGGGTTATTGTAATACAATATGAGTTAAATCAATTTGAGAGAAATGAGGTGTGGAAGTTTGTTCCTAGACTAAATGACCATTTAGTTATTGGTACTAAATGGGGCTTTAGAAACAAGGAAGATGAACTTGGTATCGTGGTTAGAAACAAGACTAGATTAGTGGCCAAATGTTTCGACCAAGAAGAATGTATTGATTATGAAGAAACCTTCGCTTTTGTGGCTCGATCAGAAGCCATAAGGATGCTCCTTGCCTATGCTAGTAGTAACAATTTTAAGTTATTTAAAATGGATATTCAAAGTGCTTTTCTTAATGGCCTTATTTCCGAAGAAGTTTATGTTGAACAACCTCCTAGTTTTGATAATGATAATCTCCCTAATTATGTGTTTAAATTGACTAAAGCTCTCTATGGATTGAAGCAAGCCCCAAGGGCTTGGTATGAGAGACTTAGCTCATTTCTTATCGAAAATAATTTCTCTAAATGTAAGGTCGTTACTACATTGTTTATCAAAAATTTTAAAAATAATTTTTTTATTATTCAAATTTATGTTGATGATATTATTTTTAGTTCTACGAATGAATCTCTATATGAATCATTTGCTAAAAGTATGAGTCTTAAATTTGAAATGAGTTTAATGGGGGAATTAACTTTTTTTTTAGGCTTACAAATCAAACAACTAAGTAATGATATTTTTCTTAGTCAAACAAAATATACTTTAGATTTGCTAAAAAGGTTTAATATGGATAGCTCAAAGGATATCAATACTCTCATGAGTACCTCCACTAAGTTAGACATTGATGAAAGTGGAGAAAGCTTTGATAAAAAAGCATATAGGGGCATGATAGGAAGTTTACTATATCTCACCATAACTAGACCGGATATCATGTTTAGTGTAGGACTTTATGCTAGGTTTTATTCCAATCCTAAGATATCTCATCTTTAAGCAGTTAATAGAATTCTTAGATATCTTAAAGGTAACACTAATCTAGGATTATGGTATCCAAAATCTGAGAACTTTGAACTAATTGCTTATGCTGATGCGGATTTTGTAGGATGTAGATTAGATAGAAAAAGCACATCGGAAACATGTCAATTTTTAGGACATGCCCTTGTTTCTTGGTCTTCCAAGAAACAAAACTCGGTTGCACTATCTACAACCGAAGTTGAGTACATTGTAGCTAGTGCATGTTGTACACAAGTTGTGTGCATCTTAGAAACATTCCCATAAAATGTGATAACACAAGTGCAATATGTTTAATAAAAAATCTCATTCAACACTCTAGAACTAAACATATTGATATTAGGCATCACTTTATAAAAGATTATGTTAACAATCATGATATAATCTTAGAGTTTATTAATATGAAACATCAATTAATTGATATTTTTACAAAGCGTTTAAGTGAAGAATAATTTGATTTTATTAGAAGAGAATTAGGAATGTTAATTTGTTTGAATGCATGAATTTAATGTATATCTTTTCCGGACTATCTTTCCTGTAATGTATTTTATGAATGGAGCTTTCATGAATTTATTTCGTTTCTATCTTCCTTAATATAAAGTTTACTTCATATCCTTGCTCCATCACTTAATAATTTTTTTAAACAAATTCGTGATTTATGAAGTCTCATTCATGTGATGCTCCTCTCCCTTGAATTCTTCTTTATTCTTCAAATGAAAGATGAATTTTATGAATTCCAATGGATATCTTAATCCTTGAAAGATGAATTTTCGTTTGTAATAATTATTTGCAAGATTGGGGATTTTATTTCGTATGAATATCTTGATCCTTTTTCATAAATCCCTTCTCTTTATCAAAATGAAAGCATATTTTAATGAAACTTAATTATTGTTTTTGACTTGATTCAAATTATTTCATGAATTTAGTTCTTAATGGTTTCCCTCCTTATCTTCCTTCCTCTTCTTCATGCAAAGTTGTGATGACAAAGGGAGAGAAGTTGATGGAATCTATCGCATTAATGTTAATAATGATAAGAACTTTTAAGTGTGAAACTTGCTTGAACTCTTTTTACCACACTTGCATTGTTGAATTGTTCTCCTTTTTGTTGATGACAAAGGGGGAGAAATAATACCAAAATGTGATAAATTGATGACAAATGTATGCAATGTATTTTAACATATATATTTGAAATGTTTGCTTGATAAATTTTTTTCATTATGATAAGATATCTAGAGCTTAAATATCTTACCATAGAATGATGAATTGCTCTCTTTGTCATCTTTCATATTTGAAATATCATATTTGAAAATGGATGTCATGCCTTGACATTATTTTGATAAATACTTGGCATCACATTTTGAGAATGTTAGATCTTGATAGGTTTGATTCTTGAATTCAGATAGGAGGAGTTATGGTTAACTCTGTCATCAATTGATTGTCATCATAAAAAAAGAGGGGATTATTGAATCTCGGATTTTGATAATGAAGTCAATTGTAAATTGTTTGATCTAATCCATATATTGAGAAAAGTGTGTAGGATTAACTATGATAGCAGTAATACATAAAGCAGGTGTTGTGCCAGAGTCAAGAACGAGATCTCATTGGGAGTTCAAGAGTTCGTCGGAAGTCTGGACGTTCGTCGGAAGTTTTGCTAGAACCAATCGAGAAGTCCAGGAGCTTACCAAACTCGTCGGAACTCACCTAGAAGATTGTCATAAAGTCTAGGAGCTTACCGGGAGTCCTGTTGGGTAATCTTGGGGGCAACATCACATGCGCAGCGAAAGAATAATAAAACAAAATCCCCGATTCCCAAAGAGATGTTCGTCGTCGTACAAAGATTGGTGCACAAAATCCACGAAACTTAAAAATGCGTATAGAGTAGATTGTGTTACCAAGGGAGATCATATATCCCTGTTTCGTTATAGATCTTTAGGAGATGGTGAAGGAGGTCAAGCGTCCTCCTCTCTAGCATTGATCTAGACAGCAGGGCTGCGACTACGCTCCTCAAAACTCCAAGCATGCTCTAAGGTGGAGAGGGGAAGGAGAATAGGAGAGGCAAGCAAAGGCTCTAGCCTATGAGGCTCTGAATCCCTCCTATTTATAGAGGTCCCCTGTCAAACCCTAATAGATCCTCGCCTAGTGGGTATTGGATCTACATCCAATAACCCAAGCATTCTAGATTAGTGGATCTCTATCCAATAGTCTCTTATGGGCTCTTATTGGATCTCGTCCATAGGATCCAATAATTCAGGGGCTTATTGGATATCCAATAAGATAAGAGCTCCGTCGGATATCTCATATCCGAACCTCTACTCATCACAATGCTTACCATTTGTGTGTGACCCTCTAGGCCCAATATCTAGCTGGCCATGAGTCAAACCTGTCAGAACTCCTTCTAACTCAGTGAATTTTTATCTCTGTAATAATTCACTCGACTCATCGACTACGGACGTACTAGGCCACTACGTCGTAATCGCCAGACGATACAGGGGAATCAAATCCATTAGACCTATCTGTCCTCAGTTACCGTGTACCTATAGTCCCTCATCCATCTAATATCCCAAAGACCGTATATCGAGCATGGTGCTGTCAGACCCATATGGTTTCTATGCGAGTCTCGCTCTAATCGGATTCTTCCGGAGAACTCTTTCTCTTTCAACCTGAATGACCCTGACCAGGGATTTGTTTGAGCAAGAACATATGGGATATTCCTCACATTACAGCGAGAGTGGATGATCCTCTATCGACACTCAATAGCCCTCGTAAGGTCGACTACCACTCCCAATGACCAACTGTACTAGATCTGGGACAGCCAAAATTATAAGTCTGGTATCAAAGAGTGGAGCACTCATATAGGACGTCCTTGGTTTCTCAAGTCTAAGGACCAGATACACCGCTAGGACTACGAAATCACTATCTGACAATAGGGCATCATCAACTATCCAGTATTCCATAATCGGATCAATCAGTGAACTCATTCTCCAATGAGCACTTGTACTGTATCCCTAGTGTCCCTACACGAGCAACTATGAGACCAGCTGCATCCATCATATAGACGGGTATACAGCACACCAGTTTGTCTGGTTATCACGATGTCCCTCTCGAGTAACTTATGACCGAGATTATTTATGATCTATGTTTAAAGGTGAATCGATCTCATTATCGTGATCTAATCATGATACGATTCCCATTGCACAAATCTAAGGATATCACAATATATATATATATATATATATATATATATATATATATATATATGCAATAGTTATAAAGTGATATATGCCAAAATATAATAAGCAAAAATATTTTGTATCAAGTCACACGTGCCATCACTCACGTGATTGGCTTGTTGGGCACCTATGACTAGCAAAATCTACACAAAGCTGGACCTTTGATCTGGGTATCATCAAATACGAGTATGCAAAGAAGACATGCCGAAAACCACCTTTTGAACACACAACATGTTGGGAAATCTTGGGGGCGACATCACATACACAGTGAACAAACAAGAAAACAAAATCCCCTCTTCCCAAATAGATGTTCGTCATCGTGCAAAGATTGGTGCGCAAAATCTTTGAAACTTAAAACTACGTATAGAGTAGATTGTGTTACTTAGGGATATCATATATCTCTGTTTCCTTGCAGATCTTTAGGATAGGGTGAAGGAGGTCAAGTGTCCTTCTCTCTAGCAATGATCCCCACAGCAAGGCTGCGATGACGCTCCTTGTAACTCCCGACCTACTCTGAGGTGGAGAGGGGGTGGAGAATAGGAGAGGCAAACAAAAGCTCTAGCCTATGAACCACTGAATCCCTCCTATTTATAGAGGTCCCTTGTCAACCCTAATGGATCCTCCCCTAGTGGATATTGGATCTGCATCCAATTACCCAAGCCTTTTAGATTAGTAGATCTTTATCTAATAATCTCTCATAGGCTCTTATTGGATCTCATCCATGAGATCCAATAATTCAAGGGCTTATTGGATATCCAATAAGATAGGGGCTCCAGCGGATATCTCATATTCGAACCTCTACTCATCGCAATACCTACCGTATGTGTGTGACCCTCTAGGCCCAATATCGAGCTGACCGTGAGTCATACCTATCAGAACTCCGTCTAACTTAGTGAATTATTATTTCTGTAATAATTCACTTGACTTATCGACAACGGACAAACTAGGCCACTACGCCGTAGTCCCCAGACGATATTGTTAGGATCGAGAGCACTAAGAGGGGGGGGGGTGAATTAGTGCAGCGGAAAACTTTTAGCGATTTAAAAACAAAAGCAGCGTTCGTCCGATAAAAATGATTTCGATGTAAATGCCGATTCACAGTTTGTAGTTTACGCAGTTTACGTCTAAATGCAGTTTGCGTCTAAATGCAGATTGCGTCAAAGCGCAGTTTGCATTTAAGCGCAGTTTGAGTCTAAGCGCAGATTGCGTCTAAACACAGTTTGCGTCTAAACACAGTTTGCGTCTAAACACAATTTGCGTCTAAGCGCAGTTTGCGTCTAAACACAGTTTGCGTTTAAGCGCAGTTTGCGTCTAAGTGCAGTTTGCGTTTGAGCGCAGTTTGCGTCTAAACGCAGTTTTACGTCTAAGTGCAGTTTTACGTCTAAGTGCAGTTTTACGTCTAAACGCAGTTTTGCGTCTAAACGCAGTTTTATGTCTAAACGCAGTTTTACGTCTAAACACAGTTTTGCGTCTAAACGAAGTTTTACGTCTAAACGCAGTTTTACATCTAAACGCAGTTTTGCGTCTAAACGCAGTTTTACGTCTAAACGTAATTTTACGTCTAAACGTAGTTTTGAACTTTGAAAAGCGTTTTATGAATACGCAGAAAGCAATTTGCAGTTATGAATGGAATCAAAATGTAAGCGTAAACTGCAGTGTAAAGATCGTATGAAAACACCGATTTACGTCTGAATGCAGATTCGGAAAGATCAGAACTTAGAGACTCGTTTGTAAACGCGCAGAGGGCAGTAGCAATGTAGGAGGTTTGCAGTAATGATAAAGTGCTCAAAGTAAAAGCAAACCAGAGATTTACAGTGGTTCGGTCAGTCTTGACCTACTCCACTTTTGGCTTCCTCCTCCGACGAGGTCACCGACGTCAACTAGCTGCCTTCCTTTAATGGGCGAAGGCTAACTGCCCTTTTACAGTTTCTCTCCTTTTGACGGGCTTAGGAGACAACCCTTACAGATCCTTTCTCTCCTCTCTTTACAACTCAAGACTTGAAGAACAGAAAGAGGAGAACTTTTGGACTTTACACAAATTTGAGCTCTTAGAATCACTGAAAAGATCAAGAATTCGGAGTGGATCTGTGTCTCTTCAGTGCTGAATGGGTGGGGTATTTATAGGCCCCAACCCAGTTCAAATTTGGAGCTCAAAACGATCAAATCCCGGAATTCCGGGATCAGGCGGTTGCACCTCTTGACTGGAGAGGTTGCACCGCAGCGAGCTTCGGAATCGAGCCCAAGCGGTTGCACCTCTCTGTCAGGCGGTTGCACCGCCTGAGTTCGCTCAAGATCGAGTGAGCCCGTTGCCACCTCGACCCGGCGGTTGCACCTCTTTGCCTCGAGCTCAAGACCGAGCTCAGAGGCGGTCTACCTCTGTGGGGAGGTTGCACCGCCGGCCTAGCTCAAGATCGAGCTCGGGCGGTTGCACCTCCTGGTTGGGGCGTTTGCACGCCGCCTCGCCTGGGAGACACAGTTCGGGCGGTTGCACCTCTTGGCCTAGGGCGGTTGCACCGCCTGGTGAATCAGGGTCCGAATGGTTAGCTCCATTCGCCCAATTTCAATCTTTTCAGGGGCCCAATTGCCCCAAGATTAAGCTAATGGGATCACCTCCCATTTTCAAGCTTAATCAATGTGCTAACTATGATTAAATATAAGACAACTTCTGCAGCTTTGTTCGATGCGTCAATCGCTTCTTCCGCGAAGTTTGGCGAACTTCCGTCGATCATCCGATGAACCCTCGATTGATTCTTCTGCAGACATCCGCAAACTCCTGGACTTTGCGACGATCCACTTGGCGAAGTTCGACAAGCTTTTTTGGCAAGCTTCTGGACTTCTCGGATCTGTTCGGAGAACCTCCGACGACCGTCGAACTTCCATCGAACTCTCGAACTCCTAGCGTGATCATGATCTTGACTCTGGCGCAACTCCTGCTGCTTGTCTAACTTTCATCGTAGTTAATCCTGCACAACAAAATAAAAACTTCGATCGAGACAATTAATCCAAAGCAATTAACCAAGTTGTCCAGCATGTCATTGGTCCCTCGACGCCGTCCGATTCTTCTACGGCGATCGTCCTTTCCTACTGACCTATTGCCCAATCGGCCGGTTGACTCTGCAACTCGATATCCTTGGCACAATACCGCTCTTCTTGGCCCGATGCCCGAGTCCACGGCCCGAAGCCTTCTGTCGATACATCGACCCGATCCACCCGACCCGACATCCAATCTTCGACATGTTCGCCCACACAACATGATGTTCCTGCTTTAATTGTCTCATCATGATCGAAGCACCCTGCGTCACTCAAAACGCAGATTAAATCATAAACATATATCAAGTAGTTTCATCATCAAAATACGAGATTCAACAGATATAAGGGAATCCAATCCATTGGACCTGTCTGTACTCAGTTACTGTGTACTTATAGTCCATCATTTGGACGGGTATTCAGCACACCAATCTGTCCGATTATCATGATGTCCCTCTCGAGTATCCTATGACCAGGATTATTTAGGATTTGTGTTTAAAGGTGAATCGGTCTCATTATTGTGATCTCATCATAATCTGATTCCCATTGCACGAATCCAAGGACATCACAATATATACATGCATATATGCAATAATCAATATAAAGTAATAAATATCAAAATATAATAAGTAAAAAGATTCTATGTCAAGTCAAACGTGCCATCACTCCCATGATTGGCTTGTTGGGCACCTATGACTAGCAAACTCCCACTTGACCTAAAGTCAATCACCTATGTGTCTGATCCCCATCAAACCCTTATGACGCTCAATGACAATCTGAGATAACGACTTTATCAGTGGATCTGCAATATTATCTTTGGATGTAACTCTTTCCACTGCTATATCTCCTCAGGTTATGATCTCTCTGATAAGGTGGAACCTCCTCAGAACATGCTTAGATTTCTGATGAGACATGGGTTCCTTTGCTTGAGCAATTGCCCCATTGTTGTCATAATATAAGGAAATCAGCTCCTCGCTATCCGGCATGACTCTCAAATCTAGGATGAACTTCTTCACCCATACTCCCTCCTTTGCTGCATTTGATGCAACAATGTACTCCGCCTCTGTGGTCGAGTTAGCAGTAGTATCTTGTTTGGAACTCTTCCAGCACATTGCTCCTCCATTCATGGTGTATACATGCCCAAAATTCGACTTGCTATCATCGACATCAGACTGAAAACTTGAGTCTGTGTCGCCTTCAACCTTGAGGCTACTACCTCCATATACTAGTAAAAGATCCTTAGCCCTTCTCAAGTACTTAAGGATACACTTTACTGCTTTCTAGTGCTCCAAGCCTAGATCCGCCTGATTCCTGCTCGTGACACTTAGAGCATGTGCTATATCATGCCAAGTACATAGCATGACATACATGATAGACCCTAACACTAAGGCATAAGGTATCATATCTATGTTCGCCCTTTCTTCTAGAGTCTTTGAGGATATACTCCTAGATAGCGATATCCCATGTCTCATCGGTATGAGACCTCTCTTAGAATTTTCCATGCCAAACCTTTTGACAATGGTTTCTATATACCTATACTAGGACAAGCCAAGCATCCTCTTGGATCTATCTCGATAGATTCGAATCCCCAAGATATAGGATACTTCCCCTATGTCCTTCATTGAGAAGTGTCTAGATAACCAAGCCTTTACTGTGGATAGCATTCCTACGTCATTCCCACTGATCAGGATGTCATCCACATATAACACCAAAAAGGTGATAGTGCTCCCACTTAACTTCCTGTATACATAAAGCTCATCTTCATTCTTAACGAATGGTCCTAGAGGATAACTTGTGTGTGAAAATTATGCTTCAGTCCCTCAGATTCCTTTTCACAGTTCATAATGAATTTTAATATGAATAAGCTTGAGGTGACTCTCCTAGAGCTCCTCAATATGTTGAGGGAGGCAGAGAGTACTATTAAGAAAGAGAAGCTAGTTCTCTATACTAGTGAGACCAGAAAAAAAAGGAAAGCAGAAAGGTTCTTTAAGAAGGGAAAGGGCAAGGACAGACCAGGTAAAGTAAAGGTTGCTAAGAAAGACCCAACAAAAGACAAAGGCCAGTGCTTCCACTATGGCAAAGATGGGCACTTGAAGAGGAACTACAAAGAGTACCTTGCAGAAA
The DNA here is from genome assembly GCA_900464855.2 of Musa schizocarpa. Lineage (NCBI taxonomy): Eukaryota > Viridiplantae > Streptophyta > Magnoliopsida > Zingiberales > Musaceae > Musa > Musa schizocarpa. The sequence goes on from LS990921.1 coordinate 21,463,276, forward strand.
GGGCGAAACAAAAGCTTGATGAAGCTTCAGGTACATTCATGATCAGTCTCCATTTGTTAGACTCATATGATAACAAAAGGGTATTGGATACCGATAGTGCTTATCATATATGCAATTCGTTGCAGGTTCTAGCAAGACCTAGGAGACTAGAGAGAGGCGAGATGGACCTCAAGATAGCTAAAGTTGCTGTAGTAGTTGTTGGCAAGGTCACCCTACATCTGCTTGGTGGAGCTTTTATTGCATTAGATGCTTGTAATTTTGTTCCTTATATTATCAAAAATATTATCTCCATTTCATTATTGACAGTTAGTGGATATAAATTAGTTTTTGAGAACAATGGTTATTCGATATTATTAGATGATAAGATCAACACAAAAGGAACATTGCATAATGGTTTATTTATGTTAGAAACTACTCCACATATCATGAATGTAATGTGTCCAAGAGGAAACGAGATAAGATGAATAGAGCATACCTATGTCATTGTAGGCTAGGTCACATCCATGAGGGAATAATTCAAAAGTTGCTAAATGATGGATATCTAGATTCATTCGACTATATGTCATATGCAACTTGCGAGCCTTACCTTCAAGAAAAACTGACCAACTCTCCATTTAGTGGAACTAGAGAGAGAGCCACTAAGCTATTGGAACTCATACATAGTGATGTATGTGGACCCATGTAAACTCATGCCATTGGTGGTTACTCATACTTCATTACCTTTACTGATGATTTCTCAAGGTATGGATATGTGTACCTAATGAAGTACAGGTCCGAGGCTTTTGAGAAATTCAGAGAGTATAAGAATAAGGTGGAGAACCAGACTCGAAAGAGTATCAAAACTCTTCAATCAGATCGAGGAGGTGAGTACTTACATACAGAGTTTACTCAGTTTCTCAAGGACCATGGGATATTATCCCAATGGACACCTCCTAATACACCTCATCTATATGGTGTCTCTGGAAGGAGGAATCGTACGCTGTTAGATATTGTATGGTCCATGATGAGTTTCGCTGACCTACCCATCTATTCTAGGGATATGCCACGGAGACCGTAGCTTAACTTTTGGATAGAGTTCCAACTAAGTCGGTAGTATCTACATCATATGAGATATGGAAAGGGAAGAAGCCTGATCTTAAGGTTGTTAAGATTTGGGGCTGCCCAGCCCACGTTAAAAAACACAACCCCGATAAGTTAGATTCAAGGACAGAGCGATGCAAATTTGTGGGATACCCCAAGGAAACTTGTGGTTATTATTTCTATCATCTCAAGGACCAAAAGACCTTTGTAGCTAAGAGAGCAGTGTTCCTTGAGAAGGAACACATTCTTGGTGGAGATAGTGGGAGAATGATAGAGTTGAGCGAGGTTAGAGAACCAAGCTCAAGCACCACTCTATAGCCCGAGTCTGTTCAAGTACCTAACACATAAGTTTCAATTTTACGTAGGTCTGATAGAGTATCCCATCCTCCTAAGAGATATGTGGGACAAATTGGAGGAGAGGATGTTGAGGATATTGATCCTCAAACCTATGAGGAGGCTATTATAAGTATAGACTTCAGGAAGTGGCAAGAAGCCATGAATTTTGAGATGGATTCTATATACTCCAATAAGGTTTGGAACCTAGTTGATGCGCCCAAAAGTATTGTACCGATCGGTTGCAAGTAGATTTTTAAGAAAAAGATCAGAGTAAATGGAAAGGTATAGACCTATAAAGCAAGGATAGTGGCTAAGGGGTATCGTCAAAGGCAAGGTGTTGACTACGACGAAACCTTCTCACCCGTAGCAATGCTAAATTCCATCAGAATTCTATTGGCTATTGCAGCACACTATGATTATGAGATATGACAGATGGAGGTAAAAATCGCATTCCTCAATGGGAACCTCGAGGAGGAGGTGTATATGATGCAACCTGAGGGATTCGTGTCCAAGAACTGCCCAGATAAGGTGTGTAGTTTGCTTAAATCCATTTATGGACTAAAGCATGCTTCCCAAAGTTGGAACATAAGATTTGATGATGCAATCAGATCTTATGATTTCGTTAAGAATGAAGATGAGCCTTGTGTGTACAGGAAGGTAAGTGAGATCGCTATCACCTTTTTAGTGTTATATGTGGATGACATCCTCATCATTGGGAATGACGTAGGAATGCTATCCTTAGTAAAGGCTTGGTTATCTAGACACTTCTCCATGAAGGACTTAGGAGAAGCATCATATATCTTGGGGATTAGAATATATAGAGATAGATCCAAGAGGATGCTTGGCTTGTCTTTATCCAGGTACATAGAAACCATTGTCAAATGGTTTGGCATGGAAAATTCCAAGAGAGGTCTTATACCGATGAGACATGGGATTTTGCTTTCTACGAGTATGTCCCCAAAGACTCCAGAAGAAAGGGCGAATATGGAGATGATACCTTATGCCTCAGCAATACGGTCTATCATGTATGCCATGCTATGTATTAGGCCTGATATAGCGCATGCTCTGAGTATCACAAGCAGGTATCAAGCGGATCCAGGCTTGGAGCACTGGAAAGCAATAAAGTGTATCCTTAAGTACTTGAGAAGGACTAAGGATCTTTTACTAGTATATGGAGGTAGTAGCTTTAAGGTTGAAGGCTACACAGACTCAAGTTTTCAGTCTAATGTCGATGATAGCAAGGCAAATTCAGGGTATGTGTACACCTTGAATGGAGGAGTAGTGTGCTGGAAGAGTTTCAAGCAAGATACTACTATTAACTCGACCATAAAGGCGGAGTACATTCCTGCATCAGATGCAGCAAAGGAGGGAGTCTGGTTGAAGAAGTTCATCACAGATTTGGGAGTCGTGCCGGATAGTGAGAAGCTGACTTCCTTATATTGCGACAACTATGAGGCGATTACTCAAAAAATGGAACCCGGGTCTCATCAGAAGTGTTCTAAGGAGGTTCTAGCTTATCAAAATGATCATAACCCGAGGAGATGTAGTAGTGGAAAGTGTTCCATCCGAAGATAACATTGCAGATCCACTAACAAAGCCGTTGTCTCAGATTGTCTTTAAGCATCAAAGGGGTCTGATGGGGATTAGACAATAGGTGATTGGCTTTAGGTCAAGTGGGAGATTGCTAGTCATAGGTGCCTAGCAAGCCAATCACGTGAGTGATGGCACGTGTGACTTGATACAAAATCTTTTTACTTCTTATATTTTTGCATATATCACTTTATAACTATTACATATATGCATATATATATATATATTATGATATTCTTGGATTTGTGCAATGGGAATGGATCGTGATGAGATCACGATAATGAGATCGATTCACCTTTAAACACAAATCTTAAATAATCCCGGTCATAGGTTACTCGAGAGGGACATCGTCATAACCGAACAAACTGGTGTGCTGTATACCCGTCCATATGATGGATGCAATTGGTCTCATAGCTGCTCATGTAGGGACACTAGGGATATAGTACATGTGCTCATTGGAGAATGAGTTCACTGATTGATCCGTTTATGAAATGCTTGATGGTTGATGATGCCTTATTTTCAGACAACGATTCCGTAGTCCTAGTGGTGTATCTGGTCCTTAGACTAGAGACACCAAGGATGTCCTGTATGAGTGCTCTACTCTTTTATACCAAACTTATAGGTTTGGCTGTCTCAGATCTAATACAGTCAGTCATTGAGAGTGGTAGTCGACCTTACGAGGGCTATTGAGTGTCAATAGAGGATCATCCACTCTCGACGTCTTGAGAGGAATATCCCATGTGTTCTTGCTTAGACAAATCCCTGGCCAGGGTCATTTGGGTTGAGAGAGAAAGAGTTCTCCGAAAGAATCCGATTAGAGCAAGACTCGAGTAGAAACCGTATGGGTCTGACAACACCATGCTCGATATATGGTCTCTGGGATATTAGATAGATGAGGGACTATAGGTACACAGTAACTGAGGATAGACAGGTCCAATGGATTGGATTCCCCTGTATCATTTTGGGACTATGGCGTAGTGGCCTAGTACGTCCGTAGTCGATGAGTCGAGTGAATTATTACAGAGATAATAATTCATTGAGTTAGAAGGAGTTCTGACAGGTTTGACTCACGGCCAGCTCGATATTGAGCCTAGAGGGTCACACACATATGGTAGGCATTGCGATGAGTAGAGGTTCGGATATGAGATATCCGACGGAGCCCTTATCTTATTGGATATCCAATAAGCCCCTAAATTATTAGATCCCATGGACGAGATCCAATAGGAGCCCATGAGAGATTATTGGATAGAGATCCACTAATCTAAAAGGCTTGGTTATTGGATGCAGATCCAATACCCACTAGGCGAGGATCTATCAGGGTTTGACTGGGGACCTCTATAAATAGGAGGGATTCAGAGCCTCATAGGCTAGTGCTTTGCTTGCCTCCCCTATTCTCCTTGCCCTCTCCACCTCAGAGCAGGCCTGGAGTTTTGAGGAGCATCGTCGCAGCCCTATTGTGTTTATCACCACTAGAGAGGAGGACACTTGACCTCCTTCTCCCTCTCCTAAAGATCTGCAAGGAAACAAGGATATACGATCTCCCTAGGTAACATAATCTACTCTATACACAGTTTTAAGTTTCGCGGAATTTACGCACCAATCTTCGCACGACGATGAACATCTCTTTGGGAATCGAGGATTTTGTTTTCTTGCTCTTCCGCTACGCATCTGATGTCACCCCCAAGATTTCCCAATAGTGGTATCAGAGCCAGGTTGTTCGTGCGAATGATTGGTTTTGAATTGCGTGTGTTGTGTTTTGGAAGAATTTTGACGTCAAAATCATTGCGTGCCTGCAGCCACCTACAGCGGTAGCCGTAGCCAGACAGCACAACGCCGGCGCATGCGCAAGCACTGTGCTTGCAATAGGCTTGTGGCCGGCGGGGCCGACAGCCCGCGGGCAGAGGTACCGCAGGGCAGCGACGCCCACGACCACTGCTCACGCGGGGTGACACGCCGTAGGGCAGCGGGGCCTATGGCCACTGCTCCCGCAAGCATAACCCTGGCGAGGCAGCATCGTCTACGGGCGTTGCCTCGCGGGCAGAACCGCCCGCGGAAGGGGCGGTGCTCACAGGGGCGCCCACCCGTGGGGGTAGCGCCGGCCACAAGGGCACCCGCCCGCGGGTGCAGTACCACCCATGAGGGCACCGACCTGCAGGGGTGGCCCCCGGGCCCCATTGCACCTGCCGTCGTCAGTAGGGTGGCGGCGGCAACAACAGTAGCGAAGATGGAGAGGTGCTTAGGGTTTTTGGGCAAAAAGATAGTTTTGCCCCTATGAATTTGAGAAATTCCAATTTCTGTCTTTTGTCCAAATTATGAAAATACCCCTATAAATTTAGAAATTCCCTATATGTCCCTGATTTTATAAAATACTAATTATTAGAAGGTTTAGTTGATTATTATTTTTATTATTATATAGTAGTCCTACATGATGATGATTATTTATATATGTGATGTATGATGTGTGGACGGATGATCATGGACCGTGTGATGTGTGTACTTGTGATTATTATTATTGAGGTATGCGAGCCTCCATTATATTTCTCATTTATTGTCGGGCCTGCGTGCCTATGATTAAGTTATAATTACATGAGGAGGCGTAGCGGGAGCGTGGATGCGATAGCGAGACCCACGAGACGGACGATCACGATGCATGAAAATGCATCAAGATGTCGACGGAACCGATGAGGACGAGATGGACGATCGCAAGGCATGGAGATATATCGTTGCACACATAGATCTTGATATGAGTGATTAGGCCTCTTGACTCGGGCCTAATCATATTAGGTTGTGGTCCATGATCATCTAGTGTGATTGCTTATACATATACTATATATATTTGCATGCGATGTAGATATATATTAAATATGTATATGTGTGACATGTCATATTAGGAGACCAAATCATAGAAACATCTCTCTCGATAATATTAAGTCGGTAAATGTGAGACAATTAGATTGACCCATGTGGCCTTCCATCATTATAAGTAGGAATCGATTCACGGTGTAGGTTGAGTTGGTTGGGTCCCTCACTCACCTATATCACGATTCGTTATCTTGCTTACGACATAGAGATGTCACCGGTGACCTGGGGACATGGTATGCTTGGTCGAGTCTCTCGAGGGTATATGTTAGGACTCTAGCTAGGAGAGTCCTAATTGAGAGGGACATTCATGTAAAACCTACCTAAGCCGACCCCTATTAAAGAGGTGAAGAGGCCGGCTAGGGTTAGGAGATTGTTTCTTAGAGATAAATTAGGAGTTGTAAAGAAATAGGAGTCTTGATTAGAAGTCTATTAGGAGTTGGTTAGAAGAAGGAGTCTTGAGTAGGAGTCCTATTAGGAGTTAGGGTTTAGAAACCCTATAAATAACCATGTATTCCTCCTCTTTTCACAAGCAATAGATGAATATTTTCTGCAGCCTTTGAGCAGCAACTTGGAGGGAGGAACCCCTATAGAGTTCCATGGAGGTCGATCCCCTAAAGAGATCAACCCCAAGTTTATAATCTGCAAAGATTCTAACACCTGGTATCAGAGCAGCGTTCTTGGCTTCTCGCTGCCCTTCCACAGCCATCCATCAACCCTCCACAACCGCCCAAAGCAATTCCCATAATTGCTTAAGAAATTGTTGTCAAATTCCACCGTTATCTCCACCACCACGGATCATCCTTTGATCTCCCCGTGAATTGCAACAGGTTATGGTTTTCTACCTTACTGCTGCTGTAATTTAGTTATCCTTATTTGAAAATCCCAAAAAAATTATTCCTATATTGCTGCATATACTTTTCGTCATAAAGTTTTCATCTCTACGACGGAAGATACATTGCAGAATTCCAAACGTATAGCACCATCTGTTTGATCTTGCTACTATGTTTTTTCTATCCAAATCTCTACGAAATTTTTATGACATCTTTGACATTTCCTAATAGCAGATTCCCTTTGGTTTCATAAAAAAATTCTCAATATAAACCACTGATTTTTTATGTCTAATCTGCTATACTTAAAAATCTGTGCTGCAGAAAATTTTAGCCGCATATTATTGCCTTTACCCATCTATTTGCAATCTTTTTTGAATGAAATTTCTTATACACTTTATAGATCATCTTGGCTTCCATCTAAGATTAATATATAAAGAAATTCATCTCTAAAAACGATTTTGTGTTGCTGCAAATTTTCGTCATAACCTGTTGGAATTTCTCGACGAGAATTCTGCAATCGCAACTTGTACCAATTTCCTTGCTGTTATACTGCCGAAATTTTCTTGATTAAATTAGATATCCTTGCTGTCATATAAATTGTGATTTTGCTATCAATTCCCTCCTGAATTCTCTCACATTTTTGGTGGGAATTACGCGAGAAACCGTTGTTTCTTCGACGACAATTCTACTCTTACAAGACAGCACATACATGCTGCAACTTCCATTGATTTCTACCAAACCTTTGCTACCATCTACCACAAATCCAAAACATTTATCTACAACTCTAAAACTCTACCAAACCACACCCTCAACCTGCACCCAAAATAGCCACAAAACAAGCCTAAACCGTAGCCTACATCCACCAATCTACCAACCCTTTCGACCATCACCTCTCTCAACCAATATATGCCTTTAACCCGACAACAAAAGAGATATCTTGATATCACAGATTAGACGGTATATACTATGATATCTGACGAGGTATTCAATGCTAAATTCGAAGCCTTCGAGGTGCGAATGGAGGATAAGATTGGGATGCTCTTTACCGAACTCAGATTGGGCCGACCACTAAGCCCGAAGAAATCACATCAAGGAGAGAGCTTTGCCCAATCGCACCAAGCCCAAAGATATGACTTCCAAGAGAGGAGAAGCTCTATGACCAACCTCAACTATCCATGCATGAGAGTGGACTTCCCTAGATGGGAAGGAGACCCGATTGGTTGGATCTCGCGCGCGGAGCGATATTTTCTGTACCACAAAATCGCAGATGCATCTATGGTGAAAATTGCAGCTATACATCTTGAAGGGGATGCTATACAGTGGTTTGACTGGTTTGAACATACTTATGGAGTCCTTTCATGGCAACAATTCAAAGAAGGACTGTTGATACGCTTCAAACCAACCGATTACGAGAATATTGACGGACAACTAGCAAAGATCCGACAAACCTCCACCATTCAAGAGTACCAAACCAGGTTTGAAAGGTTATCTAATCAAACTCATGATTGGTCTCAAAAACAGCTATTGAGGACCTTCATTGAGGGCTTGAAGCCGGAGATCCGAAGAGAAGTTAAAGCGCGACAACCGTATACGCTTATGGCAGCCATCTCTTTCGCACGACATCAAGAGGAGCAATTGAAACATGAAGATCGGAGGACTAAGGTCACTCCTCAACTAGTAATATTAAAGCCTTCAGCCCCCCCTACTGTCGACCAAGTCCCTACACCAAAGAGGTTAACAGGAGAAGAGCTTCGGGAGCGATATGCGCAGGGGTTATGTTGGCATTGTGACGAGCCGTGGAGCCGGGAGCATCGCTGTAGTAAAGGGAGACTTCTTTTGATTGAACCAATAGAAGAAGAGGTCATTGAACATTCAGAAGAGAGCCTGGAACATGAAGAAGAAGATACAGAAGAAGAGCCACAATCGATCGAAGTTACGGTACATGCACTAGCCGACTACTCAAACCCGCAAATGATGAAAGTTGGAGGCCTTCTCAAACAACAACCGATCACTATTCTCATCGACACGGGTAGTACTAATAACTTTCTAAACAGTAAGGTTGCTGTCCGGATAGCTTTACCTATTGAGAATTGCAGCAGGTTTGACGTTAAGATCGCCGATGGATGGATTTTGAAGTATGATCGTAGGCACCCGCAAGAAAAACTATTGCTGCAGAACCAAGAGATAATTGTAGATTTCTTCCTTCTCCCGCTTGATGATCATGAGGCCATGCTCATAATTAAATGGTTGACAACATTAGGTGATATTTCTTGGAATTTTATGAAACTAATTATGAAATTTTACAGTAAGGAGAAACAGGTGATATTGAACGAGAAACATGGGGGCGACGTAACGATGATTTGCACACAACAAATGGAGAAGATTTTGCATAAAGCATGCCACAGATTTTTGGTACAACTTGAGCAGCAAACTAAGGGAGAGCTAATAGAATTTGAAGATCCAAACCTACTTCCTTTGCTTACTGAATTTTCAGATATATTTGACGAACCTTACAACCTACCTCTTACCCGTCGGCATGATCATTATATAATGATTCTTTCAGACAAACCTCCAGCAAATACTCGGCCATATCAATATCTACATCTCCAGAAGGATGAAACAGAAAGGATTGTAAAAGAGATGCTCAAAATAGGAGTTATTCGGCCAAGTTGCAACCTCTACTCTTCTCCGGTGCTACTTGTACGCAAGAAGGATGGAACATGGCGAATATGCATTGATTACCGAGCTTTAAATGGCATCACCGTCAAGGACAAGTACCCAATACCAATGGTGGATGAACTTCTTGATGAATTAAAAGGAGCTCGAGTCTTCACGAAGTTGGACCTCCGATCCGGTTACCACCGAATTCGGGTATGTGACGATGATATTCCAAAAACTGCATTTCGCACACTTAATGGCCATTATGAATTCTTAGTAATGCCTTTTGGACTCACTAATGCTCCTTCAACCTTTCAAAGTCTCATGAACGATATTTTTCGGAGCTATCTTCACAAATTTGTGCTGGTATTTTTCGATGATATTCTCATTTACAGCCCTTCTCTTGAGACTCACTTTCAGCAGTTACGGATTATTCTGACGATCCTTCGGGAGAATACTCTTTTTGTAAAGCAACCAAAGTGCAGCTTTCTCTAGCAAAAAGTAGAGTACCTTGGGCATATAATATCAGAAAAAGGAGTGGCAGTAGACCCAGCAAAAATTGAGGCAATGCAAGGCTGGCCAAAACCTACAAACGTGAAATTACTACGGGGGTTCCTTGGACTAACGGGCTACTACCAAAAATTTGTTAAGGACTATGGGAAGATCAGTGCACCACTCACTTCTTTACTGAAAAAAGATGCTTTCCAATGGTCGGACAAAGCCTCTGTTGCCTTCGACAAACTTAAGGCAGCCATGACAACGACGCCGGTGCTTGCGCTACCAGATTTCAATAGACCCTTCATCATTCGACGCATCTGGAGTCGGAATTGGAGTCATTCTCATGTAAGATGGTCGACCACTCACATACACTAGCAAGACACTATCTCCCTCCCATCAAAATAAGTCAATATATGATAAGGAGATGCTTGCCATTGTGCGCGCAGCAACGAGGTGGAGACCCTACTTGAATGGTCAACAATTTCAAATTAAAATCGACCATAAAAGCCTCAAGTACTTTTTGGAGCGAAAGATATCATCCCCTGAGCAGCAAAAATGGGTAACAAAACTTCTTGGATTTGATTATGAAATAACTTACAAAAAGGGGAAAGAGAATATTCTTGTAGATGCGCTTTCGCAACTACCCGAGCAAGCTGAAGTTTCAGCCGTTTCACTTCTGACCAACGACTTCCTTGAGGATATTAAGATGGAATGGCAGGAAGATTCAGAGACAAGTAAGATTATAAAAAAATTACAGGAAGTACCAAGCTCTGTGGCTCATTATAATTGGGACTCAAAAGAATTACACTATACGGGACGCATTGTGCTTATGATAAATTATACTTGCATCTTCACGAGCAGATTTTGGACAAAGTTATTCTATATACAGGGTACTAAATTGAAAAGGAGTACGGCATATCACCTGCAAATCAACGACCAGACAAAATTTGTAAATAGGTGCTTGGAGATAGCCCAAAGCCACCCACCAAATATGACTATCCAAGGAGAACTCCAGACCCAGCCAAGTGTCATTATTGATCGACGGATCGTGACTCGACGACGACGACCCACTACTACAGTGCTAATACAGTGGGTGAACCTACCAACAGAAGATGCCACTTGGGAGAACTATGACGACTTGAAGATCAATTTCCCAAAATTCATGAATCGTCAGCCTCGAGGACAAGGCTGATTTAAAGAGGGCGGGTTTGTTAGGACTCTAGCTAGGAGAGTCCTAATTGAGAGGGACATTCATGTAAAACCTACCTAAGCCGACCCCTATTAAAGAGGTGAAGAGGCCGGCTAGGGTTAGGAGATTGTTTCTTAGAGATAAATTAGGAGTTGTAAAGAAATAGGAGTCTTGATTAGAAGTCTATTAGGAGTTGGTTAGAAGGAGTCTTGAGTAGGAGTCCTATTAGGAGTTAGGGTTTAGAAACCCTATAAATAGCCATATATTCCTCCTCTTTTCACAAGCAATAGATGAATCTTTTCTGCAGCCTTTGAGTAGCAACTTGGAGGGAGGAACCCCTATAGAGTTCCAATGAGGCCGATCCCCTAAAGAGATCAACCCTAAGTTAGAATCTGCAAGGGTTATAACACCTGCCTTTGAGCAGCAACTTGGAGGGAGGAACCCCTATAGAGTTCCAAGGAGGCCGATCCCCTAAAGTGATCAACCCCAAGTTTAGAATCTGCAAAGGTTCTAACAGTATATCATCAAATCAAACTCATCTTGTAATGAAGGTGTTGACTTAACCGAGCATCATGGTTAGTCGAGTCCCTCGAGACCATGGTGATTCGGAGGCCGAATAGGATAAGAATCACAAGGAGTTGTGATCGGTAAGAGTTGCCTACCTTTTAGGCTTAGTGTGATTGGTCAAGTCCCTCGAGGTTACACTATGATGCTGATTGGAACCTGATCCCCACTAGAAGTCTGCCGGAGACTTCCGTTTCACGTGCTGAGGGTGTCACGTGACTCGTTAGTAAAATAGTGGGAGCATATTAAGATAGAAGTCTATATCTTGATAGTTTATGTCTTGTAAAATCTGCATGTTATTCATTTCTACTACATCTTTATTTTCAGAAAATGTCGCTTTCAAATCCCTTACATGGCATACTTGATGTCAACCACCTCACTGGTCCAAATTATACGGATTGGCTCCGTAACTTGAGAATTGTTGTCACGGTGGAGAAAATTGTGTATGTCCTTGATACAATGATGCCTACGCTCGAAGAAGGGGCAAGCGAGGATGAGATCGCTCGCTACGTGAAGTACATTGATGACTCCACTGTTGCTCTGTGCTATATGTTGGGCTCTATGACTCCTGAGGTACATAGACAATACGAAATGATGGATGCCAGATCCATTCTCCTACATGTCCGCAAATCGTTTGAGGAACAGGGAAGGACTCAGCGATATGAGATATCCAAGAGCCTCTTCCGTGCTAGGATGATTGAGGGGACACCGGTTCAGAACCATGTCCTAAAGATAATTGAGTGGATAGAGAAACTCACAGGTCTAGGAATGGTCCTAGAGGATAACTTGTGTGTGGACATTGTGCTTTAGTCCCTACCAGATTCTTTTTCACAGTTCATAATAAATTTTAATATGAACAAGCTTGAGGTGACTCTCCTAGAGCTCCTCAATATGTTGAGGGAGATAGGGAGTACTATTAAGAAAGAGAAGCCAGTTCTCTACATTGATGAGAACATCAATAAAAGAAAAGCAGAAAGGTCCCTTAAGAAGGGAAAGGCCAAGGGGCAGACCAGGTAAAGCAAAGGTTGCTAAGAAAGACCCAACAAAGGACAAAGGCCAGTGCTTCCACTATGGTAAAGATGGGCACTAGAAGAGGAACTGCAAAGAGTACCTTGCAGAAAGGGCAAAATAGAAGCTTGGAGAAGCTTCAGGTACATTCATGATCAATCTCCAATTGTCATATTTTTGTGATAGTGTATTGGTATAAGATACCAGTATTGCTTATCACATCTAGAATTTATTGTAAATTCTAGCAAAGCTAAGGGGAGATTGGCGAGAGGAATATTACATAAAGGTTTGTTTATGCTAGACACTACTCCACATATCATTAATGTAAGTGTCTAAGAGGAAACGAGATGAGGTGAACAGTGCATACCTATGGTATTGTAGGTTAGGTCACATCCATGAGGGAATGATTCAAAAGTTGCTAAATGATGGATATCTAGATTCACTCGACAATATGTCATATGCAACTTGCGAGCCTTGCCTTCATGGAAAACTGACCAACTCTCCATTTAGTGGAACTAGAGAGAGAGCCACTGAGCTGTTGGAACTCATACATAGTGATGTATGTGGACCCATGTTAACTCATGCCATTGGTGGTTACTCCTACTTCATTACCTTTACTGATGATTTCTCAAGGTATGGATATGTGTACTTAATGAAGTACAAGTCCGAGGCTATTGAGAAATTCAGAGAGTATAAGAATGAGGTGGATAACCAGACTAGAAAGAGTATCAAAACTCTTCGATCAGATCGAGGAGGTGAGAACTTAAGTATAGAGTTTACTTAGTTCCTCAAGGACCATGGGATATTATCCCAATGGATACCTCCTTATACACCTCAGCTCAATGGTGTCTCTGGAAGGAGGAATCGTATGCTGTTAGATATGGTATGGTCCATGATGAGTTTCGCTGACCTACCCATCTTATTCTAGGGATATGCCTTGGAGACCACAGTTTACCTTCTGAATAGAGTTCCAACTAAGTCGGTAGTGTCTACAACATATGAGATATGGAAAGGAAAGAAACCAGATATTAAGGTTGTTACGATTTAGGGTTGCCCTGCCCACGTTAAAAGACACAACCCCGATAAGTTAGAATCAAAGACAGAGCGATGCAAATTTGTGGGATACCCTAAGGAAACTTGTGGTTATTATTTCTATCATCTTAAGGACCAAAAGGCCTTTGTAGCTAAGAGAGCAGTGTTCCTTGAGAAGGAACACATTCTTGGTGGAGATAGTGGGAGAATGATAGAGTTGAGCGAGGTTAGAGAACCAAGCTCAAGCACCACTCTACAGCCCGAGTCTGTTCAGGTACCTAACACATAAGTTTCAATTTTACGTAGGTCTGATAGAGTATCCCATCCTCCTAAGAGATATGTGGGACATATTGGAGGAGAGGATGTTGAGGATATTGATCCTCAAACCTATGAGGAGGCTATTATAAGTATAGACTTCAGGAAGTGGCAAGAAGCCATGAATTTTGAGATGGATTCTATATACTCCAATAAGGTTTGGAACCTAGTTGATGCGCCCGAAGGTATTGTACCGATTGGTTGCAAGTGGATTTTTAAGAAAAAGATCAGAGTAAATGGAAAGGTATAGACCTATAAAGCAAGGATAGTGGCTAAGGGGTATCGTCAAAGGCAAGGTGTTGACTACGACGAAACCTTCTCACCCGTAGCAATGCTAAATTCCATCAAAATTCTATTGGCTATTGTAGCACACTATGATTATGAGATCTTGCAGATGGATGTGAAAACCACATTCCTCAATGGGAACCTCGAGGAGGAAGTGTATCTGATTCAACCTGAGGGATTCGTGTCCAAGAACTACCCAGATAAGGTGTGTAGGTTGCTTAGATCCATTTATGGATTAAAGCAAGCTTCCCAAAGTTGGAACATAAAATTTGATGAGGCAATCAGATCTGACTTTGTTAAGAACGAAGATGAGCCTTGTGTGTACAGGAAGGTAAGTGGGAGCGCTATCACGTTTTTGGTGTTATATGTGAATGACATCCTGATCATTGGGAATGACGTAGGAATGCTATCCACAATAAAGGCTTGGTTATCTAGACACTTCTCTATGAAGGACTTAGGGGAAGCATCCTATATCTTGGGGATTAGAATCTATAGAGATAGATTCAAGAGGATGCTTGGCTTTTCCCAGTCCAGATACATAGAAGCCATTGTCAAATGGTTAGGCATGAAAAATTCCAAGAGAGGTCTCATACCGATGAGACATGGGATATCGTTTTCTACGAGTATGTCCCCAAAGACTCCAAAAGAAAGAGCGAACATAAATATGATATCTTATGCCTCAGCAATAGGGTCTATCATGTATGCCATGCTATGTACTAGGCTTGATATAGCGTATGCTCTGAGTGTCACGAGCAGGTATTAGGCGGATCCATGCTTGGAGCACTGGAAAGTAGTAAAGTGTATCCTTAAGTCCTTAAGAAGGACTAAGGAACTTTTACTAGTATATGGAGGTAGTAGCCTTAAGGTTGAAGGCTACATAGACTCAAACTTTCAGTCTGATGTCGATGATAGCAAGGCAAATTCAGGGTATGTGTACACCTTGAATGTAGGAGCAGTGTGCTGGAAGAGTTCCAAGCAAGATACTACTGCTAACTCAACTATAGAGGCGGAGTACATTACTGCATCAGATGTAGCAAAGGAGGGAGTTTGGTTAAAGAAGTTCATCACAAATTGGGAGTCATGCCGAATAGCAAGAAGCCGACTTCCTTATATTGCGACAACTATGGGGCGATTACTCAAATATGGGAACCCGGGTCTCATCGGAAGTGTTTTGAGGAGGTTCCAGCATATCAAAGAGATCATAACCCGATGAGATGTAGTAGTGGAAAGTGTTCCATCCGAAGATAACATTGCAGATCCACTAACAAAGCCGTTGTCTCAGATTGTCTTTGAGCGTCATAGGGGTCTGATGGGGATCAGACACATAGGTGATTTGGCTTTAGGTCAAGTGGGAGATTGCTAGTCATAGGTGCCCAACAAGCCAATCACGTGAGTGATAGCACGTGTGACTTGAACATAATCTTTTTGCTTATTATATTTTGACATATATCACTTTATAACTATTACATATATATATATATATATATATATATATATATATATATATTGTGATGTCCTTGGATTTATGCAATGAGAATCGGATCATGATGAGATCATGATAATGAGATCGATTCACCTTTAAACATAGATCCTAAATAATCCCGGTCATAGATTACTCGAGAGGGACATCGTGATAATCGGACAGACTGGTGTGCTGTATACCTGTCCATATGATGGATGCAACTAGTCTCATAGCTGCTCGTGTAGGGACACTAGAGATATAGTACAGATGCTCATTGGAGAATGAGTTCATTGATTGATTCGCTTACGGAATGCTGGATGGTTGATGAAGCCTTATTGTCAGACAGTGATTCCGTAGTCCTAGTGGTGTATATGGTCATTAGACTTGAGACACCAAGGATGTCCTGTATGAGTGATCCACTCTTTGATACCAGACTTATAGGTTTGGCTATCCCAGATCTAGTACAGTTGGTTATTGGGAGTGGTAGTCGACCTTACAAGGGCTATTGAGTGTCGATAGAGGATCATCCACTCTCGGCGTCATGAGAGGAATATCTCATGTGTTCTTGCTCAAACAAATCCTTGGCTAGGGTCATTCGGGTTTAGAGAGAAAGAGTTCTTCGGAAGAATCCTATTAGAGCAAGACTCGAGTAGAAACCGTATGGGTCTGACAGCACCATGCTCGATATACGATCTCTGGGATATTAGATGGATGAGGGACTATAGGTACACGGTAAATGAGGACAGACATGTCCAATGGATTGGATTCCCCTATATCGTCTGGGGACTATGGCGTAGTGGCCTAGTACGTCCGTAGTCGATGAGTCGAGTGAATTATTACAGAGATAATAATTCACCGAGTTAGAAGGAGTTATGATAGGTTTGACTTATGGCCAGCTCGATATTGGGCCTAGAGGGTCACACACATATGGTAGGCATTGCAATGAGTAGAGGTTGGGATATGAGATATCCGACAGAGCCCTTATCTTATTGGATATCCAATAAGCCCCTGAATTATTGGATCCCATGGACGAGATCCAATAAGAGCCTCTAAGAGATTATTGGATCGAGATCCACTAATCTAAAAGGCTTGGGTTATTGGATGCAGATCCAATACCCACTAGTCTAGGATCCATTAGGGTTTGATAGGGGACCTCTATAAATAGGAGGGATTCAGAGCCTCATAGGCTAGAGCCTTTGCTTGCCTATCCTATTCTCCTTCCTCTCTCCACCTCAGAGCAGGCCTAGAGTTTTGGGGAGCGTCTTCGCAGCCCTGCTGTGTGGATCACCGCTAGAGAGGAGGACGCTTGACCTCCTTCAGCCTCTCCTAAAGATCTGCAAGGAAATAGGGATATACGATCTCCCTAGGTAACATAATATACTCTATATGCAATTTTACATTTCTCAGATTTTGCACACCAATCTTCGCACGATGACAAACATCTCTGTGGGAATCAGGGATTTTGTTTTCTTGCTCTTCTGCTGCGCATCTGATGTCGCCCCCAAGATTTCCCAACAGATTTGTGCTCCCTTTCATCTAGCATTTCATCTACTATTGGATGGGGTATTTGTCCTTGACGCTTATGCTATGGAGAGCTCGGTAATCAACACACAATCACCATGTTCCGTCCTTCTTTCGTACAAGGAGCACCATTGAAGAGTAGGGGCTGCAACTTGGCTGAATAACTCTTGTTTCAAGCATCTCTTTTATAATCTATTTCATCCTTTTGGAGATGTGGATAGTAATATGGCTGAGTATTTGCTGGATATTTGCCTCGAAGAATCGTTATACAATGATCATGCCAACGGGTAAGAGGTAGGTTGCATGGTTCGTCAAATATATATGAAAATTAAGCAAGCAAAGGAAGTAGATTTGGATCTTCAAATTCTGTTAGCTCTCCCTTAGTTTGCTGCTCAAGTTGTACCAAAAAGCTGCTACATACTTTATGCAAAACCTTCTCCATTGTTGTGTGAAAATCATCATTACGTCGCCCCCACGTTTCTTGTGCAGTATCACCTGTTTATCCTTACTGTAAAATTTCATAATTAGTTTCATAAAATTCTAAGAAATATCACCTAATGTCATCAACCATTTAATTCTAAGCATGGCCTCATGATCATCAAGAGGGAGGAGGAAGAAATATGCAATTATCTCTTAGTCCTATAGCAGTAGTTTCGCCCACGGGCATCTTTGGTCGCACTTTAGGATTCTGCCGTCAACGACCTTTACATCGGACTTGCTGCGACCTTTGATGTGGAGTGTCATCTGAGCTGCAACCATACTATTTAGGAAGTTATTAGTGCTGCTCATGTCGATGAGAACAGTGATTAATTGTTGTTTGAGAAGGCCTCCAACTTTCATCGTTTGCGGGTTTGAGTTGCCAGCTAGTGCGTATATCGTAACATTGATCGGTTGTGGTTCTTCTTCCGCATCTTCTTCTTCATGTTCAAGGCTCTCTTCTATATGTTTAGTGACCTCTTCTTCTATTGGTTCAATCATAAGAAGTCTCCCTTTCTTACAACAATGCTCACGGCTCCACGGCTCGTCATAGTGCCAACATAACCCCTTCGCATATCATTCTCGAAGCTCTTCTCTTGACAATCTTTTTGGTGTAGAGACTCAATCGATAGTAGGGGGGGCTGAGTGCTTCAGTATTGCTAGTTGAGGAATGACCCTAGTCCTCCGAGCTTCATGGTTCAATCGCTCCTCTTGATGTCGTGCGAGAGAGATGGCTGCCATAGGTGTGTATGGTTGTCACACTTTAACTTCTCCCCGGATCTTCGGCTTCAAGCCCTCAATGAAGGTCCCCAATAGCTGTTTTTGACACCAATCATGAGTTTGATTAGATAACCTTTCAAACTTGGTTTGGTACTCTTGCATGGTGGAGGTTTGTCGGATCTTTGCTAGTTGTCCGTCAATGTTCTCGTAATCGATTGGTCTGAAGCAGATCAGCGTTCCTTCTTTAATTTGTCACCATGAGAGGACTCCATGAGTGTGTTCAAACTAGTCAAACAACTATATGGCATCCCCTTCAAGATGTATAGCTGTAATTTTTACCATAGATATGTTCGCGGTTTTGTGGTACCGATAATATCGCTCCGCGCACGAGATCCAACCAATCGGGTCTCCTTCTTCCCATCTAGGGAAGTCCACCCTCATGCATGGATAGTTGGGGTCAATTATAGAGCCTCCCCTCTCTTGGAAGTCATCTCTTCAAGCTTGGTGTGATTGGGCAAAGCTCTCTCCTTGATGTGATTTCTTCAGGCTTAGTGGTCGGCCCATCTGAGTTCGGTAAAGAGTGTCCGAAACTTATCCTCCATTTATGCCTCGAAGGCTTCAAATTTAGCATTGATTACCTTCTCAGATGTTATAGTATATGCCTCCAAATATGTAATGTTAGGATCTCTCTTTTGTTGTCGGGTTAAAGGCATGTATAGGTTGAGAGAAGTGATGGTCGAAAGGGTTGGTGGATCGGTGGATGTAGGCTGCGGTTTAGGCTTGTTTTGTGGTTGTTTTGGGTGCAGTTTGAGAGTGTAGTTTTGTGGAGTTTCAGGGCTATGGATGAATGTTTTGGATCTGTGGTAGATGGCAGCAAAGGTTTGATAGAAATCAGTGGAAGTTGCTACAAATATGTGGTGTCTTGTAAGAGCAGAATTATCATCGAAGAAACAGTGGTTTATCGATGAAATTTCCATCAAAAACTTGAGAGATTTGAGGAGAGAATTGATAGCAAAAACTCAGTTTATATGATAGCAAGGATGTCCAATTTAATTAAGAAATTTTTGGCAGTATAACAACAAGGAAATTGGTGCAAGTTACGATAACAGAATTCTCACTGAAAAATTTCAGCGGCTTGCGACGAAAATTTGCAGTAATACAAAATCATATTTACAGATCAATTCCTCAATAGATCAATATTAGATAGAAGCCAAGATGATCTTTGAAGTGTAAAAAAAATTTCGTTCAAAAAGGATTGTAAATAGATCGGTTAAGGCAACAATATGTGGCTGAAATTTTCTGAAGATTTTCAAGTATAGCAGATTGGACGTAAAAGATCAATGGTTTATATTAAAAAAATTTCAATAATACAAAAGGAAAATCCACTATTAGGAAGTTTCAAAGTTATCATAAAAATTTCATAGAGATTTGGTAAGAAAAAATATAGTTGCAAGATCAAACAGACTATGCTATACGGCTAGAATTCTGTAATGTATCTTTCGTCGTAGAGATGAAAACTTTATGATGAAAAGTTTATATAGCAATTTTGGAACAATTTTTTTTGGATTTTCAAATAAGAATAACTAAATTGCAGTAGTAGTAAGGTAGGAAACCAGAACCTGTTGTAATTCACTAGGAGATCAAAGGATGATCCACGGTGGTGGAGATGACGGCGGAATTTGGTGGCTGTGGAGGGTTGATGGATGGCTATGGAAGGGCAGTGAGATGCCAAAAATGCTGCTTTGATATCAGGTGTTAGAACTCTTGCAGATTCTAAACTTGAGGTTGATCTCTTTAGGGGATCGGCCTCTTTGGAACTCTATAGGGGTTCCTCCCTCTAAGTTACTACTTAAAGGCTGTAGAAAAGATTCATTTATTGCTTATTAAAAGAGGATGAATACATGGCTATTTATAGGGTTTCTAAACCTTAACTCATAATAGGACACCTACTCAAGATTCCTATTCCTTTACAACTCCTAATTTTTCTTTACGAAATAAGCTCGAAACCCTAGCCAGCCTCTTCACCTCTATAATAGGGGTCGATTTAAGTAGATTTTACATGAATGCCCCTCTCAATTAGGACTCTCCTAGCTAGAGTCCTAACACTAAATTAGTGGCCAAGGGTTTCAACTAAGAAAAAGATATCGATTATGAAGAAACCTTCACTCTTGTGGCACGATTAAAAATCATAACGATACTCCTTGCCTATTCTAGCAGTAATAATTTAAAGTTATTTCAAATGGATGTCAAAAGTGCGTTTCTTAATGACTTTATTTCTGAAGAAGTTTATGTTGAACAACCTCCTGGATTTGAGAATGATAATCTTCCTAATCATATGTTTAAATTGACTAAAGCTCTCTATGTTGAATCTCATATTTTGATGATGAAACTAATTGATAGTGTTTATGATTTGATCTGCATTTTCAGTGATGCAGGATGCTTCGATCAGGGAGAGACAATTAAAGTAAGAAGAATCATGTTATGCCGGAGTGTGTTTTTATGTGTGTAGGATTAAATACGATAGCAAGACATAAAGCAAAATGAAGTCCCGGAGTCAAGAATGTGATTTCGTTGGGAGTTCGAGAGTTCGTCGGAAGTCCAAATGTTTGTCAGAAGTTCTATCGGAACCAACTAAGAAGTCTAGGAGCTTGCTAAAGAAGCTTGTCGAAACTCGCCAAGAAGATCGTCATGAAGTCTAGGAGCTTGCCGGGAGTCCGCTGGAACATTGCTGAGAGATCGTCGGAAGTTCACCGGAAGATCGCCGGAAGCTCACCGGAAGAAATTGGTCTTATCTTGCTTAGATTATGTCTTAGGAATCGTAGTTAGCACATAATTAGAGTTGGGATTGGGAGGTAATCCCATCAACTCTGTTAGGGGCCAATTGGGCCCGAAGTTAGGCTGGTTTGATCCGGATTCAAGGCCCAACTAAGGTGCCGAAACCTTGGACAATGGTGGCACCACTTGGGGAACAGCACCCTAGGAAATCTTGGCAGTGGTACCACCCAGGCTAGTAGTGGTTGCTAGTCATAGGTGCCCAGCAAGCCAATCACGTGAGTGATGGCACGTGTGACTTGATACAGAATCTTTTTGCTTATTATATTTTGGCGTATATCACTTTATAACTATTGCATAAATGCATATATATATTGTGATGTTCTTGGATTTGTGCAATGGGAATCGGATCGTGATGAGATCACGATAATGAGATCGATTCACCTTTAAACACATATCCTAAATAATCCCGGTCATAGGTTACTCGAGAGGGGCATCGTGATAACCGGATAGACCGTGTGCTATATACCCGTCCATATGATGGATGCATTTGGTCTCATAGTCTGCTCGTGTAGGGACACTAGGGATACAGATGCAGTGCTCATTGGAGAATGAGTTCACGATTGATCCGCTACGGAATGCTTTGGATGGTTGATGATGCCTTATTGTCAAAACAGCAATTCCGTAGTCCTAGTGGTGTATCTGGTCCTTAGACTTGAGACACCAAGGATGTCCTGTATGAGTGCTCCACTCTTTGATACCTGACTTATAGGTTTGTTTGTCCCGGATCTAGTACAATTGGTCATTGGGGTGGTGGTGTCGACCTTACGAGGGCTATTGAGTGTCGATAGAGGATCATCTACTCTCGGCGTCATGAGAGGAATATCCCATGTGTTCTTGCTCAGACAAATCCCTGGCCAGGGTCATTCGGGTTGAGAGAGAAAGAGTTCTCCGGGAGAATCCGATTAGAGCGAGACTCGAGTAGAAACCGTATGGGTCTGACAACACCATGCTCGATATACGGTCTCTGGGATATTAGATGGATGAGGGACTATAGGCACATGGTAACTGAGGACAAACAGGTCCAATGGATTGGATTCCCCTGTATCGTCTGGGGACTACGGCGTAGTGGCCTAGTACGTCCGTAATCGATGAGTCGAGTAAATTATTACAGACGTACTACGGACCAATCTCTATACGCAGTTTTGTGTTTTGCGGATTTTTACGTACCGATCTTCGCACGACGACGACCATCTTTTTGGGAATCGGGGATTTTTGTTTTCTTGTTCTTCCGCTGCGCATATGATGTCGCCCCCCATGATTTCCCAACAGTGGTATCAGAGCCAGGTTGTTCGTGCGAATGATTGGTTTCGAACTGCGTGTGTTGTGTTTAGGAAGAATATTGACGTCAAAATCGTTGACGCAAAAGCGAGGAAGGGCAGCAACAGTTGCTGCCCTCGATCTACATGCCTGCAGCCACCTGCAGCCGTAGCCGCAGCCAGGCACCACAGCGCCGGCGCATGCGCAAGCGCTGTGCCTGCAGCAGCCGGCTGGCGGTCTGCTTGCAGCAGGCTTGCGGCCGGCGGGGCTTGCAGCAGTCTTTCCCTAATTGAAGCTAGTCCTACGTCACTCAAAACACATATTAGATCATTAACTCATCAATTGATTCATCATCAAAATTTGAGATTCAATAATCTCCCCTTTTTTATGATGACAATCAATTGATGATGGAGTTTAAACTAAACTTCCCCTATCAATATGTCATATTGATAGAAACTTTGAATTCAGAAAATCATGACTATTTCATCATCGCATGCATCATGAATATTGAAAAAACCAATTAATCGCATCATTGCATGCATTTTAAAATCATGAGTATTGCATGCATCGTTCCAAATCATAAAGATTTGCTATCAATTTTATGATTTCTACAAACATAACTCTTATTGGTAAAAATCATGTTTAAAGATTTGCTATCAATTTTAAATTTATCTAACGTTTGTTGTAAAAATAAATTTTCCTTTTTAAGTGAGTCTATCTCTTCACACTTAGTGCAAGGAGTTAACATGTAATTATTATGCTCATTTTTTAATTTTTTAAATTCACTAGCAAGAGAAGCATGATCCTTTTCTATTAATTTATAATTTTTACCAACTAATTTAAATTTTTTAAATAAATCATGGAAAGCATCAAGCAATTCAATGTTAAGGTAAAGGAGTTTCAGTTGAGTCATTTACCTCATTGTCGAGAGCCATCAAGACGTAGTTTACCACTTCGTTTTCATCGGTTTGCTCCTCATCTTCGGACACACTCGATTCGTCCCAAGTCACCTTGAATACTTTCTTTGTCTTTGGAAGCTTCTTCTTTTTATTTTTTTAATTTTTTATTCGTGTTTTATAAACCTTTTAAATTTACTTGTGAGGAGTTCAAAGTCATCACTTAAGCTTTCGCTCGAGTTGTCTTCTTTTGTTCAAAGTGTCAAATCCTTCTTGTTTTTTGGAAGTTAGTTCTTATGTTTATCATGTTCAATAAAAGTCATTTCATAGGTCATTAAAGACATGATAAGTTCTTCAAGTGGAAAATTGTTTAGGTCCTTTGCTTCTTATATTGCCGTTACTTTTGGATCCCAACTGTTTGGAATAGATCTTAAAATCTTGTTTACAAGTTTAAGATTATAAAAATATTTGTTAACTTTCAAACTATTGATGACATCGGTAAAACAGGTGTATATGTCAACAATAGTTTTGCTAGGCTTTATTCGAAATTATTCAAAACTATGCATCAAAAGATAGACATTAGACTCTTTAACTCTACTTGTGCCTTCATGTGTGATCTTGAGTGTAAATATCATGTGCAGTTTTATATATAGAAACCTAATTAAATTTATTTATATTTAAAATGTAAAATAGAGTGTTCATAGCTCTAACATTTAAAAAAGAAAATTCTTCTCCAAATCATTCCATTCGTTCGTTGGTTTAGAAGATTTTTGAAAGTCAAGTTCAACAACATTCCATAAATTGAAATTTATAGAAAGCATAAAAACTCTCACACATTTTTCAAAACATATAGTTCATCTCATTGAACATAGGAGAATGAGTGATAGAATGACCCTCTTGATTGTCGGCAAAAGCCATCTCTCTTAGGTTTTAAACCAAATATAGAGTAATCTGGCTCTGATATCAACTTTTAGGACCGAAATCGACACTAAGTACTAAGAGGGGGGCAGGGGGGTGAACTAGTCTTTCATAAATATTACGTCGATTAAGAAAACTTCAATGATTTGGAAATGCTTGATTCGATGCAACCATATCGAAAATGATATCGAAGTGTACTTGCCTTAGAGTAAATGTAATAAGTAGTTAAAGCATAAAAAATAATAGTAATGAAGAGTAGAAAGAAGATGCACACCAAATTTATAATGGTTTGATTGTTATGACTTACATCCACTCCCGATTCCTCTTCACTCAAGGCCATCGACCTCCACTATCAATCTTCTTTCAATGGGTAAAGATCAACTACCCTTACAACTCTTGCTCTCTTTCACAGATTCAGGAGAGAACCCTTACACCCCTCTATTACAAGTATTCTCACACACTCTCCCTTAGAACAACCTCTAAGCATATGGAGAAGGGAACTTAACTTTCTAACAAGCTTTGTAATATTAGAATCATAGAGTTTTGTTCTACTTTTTGTGTATTATTAAGTAGGAAAGATTGAGGTATTTATAGACCCCAAATGATTTCAAAAATGAAGCCAAAAAAGGTCTCATCTTGGGTTTCTCGGGTCCTAGCGGTACCATCGCCTATGCTGGGCGGTACTACCACTTGCAGCACTACCATTGGGTGGTACCATAGCCCAGTCTAGTAGTACCACCATCAGACATAATCTAGGAGACTATGTCTGGGTGGTACCATCGCCCAATTTGGCGGTACCATCACTTGACAGTATGGAAAAGTGTGTTCTTAACTTTTCTAGCTCATAGGCTATTCAACCTATCCTTGGATCACTGAATCGGTCTTTCACTTAGCCCAAAATAGTCCCAACTTAGGCCCAATGGGTCCCTAATTGAGTTAATAAGGATCCTTCTAAAACCAACTCAATTACAATAATGACTACTTCAATCTAGACATAATCGAATACAAATAAAATACTATGTTGTCCGACAAGTCATTTGTTCATCCAACGCTTTGTTCGATCCTTTCAGCGCATCGTTCTCTATAATGGCGTATTGCTCAATCGGCATATTGACCTCTACAACATCTGATCTTCTTGGTGTAATGTTTGATCCTTTTGGCCTGATGCCTAAACTCATGGCACGAAGCCTTCTGCTAACACATCGATCGATCCTTCGGTTCAACATCCAATCTCCTGACATGTTCCGGCCCAACATCTAATTTCACTACTTTAATCAATTTATCTTTCCCTAATTAAAATTTTCTTTCCCTATAATCCTACGTCACTCAAAATACAGATTAGATCATTAACTCATCAATTAATTTCATAATCAAAATCCAAGATTAAATAAGGTGGTTACTCCTACTTCATTACTTTTACTAATGATTTCTAAAGGTATGGATATGTGTACTTGATGAAGTACAAGTATAAGGCCTTCTAGGAATTCAGCGAGTATAAGAATGAAGTGGAGAGTTAGACTGGAAAGAGTATCATGAATATTCGATTAGATCGAGGAGGTGAGTACTTGAGTACAGAGATCACCCAATTCCTCAAGGACCGTGAGATTCTATCCTAGTGGACAACTTCTTATACACCCCAACTCAATGGTGTATTCGAAAGGAGGAATCACACACTGTTAGACATGGTGCGATCCATGATGAGTTTCGCTGACCTACCCGTCTAATTCTGGGGATATGTCCTAGAGACCATAGCTTACCTTCTGAATAGAATTTCATCTAAATCGGTAGTGTTTACTCCATATGAGATATAAAAACGGAAGAAGCCTGATCTTAAGGTTGTTAAGATTTGGAGCTGTCATACTAACGTTAAGAGACATAACCCCAATAAGTTAGAATCTAGGATGGAGCGGTGCAAGTTCGTGAGGTACCCCAAGGAAACTTGTGGCTATTATTTCTATTATCCCGAGGACCAAAAGGTTTTTATAGCCAAGAGAGTGGTGTTCCTTAAGAAGGAACACATTCTTAGCAGAGATAGTGGGAGAGTGATAGAGTTGCGTAAGGTTGGAGAATCTAGCTTAAGCACCACTCCACAGCCCGAGTCTGTTTAGGTACCTCGCACATAAGTGTTGAATCTCGTATTTTGATGATGAAACCACTTGATATGTGTTTATAATTTAAACTGCATTTTGAGTGATGCTGGTCTACTTGATCTGGATTAGACAATTAATGCAGGAGGAATTGACGTTGCGCCGGAGGAGATCACGTCAGGATATTGGACGGTAGAAGGCTTCGGACATCGGGCATCGGGCCAAGGAGAGCGGAATTACGCCAAGGATATCGGGGTTGCAGAGGTCAACCGCCGATTGGGCAACAAGCTGCAAGAGAGGACGATGCGCTGAAGAATCGGACGAAGCGCCAACCAATGACGTGCCGGGCAACAGAATGTCAATTCGCGTTGTAATAATTGTCTAGATCGGAGTAGAGTTTTGGCTTATGTGTGCAGGATTAACTACGATAATGATGAAGACATAAAGCGAAAAAAAGTGTCGGAGTCAAGCGCAAAGGATTTGTTGCGAGTTCGAGAGTTCGACGAAAGTCCGAAGGTTCATCGGGAATGCTGCCGGAACTAGCCGAGAATAAGTAGGGAGCTTGCCGAAGGGTTTTTCGGAAGCTCGCCAGAAGGTTCATTGGAATTTCGCGGAGCTCGCCGAGAAAGATTGGAGCTTGCCGAAGAAGCTCGTTGGAACTCGCCAAGATCAAATCGTGAAGTCTAGGAGCTTGCCGGGAGTCCGCAGAATGGTTTTCGAAAGTTTATCGGAAGACCGTCGGAAGTTCGTCGGAAGCTCGCCGGAAGAAGTCTTGACTTACGAACTTTGTAATAGCATAGAAAATGTCTTTAAATTCATAGTTAGCACGTTAATTAGGGTTAGGATTAGGTGTTAATCCTATAACCCAAGTAGGGGCCAATTGGGCCCGAGTTCGGACTAGTTTGGGCCAAGATTGAAGCCCAACTAGTGGGCTGAAAACACTGTAGGCGGTGGCACCGCTTGGGCTGGGTGGTGGCACCGCCTAGCACTGTCAGCACCTGACACTGACAGGAGGTGGCACCGCCACTGACAGGCGGTGGCACCGCCACTGAAAGGCGGTGGCATCGCCAGCATCGGGAACTCCACGAGAATTCAAATTTTGAGCCCAAATTTGAATCCTCTTGAAGTCTATAAATACCCCTCAAATCTCAGCTGAGATAACAACTTTTTGAGCAGCAATTGTTTGAGAGAAAGGCCCTAGAAAAGTCTTAGATAGTCTTGTTTTTAATTTGCTAGTGTTCACCTCCTTCTTTCTTGCTAAAAATCTGTAAGAGAGTGAACCGCTTGTAAAAAGTTGTAAGAGGGGTATTCACCCTTCCCTTTCAAGAGATTTGCTAGTGGAAGGTGGGAGCCTCATCGAAGAGGGGCCTCACAAGTGGATGTAGGTCACTTGACCGAACCACTTTAAAAATGACGTAATCTCTAGTTTGCATTTCATTACTGCTATTTACATTACTACAAACCTTCTTACTTGCTTTATTTCATCATTACCTTTGCTGCACAACTTTGTGAATACGTTTTCAAGTTAAGCACTTCCGACTCCGATTTTTATCGCACGAAAGATTTGTCGAAATCAACGTTTTAATCCGCTGCACTAATTCACCCCCCCCTCTTAGTGCCGCTCCGATCATAACAATAAGTTCTAACTTTACGTAGGTCCGCAAGAGTATCACATCCTCCTGAGAGATACGTGAGACATATTAGAGGAGGAGATGTTGAGGATATTAATCCTCAAACCTACAAGGAGGCTATTACGAGTATAGACTCTAAGAAGTGGCAAGAAGCCATGAATTCTGAGATAGATTTCATGTACTCCAAGAAGGTTTGGAATATAATTAAAACACCTAAAGGTATTGTACCCATTGGTTGCAAGTGGATCATCAAGAAGAAGATCGGAGTAGATGGAAAGGTAGAGACTTATAAAGCAAGGCTAATGGCTGCAGGGTATCATCAAAGGTAAGGTATTGACAATAACGAAACCTTCTAATTCATAGCCATGCTAAAATCCATTCGAATTTTGTTAGCTATTGTAGTATACTATAATTATGAAATCTAGTAGATGGACATGAAAACTATGTTCCTCAATGGCAACCTCAAGGAGAATGTATATATAATACAACTTAAGGGATTCATGTCTAAGAACAATCCAAATAAGGTGTGCAGGTTGCTTTGCTCTATTTATAGACTAAAGTAAGCATCTCGAAGTTGAAACATAAGATTTGGTGAGGCGATCAGATCTTATGACTTCATTAAGAATGAAAATGAGCCTTGTATGTATAGGAAGGTTAGTGGGAGCGCTATCACCTTCTTGGTGTTATATATGGATGACGTTCTGATCATTGAGAATGATGTAGGAATGCTATCCATAGTAATGACTTAGTTATCCAGACACTTCTCCATGAAGGACTTAGGGGAAGCATCATATGTCTTGGGTATTCGGATCTATAAAGATAGATCCTAGAGGATGCTTGGCTTGTCCCGGTCCAAGTACATAGATACCATTGACAAAAGGTTTAGCATAAATAATTTCAAGAGAGGTCTTATTTCGATAAGACATAAGATATCGCTTTCCAAGAGTATGTCCCCAAAGACTTCTAAAGAAAGGGCGAACATGGATAGGATACCCTATACCTCAGTGATAGGGTCTATCATGTATATCATGCTATGTACTAGGCCCGATATAGCACATGCTCTTAGTGTCACGAGCAGGTATCAACTGGATCCAAAATTGGAGCATTGAAAAATAATAAAATGTACCCTTAAGTACTTGAGATTGACTAAGTATCATTTATTGGTATATGGAGGTAGTAGCCTCATGGTTGAAAGCTACACAAACTCGAGCTTCCAGTCTGATGTCAATGATAGTAAGTCAAATTCGAGGTATGTGTATACCGTGAATGGAGGAGTAGTATGCTAGAAGAGTTCCAAGGAGGATACTACTGTTGACTCAACCATAGAGGCGGAGTATATTGCTACAATAGAGGCAGCAAAAGAGGGAGTCTATACGAAGAAGTTTATCATGGATTTGGGAGTCGTGCCGAGCAATGAGGAGTTGATTCTCGTGTATTGAAACAATTACAGGGCGATTACTCAAATTAAGGAACTTAGGTCTCATCAAAAGTATTCTAAGGAGGTTCCAACTTATTAGAGAGATCGTGGCCCAAGGAGATGTAGTAGTGAAAATAGTTCCATTCGAAAATAACATTGCAGATCCACTAACAAAGTCGTTATCTCAAATTATCTTTAAGCATCACAAGGGTCTAATGGGGATTATACATAAAGGTGTAGGGAAATCTAGGGGCAACATTACATGCATAGTAGAATAATAGAAAACAAAAACCCCAAATTTCCTAAAAAGGTGTTCGTCATTGTGTGAAGATTGGTGCGCAAAAACCAGTGAACTTAAATCCACGTATAAGATAGTTATGTTTTACCTAGGGGATCGTATATCCCCAAATCTCTGTTGATCTATAAGAGAGGATGATGGAGGTCAAGCACCCTTCTCTCTAGTGGTGATCTACATAATAGGGCTATGACAACACTTTTCAAATCGCTGCCTAAATCTCCACACCTGCTATCTAAGGAGGAGAATGAGAGAGGAGAATAAGAGGTGGCAACCAAAAAGCCTATAGCCTATGGGCCTTTGGTTCTCTCCTATTTATAGAGGTCTCATGTCTACTTAACCCTAATGGATCCTGCCCTATTGGGTATTAGATCTTCATCCAACTATCCAAGCCTCTCAAGTTAGTGGATCTCTATCTAATAATCTTTCATTGGCTCTTATTGGATCTCATATATAAGATCCAATAATTCAAGGGCTTATTAGATATCCAATAAGATAGGGGCTCCGATGGATATCTCATATCCAAACCTTTACTCATTGCAACGCCTATCATATGTGTGTGACCCTCTAAGCCCAATATTGAGCTAGCAAAGAGTCATACCTATCAGAACTCCTTCTGGCTCAGTGAATTATTATCTTCATAATAATTCACTCAACTCATCGATTACGGACTTATTAGGCCACTACGCCGTAGCCCCCAAATGATACAAGGGAATCCAATCCTTTGGACCTATCTATCCTCAGTTATCTTGTACCAATAGTCCCTCATCCATCTAATATCCCAAAGACCATATATCGGGCATGGTGCTATCAGACTTATATGATTTCTACTCGAGTCTCGCTCTAATCGAATTAACCTAAAGAACTCTTTTTCTCTCAATCTGAATGACCTTAGCTAAGGATTTGTTTGTACAAGAATATATGAGATATTCTTCTCATGATATCGAGAGCAGATGATCATCTATCGACACTCAATAGCCCTAGTAAAGTTGACTGTCACTCCCGATGGCCGACTATGCTAGATCTGGAACTTCCAAACCAATAAATCCGGTATCAAAGAGTGGAGTACTCATACAGGACATTCTTAGTGTCTCAAGTCTAAGGACAAAGTATACTACTAGGACAATAAAATCACTATCTGACTATGAGGTATCATTAACCATTTAGCATTTTGTAAGCGGATCAATCAGTAAACTCATTCTTCCATGAGCACCAACATTGAAGCCCTAGTGTCCCCACACGAGCAGCTATAAGACTAGCTGTCACCATCATATGGATGGGTATATACCACATTAGTCTATCTGGTTATCTCGATGTCACTCTCGAGTAACCTATGACTTGCTAGGATCAAGAGTAGCACTAAGAGGGGGGGTGAATTAGTGTAGTAGAAAAATTACGTCGATTCCAAAAACTTCAAACGATAAAAACCAGTTTTGACTCATATTATTTGTTTCACTTTGAATAAGTAGAGAAGAAAAGGTTGGGCATTGGAATAAAATTGAATGCAGTAAAGAGAATTTGTAGTAAGGAAAGAACACACCGAAATTTATAGTGGTTTAGTCATTCTGACCTACATCTACTTCTGATTCCTCCTTTGTCGAGGTCATCGGCGTCCACTAATGGTCCTCCTTCAATAGGTGAAGACCAAACACCATTTACAGCTCTTTCTCCTTTTACTGGGTTTAAGAGATTGTTGAATCTCGAATTTTGATGATGAAATCAATTGATGGGTTAATTGATCTTATCCATATTATTGAAGTTGAGTGTGCAGGATTTACTACGACAGACTAAAAACATAAAGCAAGGATATCAAAGTCAAGTTCGATGGACGTTTGAGAGTCCGAAGATTCGTCGGAGATGCTGTCAGAACCAACCAAGAGAGATTGGAGAATTATCGGAACTTTCGGAAGTCTGCCGAAGAGATCGTTGGAGGTTCACAAAGATCACCAAGAAGGCTCGGCTACTCGTTGAACTCGTCACAAGATCGGGAGCCTGCTGAGAGTCCGCTGGAAGAAACCAGAGGGTGTATCAGAAGTCCACAAGAAGAACGCGAGAAAGCTCGCCGAAACAAAACTTGACATTGGCCGATTAAATACTTGCTTAGGATTATGTTTTTAGGTATGTCGTTCACATGTAATTAGGGTTAGGATTAAGGGATAAATCTATACCTTGGTTAGGGGCCAATTGGGCCCACAAGTAACTTAGTTTGGGTTGGACGTAAAGCCCAACCAGAAACTTGTAAGACCAGGCGGTAGCACCGCTAGACTAGGCGGTGGCACCGCCCAGCACCCGAGACTAGGCGGTGGCACAGCCACCAACAGGCGGTAGCACCGCCAGATTAGGCGGTGGCACTGCCCAGCACCCGAGACCAGGCGGTGGCACAGCCAACAACAGGCGGTGGCACCGCCAGTACATCTGCCTGACAAGACTTTGACAGGCGGTGGCACCGCCAGTCTCGGAAACCCAAGACGAATCAAAATTGGAGCCCAAATATTGAATCCTCTTGGGGCCTATAAATACCCCTCGATTCTCAGCAATAGTTTGGGTTAAGAGCTTTAGAATAGTCTTAGCAAGTCTTGCTTTTCATATTGCTTAAGTGTTCACCTCCTCCCATCTTGTTGAAAAGAATTATAAGAGTGTGAACCACTTGTAAAGGTTGTAAGAGGGATATTAGTACTTCCCCTATAAGAGATTTGCTAGTGGATGTTGGGAGCCTCTTCGAAGAAGGCTTCGCAAGTGGATGTGGGTCATTTTGACTGAACCACTTTAAAAACTACTACGTTATCTAGTTTGCATCCTACTCTTGCCATTTACATACTGAAAACTGCTTGTCATAGGTGCCCAGCAAGCCAATCACGTGAGTGATGGCAGGTGTGACTTGATACAGAATCTTTTTGCTTATTATATTTTTGGCGTATATCACTTTATAACTATTGCATAAATGCATATATATATTGTGATGTCCTTGGATTTGTGCAATGGGAATCGGATCGTGATGAGATCACGATAATGAGATCGATTCACTTTTAAACACATATCCTAAATAATCCCGGTCATAGGTTACTCGAGAGGGACATCGTGATAACCGGATAGACTGGTGTGCTATATACTCGTCCATATGATGGATGCAGCTGGTCTCATAGCTGCTCGTGTAGGGACACTAGGGATACAGTACAGGTGCTCATTGGAGAATGAGTTCACTGATTGTTCCGCTTACGGAATGCTGGATGGTTGATGATGCCTTATTGTCAGAGAGCGATTCCGTAGTCCTAGTGGTGTATCTAGTCCTTAGACTTGAGACACCAAGGATGTCCTGTATGAGTGCTCCACTCTTTGATACCAGACTTATAGGTTTGGCTGTCCCAGATCTAGTACAGTTGGTCATTGGGAGTGGTAGTCGACCTTACGAGGGCTATTGAGTGTCGATAGAGGATCATCCACTCTCGGCGTCATGAGAGGAATATCCCATTTGTTCTTGCTCAGACAAATCCCTAGTTAGGGTCATTCGGGTTGAGAGAGAAAGAGTTCTCCGGGAGAATCCGATTAGAACGAGACTCGAGTAGAAACCGTATGGGTCTGACAACACCTTGCTCGATATATGGTCTCTGGGATATTAGATGGATGAGGGACTATAGGTACATGGTAACTGAGGACAGACAGGTCCAATGGATTGGATTCCCCTGTATCGTCTGGGGACTACGGCGTAGTGGCCTAGTACGTCCGTAGTCGATGAGTCGAGTGAATTATTACAGAGATAATAATTCACTGAGTTAGAAGGAGTTCTGACAGGTATGACTCATGGCCAGCTCGATATTGGGCCTAGAGGGTCACACACATATGGTAGGCATTGCGATGAGTAGAGGTTCGGATATGAGATATCCGACGGAGCCCTTGTCTTATTGGATGCAGATCCAATACCCACTAGGGAAGGACCCATTAGGGTTTGACACAAGATCTCTATAAATAGGAGGGATTCACAGCCTCATAGGCTAGAGTCTTTGCTTGTCTTTCCTATTCTCCTCTCCCTCTCCACCTCAGAGGCCTGAAGTTTTGAGGAGGGTCGTCGCAACCCTGCTGTGTGGATCACCGCTAGAGAGGACGCTTGACCTCCTTCACCCTCTCCTAAGGATCTGCAAGGAAATAGGGATATACGATCTCCCTAGGTAACACAATCTCTATACGCAGTTTTGTGTTTTGCGGATTTTTGCGCTCCAATCTTCGCACGACGACGAATATCTTTTTGGGAATCGGGGATTTTTGTTTTCTTGTTCTTCCGCTGCGCATATGATGTCGCCCCCTTGATTTCCCAACACAAACTTCTCTACTTAGTCACGTCGCTTCCATACGTTTCTATGTTATCAAGCGTCTAAAATCGGTTTCCATTGACATTGCTTTTTATAATACGAAAGATTTTTCCAAAATCGAAGTTTTAATCCACTGCACTAATTCACCCCCCGCTCTTAGTGCCGCTCCAATCCTAACAATTGGTATTAGAGCAAGGTTCACTCTCGTATTTGGTTTAAAACCCAAGAGAGATGGCTTACTCCGGCATACATGAGAGACATTCTATCACACGTCCACCTATGTTTAATGGGTCGGATTACACGTATTGGAAGACCCGTATGAGGATCTTCCTCATTTCAATGGATTTCGAGCTTTGGACTATTATCGAAAACAGATTTAAAAAATCTTCTCTTCCGATGAGCGAATGGAATGAATCGGAGAAGAAGGTTTTTGCTTTAAACGCAAAGGCTATGAATGCCTTGTTTTGTGCACTAGATAAAAATGAGTTTAATCGTGTTTCAATTTGTGATTCGGCTTTTGATATTTGGAGAACTCTTGAAGTCACTCATGAAGGCACTAGCCGGTGAAAGAGTCCAAAATCAACATCCTTGTGCACTCTTATGAACTTTTCCGAATGAAACCAAATGAGTCAATCGGAGACATGTACACACGTTTCACGGATGTCATCAATGGACTCAAAGCTCTTGGTAAAGATTTTTCTAACTTTGAACTAGTAAATAAAATCTTAAGATCTCTTCCTAAAAGTTGGGATCCAAAAGTTACGGCCATTCAAGAGGCTAAGGACCTCAAAACATTCCCTCTTGAAGAACTTATTGGGTCTCTAATGACCTATGAAATGACGTGACAAGATCATGATGAACTCGAGAACCCCATTCCAAAGAACAAGAAGGATATGGCACTCACATCACAAGAAGATCACTTGAAAGGAACATCAAGTGATGAGGATAGGGAAAATGACATTGCACTCTTGACTCAAAAATTCAAAAAAAATTTAAGAAAAAACAAATTTAAGAACAACGCCAAAAACAGACTTAAACATAAAAAGGATCAAGTGATATGCTATGAATGCAAGAAGCCAGGGCATTTCAAAAATGAATGCCCCCAAGCCAAGAAGAAGCAACCAAAGAAGAATAAAGCTCTAAAGACAACTTGAGACGACTCAAGTGATTCGGAAAGTGAAGAAGCTAGCAACAAAGAGGAAGCAAACTTCGCACTAATGGCTTTAGGAGAAGAGGTATGTGATTTATTTAATGAAGATTTATCTTTTGAAGAACTCTCTCTCGCTTTTCATGAATTATTTGATGAATGTAGAACTATTAGTAAGAAGTTAAGTATCTTAAAGAAAGAGCATGTTTTACTATAAAATAAGTTTGATAGTCTTCAAACTCCTCCATACTCTAAATGTGAACATTTAGAAGCAATAAAAAATAAAATTTTGGTTCTTAAAGAAACCTTAAATAAGTTTAAGGTTGGTAGCAAAGGATTAGATATGATCCTTGCAAACAAGGGTCACGTCGCAAATAGAAGTGGAATTGGATTTGTAAAAGGATTACATCAAAATCCTACCACTTTCATAAAAGGACCTACATTACATGTTTCATCTTATATGAAATACAACTTTTGTTGCAAATCCGAACATATTGCCTATAAATGTTCATTTAGGAAAATTAGTTCGCAAAAATTAATATAGGTTCCTAAAGGAACTATAAATGATTCAATAATAAATAACAAAGCTAGTGGATCAATTTTTGAGGCACCCAAAATCAAATGGGTACCTAAAAATCATCCTCTTTTGTAGACAAACCCACAAGCTAGGAGGAAGAGATGGTATCTCGATAGTGGATGCTCAAGACATATGACTGGAGATCCATCTCATTTTTTTATGCTCACTAGCAAAGAAGAAGGGTACGTCACCTTTGGAGACAACAACAAAGGTAAAATCATTGGGAAGGGAACTATTGGTAACAAATTAAGTTTTTCTATTGATGATGTTTTACTAGTTGATGGATTGAAACATATTCTCTTGAGTATTAGTCAACTATGCGATAAAGGTTATATCGTTAGATTCGAATCAAATGTGTGTTATCGAAAAACCAAACAATAACATGACTATGATTGCATTAAAACAAAATAATCTCTACACCATCAACCTTGATGAACTAAGTAATGAAATGTGCCTCTCCGCTCTAAATGATGATGCTTGGCTTTGGCATAGTAGATTAGGCCATACAAGCATGAAACTAATATCTAAGATCTCATCTAGAGAATTAGTACGAGGGATTCCAAATATGAAGTTTACTAAGGACAAAGTATGCGATGCATGAAAACTAGGTAAACAAATAAAGACTAGTTTCAAACCAAAAAATCAAATTAGCACCACTAGACCACTACAATTGATCCATTTGGACTTATTTGGATCAGTTGACACAACGAATCTAGGAGGAAGCAAATATACTTTTGTAATTGTGGATGACTATACTAGGTACACTTGGACCTATTTCTTAGTCCACAAAAGTGATTGTTTCAAGTGCTTCTCAAAATTTTGTAAACTCACTCAAAATGAAAAGGGCTTCATGATTTCATCAATTCGGAGTGATCACGGTGGTGAATTTCAAAACCGTGACTTCCAAAATCTTTGTGAAATTAATGGATACAATCACAACTTCTCCACTCCAATAAATCCTCAACAAAATGGAGTAGTTGAAAGAAAAAATAGAAACCTATAAGAAATGACAAGAACTATGTTGAATGAACATAGTCTACCCAAGTATTTTTGGGCCGAAGCCATAAATACTGCTTGCTACATCATGAATACGGTTCTAATAAGACTATCTTCATCAAAAACCCTCTATGAATTATGGAATAACAAAAAACTAATTATTTCTTATTTTAAAGTTTTCGGTTGCAAATGCTTTATTTTGAATGAAAAGAATGTCTTAGGAAAATTTGATGCTAAATCCGATGAAGGCATCTTTCTTGGTTACTCCTCTGTTTTTAAGGCTTTTCGTGTTTTTAACAAAAGAACCTTAGTTATAGAAGAGTCTATTCATGTAGTTTTTAATGAAAATTTTGATTTAAAGAAAAATAATTTTGATGTTGATCTTGGTTTTGATAATTTGAATTTAAATGAACCCCCTCATCAAAATAGCAACTTGGATACATCTTCTTCCGAAATTTCCTTACACAAGGAATGGAAGTATGTGGATGCTCATCCAAAGAAGCTAATTATAGGAGATACATCAAAAGGGGTTCAAACTTGCTCTTCTTTCAAGAATTTTTGTGCCAACGTCGCCTTCCTTTCTCAAATCGAACCAAAATGCATTGACAAGGCCTTAAAAGATGATTTTTGGGTTATTGCAATGCAAGAAGAATTGAACCAATTTGAGAGGAATGAAGTATGGAAGCTTGTTCCTTGACCTAGTGACCATTTAGTCATTGGTACTAAATGGGTCTTTAGAAACAAGCAAGACGAATGTGGTATCGTGGTTAGAAACAAGACTAGATTAGTGGCCAATGGTTTCAACCAAGAAGAAGGTATCGACTACGAAGAAACCTTCGCTCCTGTGGTAAGATTAAAAGCCATTAGGATGCTCCTTGCCTATGCTAGTAATAATAATTTTAAACTATTTCAAATGGATGTCAAAAGTGCTTGCTTGAACGGTTTTATTTCCGAAGAAGTATATGTTGAACAATCTCCCGAATTTGAAAACTCTCTTCTTCCCAATTATGTATTCAAATTGACTAGGGCTCTCTATGGCTTGAAACAAGCTCCTAGAGCTTGGTATGAAAGGCTTAGCTCCTTTCTTATTTTAAATAATTTTACCAAAGGCAAGGTTGATACTACATTGTTTATCAAACACTTTGAAAATAATTTTCTTATTGTACAAATTTATGTTGACGATATTATTTTCGGTTCTTCGGATGAATCGCTATGTGAATCATTTGCCAAATGTATTAGTCATGAATTTGAAATGAGTTTAATGGGTGAATTAACCTTCTTTCTAGGATTATAAATTAAACAACTTAGTGATGGTATATTTCTTAACCAATCTAAATACACACTAGAATTGTTAAGACTATTTAATATGAATAATTCAAAAGCGATAAACACCCCTATGAGTACCTCGACTAAGTTAGATATGGATGAAAATAGTGAAAATTTCGATCAAAAAACATATAGGGGAATGATAGGTAGTCTACTCTACCTTACCGCGACTAGACCGGACATCATGTTTAGTGGAGGACTTTACGCTAGATTTCAATCTAATCCTAAACTATCTCATCTTAAGAGCGTTAAAAGAATATTTAGATATCTTAAAGGAACTCCAAATTTAGGTCTGTGGTATCCAAAATCTGATAAATTCGATTTAATAGCTTATGCAGATGCCGATTTTGGCGGATGCAGGATAGATAGAAAAAGTACATTCGGAACATGCCAATTTTTAGGACATGCCCTAGTTTCTTGGACTTCCAAGAAATAAAATTTAGTTGCACTATCTACAACGGAAGCTGAATACATTACTGCAAGTGCATGCTGTGCACAAGTTGTTTGGATGAAAAATACATCAGAAGACTATGGAACTCATTTGAAAAATATTCCCATAAATTGTGATAATACAAGTGCCATATGTCTTACCAAAAATCCAATTCAGCACTCTAGAACTAAGCATATAGATATTAGACATCATTTCATATGCGACCATGTTCTTAACAATAATGTCATTCTAGAATTTATTGATACAAAGCATCAATTAGCAGATATTTTTACAAAAGCCTTAAATGAAGACCAATTTGAATTTATTAGAAGGGAACTAGGCATGTTACATTGTCCCTTAAAGTAAGTCGTTTGAATGGAATTTTCGAAGAATGTCTCATCCTTGTTCCGTTCTTTTGTGGATTTGATTTCATCCTCTTCTTTCGATTCCAAACGATATATTAAAGTACAACTCAGTATCTCGACCTTTTCTTGAGTCAAACACCTCTAGAAATCAAGAAGGGGGAAGAAAAATTTTCTTTCCTTCTTCCGCGGCAAGCCAGCGGTGGCACCGCCAGAATCGACGGTAGCACTGCGTGAGCGCTTGGGCACCAGGCAATGGCACCGCTTGTTTTGGCGGTGGCACCGCCCGAGAGCCCTTTATAACCCGAGGCGTTAGAGCCGGCGGTGACACCGCCTCCAACCCGTGAGGAATCGCCTTTACCTCTCCCACAACCTCTCCAAAGCTTTATTCCAGCATTTAGAAGCCTTGGAAAGTGATTATTGTTGATCCAAGCTCTCCATCTTCTAAGAGATTCTCTATAAGGTAAAATCTGAAATTTTTTCTCTCTTCTCATTAGTTTATCTACTCCTTACAGTTTCATCTATCATATCTAGATAATGGCTCCTAAAAGATCAAAAGGGAAAATGATTGAAGGAGATTCATATGACCAAGAGCTTTTTAGATCCAAAGAAATAGCTCTTAGGTTTCTAAACTTCGAAACTAGATGTATCCATAAGGGTAAACACGTTGATCTCAATGAACTAGGACACCTAGAACCTATTAGGTGGTTTGCACATCTAGATGCCCTGCCTCTGTTGCAAATAAATGAACCAGTCTATCCTAGATTAGTCAGGCTATTTTATGCAAACCTATATGTGGATAATGATAGCCTAAGTACTTACCTACTAGGAACACAAATTAGAATTTTTGATAGCACTATTTGTGAACTAATTGGAATCACTAAAAAAGATAGGGGTTGTTATTTTAGAGGTAAATGGGATGTCAACACAATCGGAGCAACTTACTCTGAAGCCATCGAAACTATTTTTGCAAACCCTGACCTCGGCATAATACCCAAGAGTTGTGAGCACCTATTGCCCTTTAACTCTAAAATCCTTCATCATATCATAACTAGCATACTATTCCCTAAGCAATTTCATCTTGATAAAATGAGTCAAATAGAAATAAGCACCATGTATTGGATTATGACCAGTCAACATAACTGTTTTGGATACTCAATTCGGCAACACATGCAAGATATTATAGCTAAAGACACTATGTTACCATATGGAGGGTTAATCACTCGATTCCTACTTACCCATGACATTTGTATCCCACCCGATGAAGAAACAATTCAAAGTGATTGGTATAACATTATCAATAGAAATCTGCTGAAAAGACTTAGGTGCACATTTAACAATGGTATATGGGTTAGGCAACCAAGAAAGACTGATCCAATTCCCCCACCAATAGAACACCCTGAAACACCAATTCTTAGGGGAAATGAATCTCCTCCTCCTAGTCCCTTTAACGCGGCACCTTCGGCTCCTGTTTCATCCTCCGAAGAACTCATTATGGCAGAATTGAATCAGATCAAATCGCAGCAAGAACAAATTCAAATCCAGCAAATTGACATTTTGAAGGAACTACGACAAATGAATAAAAAAATAGATGTCATATATCAACACTGTGGCTTACCTCCTAAAGATTAATCGATGTAGTTTCTTGTTCTGTTCTGATTACTCTTCATGTGAAGTTTAAAGTCCATCATCTTCTGATGAACAAAAACAGAACCTTTGTTTAAGATGTATTGTTAAATTCTGGATGTTTTGCTTGCAACATTAATTTTGAGTGATGAATTTCGTATGATTAATCTTTATGCTGACTTCTTTTGATCACAAACTGTGTACTTCAAGTCTCATCTCCTTCTCTTTTTCTTTATTGTTGATGACAAAGGGGGAGAAGTGATGACTTGCATGACTTATGCGGATCGATAGCATGACTTATATGAATTGCAAAAGTTTGTCTTATATGCCTTGCTTGTCTTATTCTTTGAGTATATCGTAAGATTGGTTGATCAAATCATATCATGAAATTCATGGTGAAAATCTTTATCATATTTTTTTTCTCTCGTCAAAGTAAAAATTGTCTCTTATTATTTGACTTGAAAATGATTTTCAATAGCTAAAAATTATGAGAAATATGAAGGTTCGTATTTGCTCTTGCTTAATAAGACAACGATAAGTTCAACATTAGAACTTATCGATTTATGCTTGAATTCAATAGGATGGAATTCAAGTGGTTTTATCTTCTCACAATATGGCATATAGATAGGGGGAGTTATGTTTAACTCCGTCATCACTTGATTGTCATCATCAAAAAGGGGGAGATTGTTGAATCTCGGATTTTGATGATGAAATCAATTGATGGGTTAATTGATCTAATCCATATTATTGAAGTTGAGTGTGTAGGATTTACTACGACAGTCTAAAAACATAAAATAAGGATACCGAAGTCAAGTTCGATGGACGTTTGAGAGTCTGAAGATTTGTCGAAGATGCTGTCGGAACCAACCAAGAGAGATTGAAGATTTGTCGGAACTTTCGGAAGTCTGCCGAAGAGATCGTTGGAGGTTCGCAAAGATCACCAAGAAGGCTCGGCTACTTGTTGAACTCGTCACAAGATCGGGAGCCTGCTGGGAGTCCGCTGGAAGAAACCAGAGGGCATATCGGAAGTCCACTGGAAGAACGCGGGAAAGCTCGCTGAAACAAAACTTGACGTTGGCCGGTTAAATACTTGCTTAGGATTTTGTTTTTAGGTATGTCGTTCAAATGTAATTAGGGTTAGGATTAAGGGATAAATCTGTTGGGAAATCCTAGGCGGCGACATCATATGCGCAGTGGAAGAACAAGAACAACAAAATCCCCGATTCCTAAAGAGATGTTCGTCGTCGTGCGAAGAATGGTACGCAAAATCCGCGAAACATGAAACTGCGTATAGAGTAGATTGTGTTACCTAGGGAGATCATATATCCCTGTTTCCTTGCAGATCCTTAGGAGAGGGTGAAGGAGGTCAAGCGTCCTCCTCTCTAGCGGTGATCCACACAACAGGATTGCGACGACGCTCCTCAAAACTCCAGACCTACTCTGAGGTGGAGATGGAGAGGAGAATAGGAATAGGCAAACAAAAGCTCTCTAGCCCATGGGGCTCTGAATCCCTCCTATTTATAGAGGTCCCCTGTCAAACCCTAATGGGTCCTCCCCTAGTGGGTATTGGATCTGCATCCAATATGACAAGGGCTCCGTCGGATATCTCATATCCGAACCTCTATTCAGCGCAATGACTACCATATGTGTGTGACCCTCTAGGCCCAATATCGAGCTGGCCGTGAGTCATAACTGTCAGAACTCATTCTAACTCAGTGAATTATTATCTCTGTAATAATTCACTCGACTCATCGACTACGGACGTACTAGGCCACTACGC
This sequence comes from Musa schizocarpa, assembly GCA_900464855.2. Lineage (NCBI taxonomy): Eukaryota > Viridiplantae > Streptophyta > Magnoliopsida > Zingiberales > Musaceae > Musa > Musa schizocarpa. Next base: position 21,505,587 of record LS990921.1, read on the forward strand.
TGTAGTCCCCAAATGATACAGGGGAATCCAATCCATTGGACCAGTCTGTCCTCATTTACCGTGTACCTATAGTCCCTCATCCATCTAATATACCAGAGACTGTATATCGAGCATGGTGTTGTCAGACCCACACGGTTTCTTCTCGAGTCTCGCTCTAGTCGGATTCTCCCAGAGAACTCTTTCTCTCTCAACCCGAATAACCCTGGCCAAGGATTTGTCTGAGCAAGAACACATGGGATTTTCCTCTCATGACGCCAAGAGTGAATGATCCTCTATCGATACTCAATAGCCCTCGTAAGGTCGACTACCACTCCCAATGACCAACTGTACTAGATCTGGGACAGCCAAACCTATAAGTCTGGTATCAAAGAGTGGAGCACTCATACAGGACATCCTTGGTGTCTCAAGTCTAAGGACCAGATACACCACTAGGACTACGGAATCGTTGTCTGACAATAAGGCATCATCAACCATCCAGCATTCCGTAAGCGGATCAATTAGTGAACTCATTCTCCAATTAGCACCTGTACTGTATCCCTAGTGTCCCTACACAAGCAGCTATGAGACCAGCTGCATCCATCATATGGATGGGTATACAGCACACCAGTTTGTCCGGTTATCACGATATCCCTCTCGAGTAACCTATGACCGGGATTATTTAGGATATGTGTTTAAAGGTGAATCGATCTCACTATCGTGATCTCATCACGATCCGATTCCTATTGCACAAATTCAAGGGCATCACAATATATGTATGCATTTATACAATAGTTATAAAGTGATATATGCTAAAATATAATAAGCAAAAAGATTCTGTATTAAGTCACACATGCCATCACTCACGTGATTGGCTTGCTGGGCACCTATGACTAGCAATCTCCCACTTGACCTAAAGCCAATCACCTATGTGTCTGATCCCCATCAGACCCCTGTGACGCTCAAAACAAATCTAAGACAACGGCTTTGTTAGTGGATCTGCAATGTTATCTTCGGATTGAACTATTTCCACTACTACATCTCCTCGGGTCACGATCTCTCTGATAAGGTGGAACCTCCTCAGAACATGCTTAGATTTCTGATGAGACATAGGTTTCTTTGCTTGAGCAATCACCCCGTTGTTGTCGCAATATAGGGAGATCGACTCTTCGCTACCTGGCACGACTCCCAAATCTGTGATGAACTTCTTCACACAAACTCCCTCCTTTGCTGCATCTGATGCAGCAATGTACTCCGCCTTTGTGGTTGAGTCAGCACTGGTATCTTGCTTGGAACTCTTCCAGCACACTGCTCCTCCATTCAAGGTGTACACATACCCTGAATTCGATTTGCTATCATCGACATCAGACTGAAAACTTGAGTCAGTGTAGCCTTCAACCTTAAGGCTATTACCTCCATATACTAGTAAAAGATCCATAGTCCTTCTCAAGTACTTAAGGATACACTTTACTGCTTTCCAGTGCTCCAAGCCTGGATCCGCCTGATACCTACTCGTGACACTCAGAGCATGCGCTATATCAGGCCTAGTACATAGCATGACATATATGATAGACCCTATTGCTGAGGCATAAGGTATCATATCCATGTTCGTCCTTTCTTCTGGAGTCTTTGGGGACATACTCGTAGAAAGCGATATCCCATGTCTCATCGGTATGAGACCTCTCTTGGAATTTTCCATGCCAAACCTTTTGACAATGGTTTCTATGTACCTGGACTGGGACAAGCCAAGCATCCTCCTGGATCTATCTCTATAGATTCTAATCCCCAAAATATAGGATGCTTCCCCTAAGTCCTTCATGGAGAAGTGTCTAGATAACCAAGCCTTTACTTTGGATAGCATTCCTACGTCATTCCCAATGATCAGGATGTCATCCACATATAACACCAAAAAGGTGATAGTGCTCCCACTTACTTTTTTGTATACACAAGGCTCATCTTCGTTCTTAACGAAGTCATAAGATCTGATTGCCTCATCAAATCTTGTGTTCCAACTTCGGGAAGCTTGCTTTAATCCATAAATGGATCTTAGCAACCTACACACCTTATCTGGACAGTTTTGGACACGTATCCCTCAGGTTGCATCATATACAACTCCTCCTCGAGGTTCCCATTGAGGAATATGGTTTTCACATCCATCTACCAGATCTCATAATCATAGTGTGCTGTAATAGCCAATAGAATTCTGATGGATTTTAGCATTGCTACGGGTGAGAAGGTTTCGTCATAGTCAACACCTTGCCTTTGACGATACCCCTTAGCCACTAGCCTTGCTTTATAGGTCTCTACCTTTCCATCTACTCCGATCTTTTAATTAATGATCCACTTGCAACCGATGGGTACAATACCTTCAGGCGCATCAACTAGGTTCCAAACCTTATTGGAGTACATAGAATCCATCTCAGAATTCATGGCTTCTTGCCACTTCCCGGAGTCTATACTCATAATAGCCTCCTCGTAGGTCTGAGGATCAATATCCTATGCATCCTCTCCTCTAATATGTCCCACATATCTCTCAGGAGGATGGGATACTCTATCAGATCTGTGTAAAGTTGAAACTTGTGTATTAGGTACCTGAACAGACTCGGGCTGTAGAGGGGTGCTTGAGCTTGGTTCTGCAACCTCGCTCAATTCTATCATTCTCCCACTATTTCTACCAAGAATGTGTTCTGTCTCAAGGAACACTGTGCTAGTCATAGGTGCCCAGCAAGCCAATCACGTGAGTGATGGCACGTGTGACTTGATACAGAATCTTTTTGCTAATTATATTTTGGCGTATATCACTTTATAACTATTGCATAAATGCATATATATATTGTGATGTCCTTGGATTTGTGCAATGGGAATCGGATCGTGATGAGATCACGATAATGAGATCGATTCACCTTTAAACACATATCCTAAATAATCCCGGTCATAGGTTTTCGAGAGGGACATCGTGATAACCGGATAGACTGGTGTGTTGTATACCCGTCCATATGATGGATGCAGCTAGTCTCATAACTGCTGTTGTGTAGGGACACTAGGGATACGATACAGGTGCTCATTGGAGAATGAGTTCTTTGATTGATCCGCTTACGGATATTTGGATGGTTGATGATGCCTTATTGTCGGACAGCGATTCCGTAGTCCTAGTGGTGTATCTCGGTCCTTAGACTTGAGACACCAAGGATGTCCTGTATGAGTGCTCCCTCTTTGATACCAGACTTATAGGTTTGGGTGTCCCAGATCTAGTACAGCTGGTCATTGGGAGTGGTAGTCGACCTTACGAGGGCTATTGAGTGTCGATAGAGGATCATCCACTCTCGGCGTCATGAGAGGAATATCCCATGTGTTCTTGCTCAGACAAATCCTTGGCCAGGGTCATTGGGTTGAGAGAGAAAGAGTTCTCAGGAGAATCCGATTAGAAGCGAGACTTCGAGTAGAAACCGTATGGGTCCGACAACACCATGCTCGATATACGGTCTCGGGATATTAGATGGATGAGGGACTATAGGTACATGGTAGTGGCGAGGACGAGAGGTCCAATGGATTGGATTCCCAGAGTCGTAGATGCGGGGACTACTGCAGTAATGGCCTAGTACGCCCGTCAGTAGTCGATGAGTCGAAAGTGAATAATTATAGAGATAATAATTCACCGAATTAGAAGGAGTTCTCGACGGGTATGACTCACGGCCAGCTCGATATTGGGCCTAGAGGGTCACACACATATGGTAGGCATTTGCGATGAGTAGAGGTTAGGATATGAGATATCCGGCCGGAGCCTTTGTCTTATTGGATGCAGATCCAATACCCACTAGGGAAGGACCCATTAGGGTTTGACACGGGATCTCTATAAATAGGAGGGATTCACAGCCTCATAGGCTAGAGTCTTTGCTTGCCTTTCCTATTCTCCTCTCCCTCTCCACCTCAGAGGCCTGGAGTTTTGAGGAGGGTCGTCGCAACCCTACTGTGTGGATCACCGCTAGAGAGGAGGACGCTTGACCTCCTTCATCCTCTCCTAAGGATCTACAAGGAAACAAAGATATATGATCTCCCTACGTAACACAATCTCTATACGTGTTTTGTGTTTTGCGGATTTTTGTGCACCAATCTTCGCACGACGACGAACATCTTTTTGGGAATCGGGGATTTTTGTTTTCTTGTTCTTCCGTTGCGCATATGATGTCGCCCCAATGATTTCCCAACAGTGGTATCAGAGCCAGGTTGTTCGTGCGAATGATTGGTTTTGAATTGCGTGTGTTGTGTTTAGGAAGAATATTGACGTCAAAATCATTCACGCAAAAGCGAGGAAGGGCAGCAACAGTTGCTGCCCTCGATCTGCATGCCTGCAGCCACCTGCAGCAGCAGCCATAGCTGCAGCCAGGCACCACAGCGCCGGCAAGATGCATAAAAGCTGTGCCTACAGCAGCCGGGCGGTGGTCTGCTTGCAAAGAAGCTTGCGGTCGGTCGACGGGTCGGTAGCCAGCGGGTAGAGGCGGCGCTTGGGCGTTGACCCCGTGGGCAGAGGGCGCCAGCGGGGCAGCAGCTGGGCTGAGGGCACCGCAGGGCAGCGGCTACTGTGGCTGCTGTTCCCCCAGCAGGCAAAACCCGCAGGGGCCGCCCGGCCAGGCGAAACAGCCAGCCGATGCCGGCGCCCACCTGCGGCGGCCTTAGCAGGCGTGCGCGCCGGTCGAAGAACAGGGCCCTCGCCCCGCCCGCCTGAGCACGCCGCCAGGTGAGGGTGGCGGCGGCAGCAGTAGAGGGAATTAGGGTTTTGGGCAAAAGGACAGTTTTGCCCCTTTGAATTTGAGAAATTCCAGTTTCTGTCTTTTGTCCAAATTATAAAAATACCCTTAGGAATTGAGAAATTCCCTACATGTCCCTGATTTCAGAAAAATATTAATTAATTAAAAGGTTTAGTTGATTATTATTTTTATTATTATCTAGTAGTCCTACATGATGATGATTATTTATACATGTGATGTATGATGTGTGGACGGATGATCATGGACCGTGTGATGTGTGTACTTGTGATTATTATTATTGAGATCTATGAACCTCCATTATATTTCTCGTTTATTGTCGGGCCTGCGTGCCTATGATTATGTTGTAATCACATGAGGAGGCGCAGCAGGAGCGTGGATGCGATAGCGGGACCCACGAGACGGACGATCGTGATACATGGAGATGCATCCAGATGTCGATGGAACCGATGAGGACGAGATGGACGATCACAAGGGCATGGAGATGCACCGTTGCACACATAGATCTTGATGTGATTGATTAGGCCTACTGGCTCGGGCCTAATCATATTAGGTTGTGGTCCATGATCATCTGATGTGATTGCTTATACACATACTAGATATGTATATATATTTGAATGCGATGTAGATATATATTAAATATGTATATGTGTGACATGTCATATTAGGAGACCAAATTATAGAAACATCTCTCGATAATATTAAGTCGGTAAACGTGAGGCAATTAGATTGACCCACGTGGCCTTCCATCGTTATGAGTAGGAACCGATTCCCGGTGTAGGTTGAGTTGGTCGAGTCCCTCGAGACTCACCTATATCGCGATTCGCTATCTTGCTTACGACATAGAGATGTCACCGTGACCCCGAGGACATGGTATGCTAGGTCGAGTCCCCGAGAGTATATCATCAAATCGACTCATCTTGTAACGAAGGTGTTGACTTAACCGAAAGCATCATGGTTGGTCGAGTCCCTCGAGGCCATGGTGATTGAAGGCCGAACGGGGACGGGAATCACAAGGAGTTGTGATCGGCAAGAGTTGCCTACCTTTTAGGCTTAGTGTGATTGGTCGAGTCCCTCGAGGTTACACTAAGACGCTTATTGATCCCCGATCCCCACTAGAAGTCTGTTGGAGACTTCCGTTTCAATCTTGAGGGTGTCGGCGTGACTCGTTAGTAAAATAGTGGGAGCATATTAAGATAGAAGTCCATATCTTGATAGTTTATTTCTTGCAAAATCTGCATGTTATTCATTTTCGCTACATCTTTATTTTCAGAAAATGTCGCTTTCAAATCCCTTACGTGGCATACTTGATGTCAACCGCCCATCTTGGTCCAAATTATATGGATTGGCTCCGTAACTTGAGAATTGTTCTCATGGCGGAGAAAATCGTGTACGTCCTTGATACAGTGATGCCTACGCCCGAAGAAGGGCAAGCGAGGATGAGATCGCTTCGCTTCGTGAAGTACATTGATTACTCCACTCTTTGCTCGTGCTATATGTTGGGCTCTATGACTCCAGAGTTACAGAGACAACATGAAAAGATGGATGCCAGATCCATTCTCCTACATGTCCGCAAATTGTTTGAGGAACAGGGAAGGACTCAACGATATGAGATATCCAAGAGCCTTTTCCGCGCTAGGATGACTAAGGGGACACCGGTTCAGAACCATGTCCTAAAGATGATTGAGTGGATAGAGAAACTCACAGGTCTAGGAATGGTCCTAGAGGATAACTTGTGTGTGGACATTGTGCTTCAGTCCCTACCAAATTCCTTTTCACAGTTCATAATGAATTTTAATATGAACAAGCTTGAGGTGACTCTCCTCTAGCTCCTCAATATGTTGAGGGAGGCAGAGAGTACTATTAAGAAAGAGAAGCCAGTTCTCTACACTAGTGAGACCAGAAAGAAAAGGAAAGCAGAAAGGTCCCTTAAGAAGGGAAAGGGCAAGGGCAAACAAGGTAAAGCAAAGGTTGCTAAGAAAGACCCAGCAAAGGACAAAGGCCAGTGCTTCCACTGTGGTAAAGATGGGCATTGGAAGAGAAACTGCAAAGAGTACCTTGCAGAAAGGGCGAAACCAAAGCTTGATGAAGCTTCAGGTACATTCATGATCAGTCTCCATTTGTCAGACTCTTATGATAACACATGGGTATTGGATACCGGTAGTGCTTATCATATATGCAATTAGTGGCAGATTCTGGCAAGGCCTAGGAGACTATAGAGAGGCGAGATGGACCTCAAGATGGGTAATGGAGCAAAAGTTACTATATTAGCTGTTGGCGAGGTCGCCCTACATCTGCCTAGTGGAGCTTTTATTGCATTTGATGAGTGTTATTTTGTTCCTTCTATTATCAAAAAATATTATCTCAATTTCATGTTTAATAGTTAGTGGATATAAATTTGTTTTTGAGAACAATGGTTGTTCGATATTATTAGATGATAAGATCATCACGGAAGGAACATTGCATAATGGTTTATTTATGTTAGACACCACTCCACATATCATGAATGTAAATATGTCCAAAAGGAAACGAGATGAGTTGAACAGTGCATACCTGTGGCATTGTAGGCTAGGTCACATCCATGAAAGAAGGATTCAAATGATGGATATCTAGATCCATTCGACTATGTGTCATATACAACTTGGGAGCCTTGCATTCGTGGAAAACTGACCAAATCTCTATTTAGTAGAACTGGAGAGAGAGCCAATGAGTTGTTGGAACTCATACATAGTGATGTATGTGGACCCATGTCAACTCATGCCATTGGAGGTTACTCCTACTTCATTACATTTACTGATGATTTCTCAAGGTATGGATATGTGTACTTAATGAAGTACAAGTCTGAGGCCTTTGAGAAATTCAGAGAGTATAAGAATGAGGTGGAGAACCAGTGGAAAGAGTATCAAAACTCTTGATCAGATCGAGGAGGTGAATACTTAAGTACAGAGTTTACTTAGTTCCTCAAGGACCATGGGATATTATCCCAATGGACACCTCCTTATACACCGAGCTCAATGGTGTCTCCGAAAGGAGAAATCGTACATTATTAGATATGGTACGGTCCATGATGAGTTTATTTGACCTACCCATCTCATTCGGGGATATGCCTTAGAAACCCAGACTTACCTTCTGAACAGAGTTCCAACTAAGTCGGTAGTGTCTACACCATATGAGATATGGAAAGGGAAGAAGCCTGATCTTAAGGTTGTTAAGATCTGGGGCTGCCCTGCCCATGTTAGAAGACAACCTCGATAAGTTAGAATCAAGGACAGAGCGATGCAAATTTGTGGGATACCCCAAGGAAACTTGTGGGTATTATTTCTATCATCTCGAGGACCGAAAGGTCTTTGTAGCTAAGAGAGCAGTGTTCCTTGAGAAGGAACACATTCTTGACGGAGACAGTGGGAGAATGATAGAATTGAGCGAGGTTGGAGAACCAAGCCCAAGCACCACTCTACAGCCCGAGTCTGTTCAAGTACCTAATATACAAGTATCAACTTTACGCAGGTCTGATAGAGTATCCCATCCTCCTGAGAGATATGTGGGACATATTAGAGCAGAGGATGTAGAGGATATTGATCCTCAGACCTACGAGGAGGCTATTATGAGTATAGACTCTGGGAAGTGGAAAGAAGCCATGAATTCTGAGATGGATTCTATGTACTCCAATAAGGTTTGGAACCTAGTTGATGCGCTCGAAGGTATTGTACCCATCGGTTGCAAGTGGATCTTTAAGAAAAAGATCGGAGTAGATGGAAAGGTAGAGATCTATAAAGCAAGGCTAGTGGCTAAGGGGTATCGTCAAAGGTAAGGTGTTGACTACGATGAAACTTTCTCACCCGTAGCAATGCTAAAATCCATCATAATTCTATTGGCTATTGCAGCACACTATGATTATGAGATCTGGCAGATGGATGTGAAAACTGCATTCCTCAACGGGAACCTCAAGGAGGAGGTGCATATGATGCAACCTGAGGGATTCGTGTCCAAAAACTGCACAGATAAGGTGTGTAGGTTGCTTAGATCCATTTATGGACTAAAGCAAGCTTCCCGAAGTCGGAACATAAGATTTGATGAGGCAATCAGATCTTATGACTTCGTTAAGAATGAAGATGAGCCTTGTGTATACAGAAAGGTAAGTGGGAGCGCTATCACCTTTTTGGTGTTATATGTGGCTGACATCCTCATCATTGGGAATGACATAGGAATGCTGTCCACAGTAAAGGCTTGGTTATCTAGACATTTCTCCATGAAGGACTTAGGGGAAGCATCTTATATCTTAGGGATTAGAATATATAGAGATAGATCCAAAAAGATGCTTGGCTTGTCCCAGTCCAGGTACATAGAAACTATTGTCAAAAGGTTTGGCATGGAAAATTCCAAGAGAGGTCTCATACCGATGAGACATGGGATATCGCTTTCTACGAATATGTCCCCAAAGACTCCAGAAGAAAGGGCGAACATAGATATGATACCTTATGCCTCAGCAATAGGGTCTATCATGTATGCCATGCTATGTACTAGGCCTGATATAGCGCATGCTCTGAGTGTCACGAGTAGGTATCAGGCGGATCCAGGCTTGGAGCATTGGAAAGCAGTAAAGTGTATCCTTAAGTACTTGAGAAGGACTAAGGATCTTTTACTAGTATATGGAGGTAATAGCCTTAAGGTTGAAAGCTACACTGACTCAAGTTTTCAGTCTGATGTCGATGATAGCAAGTCGAATTCAGGGTATGTGTACACCTTGAATGGAGGAGCAGTGTGCTGGAAGAGTTCCAAGCAAGATACCACTACTGACTCGACCATAGAGGCGGAGTACATTGCTGCATCAGATGCAGCAAAAGAGGGAGTTTGGGTGAAGAAGTTAATCACAGATTTGGGAGTCGATACAGATAGCGACAAGTTGACTTCCTTATATTGCGACAACTATGGGGTGATTACTCAAATAAGGGAACCTAGGACTCATCAGAAGTGTTTTGAGGAGGTTCCAGCTTATAAGAGAGATCGTAACCCGAGGAGATGTAGCAGTGGAAAGAGTTCCATCCGAAGATAACATTGCAGATCCACTGACAAAGCCGTTGTCTCATTTTGTCTTTGGCGTCCGGGGTCCGATGGGGATCGAACACATAGGTGATTGGCTTTAGGTCAAGTGGGAGATTGCTAGTCATAGGTGCCCAGCAAGCCAATCACGTGAGTAATGGCACGTGTGACTTGATACAGAATCTTTTTGCTTATTATATTTTTGCGTATATCACTTTATAACTATTGCATAAATGCATATATATATTGTGATGTCCTTGGATTTGTGCAATGGGAATCGGATCGTGATGAGATCACGATAATGAGATCGATTCATCTTTAAACACATATCCTAAATAATCCCGGTCATAGGTTACTCGAGAGGGACATCGTGATAACCGGATAGACCTGGTGTCTTTGTATACCGTCCATATGATGGATGCAGCTGGTCTCATAGCTGCTCGTGTAGGGACACTAGGGATACAGTACAAGTGCTCATTGGAGAATGAGTTCACTGATTGATCTGCTTACGGAATGCTGGATGGTTGATGATGCCTTATTGTCAAATAGTGATTCCGTAGTCCTAGTGGTGTATCTGGTCCTTAGACTTGAGACACCAAGGATGTCCTATATGAGTGCTCCACTCTTTGATACCAGACTTATAGGTTTGGCTGTCCCAGATCTAGTACAATTGGTTATTGGGAGTGGTAGTCGACCTTACGAGGGCTATTGAGTGTTGATAGAGGATCATCCACTCTCGGCGTCATGAGAGGAATATTCCATGTGTTCTTGCTCAGACAAATCCCTGGCCAGGGTCATTCGGGTTGAGAGAGAAAGAGTTCTCCGGGAGAATCCGATTAGAGCGAGACTCGAGTAGAAACCATATGGGTCTGACAACACCATGCTCGATATACAGTCTTTGGGATATTAGATGGATGAGGGACTATAGGTACATGGTAACTGAGGACAGACAGGTCCAATGGATTGGATTCCCCTGTATCGTTTGGGGACTACGGCGTAGTGGCCTAGTACGTCCGTAGTCGATGAGTCGAGTGAATTATTACAGAGATAATAATTCACTGAGTTAGAAGGAGTTCTGACAGGTATGACTCACGGCCAGCTCGATATTGGGCCTAGAGGGTCACACACATATGGTAGGCATTGCGATGAGTAGAGGTTCGGATATGAGATATCCGACGGTGCCCTTGTCTTATTGGATGCAGATCCAATACCCACTAGGGAAGGACCCATTAGGGTTTGACACGGGATCTCTATAAATAGGAGGGATTCACAGCTTCATAGGCTAGAGTCTTTGCTTGCCCTTCCTATTCTCCTCTCCCTCTCCACCTCAGAGGCCTGGAGTTTTGAGGAGGGTCGTCGCAACCCTACTGTGTGGATCACCGCTAGAGAGGAGGACGCTTGACGTCCTTCACCCTCTCCTAAGGATCTGCAAGGAAACAGGGATATACGATCTCCCTAGGGAACACAATCTCTATACGCAGTTTTATATTTGCGGATTTTTGCGCACCAATATTCGCACGACGACGAACATCTTTTTGGGAATCGGGGATTTTTGTTTTCTTGTTCTTCCGCTGCGCATATGATGTCGCCCCCAGGATTTCCCAACAGTGGTACCACCCTTGTTCGGTGATGGTACCACCCAACTGCAAATCCTACAGTGGTAGTACTGCCTAGGAACGACGGTGGTACCGCTAGTACGAAGGAAACCTAGGATAACACCTTTTTAGGCTCCAAGTTTGAATCAACTTGAAGCTTATAAATACCCCATTCATCCCCAGTTAATAGATACAAGTATTGAGAGTGAAAAAGAAAGAAAACGCTACTGCAATCTCGTGTGAACTCCTCTCAAATTTCTAAGTGTTAGAAAAGTTTGAGAGAGGAGCAAGTAGGGGTGTAAGGGTTATCTCCTAAATCCGATAAAAGGAGAATCTAGTTGTTAAAGGTGGTTGATCTTCACCTATTGAAGGAAGACCGATAGTGGATGCCGGTGGTCGTGACGGAAGAGGAATCAGCGGAGTGGATGTTGGTCATGATGACCGAACCACTATAAAATCTAGTTTGCATTTACTTCTGGCAATTTACATTAACTGCAAACTGCCTTCCTTCAATATGCTCTTACTTCACTTTCAAAGTTAAGCATTTTCGAGTTCGGTTTTTATCGTACGAAAAGGTTTTTCGAACCGACGTATTTTACCATTGCACTAATTCACCCCTCCCTCTTAGTACCGACTTGTTCCTAATACTCTCCTGAATCTATCAAAAGGAGAATCGAGCTGTAAGGGTGGTTGATCTTTACCCATTGAAGGAAGATCATTAGTGGATGTCGGTGGAGTGGATGTGGATGTAGGTCACGACGATCGAACCACTATAAATTCGGTTTGCATTTTTGTTTTGTATTTACCTTAACTACAAACTGCCTTACTTGCTTTACATCCACTACAATCTTTTGTGTGCTTTCATGTTAACATCTTCTGAAACAGATTTAATCGTAATGAGATTTTGAACTGACGTAATTTTATTCGTTGCACTAATTCACCTCCCTCCACTTAGTGCTGACTTGTTCCTAACAATTGGTATGAGAGCCATGTTTTTCTCATTTGGTTTAATACCCAAGAGAAATGGCTCTTTTTGACTTTCAAGAGGGTCACTCTCTCAGTCATCCTCCCATGTTCAATGAGACGGACTACGCATATTGGAAAACTCGAATGAGAGTTTTCTTGCTTTCTTTGAATTTGAATTTATAGAATATTATCGAAAGTAATTTTCAAAGGTCTTCTCTTCTGATAAACCATTAGAATGATTTGGAGAAGAAGATTTTTTCTTTAAATGCTAGAACTATGAATGCTCTATTTTGCGCCTTAGACAAAAATGAATTCAATCAGGTTTCCACTTATGAAATGGCTTTTGATATTTGGCACACTCTCGAAATTCTTGAATCTCGTATTTTGATGATGAAACCACTTGATATATGTTTATGATTTAATTTACGTTTTGAGTGACGTAGGATACTTCGATCAGGATGAGATAATTAAAGCAGGAAAATCATGTTACGCTAGAATAACATGTCAGAAGATTGGACGTCGAGCCGGTGGATTGGTCGACGTATCGACAGAAGGCTTCGGGCCGTGGATTCGGGCATTGGGCCAAGAAGAGCAGAGATTGTGCCAAGGATATCGGAGTTGCAGGGTCAACTGGCCGATTGGGCAATAGGCCGCAAGAGAGGACGATGTGCCGAAGAATCAGACGAAGCGTCGAGGGACCAACGACATGCTAGACAACTTGACTAATTGCTTAGGATTAATTACCTCGATCGAAGTTTTGTTTTAAGTGTGTAGGATTAAGTACGATAGCTTGAAGACATAAAGCAAGTCTATCGGAGTCAAGTTCGATGGGTGTTCGAGAGTCTGCCGAGAGTCCGAAGATTCCTCAGAAGTGCTGTCGGAACCATCCGAGAAGAAATCGGGGACTTGCTGAAGTTTTCGGAAGTCTGCCGAAGAGATCGTCAGAGGTTCGCGGAGATCACCAAGAAGGTTCGGCTACTTGCCAAAGACTCGCTGAACTCGCCACAAGATCGGGAGCCTACTGGGAGTCCGCCAGAAGAAATCCAAGGGTGTATCGGAAGTCCGCCGAAAGATCGTCGGAAAGCTCGCCGAAAGGAAACTTGATAGTGCCGGTTAAAAACCTGCTTAGGACTGTCTTAATTTCGTAGTTTGCATATAATTAGGGTTAGGATTTAGAGTTAATCCTATAACCTGGTTAGGGGTCAACTGGGCCCTAATATGAACTGGTTTGGGCCAAATTTGGAGCCCAACTAGTGACCCGTAAGGACGGGTGGTGGCACCGCCCAGAACTCAAAGGATCGGGTGGTGGTACTGCTAAACTGGGTGGTGGCACTGCTAGTAAACAGTCAATATGACATTGATAGGCAGTGGCACCACCACCGACAGACGATGGCACCGCCAGCTCTAGGAACCCAAAGGAATTCAAAATTTGGAGCCCAAATTTGAATCCTCTTGGGGTCTATAAATACTCCCAATTCTCAGTAGAGAAGACACCTTTTGAGAAGTTAGAAATTAAGAAAAAGCTTTAGAAAAGTCTTATTTTCAATAGCTTAAGTGTTCACCTCTCTCTTTCTCTTTGAAAATTCTGTAAGAGTGTGAACCATTTGTAAAAAGGTTGTAAGAGGGGTATTTAGTCCTTCCCCTTTAAAGTGATTTGCTAGTGGAAGTTGGGAGCCTCATCAAAGAAGGCTTCGTAAGTGGATGTAGATCATTTAACCGAACCACTTTACATTGTGGTGTTCCTTAAATGTTTGAGTGTTTAATTTTCTGAACCACTTATCTTCTTAGCAGCAATCTGTTCGGTTTTCTTCTCCCTACTCTTGACTTCCTTTACTCGAGCTATTTTAGTTACGTCATCCTTCATCGAATCGAAATCTCTACACATTTACGAAATCGATTTCAAACTTACGAGTTTTAATCCGCTGCATTAATTCACCCCCCTCTCTTAGTGCTGCTCCGATCCTAACAATTGGTATCAAAGTAAGGCTCACTCTCATATTTGGTTTAATACCTAAGAGAGATGGCTTACTCCGGCATGCAAGAGGGTCACTCTATTACACGTCCGCCCATGTTTAATGGGTCGGATTACACGTATTGGAAGACTCGTATGAGGATCTTCCTTATTTCCATGGATTTTGAGCTTTGGAATATTGTCAAAAATAGATTTCAAAAATCTTCTCTTTTGATGAGTGAATGGGATGAATCGGAGAAGAAGGTTTTTGATTTAAACGCAAAGGCTATGAATGCCTTGTTTTGTGCACTTGACAAAAATGAATTTAATCACGTTTCGATTTGTGATTCGACTTTTGATATTTGGAGAACTCTTGAGGTCACTCATGAAGGCACTAGCTGAGTGAAAGAGTCCAAAATCAACATTCTTGTGCATTCTTACGAACTTTTCCGGATGAAACCAAGTGAGTCCATCGGAGATATGTACACCCGTTTCACGGATGTCATCAATGGACTCAAAGCTCTTGGTAAAGGTTTTTCTAACTTTGAACTAGTAACTAAAATTTTAAGATCCCTTCCAAAGAGTTAGGATCCAAAATTATGGTCATTCAAGAGACCAAGGACCTTAAAACATTTCCTCTCGAAGAACTTATTGAGTCTCAATGACCTACGAAATGAACAATGTGGTAAAAAGGAAACTCGAGAACAACCTTCCAAAGAATAGGAAGGATTTGGGACATGGAACATTTGAAGACCACTCGAGCATAAGCTCAAGTGATGGTGAATTTAAACTACAAATGAAACAAAAATTAAAGAGCAAAAAGAATAAAACTACTTGCTTTGAACACAAGAAGAAGAACAAAAATTGGGATAAATCGAGCTCCTCCGAAGACGAAGTGGTAAACTATGCCTTAACCGCTTTCAATGATGAGGTAATCGAAACCCCCTTAATTTATTCTGAAATTACTTAATGTTTTCCCTGGTGTATTTTTTTGAATAATTATTTTTCTTGAAAATTACATGTTTAAAAAATTAAAAATGGAAAAATAGGATCATGATCGTAATTTTGAAAATAATAATGGAAATTGCATGTTTTATGTTAATGGAATAAAATGGTATATTTAAATCTAATGATCATATGTATGTTTTTCTTAAAAATAAAAAAATGGTATCTTGATGATTTCCAATTTTGATTGAAACCATGCTTGATGTTTTAATAAAAATATTAAGAAGTTTAATATCAGGCTTAATGATGATGCATGGCTTTTGTATGGAAAACTAAGCCTGAAAAATAGATTCACCTAAAAAGAAAAAATGCATGACTACAACAAATAATAAAATGATTTTAGTTGAAAATACTTAATGCTCAATGAAACCATGATTGATGAATATCCTTTATGTTTAATGATTTCTTTGCCTTGTATGTCCTATCATGATAAATATTTTGAAAATAAATGAAATCATGTTTGATTTGAAGTAATGCATATGCTTAATGAGTTTTCTTTCGAAATGATGCATATTTATTTTTATGATTTATGGATTATCGATTTTCATGATAATAAAAGTGGCTTTTTCGGTGAAAAAAAATGATGATGCATGTTTTGATTTGACATAAATGAAATAGACATGCTTATATGAAATAGTAAGTGTCATGCTTGACAATTGTATACTTAATGATGCATAAAGTTGTAATGAAAATATTGAAATTTTGATACCATGATTTGATGATTTTATGCATGAGATTTTAAATTTATACATGATGATTTTTGTGGTTTATTGATCTTGATGGTTTTCATGATGAAATTTATTTTTTATCCTAAGCGTTGATGCATGGGTTTAACATAAGAACAAATATTTGAGCATGCTAATATAAAATCAATCACATAAATTGAAACAACTAAAAAGAGAAAAGTATTTTTCTTAAAAATTCTTTTTCTCTATCTTATTGACTTTAATGATTCTATTTGATCTTCTTAAAAGTGATTTTGATGATTTGAATGAGTTTCATCTAACCACGATTTTTATCTTGATTCCTAAAAATTATAACTTGAAATTTTATTTTATAAATCAATATTGTCTATTATGATTCTTTCTTTTCACTATTTGAGTTATTAAAAAAGAATCATAATATATCTCTTGATATTCAAAATTTATGTTCACTATTTATGCATCTCATCACCAAAATTCTTTTTGATATTCTTCATGTGATGATATGAATGCATGAAATGCTCATGATATGATTTTTATACAATTCCGTGTATGCATGAAATATTTATCTCATCACCTAATTAATTCTTCTTGATGTTCCTAATGTGATGAAATGAAATTATGCATGAAATACAAATGAGAAGTTAATGATCATGCATGATAGAATGTAATGAACTTTGACATTTAGATACCATCAATTGAAAGGCTATGATCATGTTGCCAAAATGATGTATCATGAATGCTTGATTATCATGTGTGATATGCTCATAATGATAATTGATTTATTTGTATCATGCATAAAAAATGAAATGTATGGTTTTGAAATTGTGCATGTTCGAATTTGAAAATATGATGATGCATAATGATGAAATTATGTAATGAAAATATTAAACATTTTGAAACTATGTTTTAATGTCATGCATAATCATCATTCTTAATAAATTTTGAAATTATGCATGGTGATTTTTAAGTAATTTATGGATTATCGATTTTTATCATGATAAAATGTTACATTTTTTTATTTTAACTATGATGTATGTTTTCATACAAAAAACTTGAGCATATTGATTTGAAATCATGTTTAATGGTTTTATAATTCGAAATTATGCATGATAAATCTTGCAATTTACGGATTATTGATTTTTACCATAATGAAAGTGCCTTATTGATCTTTGTCATAATAAATCTTACACTTTCGGTTTTAAACATGATACATGTTTTTATTTGGTATAAATGAAATAAAATCATATAAATTGAAACAACCAAAAAGAGAAAAATATTTTTTTTCAAAATTATTTTTCTCTATCTTATTGATCTTGATGATTATTATGATAAATCTATGTATACCATTTTGAATCTCTTGAAAGTAATGTTGAGATTTTGATAAATTTGACGATTTGAATTTAGATGAGTTTGTATTCAAATCATGATCTTGATTTCTTAGATTTACTACTTGAGATTTTTTTTAATCACGATCTCTTCTTTGTACACCTACAATTTTTGTTATTTATAAAAAGAAGAGATTTGATAAAATGAATCATGTCTTTTGTAATTTAAAATGTCTTATCTTTCATGACATGATGTCGTTGGATTTATGGCTTGTATGCCTTAAAATAATTGAAATATTTTACACTATTTTGTTCTTCCCTTATTCTTTCTTGTTTACAATGATAAAATGGGAAAAGTTATAATCATGCATGGCATGATGCAATTTGACATATTAATACTATGATGATTTGAAATATTTATGATTTGGAATGATGCATATGCTGTTTATTATGATGATGTATGTGATGTATTGCATATGATGTATATCATGGATGCTTTAAATGATAAATGTTTGATACTAACAATCATGAAGTGATAAATACTTAAAAATTTTGATTTAATGTTTGGTATCATGAATACTTTATTATCATACATGAAAATAGTGATAAATATTTTGAAAATAAATTTTTATATCATATTAGATGATTTTACATTTTGTGCATGATGAGTTATAGTGATGATTGAAACAATGATTGAAATAATATGAATGATGATTTGGAATCATGCATATAATGATGAGTTTTAAAAATATATATGATGATTTGGTATTATGCATGCAATACTTTAACGTATGATAATGATGCATGCAATGATGAAATATTTATGATAAAATAATTGTTTTGACATTCAAGTCTTGAATTTTCATCTATGCTATTTACCTTTGTCATAATTTCAAAATTAATGTAAAGGGTCTTCCCTTCTTCTTGACAATAACAAAGGGGGAGCAAAACATGCTAGAAAGCTAATTTGCTAGCTTGCACAATTCAAGAAAAAAAATAAAAATTATACTTCGCAAAAGAGAAGAAATTGCTATCTTGAACATCACCAAGGAGTGCTATCTTGCCTATCTCAAGAAGCAAAAAGTTAACTTGAATATCTAGCAAAACTTATATTTTAAGAAGCAAGAGTTGCTTTCTTGAACATCTCAAAATTGCTAAACTTGCACATCTTTAATTGCTAGATTGCATGATGATAAAATTTGATACTATGTTTATTATGCAATGATTTGAACTTTTTATCTCTAAACACATAAGAGTTGGAACTCCTTTTTGTTGATGACAAAGGGAGAGAAGTATGATGACATGACATGTTATGCTTAAGTTTATGATGATATGTTGCTTGAAGTTTTGAATCCAAGAGTTTCTATCAATAAGTCAAATTGATAGGGGGAGTTTTTTTAAACTCCGAGAGTTAAGGTTAACTCCGTCATCAAGTGGTTGTCATCATAAAAAAGGGGGAGATTGTTGAATCTCGTATTTTGATGATAAAACCACTTGATATGTGTTTATGATTTAATTGGCGTTTTGAGTGATGTAGGATACTTCGATAAGGATGAGATAATTAAAGTAGGAAAATCATGTCGCGTCGGAGGAACATGTCAGAAGATTGGACGTCGGGTCAATGGATCGGTCGATGTATCGACAGAAGGCTTCAAGCCGTGGATTTAGGCATCGGGCCAAGAAGAGCGAAGATTGTGCTAAGGATATCAGAGTTGCGACATCAACTGGCCGATTGGGCAATAGGCCGCAAGAGAGGACGATGTGCCGAAGAATCAGACGAAGTGTCGAGGGACCAATGACATGTCGAACAACTTGATTAATTGCTTAGGATGAATTGTCTCGATCGAAGTTTTGTTTTAAGTGTGCAGGATTAACTACGATAGCTTGAAGATATAAATTAAATCTACTGGAGTCAAGTTCAATGGGTGTTTGAGAGTCTATCGAGAGTCTGAAGATTCATCGAAAGTGTTGTTGGAACCAACTTAGAAGAAATCGGGGACTTGCCAAAGTTTTCGGAAGTCCGCCGAAGAGATCGTTGGAGGTTCGTAGAGATTACCAAGAAGGTTCGGCTACTTGCAAAAGACTCGCTGAACTCGCCACAAGATCTGGATCCTACTGCGAGTCCGCCGGAAGAAATCCGAGGGTGTATCGGAAGTCCACCAAAAGATCATCGAAAAGCTCGCCGGAAGGAGACTCGATGTTGCCGATTAAAAACCTGCTTAGGACTATGTCTTAATTTTGTATTTTTCATGTAATTAGGGTTAGGATTAATAGTTAATCCTATAACCTAGTTAGGGGCCAATTGGGCCCTAATATGAACTAGTTTGGGTCAAATTTGGAGCCCAACCAGTGACCTGTAAGGACGGGCGGTGGCACCGCCCAGAACTCGAAGGATCGGGCAGTGGCACTGCCCAGCACCCGAAAGGTCAGGCGGTGACACTGCTAGCTCCGGGAACCTAAAGGAATTCAAAATTTGGAGCCCAAATTTGAATCCTCTTGGGGTCTATAAATACCTCTCAATTCTCAATAGAGAAGACACCTTTGTGAGAAGTTAGAAATTGAGAAAAAGCTTTAGAAAAGTCTTGTTTTCAATGGCTTAAGTGTTCACCTCCCTTTTTCTCTTTGAAAAATCTAGAAGAGTGTGAATCACTTGTAAAAAGGTTGTAAGAGAGGTATTTGGTCCTTCCCCTTCAAAGTAATTTACTAGTGGAAGTTGGGAGCCTCATCGAAGAAGGGTTCGCAAGTGAATGTAGGTCATTTGACTGAACCACTTTACATTATGGTGTTCCTTGAATGTGTGAGTATTTAATTTTCTGAACCACTTATCTTCTTAGCAGCAAAAAAATTCGGTTTTCGTCTCTCTACTCTTGACTTCCTTTACTCGAGCTATTTTATTTAAGTCATCCTTCATCGAATCGAAATCTTTACACATTTATAAAATCGATTTCAAACTTACGAGTTTTAATCCGCTACACTAATTTAGCTCCCCCTCTTAGTGCCACTCCGATCCTAACAGAAATCACACACGAAGGCACAAATAGAGTTAAAGAGTCTAAAGTCAATCTTTTAATGTAAGATTTTGAATAATTTTGAATGAAGCCAAGCGAAACCATTGTTGACATGTACACCTATTTTACGGATATCGTCAATGGTTTAAAAGCATTTAGCAAATGTTTTTCGAATTTTGATATGAGCATAGTTTGAGGATCATTAAGATATTTGAATTGTTTGATATGCAAAATACATTGAGGTCTAGTAAACTATAGTGATCAGTGAAAATTTTCTTTGATGTCCTTTAGGAATCTAGGATGACGAGGACATTTGGTCCTCCTACTTAATTTGTTTCTGATTAATTAATGGGGATGAAAGGGTTGATTGGAAATATTAAATCAGAGTGGCGTAGCGGAAGCATGGTGAACCTAATTCATTGGTGGTAGAATAGTAGCAGAATAATAGGCGATGTGAATGAAGAAGATATTTGATGTACAAAATTGTTCTAACGATCAAAAGATTTCTTTTGCCACCTTTGTATTAGAAGTAGAGGTTGAGCACTAGTGGAAAACAATAAAAATATGATTGAAAATGAATCAAAAAGTGATAACAAGAGGGTCAAGATATATAGATTTGAAAATGAAAGTCACTACAGAAGACTCAATGATGTTGATGGCCTCAATCTAGGTGCAAAATTTTGATCTTATCTTTTCATCGAAAGAGGTATGATAAATTTGGAGGACTAAAATTTTCTTTTGAGGAGGAGAGAGTGTAACATCCCCATTTTTTGAAAATTTTATTGATGCTTGTTTGTAAATATGAGGATTAGCTAATAATTCTTTTGTATTAAATAATTTTATATTAGAAGTTTATGGTTAGGGACCTAAATGTGAATATTAGAAGTTTGATATAATTTATGAAAGATTCAGATTTAAGTTAAAAAAAAAAAATGGTGGACATGTGTCACTAGCTAACCTAATGGTGCCACCTATGTTTATTCTATGGATGACACTTAAGCCCCTTTCATGCTTGCTTGCCACCTTACATTCCTTATATTAGCTAAATCTAATGTATTAGAGGAGAAATAAAAGGATGAAAACTTAAGAAGCTGTAGCCAATGTTAGTTTGAGAAGAAGAAGAAGAAGAAGAAGAAGAAGAAGAAGAAGAAGAAGAAGAAGAAGAAGAAGAAGAAAAGCTTTAATTTAGCTTGTGGTTTTGCATCAATTTCACACTTTTGGGACTCAAATTTGTTTAATGCAAGTATTCTAACCCCTTCCTATAGAAATTCTAATCTCTATTTTCATTTTAATTCTTTATAATTTGAAAGATTTTAGCTTAGCACCAAACCTTTCTTTTGTTTTGATACAAAGCCATGAATCTATAATTTTTTAGTAATATGACCACTATGCACTGTTTCAGACCTAACTTTTAGCAATAAACTTTGATTTAGGCAAATCCTAATCCATTTGAAAGTAGACTCAAAATTTTTTTTTTGATACTGATATTGAATGATTTGGAGTTTAAATGCCTACTAATTCTTCTGTTTCAATTAACCCTATAAATTCTATAAAATAGGGATTGTAATTTCTAACCCCCTGTGTCTTAACTGCTATATAACTTTCTGCTCAGAACTCAAATTCATACAAAGTATAATTTATTAGAAACTAGACTCATAGATCTTTCTGTACATATCTGATTTGAATTATTTGGAGCACAATTACCTATTGTATCATCTGTTCATATCAACAATGTGAATTCTGCAAAACAAAGATAATATTCTCTGACCTTTAGTTACTAAATTGTTTATAACTCCTTGCTGAAATTTTGATTCATACAAAATTTGAATTATCAAAATCTAGATTGATACCTCTTTCAAACGACTCCTATTTTTTACAAATTGGAGTATAATTGATTATCTAAACAATTCATGCAATATGTCTCTCAAATTCTATCAGAATCGAGCTTTGATCGATTTCGCCTATTCTTGTTTCGTATCTTTGGAAATTTATTTTAACTAAAATCCTTACTTCAGTTGAGCTTTACATTATTACTTCAAATTCATGTATACTCTTGTCGTACGAGTATTTATGTATCTTGATATGTTATGTAAAATCTATGTTTGTATTATAATGTTTCATATAAGTATATACATTTTGTTGTTCCGCATTTGTTTCCGATATGTCTCAATTTATTATTCATAATACCTTTTATACTTTGGTGTTTGTAAGATCATTTGGACCTTTGCTAGAAATAGTAAAGGGATTATATGGACCTTTGCTAGAAATAGTAAAGGGATTATCTAGACCTTTGCCAGAAATGGTAAATGGTATGTGCTTAGAGCCCGCGATGCTCTAGATTATGTTTGGTAGTCATTCAGAAATAGATGGACCATATTATGTTTGGGATCCCACTTCACCTTCTATTTTCTTGATATGATATCCAAAGCTTTGGTTATATACTTCTATCTGTGCTTTGGATTAGAATGAAATGTATACAATGTTATATGCGACGTTTGAGCTTCTGTTTCGTATTTTGTTCCTTGATATGCTCCGAAATGTTTCATATGTTATTGATATCCGAAATACTCCTTACATCTTTGATATGCTTTGAAATATTCTATATGTCATGGATATGCTTCATATGCCATTAATATGCTTTGAAATGATTCATCTGCCATTGATCGTTAGTCGCTTGCTGAGTTATATGTGCTCACCCCGTTACTATATAAATTTTTTAAGATAGCTTATCGCTCGCTAGAATGTTTAAATTGAGCTAGAGAGTGGAAAGCTAGAAGACTTTGGGCAAACCTTTTGTGGATGATATGTTTTTATTGTATAAGTACACTTGGTATATAATGGAAATGTTGATGGTAAATATAAACTTATGAGTTTTGTAAAAGTTTAGAAAACCTCTCATGTTTAGGATTTTAGAGTGTTAAGATAATTTGTGTATTGATATGAACATGTGATAAACATTGGTTCTTATGATTGTATGGATTCCCACGACTATGGATTTATAATGTGGTTAGGGTTTAGTTGAGTGGGTTTTGAATTTGTGAATTATTATGTGATATGATGGTATGATTATAAACTACACAGGTCTTATGGATTATGGAATATATGAAAATGACTTGAATGTTTTCTCAGTATCCTCAAATGTGTGATTGGATCCTGGAATGTATTGTTGATCTATAATAAATTCGGGGGGTGTGATAGTAGTACCGCCTAGTGTTAGTGTCAGACGATGGTACCAACAATCTAGGTGGTGATACCACTTAGACATAGTCTCCGAGAGACTGTCAGGCGGTGGTACCACCAAACTATGTAGTGGTACTACCCATTGTCAGGTTACAGGCGGTGGTACCGCCCGTATCCCGAAATCCCAGGATGAGACATTTTTAGGCTCCAAGTTTGAATCAACTTGAGGCCTATAAATACTCCTCTCATCCCTGGTTAACATTACAAGATTTGAGAGCCGAAAAAAGTGAAAAATGCTATTGTAATCTTGTGAGGACTCCTATCAAAGCTGTAAGTGTTAGTGTAGTTTGAGAGAAGAGTAAAGGGGGTTGTGAAGGTTCTCTCCTGAACCTGTCGAAAGGAGAATCAAGTTGTAAGGGTGGTTGATCTTCACACATTAAAGGAAGATCATTAATGGATGCCGGTGGCCTCAACGGAAAGGGAATCAGTGGAGTGGATGTAGGTCATGACGATCAAACTACTATAAATTCGGTTTGTATTTCTATTTTGTTATTTACCTTAACTGCAAACTGCCTTACTTGCTTTACATCCACTACACTCTTCCGTATGCTTTCAAGTTAACATCTTCTGAAATGGGTTTAATCATAACGAGATTTTGAACCAACATAATTTTATCCACTGCACTAATTCACCCCCCCTCCTCTTAGTGCCGACTCATTCCTAACACTCTATGAGTGAATTAACCAACATTTTAGGCTTACAAATTAAATAACTTAGTAATGATATTTTTCTTTGTCAAACAAAATATGTATTAGACTTGCTAAAACGGTTTAAAATTGATAGTTCAAAGGCTATCAATACACCTATGAGTACCTCCACTAAGTTAGACATTGATGAAAGTGAAGAAAGCTTTGATCAAAAAGCTTATAGAGTTGTTTATTATACCCTATAATGAGTAGTTTACTATACCTCACTACAACTAGACTAGATATCATGTTTAGCGTAGGACTTTGTGCTAGGATTCAATCTAATCCTAGGCTATCTCATCTTAAAGTAGTTAAAATAATTCTTAGATATCTTAAAGGAACCACTAACCTAGGATTATGGTATCCAAAATCCAAAAAAAGCTGATGTAGATTTTGCTAGATGTAGATTCGATAGAAAAAGCACCTCCGGAACATGTCAACTCTTAGGTCATGCACTTGTTTCTTAGTCTTCCAAGAAAACAAAACTCGGTTGCACTATCTACAACCGAAGCTGAATACATAGAAGCTAGTGCATGTTGTGCATAAGTCGTATGAATGAAAAATATATTAGAAGATTATATAATTTATCTTAAGAACATTCTAAATGTGATAACACAAGTGTAATATATTTAATGAAAAATCCTATTCAATACTATAGAACTAAACATATTGACATTAGGCATCACTTTATATAAGATCATGTTATTAATCATGATGTAATATTAGAATTCATTGATACGAAACATCAATTGGTCGATATCTTTACAAAACCTTTAAATGAAGAACAATTTGATTTCATTAGATGGGAGTTAGGGATGTTAAATTGTCCGATTGCATGAGTTTGTTGTTTTTTTTTTTGGACTATCTTTCTTTTAATATAATTCATGAATGGAGCTTTTATGAATTTATTTTATTTTCATCTTCCCTAATATCAAGTTTACTTCATATCCTTGCTCCATCATTTAATGATGTTTAAAACACCTAGTCCCTTCACTCATGGAATTCATTGACAAATGCATATCTCACGGATTTCACTCTTGTGAATTTTAAACGGATTTGAATTATGAAGTTTTATTCATGAATTTTTTTTTCATGTGATGCTCCTCTCCCATGAACTCTTCCTTATTCTTCTCATGAAAGATGAATTTTAGTGTGTGATGATTACTTGCAAGAATGGCGATTTGATTTCACATGATATTTTGATTCAAATCATTTCACAAATTTGATTCTTAATGGAGTCCCTCCTTACCTTTCTTCCTCTTCTTCATACAAAGTTTGGATGACAAAGGGAAGAATCTATCTCCTTAATGTTGATAACTTTTGATGTGGAGAACTTTAGATGTTGTTGTGATTGCTTTAATTTTGATAACTTTTGATGTTAAGAACTTTTGAATGTTACTATGCAATGATGCAATATCGATTGGATAAATTAGTGTGAAACTTGCTTGAATTTTTACCACACTTGCATTGTTGAATTGTTCTCCTTTTTGTTGATGACAAACGGGGAGAAAAAAATGATACCAAAATATGGCAAATTGATGACCAATTAGCATTGGCATTGTAAATATATGCAATGTATCTTATCGTAAATGCTTGTATGATTATCATAAATGCTTAAAATATGATTGGTATCATCAAATACAAATACTTGAAAAATATCAAATGTTTGCTTGAAATGTACCATAATATGATATGATTACTTATGTGGCATTATTACTTATAAATGTTTCATTCCTAGTATCATGCTTGATTTCGTATCAAAATGATAAATGTCTTTCATTACGATGAAATATCAAAATTACCATGCTTTATTTCATATTGGAATCATGCCTCGGATTGATGAATCATCATTTTTTTAAAATTTGAATCTTGGAAAGTTTCATATTTGAAATTTCTATCATATGTAAAAAAGATGATTGTTTGTCATCTTTCTATGTTAAACTTGAAAATGGATGTCATGCCTCGACATCATTTTTATTAATAAATACGTGACATCGTATTTTGAGAATATTAAATCATGATAGTGCATGTTGATAAGTTTAAATGAAATAAAATTATCGGTTTAATACTTGAATTCAAAGGCCTTGAATTCAAGAATGTATTTTCTTAAGTATGACATATAAATAGGGGGAGTTAAGGTAACTCCGTCATCAATTGATTGTCAATATAAAAAAGGGAGAGATTGTTGAATCTTGAATATTGATGATAAAATCAATTGTAAATTATTTGATCTAATCCATATGTTGAGAAAAGTGTGTAGGATTAACTATGATAGAAGTAAGACATAGAGTAGGTGTTGTGCTAGAGTCAAGATCGGGACTTCTTTGGGAGTTCGAGAGTTCATCGGAAATCCGGACATTCATCGAAAATTCTGCCAAAACCAACCGAGAAGTTTAGGAGCTTACCAAAGAAGCTTGTCGAAACTCGCCAAGAAGATCGTTGTAAAGGCTAAGAGCTTTCTGAGAGTCCACTGGAACTTTGCCGAGAGATCGTCGAAAGTTCGCCGGAAGATCGCTGGAAGCTCACCGGAAGAACAATTGACATATCGGAACAAGAGTGCTTTGTTAAATGTCTTAGTTATTATTGTTAGACCATAAGTTGAGTTAGGATTCGGAGGTAATCCCACTAACTCAGTTAGGGGTCAAATGGGTCCTTAACAGGTCTGAATTGGGCCAGATTGAACAACCAATTCAGCACTTGAAACCACGGCCAACGGTGGCACTGCCTGGTGACCCAATCTCCCAAGTGGTTTGGGCGATGGTACCACCAGTACCCCAAAATCCGGGGATGTCAAACTTTTTGGATCCAATTCATGAAGCCATTGGGGCCTATAAATTTATGAAAGGGAATGAAAGTGTTAATATAATCTTGAATTCTTGGGGTGTTAAAGTGTTGTAAAAGTCAGAAGAGTCCTCCCCTCCCTCTCTTAGCTTTGTAACAATCCAAGAAAGAGGAGTGAGGCTTGTTAGGGTTATCTCTGTTAGGATCGGAGTGACACAAAAAGGGGGGGGGGGGGTGAATTAGTGCAGTGGATTAAAACTTCGGTTTTGGAAAAATCTTTCGTACGATAAAAAGCAATGTCAATGGAAACCGATTTTAGACGCTTGATAACTTAGAAACGTATGGAAGCGTAGTGACTAAGTAGAGAAGTTTGCAATATGTAAATGGCAAGAGTAGGATGCAAACTAGATAGCGCAGCAGTTTTTAAAGTGGTTCGGTCAAAATGACCTACATCCACTTGCGAAGCCTTCTTCGAAAAGGCTCCCAACTTTCACTAGCAAATCTCTTGTAGGGGAAGGACTAATACCCCTCTTACAACCTTTACAAGTGGTTCACACTCTTACAATTCTTTTCAACAAGATGGGAGGAGGTGAACACTTAAGCAATATAAAAAGCAAGACATACTAAGACTATTCTAAAGCTCTTAACCCAAACTATTGCTTTGCAAAAAGGGTGTTTTCTCAGCTGAGAATCGAGGGATATTTATAGGCCCCAAGAGGATTCAAAATTTGGGCTCCAATTTTAAATTCCTCTTGGGTTTCCGAGACTGGCGGTGCCACCGCCTGTCAAAGTCTTGTCAGGCAGAAGTACTGGCGGTGCCACCGCCTGGTCTCGGGTGCTGGGTGGTGCCACCGCCTAGTCTGGCGGTGCTACCGCCTGTTGGTGGCTGTGCCACCGCCTGGTCTCGGGTGCTGGGCGGTGCCACCGCCTAGTCTGGCGTTGCTACCGCCTAGTCTTACAAGTTTCTGGTTGGGCTTTACGTCCAATCCAAACAAAGTTACTTGTGGGCCCAGTTGGTCCCTAACCAAGATATAGATTTTGGAAGTCATAGGTGCCCAGCAAGCCAATCACGTGAGTGATGGCACGTGTGACTTAATATAGAATCTTTTTGCTTATTATATTTTAGCATATATCACTTTATAACTATTGTATAAATGCATACATATATTGTGATGTCCTTGGATTTGTGCAATGGGAATCGGATCGTGATGAGATCACGATAGTTAGATCGATTCACCTTTAAACATATATCCTAAATAATCCCGGTCATAGGTTACTCAAGAGGGATATTGTGATAACCGGACAGACTGGTGTGCTGTATACCCGTCCATATGATGGATGCAGTTGGTCTCATAGCTGCTTGTGTAGGGACACTAGGGATACAGTACAGGTGCTCATTGGAGAATGAGTTCACTAATTGATCCGCTTACGGAATGCTGGATGGTTGATGATGCCTTATTGTCAGACAGCGATTCCGTAGTCCTAGTGGTGTATCTGGTCCTTAGACTTGAGACACCAAGGATGTCCTGTATGAGTGCTCCATTCTTTGATACTAGACTTATAGGTTTGGCAGTCCCAGATCTAGTACAGCTGGTCATTGGGAGTGGTAGTCGACCTTACGTGGGCTATTGAGTGTCGATAGAGGATCATCCACTCTCGGCGTCATGAGAGGAATATCCCATGTGTTCTTACTCAGACAAATCCCTGGCCAGGGTCATTCGGGTTGAGAGAGAAAGAGTTCTCCGGGAGAATCCAATTAGAGCGAGACTCGAGAAGAAACCGTGTGGGTCTGACAACACCATGCTCGATATACGGTCTCTGGTATATTAGATGGATGAGGGACTATAGGTACACGGTAACTGAGGACAGATAGGTCCGATGGATTGGATTCCACTGTATCGTCTAGGGACTACGGCGTAGTGGCCTAGTACGTCCGTAGTCGATGAGTCGAGTACCATGTCTTATTGGATGCAGATCCAATACCCACTAGGGGAGGACCCATTAGGGTTTGACAGGGGACCTCTATAAATAGGAGGGATTCAGAGCACCATGGGCTAGAGAGCTTTTGTTTGCCTTTTCTTATTCTCCTCTCCATCTCCACCTCAGAGTAGGTTTGGAGTTTTGAGGAGCGTCGTCGCAACCCTGCTGTGTGGATCACCGCTAGAGAGGAGGACGCTTGACCTCCTTCACCCTCTCCGAAGGATCTGTAAGGAAATAGGGATATACGATCTCCCTAGGTAACACAATCTACTCTATACGCAGTTTCATGTTTCGCAGATTTTGCGTACCATTCTTCGCACAACGACGAACATCTCTTTGGGAATCGGGGATTTTGTTTTTCTTATTCTTCCGCTACGCATATGATGTCGCCCCCTAGGATTTCCCAACAGTGATATCATAGCCAGGTTGCTCGTGCGAATGATTGGTTTTGAACTGCGTGTGTTGTGTTTAGGAAGAATTTTGACGTCAAAATTGTTGACGAAACACAAGGAAGGGCAGCAACAGTTGCTACCCTCGATCTACGTGCGTGCAGCGCAGCCGTAGGCAGGCAGCCCACGGGCAGAGGCGTCGCTGCCGCCGTAGGGCTGCAGCGCCCGCCGCCGCTACTCCTGCGGGCAAAACCCCCCATAAGGGCGTCGCCCGGTGGGACAGCACCGCCTGCGGAGGGTGCGGCGCCCGAAGGGGGCTCCCACCCGTAGCGGCAGCGCCGGCAGCGGGCGTGCCGCCTGTAGGCGAGGGCAGTGAAAAAGGGAAAGGGCATTAGGGTTTTCTGGGCAAAAGACAGTTTTGCCCCTCGGAATTTGGGAAATTCCAGTTTATGTCTTTTGTCCAAATTATGAAAATACCCCTATGAATTCAGAAATTTCCTATAATGTCCCTGATTTTAGAAAATATGAATTAATTAAAAGGTTTAGTTGATTATTATTTTTTTATCATTATTATCTAGTAGTCCTATATGATGATGATTATTTATACATGTGATGTATGATGTGTGGACGGATGATCATGGACCGTGTGATGTGTGTACCTATGATTATTATTATTGAGGTCTGTGAACCTCCAATATATTTCTCGTTTATTATCGGCCTGCATGCCTATGATTAAGTTGTAATCACATGAGGAGGCACAGCGGGAGCGTGGATGCGATAGCGGGACCCACGAGACGGACGATCGTGATGCATGAAGATGCATCAAGATGTCGACGGAACCGACAAGGACGAAATGGACGATCACAGGGCATGGAGATGCACCGTTGCACACATAGATCTTGATGTGAGTGATTAGGCCTACTAGCTCGGGCCTAATCATATTAGGTTGTGGTCCATGATCATCTGGTGTAATTGCTTATACACATACTAGATATGTATATATATTTGCATGCGATGTAGATATATATTAAATATGTATATGTGTGACATATCATATTAGGAGACCAAATCATAGAAACATCTCTCGATAATATTAAGTCGGTAAACATGAGGCAATTAGATTGACCCACGTGGCCTTGCAACGTTATAAGTAGGAATCGATTCCCGGTGTAGGTTGAGTTGGTCGAGTCACTCGAGACGCACCTATATTGCAATTTGTTATCTTGCTTACGACATAGAGATGTCACCGGTGACCTGAGGGCATGGTATACTTGGTTGAGTCCCTCGAGGGTATATCATCAAATCAGACTCATCTTGTAACGAAGGTGTTGACTTAACTGAGCATCATGGTTGGTCGAGTCCCTCGAGGCCATGGTGATTCGGAGGCCGAACAGGACGGGAATCATAAGGAGTTGTGATCGACAAGAGTTGCCTACCTTTTAGGCTTAGTGTGATTGGTTGAGTCCCTCGAGTTTACACTAAGACGCTGATTGGATCCTCATCCCCACTAGAAGTCTGCCGAAGACTTCCGTTTCACGTGCTGAGGGTGTCGTGTGACTCGTTGGTAAAATAGTGGGAGCATATTAAGATAGAAGTCCATATCTTGATAGTTTATTTCTTGTAAAATCTGCATGTTATTCATTTCTTCTGCATCTTTATTTTCAGAAAATGTCACTTTCAAATCCCTTACGTGGCATACTTGATGTTAACCGTCTCACTGGTCCAAATTATACGGATTGGCTCCGTAACTTGAGAATTGTTCTCACAGCGGAGAAAATCGTGTACGTCTTTGATACAGTGATGCTTGCGCCCGAAGAAGGGGCAAACGAGGATGAGATCGCTCACTACGTGAAGTACATTTATGACTCCACTCTTGCTCAGTGCTATATGTTGGGCTCTATGACTCCAGAGTTACAGAGACAACATGAAAAGATGGATGCTAGATCCATTCTCCTACATGTCCGCAAATTATTTGAGGAACAGGGAAGGACTCAGCGATATGAGATATCTAAGAACCTCTTCCGCACTAGGATGACTAAGGGGACACCGGTTCAGAACCATGTCCTAAAGATGATTGAGTGGATAGAGAAACTTACAAGTCTAGGAATGGTCCTAGAGGATAACTTGTGTGTGGACATTATGCTTCAGTCCCTACCAAATTCCTTTTCACAGTTCATAATGAATTTTAATATGAACAAGCTTGAAGTGGCTCTCCCAGAGCTTCTCAATATGTTGAGGGAGGCAGAAAGTACTATGAAGAAAGAGAAGCCAGTTCTCTACACTGGTGAGACCAAAAGGAAAAGGAAAGCAGAAAGGTCCCTTAAGAAGGGAAAGGGCAAGGTCAAACTAGGTAAAGCAAAGGTTGCTAAGAAAGACCCAGCAAAGGACAAACGCCAGTGCTTCCACTTTGGAAATGATGGGCACTGGAAGAGAAACAGCAAAGAGTACCTTGCAGAAAGGGCGAAACAAAAGCTTGATGAAGCTTCAGGTACATTCATGATCAGTCTCCAGTTGTCAGACTCTTTAGATAACATATGGGTTTTGGATACCGGTAGTGCTTATCATATATGCAATTCGTTGTAGGTTCTAGCAAGACCTAGGAGACTAGAGAGAGGCGAGATGGACCTCAAGATGGGTAATAGAGCAAAAGTTATTGTAGTAGCCATTGGCGAGTTCGCCCTACATCTGCCTAGTGGAGCTTTTATTGCATTAGATGCATGTTATTTTGTTCCTTCTATTATCAAAATCATTATCTCCATTTCATGTTTAACAGTTTATGGATATAAATTTGTTTTTGAGAACAATGGTTGTTCGATATTATTAGATGATAAGATCATCATGAAAGGAACATTGCATAATGGTTTATTTATATTAGACACCACTCCTTATATCATGAATGTAAATGTGTCCAAAAGGAAACGAGATGAGTTGAACAGTGCATACCTATGGCATTGTAGGCTAGGTCACATCCATGAAAGAAGGATTCAAAAGTTGCTAAATGATGGATATCTAGATCCATTCGACTATGTGTCATATGCAACTTGTGAGCCTTGCATTTGTGGAAAACTGACCAACTCTCCATTTAGTGGAACTGGAGAGAGAGCCACTGAGTTGTTGGAACTCATACATAGGGATGTATGTGGACCCATGTCAACTCATGCTATTGGAGGTTACTCCTACTTCATTACATCTACTGATGATTTCTCAAGGTATGGATATGTATACTTAATGAAATACAAGTCCGAGGCCTTTGAGAAATTCAGAGAGTATAAGAATGAGGTGGAGAACCAGACTGGAAAGAGTATCAAAACTCTTCGATCAGATCGAGGAGGTGAGTACTTAAGTACAGAGTTCACTCAGTTCCTCAAGGACCATGGGATATTATCCCAATGGACACCTCCTTATACACCTCAGCTCAATGGTGTCTCTGAAAGGATAAATCGTATATTATTAGATATAGTACGGTCCATGATGAGTTTCGCTGACCTACCCATCTCATTCTGGGGATATGCCCTAGAAACCGTAGCTTACCTTCTGAACAGAGTTCCAACTAAGTCGGTAGTGTCTACGCCATATGAGATATGGAAAGGGAAGAAGCCTGATCTTAAGGTTGTTAAGATTTGGGACTGCCCTACACATGTTAAAAGACACAACCCCGATAAGTTAGAATCAAGGACAGAGCGATGCAAATTTGTGAGATACCCCAAGGAAACTTGTGGGTATTATTTCTATCATCTCGAGGACCAAAAGGTCTTTGTAGCTAAGAGAGCAGTGTGTTGGGAAATCATGGGGGCGACATCATATGCGCAGCGGAAGAACAAGAAAACAAAAATCCCCGATTCCCAAAAAGATGTTCGTCGTCGTGCGAAGATTGGTGCGCAAAAATCCGCAAAACACAAAACTGCGTATAGAGATTGTGTTACCTAGGGAGATCGTATATCCCTGTTTCCTTGCAGATCCTTAGGAGAGGGTGAAGGAGGTCAAGCGTCCTCCTCTCTAGCGGTGATCCACACAGCAGGGTTGCGACGACCCTCCTCAAAACTCCAAGCTTCTGAGGTGGAGAGGGAGAGGAAAATAGGAAAGGCAAGCAAAGACTCTAGCCTATGAGGCTGTGAATCCCTCCTATTTATAGAGATCCCGTGTCAAACCCTAATGGGTCCTTCCCTAGTGGGTATTGGATCTGCATCCAATAAGACAAGGGCTCTGTCGGATATCTCATATCCGAACCTATACTCATCTCAATGCCTACCATATGTGTGTGACCCTCTAGGCCCAATATCGAGCTGGCCGTGAGTAACAATACATAGAACTCCTTCTAACTTCAGTGAATTATTATCTCTGTAATAATTCCGACTCATCATCACGGACGTATTTAGGCCATTACTGCAGTAGTCCCCCATCGATATAGGGGAATCCAATCCATTGGACCTGTCGTCCTCGTTACCATGTACCTATAGTCCCTCATCCATCTAATATCCCGAGACCAGTATATCGAGCATGGTGTTGTCGGACCCATACGGTTTCTACCGAAGTCTCGCTTCTAATCGGATTCTCCGGAGAACTCTTTCTCTCTCAACCCGAATGACCTGGCCAAGGATTTGTGCGAGCAAGAACACATGAGATATTCCTCTCATGGCGCAGAGTGGATGATCCTCTATCGACACTCAATAGCCCTCGTGAAGGTCGACTATCACTCCCAATGACCCATTTGTACTAGATTTGGGACAGCCAAACCTATAAGTCTGGTATCCAAGAGTGGAGCACTCATACAGACATCCTTGGTGTCTCAAGTCTAAGGACCAGATACACCACTAGGACTACGGAATCATTTGTCCGACAATAAGGCATCATCAACCATCCAACATTCCGTAAGCGGATCAATCAGTGAACTCATTCTCCAATGAGCACCTGCATCTTGTATCCCTAGTTTCCCTAGACAAGCAGCTATGAGACCAGCTACATCCATCATATGGACGGGTATACAAACACACCGGTCTATCAGGTTATCACGATGTCCCTCTCGAAAACCTATGAGTAGTGATTATTTAGGATATGTGTTTAAAGGTGAATCGATCTCATTATCGTGATCTCATCACGATCCGATTCCCATTGCACAAATCCAAGGACATCACAATATATATATGCATTTATGCAATAGTTATAAAGTGATATACGCCAAAATATAATAAGCAAAAAGATTCTGTATCAAGTCACACGTGCCATCACTCACGTGATTGGCTTGCTGGGCACCTATGACTAGCACAGTGTTCCTTGAGAAGGAACACATTCTTGGCTGAAATAGTGGGAGAATGATAGAATTGAGCGAGGTTGGAGAACCAAGCTCAAGCACCCCTCTACAGCCCGAGTCTGTTCGGGTACCTAATACACAAGTTTCAACTTTACACAGATCTGATAGAGTATGCCATCCTCCTGAGAGATATGTGGGACATATTAGAGGAGAGGATGCATAGGATATTGATCCTCAGACCTACGAGGAGGCTATTATGAGTATAGACTCCGGGAAGTGGCAAGAAGCCATGAATTCTGAGATGGATTCTATGTACTCCAATAAGGTTTGGAACCTAGTTGATGCGCCCGAAGGTATTGTACCCATCGGTTGCAAGTGAATCTTTAAGAAAAAGATCGGAGTAGATGGAAAGGTAGAGACCTATAAAGCAAGGCTAGTGGCTAAGGGGTATCGTCAAAAGCAAGGTGTTGACTATGACGAAACCTTCTCACCCGTAGCAATGCTAAAATCCATCAGAATTCTATTGGCTATTACAGCACACTATGATTATGAGATCTGGTAGATGGATGTGAAAACCATATTCCTCAATGGGAACCTCGAGGAGGAGGTGTATATGATGCAACCTGAGGGATACGTGTCCAAGAACTGTCCAGATAAGGTGTGTAGGTTGCTAAGATCCATTTATGGATTAAATCAAGCTTCCCGAAGTTGGAACATAAGATTTGATGAGGCAATCAGATCTTATGACTTCATTAAGAACGAAGATGAGCCTTGTGTATACAAAAAAGTAAGTGGGAGCACTATCACCTTTTTGGTGTTATATGTGGATGACATCCTGATCATTGGGAATGACGTAGGAATGCTATCCAAAGTAAAGGCTTGGTTATCTAGACACTTCTCCATGAAGGACTTAGGGGAAGCATCCTATATTTTGAGGATTAGAATCTATAGAGATAGATCCAGGAGGATGCTTGGCTTGTCCCAGTCCAGGTACATAGAAACCATTGTCAAAAGGTTTGGCATGGAAAATTCCAAGAGAGGTCTCATACCGATGAGACATGGGATATCGCTTTCTACGAGTATGTCCCCAAAGACTCCAGAAGAAAGGACGAACATGGATATGATACCTTATGCCTCAGCAATAGGGTCTATCATGTATGCCATGCTATGTACTAGGCCTGATATAGCGCATGCTCTGAGTGTCACGAGTAGGTATCAGGCGGATCCAGGCTTGGAGCACTGGAAAGCAGTAAAGTGTATCCTTAAGTACTTGAGAAGGACTAAGGATCTTTTACTAGTATATGGAGGTAATAGCCTTAAGGTTGAAGGCTACACTGACTCAAGTTTTCAGTCTGATGTCGATGATAGCAAGTCGAATTCAGGGTATGTGTACACCTTGAATGGAGGAGCAGTGTGCTGGAAGAGTTCCATGCAAGATATCACTGCTGACTCGAACACAAAGGCGGAGTACATTGCTGCATCAGATGCAGCAAAGGAAGGAGTTTGTGTGAAGAAGTTCATCACAGATTTGGGAGTCGTGCCAGGTAGCGAAGAGCCGATCTCCCTATATTGCGACAACAACGGGGTGATTGCTCAAGCAAAGAAACCTATGTCTCATCAGAAATCTAAGCATGTTCTGAGGAGGTTCCACCTTATCAGAGAGATCGTGACCCGAGGAGATGTAGTAGTAGAAAGAGTTCCATCCGAAGATAACATTGCAGATCCACTAACAAAGCCGTTGTCTCAGATTTGTTTTGAGCGTCACAGGGGTCTGATGGGGATCAGACACATAGGTGATTGGCTTTAGGTCAAGTGGGAGATTGCTAGTCATAGGTGCCCAGCAAGCCAATCACGTGAGTGATGGCATGTGTGACTTAATATAGAATCTTTTTGCTTATTATATTTTGGCATATATCACTTTATAACTATTGCATAAATGCATACATATATTGTGATGCCCTTGGATTTGTGCAATAGGAATCGGATCGTGATGAGATCACGATAGTGAGATCGATTCACCTTTAAACACATATCCTAAATAATCCTGGTCATAGGTTACTTGAGAGGGATATCGTGATAACCGGACTGACTGGTGTGTTGTATACCCATCCATATGATGGATGCAGTTGGTCTCATAGCTGCTTGTGTAGGGACACTAGGGATACAGTACAGGTGCTAATTGGAGAATGAGTTCACTAATTGATCCGCTTACAGAATACTGGATGGTTGATGATGCCTTATTGTCAGACAACGATTCCGTAGTCCTAGTGGTGTATCTGGTCCTTAGACTTGAGACACCAAGGATGTCCTGTATGAGTGCTCCACTCTTTGATACCAGACTTATAGGTTTGGCTGTCCCAGATCTAGTACAACTGGTCATTGGGAGTGGTAGTCGACCTTACGAGGGCTATTGAGTATCGATAGAGGATCATCCACTCTTGGCGTCATGAGAGGAATATCCCATGTGTTCTTGCTCAGACAAATCCTTGGCGAGGGGGTTATTCGGGTTGAGAGAGAAAGAGTTCTCTGGGAGAATCCGAT
This sequence comes from Musa schizocarpa, assembly GCA_900464855.2. Lineage (NCBI taxonomy): Eukaryota > Viridiplantae > Streptophyta > Magnoliopsida > Zingiberales > Musaceae > Musa > Musa schizocarpa. The sequence goes on from LS990921.1 coordinate 21,542,785, forward strand.
TAGAGCGAGACTTCGAGAAGAAACGTGTGGGTCCGACAACACCATGCTCGATATGATCTCGGTATATTAGATGGATGAGGGACTATAGGTACACTAATGGCGAGGACGACGTGTCCAATGGATTGGATTCCCTCAGATCGTTTGGGGACTACTGGCGTAGTGGCCTAGTACGTCCATAGTCGATGAGTCGAGTGAATTATTACAGAGATAATAATTCACTGAGTTAGAAGGAGTTCTTCTGTGGTATGACTCACGGCCGGCTTCGATATTGGGCCTAGAGGGGTCACACATATGGTAGGCATTACGATGAATAGAGGTTCGGATATGAGATATCCGACGGAGCCCTTGTCTTTTTGGATGCAGATCCAATACCCACTAGGGGAGGACCCATTAGGGTTTGACAGGGGACCTCTATAAATAGGAGGGATTCAGAGCCAATGGGCTAGAGAGCTTTTGTTTGCCTATTCCTATTCTCCTCTCCATCTCCACCTCAGAGTAGGTCTGGAGTTTTGAGGAGCGTCGTCGCAATCCTGTTGTGTGGATCACCGCTAGAGAGGAGGAAGCTTGACCTCCTTCACCCTCTCCTAAGGATCTGCAAGGAAACAGGGATATACGATCTCCCTAGGTAACACAATCTACTCTATACGCAGTTTCATGTTTCGCGGATTTTGCGTACCATTCTTCGCACGACGTCGAACATCTCTTTAGGAATCGGGGATTTTGTTTTTCTTGTTCTTCCACTACGCATATGATGTCGCCGCCTAGGATTTCCCAATAGATTTATCCCTTAATCCTAACCCTAATTACATGTGAACGACATACCTAAAAACAAAATCCTAAGTAAGTATTTAACCGGCCAATGTCAAGTTTTGTTTCAGCGAGCTTTCCCGCGTTCTTCCAGTGGACTTCCGATACGCCCTCTGGTTCCTTCCAGCGGACTCCTAGCAGGCTCCCGATCTTGTGACGAGTTCAACAAGTAGCCGAGCCTTCTTGGTGATCTTTGCGAACCTCCAACGATCTCTTCGGCAGACTTCCGAAAGTTCTGACAAATCTCCAATCTCTCTTGGTTGGTTCCGACAGCATCTCCGACGAATCTTCAGACTCTCAAACGTCCATCGAACTTGACTTCGGTATCCTTATTTTATGTTTTTAGACTGTCGTATAAATCCTACACACTCAACTTCAATAATATGGATTAGATCAATTAACCCATCAATTGATTTCATCATCAAAATCCGAGATTCAACAATCTCCCCCTTTTTGATGATGACAATCAAGTGATGACGGAGTTAAACATAACTCCCCCTATCTATATGCCATATTGTGAGAAGATAAAACCACTTGAATTCCATCCTAATGAATTCAAGCATAAATCGATAAGTTCTAATGTTGAACTTATCGTTGTCTTATTAAGCAAGAGCAAATACGAACCTTCATATTTCTCATAATTTTTAGCTATTGAAAATCATTTTCAAGTCAAATAATAAGAGACAATTTTTACTTTGACAAGAGAAAAAAAATATGATAAAGATTTTCACCATGAATTTCATGATATGATTTGATCAACCAATCTTGCGATATACTCAAAGAATATGACAAGCAAGGCATATAAGACAAACTTTTGCAATTCATATAAGTCATGCTATCGATCCGCATAAGTCATGCAAGTCATCACTTCTCCCCCTTTGTCATCAACAATAAAGAAAAAGAGAAGGAGATGAGACTTGAAGTACATAGTTTGTGATCAAAAGAAGTCAGCATAAAGATTAATCATACGAAATTCATCATTCAAAATTAATGTTGCAAGCAAAACATCCAGAATTTAACAATACATCTTAAACAAAGGTTCTGTTTTTGTTCATCAGAAGATGATGGACTTTAAACTTCACATGAAGAGTAATCAGAATAGAACAAGAAACTACATCGATTAATCTTTAGGAGGTAAGCCACAGTGTTGATATATGACATCTATTTTTTGATTCATTTGTCATAGTTCCTTCAAAATGTCAATTTGCTGGATTTGAATTTGTTCTTGCTGCGATTTGATCTGATTCAATTCTGCCATAATGAGTTCTTCGGAGGATGAAACAGGAGCCGAAGGTGCCACGTTAAAGGGACTAGGAGGAGGAGATTCATTTCCCCTAAGAATTGGTGTTTTAGGGTGTTCTATTGGTGGGGGAATTGGATCAGTCCTTCTTGGTTGCCTAACCCATATACCATTGTTAAATGTGCACCTAAGTCTTTTCAGCAGATTTCTATTGATAATGCTATACCAATCACTTTGAATTGTTTCTTCATCGGGTGGGATACAAATGTCATGGGTAAGTAGGAATCGAGTGATTAACCCTCCATATGGTAACATAGTGTCTTTAGCTATAATATCTTGCATGTGTTGCCAAATTGAGTATCCAAAACAGTTATGTTGACCGGTCATAATCCAATACATGGTGTTTATTTCTATTTGACTCATTTCATCAAGATGAAATTGCTTAGGGAATAGTATGCTAGTTATGATATGATGAAGGATTTTAGAGTTAAAGGGCAATAGGTGCTCACAACTCTTGGGTATTATGCCGAGGTCAGGGTTTGCAAAAATAGTTTCGACGGCTTCGGAGTAAGTTGCTCCGATTGTGTTGACATCCCATTTACCTCTAAAATAACAACCCCTATCTTTTTTAGTGATTCCAATTAGTTCACAAATAGTGCTATCAAAAATTCTAATTTGTGTTCCTAGTAAGTAAGTACTTAGGCTATCATTATCCACATATAGGTTTGCATAAAATAGCCTGACTAATCTAGGATAGACTGGTTCATTTATTTGCAACAGAGGCAGGGCATCTAGATGTGCAAACCATCTAATAGGTTCTAGGTGTCCTAGTTCATTGAGATCAACGTGTTTACCCTTATGGATACATCTAGTTTCGAAGTTTAGAAACCTAAGAGCTACTTCTTTGGATCTAAAAAGCTCTTTGTCATATGAATCTCCTTCAATCCTTTTCCCTTTTGATCTTTTATGAGCCATTATCTAGATATGATAGATGAAACTGTAAGGAGTAGATAAACTAATGAGAAGAGAGAAAAAATTTCAGATTTTACCTTATAGAGAATCTCTTAGAAGATGGAGAGCTTGGATCAACAATAATCACTTTCCAAGGCTTCTAAATGCTGGAATGAAGCTTTGGAGAGGTTGTGGGAGAGGTAAAGGCGATTCCTCACGGGTTGGAGGCGGTGTCACCGCCGGCTCTAACGCCTCGGGTTATAAAGGACTCTCGGGCGGTGCCACCGCCAAAACTAGCGGTGCCATTGCCTGGCGCTCGAGCGCTCAAGCGGTGCTACCGTCGATTCTAGCGGTGCCACCGCTGGCTTGCCGCGGAAGAAGGAAAGAAAATTTTTCTTCCCCCTTCTTGATTTCTAGAGGTGTTTGACTCAAGAAAAGGTTGAGATACTGAGTTGTACTTTAATATATCATTTGGAATCGAAAGAAGAGGATGAAATCAAATCCACAAAAGAACGGAACAAGGATGAGACATTCTTCGAAAAATACATTCAAATGACTTACTTTAAGGGACAATTTAACATGCCTAGTTCCCTTCTAATAAATTCAAATTGGTCTTCATTTAAGGCTTTTGTAAAAATATCTGCTAATTGATGCTTTGTATCAATAAATTCTAGAACGACATTATTGTTAAGAACATGATCGCATATGAAATGATGTCTAATATCTATATGCTTAGTTCTAGAGTGCTGAATTGGTTTTTGGTAAGACATATGGCACTTGTATTATCACATTTTATGGGAATGTTTTTCAAATGAGTTCCATAGTCTTCTGATGTATTTTTCATCCAAACAACTTGTGCACAGCATGCACTTGCAGTAATGTATTCAGCTTCCGTTGTAGATAGTGCAACTGAATTTTGTTTCTTGGAAGTCCAAGAAACTAGGGCATGTCCTAAAAATTGGCATGTTCCGAATGTACTTTTTCTATCTATCCTGCATCCGCCAAAATCGGCATCTGCATAAGCTATTAAATCGAATTTATCATATTTTGGATACCATAGACCTAAATTTGGAGTTCCTTTAAGATATCTAAATATTCTTTTAACGCTCTTAAGATGAGATAGTTTAGGATTAGATTGAAATCTAGCGTAAAGTCCTCTACCAAACATGATGTCCGGTCTAGTCGCGGTAAGGTAGAGTAGACTACCTATCATTCCCCTATATGTTTTTTGATCGAAATTTTCACTATTTTCATCCATATCTAACTTAGTCGAGGTACTCATAGGGGTGTTTATCGCTTTTGAATTATTCATATTAAATAGTCTTAACAATTCTAGTGTGTATTTAGATTGGTTAAGAAATATACCATCACTAAGTTGTTTAATTTATAATCCTAGAAAGAAGGTTAATTCACCCATTAAACTCATTTCAAATTCATGACTAATACAATTGGCAAATGATTCACATAGCGATTCATCCGAAGAACCGAAAATAATATCGTCAACATAAATTTGTACAATAAGAAAATTATTTTCAAAGTATTTGATAAATAATGTAGTATCAACCTTGCCTTTGGTAAAATTATTTAAAATAAGAAAAGAGCTAAGCCTTTCATACCAAGCTCTAGGAGCTTGTTTCAAGCCATAGAGAGCCTTAGTCAATTTGAATACATAATTGGGAAGAAGAGAGTTTTCAAATCCGAGAGATTGTTCAACATATACTTCTTCAGAAATAAAACCGTTCAAGCAAGCACTTTTGACATCCATTTGAAATAGTTTAAAATTATTACTACTAGCATAGGCAAGGAGCATCCTAATGGCTTTTAATCTTACCACAGGAGCGAAGGTTTCTTCGTAGTCGATACCTTCTTCTTGGTTGAAACCATTGGCCACTAATCTAGCCTTGTTTCTAACCACGATACCACATTCGTCTTGCTTGTTTCTAAAGACCCATTTAGTACCAATGACTAAATGGTCACTAGGTCAAGGAACAAGCTTCCATACTTCATTCCTCTCAAATTGGTTCAATTCTTCTTGCATTGCAATGACCCAAAAATCATCTTTTAAGGCCTCGTCAATGTATTTTGGTTCGATTTGAGAAAGGAAGGCGACGTTGGCACAAAAATTCTTGAAAGAAGAGCAAGTTTGAACCCCTTTTGATGTATCTCCTATAATTAGCTTCTTTGGATGAGCATCCACATACTTCCATTCCTTGTGTAAGGAAATTTCGGAAGAAGATGTATCCAAGTTGCTATTTTGATGAGGGGGTTCATTTAAATTCAAATTATCAAAACCAAGATCATCATCAAAATTATTTTTCTTTAAATAAAAAATTTCAGTAAAAACTACATGAATAGACTCTTCTATAACTAAGGTTCTTTTGTTAAAAACACGAAAAGCCTTAAAAACAGAGGAGTAACCAAGAAAGATGCCTTCATCGGATTTAGCATCAAATTTTCCTAAGACATTCTTTTCATTCAAAATAAAGCATTTGCAACCGAAAACTTTAAAATAAGAAATATTTGGTTTTTTGTTATTCCATAATTCATAGAGGGTTTTTGATGAAGATGGTCTTATTAGAACCGTATTCATGATGTAGCAAGCAGTATTTACGGCTTCGGCCCAAAAATACTTGGGTAGACTATGTTCATTCAACATAGTTTTTGTCATTTCTTGTAGGTTTCTATTTTTTCTTTCAACTACTCCATTTTGTTGAGGATTTATTGGAGTGGAGAAGTTGTGATTGTATCCATTAATTTCACAAAGATTTTGGAAGTCACGGTTTTGAAATTCACCACCGTGATCACTCCGAATTGATGAAATCATGAAGCCCTTTTCATTTTGAGTGAGTTTACAAAATTTTGAGAAGCACTTGAAACAATCACTTTTGTGGACTAAGAAATAGGTCAAAGTGTACCTAGTATAGTCATCCACAATTACAAAAGTATATTTGCTTCCTCCTAGATTCGTTGTGTCAACTGGTCCAAATAAGTCCAAATGGATCAATTGTAGTGGTCTAGTGGTGCTAATTTGATTTTTTGGTTTGAAACTAGTCTTTATTTGTTTACCTAGTTTTCATGCATCGCATACTTTGTCCTTAGTAAACTTCATATTTGGAATCTCTCGTACTAATTCTCTAGATGATATCTTAGATATTAGTTTCATGCTTATATGGCCTAATCTCCTATGCCAAAGCCAAGCATCATCATTTAGAGCGGAGAGGCACATTTCATTACTTAGTTCATCAAGGTTGATGGTGTAGAGATTATTTTGTTTTAATGCAATCATAGTCATGTTATTGTTTGGATTTTCGATAACACACATTTGATTCGAATCTAACGATATAACCTTTATCGCATAGTTGACTAATACTCAAGAGAATATGTTTCAATCCATCAACTAGTAAAACAACATCAATAGAAAAACTTAATTTGTTACCAATAGTTCCCTTGCGAATGATTTTACCTTTGTTGTTGTCTCCGAAGGTGACGTACCCTTCTTCTTTGCTAGTGAGCATAAAAAAATGAGATGGATCTCCAGTCATATGTCTTGAGCATCCACTATCGAGATACCATCTCTTGCTCCTAGTTTGTGGGTTTGTCTACAAAAGAGGGTGATTTTTAGGTACCCATTTGATTTTGGGTGCCTCAAAAATTGATCCACTAGCTTTGTTATTTATTATTGAATCATTTATAGTTCCTTTAGGAACCTATATTAATTTTTGTGAACTAATTTTCCTAAATGGACATTTGTAGGCAATATGTCCGGATTTGCAACAAAAGTTGCATTTCATATAAGAGGAAACATGTAATGTAGGTACTTTCATGAAAGTGGTAGGATTTTGATGTAATCCTTTTACAAATCCAATTCCACTTCTATTTGCGACGTGACCCTTGTTTGCAAGGATCATATCTAATCCTTTGCTACCAACCTTAAACTTATTTAAGGTTTCTTTAAGAACCAAAATTTTATTTTTTATTGCTTCTAAATGTTCACATTTAGAGTATGGAGGAGTTTGAAGACTATCAAACTTATTTTATAGTAAAACATGCTCTTTCTTTAAGATACTTAACTTCTTCCTAATAGTTCTACATTCATCAAATAATTCATGAAAAGCGATAGAGAGTTCTTCAAAAGATAAATCTTCATTAAATAAATCACATACCTCTTCTCCTAAAGCCATTAGTGCGAAGTTTGCTTCCTCTTTGTTGCTAGCTTCTTCACTTTCCGAATCACTTGAGTCGTCTCAAGTTGTCTTTAGAGCTTTCTTCTTCTTTGGTTGCTTCTTCTTGGCTTGGGGTCATTCATTTTTGAAATGCCCTGGCTTCTTGCATTCATAGCATATCACTTGATCCTTTTTATGTTTAAGTCTGTTTTTGGCGTTGTTCTTAAATTTGTTTTTTCTTAAAAAATTTTTGAATTTTTGAGTCAAAAGTGCAATGTCATTTTCCCTGTCCTCATCACTTGATGTTCCTTTCAAGTGATCTTCTTGTGATGTGAGTGCCATATCCTTCCTGTTCTTTGAAAGGAGGTTCTCGAGTTCATCATGATCTTGTCGCATCATTTCATAGGTCATTAGAGACCCAATTGTTAGGATCGGAGCAGCACTAAGAGGTGACAAGCTTTCATAGGTGAATTAGTGCAGCGGATTAAAACTTCGGTTTTTAAAAAATCTTTCGTATGATAAGAGCGGAACTTGACAAGCTTAATCTTGAAAGCATATTCTTAAATATGCGCAGCAAAAGTAATAAGGAACTAAAGCATATAAGAAGGTTTGCAATAATGTAAATAGCAATAATGAAATGCAAACCAAGGATCACGCCGATTTTAGAGTGGTTCAGTCAAATGACCTACTCCACTTGTGAGGCCCCTCTTCGATGAGGCTCCCACCTTCCACTAGCATGTCTCTTGAAATGGAAGGGTAAATACCCCTCTTACAACTCTTTACAAGCAGTTCACTCTCTTACAGATTTTCGAGAAGAGATGAGGTGAACACTAGCAAATTGAAAAGAAGACAAGCTAACACTTTTCTAAGACCTTTCTCTCAAACACTTGCTGCTCAAAAAGTTGTGTTCTCAGCTGAGATTTGAGGGGTATTTATAGGCCTCAAGAGGATTCAAATTTGGGCTCCAAAATTCAAATTCTCTTTGGGTTCCCGATGCTGGCGGTGCCACCGCCCAGCGCTCGGGTGCTGGGCGGTGCCACCGCCCAGCCCAGGAGGTGTCACCGCCCAGCTCTCGGGCACTGGGCGGTGCCACCGCCTAGCCCAGGCGGTGCCACCGCCTACAGTGTTTTCAGCCCACTAGTTGGGCTTCAATCTTGGCCCAAACTAGTCCGAACTCGGGCCCAATTAGCCCCTACTTGGGTTATAGGATTAATACCTAATCCTAACCCTAATTAACATGCTAACTACGAATTTAAAGACATTTTATAAACTATTACAAAGTCCATAAGTCAAGACTTCTTCCCATGAAGCTTCCGAACTTTTTGGTGGTCTTAGATAAACTCTGGAAACCATTCTTCGGACTCCGGCAAGCTCTTAAACTTCACGATTTGATCTTGGTGAGTTCCAACGAGCTTTTTTTCGCAAGCTCGATCTTTCTCGGTGAACTCTGTGAACTTCCCACGAACCTTCCGACTTCGAAAAAACCCCCGGCCGGCAAGCTCCCTACTCATTATTCTCGGCTAGTTCCCGGAAGCATTCCCGGCGATCCTTGGGACTTCGGTCGAACTCTTGAACTCCCAACGAATCGCCGTGCTTGACTCCACACTTTGTTTCGCTTTTTATGTCTTCATCGTTATCGTAGTTAATCCTGCACATGCAAACCAAAACTCTACTCCGATCTAGGCGGTTATTACAATGCGAATTGACATTCTGTTGCCCGGCACATCATTGGTTGGCACTTCGTCTGATTCTTTAGCACATCGTCCTCTCTTGCGGTTTGTTGCCCAATCGGCGGTTGACCTCCGCAACCCCGATATCCTTGGCGCAATTCCGCTCTCCTTGGCCCGATGCGGCGTTGAAGCCTTCTCGCGTCCAATATCGGCGTGATCTCCTCGGCAAAGCGTCAATTCCTCCTGCGTTAACTGTCTAATTCTGATCGAGTAGACCTGCATCACTCAAAATGCAGTTAAACATCTAAACACAATCAATTAGTTTCATCATCAAAATCCGAGATTCAACAATCTCCCTTTTTTTGATGATGACAACTAATTGATGACTAACGGAGTTAACCTAAACTCCCCCGGAGTTTAACCAAACTCCCCTATCAATATGCCATTGATAGAACACTTGGATTATCCCAAATCCAAGTAACAGTCATCACATGTTATGAAAAAATATTTAAACCATCATGCAAATATATAAAATATTCAATTCAATGCATGAAGTCATCAATATACTTCTCCCCCTATGTCATCAACAAAAAGGAGAAGTAGCTTTAGCTATTTTAAAAGATATGCAAGTTTTTACAACATGAAGCTAGATTTTCATCACAACATATAAGCACATAAGCATAGCAAGATTCTTAAGTTCAATCATGGCAATTCAACACTTGCTTCTTGTGCAAGATTGCACTTTGCTTTTCTTTGCAAGTAACAATATTTATGATGTTTGATATAGCAAATTTTATATCATGCAAGGTAGCAAACTTTTGTGATGTTCAAGATAGTAAGTTCTTTCAATGAAATGATTGAGCTAGGAAATTTTTACGATATGTAAGTTTTACTACATAAAAGCTAGTAAAAATTTCAAAAGCAAATGCAAGATAGCTTTCTTGTGTAAGCTCATGATTCTTGCTTTCGAGATGAGCAAACTAATAAGTTTTGCCCCTTTTTGCGATGTCTATGTTTGTAATTTTTTTGCTTCTCTTGTCTTGTGTAAGCTAGCTATCTCCCCCTTTGTCGTTGTCAAAAAGAAGGAAAGACCCTTTACATCAATTATGACAAAGGTAAGTATCAATCTCATTTGTGCATCATTATATTTTCAAATTAAAACATGCACTATTTCAAAAACTTTATATTTCATTCATATGCGATATTGAATAAATCAATCAACATTATGAGCATATCATACATGATACATCTTTTTGACAATAACTCAATAGTATTTTAAATCATGATTTACATCATATACAATACATCACATCATAATTAGAAAGCACAAGTGTTGTATGCATCATTGCCAATCATAAATGTTTCATAATGGTATCCATTTTGTCAAATTATATCCTACCATGCATGATCAAATCTTCTCCCTATTTTATCATTGAAAACAAGAAAGAAGTAGGGAAGAGCATAAAAGTGTAAAATATTTCAATCATTTCATGGCATTTGTATCATAGATATAAAGAAATCATATCATCAAAGATAAGACCATTTGAATACCAAAAGACATGATTCATTTAATCAAATATCTTCCTTTTATAAATAACAAAAATTGTAGGTGTACAAAGAAGAGATTGTGATTAAAAAAGAATCTCAAGTAGTAAATCCAAGAAATCAAGATCGTAAGTTGAATACAAACTCAGTTAAATTTAAATTGTCAAATTCATCAAAATCTCAACATTACTTTCAAGAGATTCAAAATGGTATACATAGATTTATAATAATAATCAAGGGAAAATCTTAGGAGATCATGATATAGATAAAATTCATTCAATCTTATAAGAGAATAAGATATTAATTCAAGCATATAAAATTTCTCAATTCATTATGAATCATAAAAAGAATTATGGTTCCAAAAAATCATGATTCATTTAGGAAAATTTTATCTTTAGTGCATGATAAGAAGAAATATAGCAATGATACCAATCATAATTCATTTGGATAGTAGATGCTAAAAAGGAACATTGAGGATACAAGATCTTGATTTTTATAGAGTAAATCTCAAGTTATAAATCTAAAAAAAATCAAGATAAAGCTCATTTAAATTCAAATCATTAAATCAAAATCATTTTTAAGATATTCATAAAAAGATGATAAAATAGATTCATCAAACCAAGAATATTCAAGAAAAATACTTTTATCTATTTAATTGTTTTATATAAGAATGCCTTTGTCATTTTTGTGCCAAAATATACATATATATCATCAATCATTTAGGATCGAAAAATAAATTTCTTCATAAAAACCATCAAGATCATTATGTATAACTTTTAAAATCTCATGCATAAAATGGTATCGAAACATTTAATATTTTCATTCCATCATTTTGAATTGGTTTTATTGAACATAATTTTGAATGATTCTTATAGATAACTAAAACTTCTTTAGTTTTAATTTATACGATTGACTTTATCTTAGCATGCTCAAATTTTATTCATATGTCAAAACCATACATCATGTTTGAAAACCAAATATAAGGTTCAAAAAAATCATCAAGCCTTCCATTCAAAAGCCATGCATCGTCATTGAAAATCAATATGGAAATCGTCAAAATATACATTCTTACTTCTCAAACACATACATAAGATTAATCTTACTAGGTATATAAGCATTAGATTTATATCTAACATTTTATTGCATTAACATAACACATGCAATTTTTAAAAAAAATTAATCCTAAACTAAATTAAAAATGACTCATGAAAGTATTATGTAATTTCGAAATAAATTAGGGGGATTTCGATTACCTCATTATTGAGAGTGATTGAGGCATAGTTTGCCACCTCGCCTTTCTTGATTTTCTCCTCGTCTTCGGAAGAGCTCAATTCATCCCAATTTTTGTTCTTCTTGCGTTCAAAGCAAGTAGTTCCATTCTTTTTTCTTTTTAATTTTTGTTTCATTTGTAGTTTAAGTTCACCATCACTTGAGCTTATGCTCGAGTGGTCTTCATGTGTTCTATGTCCCAAATCCTTCCTGTCCTTTGGAAGGTTGTTCTCGAGTTTTCTTTTTATCACATTGTTCATTTCGTAGGTCATTAGAGACCCAACAAGTTCTTCAAGAGGAAATGTTTTAAGGTCCTTGGCCTCTTGAATAGCCGTAACTTTTGATTCCCATCTTTTTGGAAGGGATCTTAAGATTTTAGTGACTCGTTCAAAGTTAGAAAAACTTTTACTAAGAGCTTTGAGTCCATTGATGACATCCGAGAAACGGGTGTGCATGTCTCCGATGGACTCACTTGGTTTCATCCGGAAAAGTTCGTAAGAGTGCACAAGAATGTTGATTTTGGACTCTTTCACTCGGCTAGTGCCTTCATGAGTGACCTCAAGAGTTCTCCAAATATCAAAAGCCGAATCACAAATCGAAATGCGATTAAATTCATTTTTGTCAAGTGCACAATATAAGGCATTCATAGCCTTTGCATTTAAAGCAAAAACTTTCTTCTCCAATTCATCCCATTCACTCATCGGAAGAGAAGATTTTTTAAATCCATTTTCGACAATATTCCAAAGCTCGAGATTCAACGAAAGTAAGAAAACTCTCATTCTGAAAGTATTCCAATAGGTGTAGTTCGTCCCATTGAAAAAGGGAGGACGAATGAGAGAGTGACCCTCTTGAAAGCCATAAAGAGCCATTTCTATTTGGGTGTTAAACCAAAGCAGAAAACGTGGCTCGATACCAATTGTTAGGATCGAGCAGCACTAAGAGGGGGGTGAATTAGTGCATGGATTAAAACTTCGGTTTTTAAAAAAATCTTTCAGTATGATAAGAGCGGAACTTGACAAGCTTAATCTTGAAAGCATATTCTTAAATATCAGCAGCAAAAGTAATAAGGAACTAAAGCATATAAGAAGGTTTGCAATAATGTAAATAGCAATAATGAAATGCAAACCAAGGATCACGCCGATTTTAGAGTGGTTCGGTCAAATGACCTACTCCACTTACTTGAGGCCCCCTCTTGATGAGGCTCCCACCTTCCACTAGCAAGTCTCTTGAAATGGAAGGGTAAATACCCCTCTTACAACTCTTTACAAGCAGTTCACTCTCTTATTCGAGAAGAGATGAGGTGAACACTAGCAAATTGAAAAGAAGACAAGCTAACACTTTTCTAAGACCTTTCTCTCAAACTCTTGCTGCTCAAAAAGTTGTGTTCTCCGCTGAGATTTGAGGGGTATTTATAGGCCTCAAGAGGATTCAAATTTGGGCTCCAAAATTCAAATTCTCTTTGGGTTCCCGATCTTTGGCGGTGCCACCTTGGCCTTCAGTCTTGCGGTGCCACCACCCAGCCAGCCAGAGGTGTCACCGCCCAGCTCTCGGGCACTGGGCGGTGCCACCACTAGCCCAGGCGGTGCCACCGCCTACAGTGTTTTCAGCCCACTAGTTGGGCTTCAATCTTGGCCCAAACTAGTCCGAACTCGGGCCCAATTGGCCCCTACTTGGGTTATAGGATTAATACCTAATCCTAACCCTAATTAACATGCTAACTACGAATTTAAAGACATTTTATAAACTATTACAAAGTCCATAAGTCAAGACTTCTTCCGGCGAGCTTCCGGCGAACTTTCGGTGGTCTTCCAATAAACTCTCGGAAACCATTCTTCGGACTCCCGGCAAGCTCTTAAACTTCACGATTTGATCTTGTTGAGTTCCAACGAGCTTCTTCGGCAAGCTCCGATCTTTCTCGGCGAACTCTGCGAACTTCCCACGAACCTTCCGGCGAGCTTCCGAAAAAACCCTTCGGCAAGCTCCCTACTCATTCTCGGCTAGTTTAAGTAAAGCGTTCCCGACGATCCTTGGGACTTCCGTCGAACTCTTGAACTCCCAACGAATCCTTCGTGCTTGACTCCACACTTTGTTTCGCTTTATGTCTTCATCGTTATCGTAGTTAATCATGCACATGCAAACCAAAACTCTACTCCGATCTAGGCAGTTATTACAATGCTAATTGACATTCATTTGCCTAAGACGTCATTGGTTGGCACCCGATTCGATTCTTTAGCACATCGTCCTCTCTTGCGGCTTGTTGCCCAATCGGTGGTTGACCTCGCAGAACCCCCGATATCCTTGGGCATAATTCGCTCTCCTTGGCCGATGCGACGTTCAAGCCTTCGCCGTCCAATATCGGCGTGATCTCCTCCGGCGCAACGTCAATTCCTCCTGCGTTAACTGTCTAATTCTGATCGAGTAGACCTGCATCACTCAAAATGCAGTTAAACATCTAAACACAATCAATTAGTTTCATCATCAAAATCCGAGATTCAACACCAATAAGTTCTTCAAGAGGGAATGTTTTGAGGTCCTTAGCCTCTTGAATGGCCGTAACTTTTAGATCCCAACTTTTAGGAAGAGATCTTAAGATTTTATTTACTAGTTCAAAGTTAGAAAAATCTTTACCAAGAGCTTTGTGTCCATTGATGACATCCGTGAAACGTGTGTACATGTCTCCGATTGACTCACTTGGTTTCATTCGGAAAAGTTCATAAGAGTGCACAAGGATGTTGGACTCTTTCACTCGGCTAGTGCCTTCATGAGTGACTTCAAGAGTTCTCCAAATATCAAAAGCCGAATCACAAATTGAAACACGATTAAACTCATTTTTATCTAGTGCACAAAACAAGGCATTCATAGCCTTTGCGTTTAAAGCAAAAACCTTCTTCTCCGATTCATTCCATTCGCTCATCGGAAGAGAAGATTTTTTAAATCTATTTTCGATAATAGTCCAAAGCTCGAAATCCATGGAAATGAGGAAGATCCTCATACGGGTCTTCCAATACGTGTAATCCGACCCATTAAACATAGGTGGACGTGTGATAGAATGTCTATCATGCATGCCGGAGTAAGCCATCTTTCTTGGGTTTTAAACCAAATACGAGAGTGAACCTTGCTCTAATACCAATTGTTAGGATCGGAGCGGCACTAAGAGGGGGGGGTGAATTAGTGCAGTGGATTAAAACTTCGATTTTGGAAAAATCTTTCGTACGATAAAAAGCAATGTCAATGGAAACCGATTTTAGACGCTTGATAACATAGAAACGTAAGGAAGCGAAGTGACTAAGTAGAGAAGTTTGTGTTGGGAAATCAAGGGGGCGACATCATATGCGCAGCGGAAGAACAAGAAAACAAAAATCCCCGATTCCCAAAAAGATGTTCGTCGTCGTGCGAAGATTGGTGTGCAAAAATCCACAAAACACAAAACTGCGTATAGAGATTGTGTTACCTAGGGAGATCGTATATCCCTGTTTCCTTGCAGATCCTTAGGAGAGGGTGAAGGAGGTCAAGCATCATCCTCTCTAGCGGTGATCCACACAGCAAGGTTGCGACGACCCTCCTCAAAACTCCAGGCCTCTGAGGTGGAGAGGGAGAGGAGAATAGGAAAGGCAAGCAAAGACTCTAGCCTATGAGGCTGTGAATCCCTCCTATTTATAGAGATCCCGTGTCAAACCCTAATGGGTCCTTCCCTAGTGGGTATTGGATCTGCATCCAATAAGACAAAGGGCTCAAATCGGATATCTCATATCAGAACCTCTACTCATCATAATGCCTACCATATGTGTGTGACCTTCTAGGCCCAATATCGAGCTAGCCAGTGAGTCATACACTGTGAGAACTCCTTCTAACTTTCGGTGAATTATTATCTCTGTAATAATTCACTCGACTCATCATCGACTACTTGGACGTACTAGGCCACTACGCCAGTAGTCCCCCCAGACGATCTGAGGGGAATCCAATCCATTGGACACTGTCGTCCTCGATTACCATGTACCTATAGTCCCTCATCCATCTAATATCCAGAGACCATATATCGAGCATGGTGTTGTCGAACCCATACGGTTTCTACTTGAGTCTCGCTCTAATCGGATTCTCAGGAGAACTCTTTTCTCTCAACCCGAATGACCCTGGCCAGGGATTTGTGCGAGCAAGAACACATGGGATATTCCTCTCATGGCCGAGAGTGGATGATCCTCTATCGACACTCAATAGCCCTCGTGCGGTCGACTACCACTCCCAATGACCATTTGTACTAGATGCGGGACAGCCCAAACCTATAAGTCGGTATCAAAGAGTAGAGCACTCATCTGGGACATCCTTGGTGTCTCAAGTCTAAGGACCAGATACACCACGAGGGACTCTGGAATCATTTGTCGACAATAAGGCATCATCAACCATCCGGCATTCCGTGGCGGATCAATCGAGTGAACTCATTCTCCAATGAGCACATCTTTGTATCCCTAGTATCCCTACACGAGCAGCTATGAGACCAGCTGCATCCATCATATGGGACAGTATACAAGACACCGACCTATCCGGTTATCACGATGTCCCTCTCGGTAACCTATAACCGGGATTATTTAGGTTATGTGTTTTAAAGGTGAATCGATCTCATTATTGTGATCTCATCACGATCCGTTTCCCATTCCATAAATCCAAGGACATCACAATATATATGAATTTATGCAATAGTTACAAAGTGATATCAAAAAAAATATAATAAGCAAAAAAAGATTCTGTATCAAGTCACCACGTTGCCATCACTCACGTGATTGGCTTTGTTGGGCACCTATGACTAACAATCTCCCACTTGACCTAAAGCCAATCACCTATGTGTCCGATCCCCATCGGACCCACGTGATGCTTTCAAAGATAAAAATGAGACAACGGCTTTGTCGGTGGATCTGCAATGTTATCTTGGATGGAACTCTTTCCCTTTGCTATATCTCCTCGGGTTACGATCTCTCTTATAGTTTGGAACCTCCTCGAACACTTCGATGAGACGGGGTTCCCTTATTTGAGTAATCACCCCATAGTTGTCATAATATAAAGAAATTCGACTTGTCGCTATCTATATCGACTCCCAAATCTGTGATGAACTTCTTCACCCGGACTCCCTCCTTTGCTGCATCGATGCAGCAATGAACTCCGCCTCGTGGTGAGTCGGTGATGGTATCTTGCTTGGAACTCTTCCAACACACTTTGCTCCTTCATTCAAGGTGTACACATACCCTGAATTGACTTGCTATCATCGACATGAGACTGAAAACTTGAGTCAGTGTAGCCTTCAACCTTAAGGCTATTACCTCTATATACTAGTAAAAGATCCTTAGTCCTTCTCAAGTACTTGGGATACACTTTCTTGCTTTCCAGTGCTCCAAGCACGGATTCACTGATATACCTTTCGTGACACTTTCGAGAGCATGCGCTATATCAGGCCCAGGTACATAACATGGCATACATGAAAGACCCTATTCTTTGAGGCATAAGGTATCATATCCATGTTAGCCCTTTCTTCGGAGTCTTTGGGGACATACTCGTAGAAAGCGATATCCCATGTCTCATCGGTATGAGACCTCTCTTGGAATTTTCCATGCCAAACCTTTTGACAATAGTTTCTATTTACCTGGACTGGGACAAGCCAAGCATCCTCTTGGATCTATCTCTATAGATTCTAATCCCCAAGATATAAGATGCTTCCCCTAAGTCCTTCATGGAGAAGTGTCTAGATAACCAAGCCTTTACTTGTGGATAGCATTCCTATATGGGTCCCAATGATGAGGATGTCATCCACATATAACACCAAAAAGGTGATAAGCTCCCACTTACCTTTCTTTATACACAAGGCTCATCTTCGTTTTCTTTGAAGTCATAAGATCTGATTGCCTCATCAAATCTTATGTTCCAACTTGAGGGAAGCTTGCTTTAGTCCATAAATGGATCTAAGCAACCTACACACCTTATCCGGGCAGTTCTTGGACACGAATCCCTCGGGTTGCATCATATACACCTCCTCCTCGGCGTTCCCGTTGAGGAATGCGATTTTCACATCCATCTGCCGGATCTCATAATCATAGTGTCTTGCAACAGACCAATAGAATTCTGATGGATTTTAGCATTGCTACGGGTGAGAAAGTTTAAATTAAGTAGTCAACACCTTGCCTTTGACGATACCCCTTAGCCACTAGCCTTGCTTTATAGGTCTCTACCTTTCCATCTACTCCGATCTTTTTCTTAAAGATCCACTTGCAACCGATGGGTACAATACTTTCGGGCGCATCAACTAGGTTCCAAACCTTATTGGAGTACATAGAATCCATCTCGAATTCATGGCTTTTTTTCCACTTCCGAGTCTATACTCATAATAGCCTCCTCGTGGAGGTCTGAGGATCAATATCCTCTACATCCTCTGCTCTAATATGTCCCACATATCTCTCGGGAGGATGGGATACTCTATCAGACCTGCGTAAAAGTTGATACTTGTGTATTAGGTACCTGAGCAGACTCGGGCTGTAGAGTGGTGCTTGAGCTTGGTTCTCCAACCTGCGCTCAATTCTATCATTCTCCCCTTGTCTCTCCGTCAAAGAATGTGTTCCTTCTCAAGGAACACTGCTCTCTTAGCTACAAAGACCTTTTTGGTCCTCGAGATGATAGAAATAATACCCATAAGTTTCCTTGGGGTATCCCCAAATTTGCATTGCTTTCTGTCCTTGTTTCTAACTTATGGGGTTGTGTCTTCTAACTTGGGTAGGGCAGCCCCAGATCTTAACAACCTTAAGATCGGGCTTCTTCCCTTTCCATATCTCATATGGTGTAGACACTACCGACTTAGTTGGAACTCTGTTCAGAAAGGTAGGCTGCGGTTTCTAGGGCATATCCCCAGAATGAGATGGGTAGGTCGTGAAACTCATCATGGACCATTACCATATCTAATAATGTATGATTTCTCCTTTCCGGTGAGACACCATTGGCTGAGGTGTATAAGGAGGTGTCCATTGGGATAATATCCCATGGTCCTTGAGGAACTGAGTAAACTCTGTGCTTAAGTATTCACCTCCTCGATCGATCGAAGAGTTTTGATACTCTTTCGGTCACGGTTCTCCACCTCATTCTTATACACTCTGAATTTCTCAAAGGCCTCAGACTAGTACTTCATTAAGTACACATATCCATACCTTGAGAAATCATCAGTAAATGTAATGAAGTAGGAGTAACCTCCAATGGCATGAGTTGACATGGGTCCACATACATCACTATGTATAAGTTCTAACAACTCATTGGCTCTCTCTCCAGTTCTACTAAATGGAGATTTGGTCAGTTTTCCACGAATGCAAGGCTCATAAGTTGTATATGACACATAGTCGAATGGATCTAGATATCCATCATTTAGCAACTTTTGAATCCTTCTTTCATAGATGTGACCTAGCCTACAATTCCATAGGTATGCACTGTTCAACTCATCTCGTTTCCTTTTGGACATATTTACATTCATGATATGTGGAGTGGTGTCTAACATAAATAAACCATTATGCAATGTTCCTTTCGTGATGATCTTATCATCTAATAATATCAAACAATCATTGTTCTCAAAAACAAATTTATATCGACTAACTGTTAAACATGAAATGGAGATAATATTTTTGATAATAGAAGGAGCAAAATAACATGCATCTAATGCAATAAAAGCTCCACTAGGCAGATGTAGGGCGACCTCGCCAACAGCTAATATAGCAACTTTTGCTCCATTACCCATCTTGAGGTCCATCTCGCCTCTCTGTAGTCTCCTAGGCCTTGCGTAACCTGTAACAATTGCGTATATGATAAGCACTACTGGGTATCCAATACCCATGTGTTATCATAAGAGTCCGACAAATGGAGACTGATCATGAATGTACTGAAGCTTCATCAAGCTTTTGTTTAAGCCCTTTCTGCAAGGTACTCTTTGCGGTTTCTCTTCAATGCCCATCTTTACCACAGTGGAAGCACTGGCTTTTGTCTTTTGCTTTGGGTTTTCTTAGCAACCTTTGCTTTTACCTTGTTTGCCTTTGCCCTTTCCCTTCTTAAGGGACCTTTTCCTTTCCTTTTCTTTTTGGTCTCACCGGTGTAGAGAAACTGGCTTCTCTTTCTTAATAGTACTCTCTGCCTCCCTCAACATATTGAGGAGCTTTGGGGAAATCACCTCAAGCTTGTTCATATTAAAATTCATTATGAACTGTGAAAAGGAATCTGGTAAGGGCTGAAGCACAATGTCCACACACAAGTTATCCTCTAGGACCATTCCTAGACTGTGTGAGTTTCTCTATCCACTCAATCATCTTTAGGACATGGTTCTTAACGGGTGTCCCCTCAGTCATCCTAGCGGAAAAGGCTCTTGGATATCTCATATCGTTGAGTCCTTCCCTATTCCTCAAACAATTTTTTGGGACATGTAGGAGAATGGATCGGCATCCATCTTTTCATGTTGTCTCTGTAACTCTGAGTCATAGAGCCCAACATATAGCTTGAGCAAGAGTGGAGTCATCAATGTACTTCACGTAGCGGCGATCTCATCCTCGCTTGCCCCTTCTTGAGGCGTAGGCATCCTTGTATCAGGGGCGTACCACGATTTTATCGCTGTGAGAACAATTCTCAAGATTCTGGAGCCAATCCGTATAATTTGGACCGATAAAGGCGGTTGACATCAAGTATGCCACGTAAAGGGATTTGAAAGCGACATTTTCTGAAAATAAAGATGTAGCGAAATGAATAACATGCAGAGATTTTTGCAAGAAATAAACTATCAAGATATGGACTTCTATCTTAATATGCTCCCACTATTTTACTAACGAGTTGGCGACACCCTCAAAGACGTGAAAGCGGAAGTCTCTAGCAGACTTCTAGTGGGGATCAAGATCAATCGGCGTCTTAGTGTAACCTCGAGGGACTCAACCAATCACACTAAGCCTAAAAAGGTAGGCAACTATTGCCGATCACAACTCCTTGTGATTCCGTCCACATTCGGCCTCCGAATCACCATGGCCTCGAGGGCCTCGACCAACCATGATGCTCGGTTAAGTCAACACCTTCGTTACAAGATGAACGATTTGATGATATACCCTCGAGGGACTCGACCAAGCATACCATGTCCTTAGGTCACCGGTGACATCTCTATGTAAAAGCAAGATAGCGAATTGCAATATAGGTGAGTCTCGAGGGACTCGACCAACTCAATCTACACCGAGAGAATGGGTTCCTACTCATAACGATGGAAGGCCACGTGGGTCAATCTAATTGCCTCCGTCTACCGGCTTTAATATTATCGAGAGATGTTTCTATAATTTGGTCTCCTAATATGACATGTCACACATATACATATTTAATATATATCTACATCGCATGCAAATGCAAATATATATACATATCTAGTATGTGTATAAGCAATCACATCGGATGATCATGGACCACAACCTAATATGATTAGGCCCGAGCGATGGGCTTAATCACTCACATCATGATCTATGTGTGCAACGGTGCATCTCCATGCCCTTGTGATCGTCCATCTCGTCCTCGTCGGTTCCGTCGACATCTTGATGCATCTCCATGCATCACGATCGTCAAATCTCGTGGGTCCCCTTCTCGCATCCACTCCCGCTGCGCCTCCTCATGTGATTACAACTTAATCATAGGCACGTAGGCCCGATAATAAACGAGAAATATAATGGAGGTTCGCAGACCTCAATAATAATAATCACAAGTACACACATCACAAGGTCCATGATCATCCATCCACACATCATACATCACATGTATAAATAATCATCACCATATAGGACTACTAGATAATAATAAAAAATAATAATCAACTAAACCTTTTAATTAATTAATATTTTTCTAAAATCAGGGACATGTAGGGAATATTTCAATTCCTAAGGGTATTTTCATAATTTGGACAAAAGACAGAAACTGGAATTTCTCAAATTCACAGGGGCAAAATTATCCTTTTGCCCAAAACCCTAATTCCCTCTATTGTTGCCTTGCCGCAGCCACCGTTGGCGGCTCTGTCTTGGGCGAGGGCGGGGAGTGCCCTCCGGGGGAGGCCGCGCCGATGGGGCGCTTCTGGCTGCAGGGGCGCCCGGGGCCGCCGCCCTCCGCCTGGCGATTCTGCCCGCATGGCAGCGCTCCAGGGCGGTGCTGCCTCATTGGCGGCCGCCCTGCGGGGTTTTAGCCAGATGGAGCGCGTGGCCACGGGGGGCTACCCTCGGTGCCTCAGCCCGCGCTGTTGCCATGTGGCGCCCGCTGCCCGCGGGGTCGGCCCGTGGCGCCTCCCTGGCTGGCTGCCAGCCCCCGCCGCCGTAAAGTCTGCTGCAAGCAGACCGCCCGGTCGGTTCGCTGCACAGCGGCGCGCATCTTGCGCCAAGGGTGGTGGTGCCTTTGCTCGTCTGCTCGCGGCTTCGCTGCGGTGGTGGCTGGCAGGCATGCAAATCGAGGGCAGCAACTAATGCTGCCCTTCCTCGCTTTAGCGTCAACGATTTTGACGTCAATTTTCTTCCAAAACACAACACACGTAGTTCAAAACCAATCATTCGCACGAACAACCTGGCTCTGATACCACTGTTGGGAAATCAAGGGGGCGACATCATATGCGCAGTGGAAGAACAAGAAAACAAAAATCTCCGATTCCCAAAAAGATGTTCGTTGTCGTGCGAAAATTGGTGCGCAAAAATCCGCAAAACACAAAACTGCGTATAGAGATTGTGTTAACTAGGGAGATCGTA
The DNA here is from genome assembly GCA_900464855.2 of Musa schizocarpa. Classification (NCBI taxonomy): domain Eukaryota; kingdom Viridiplantae; phylum Streptophyta; class Magnoliopsida; order Zingiberales; family Musaceae; genus Musa; species Musa schizocarpa. The sequence continues at coordinate 21,565,187 of LS990921.1, forward strand.
TATCCCTGTTTCCTTGCAGATCCTTAGGAGAGGGTGAAGGAGGTCAAGCGTCCTCCTCTCTAGCGGTGATACACACAGCAGGGTTGCGACGACCCTCCTCAAAACTCCAAGCCTCTGAGGTGGAGAGGGAGAGGAGAATAGGAAAGGCAAGCAAAGACTCTAGCCTATGAGGCTGTGAATCCCGCCTATTTATAGAGATCCCGTGTCAAACCCTAATGGGTCCTTCCCAAGTGGGTATTGGATCTGCATCCAATAAGACAAGGGCTCCGTCGGATATCTCATATCCGAACCTCTACTCATCGCAATGCCTACCATATGTGTGTGACCCTCTAGGCCCAATATCGAGCTGGCCTCGCAATGCCTACCATATGTGTGTGACCCTCTAGGCCCAATATCGAGCAGGTCATGAGTCATACCTGTCAGAACTCTTTCTAACTCAGTGAATTATTATCTCTGTAATAATTCCTCGACTCATCGACCACGGACGTACTAGGCCACTACGCCAGTAGTCCCCAAACGATCTGTGGGAATCCAATCCATTGGACTGTCATCCTCGATTACCATGTACCTATAGTCCCTCAACCATCTAATATCCCGAGAGACCATATATCGAGCATGGTGTTTGTCGGACCCATACGGTTTCTACTGAAGTCTCTCAATCTAATCGGATTCTCAGGAGAACTCTTTCTCTCAACCCGAATGACCTTGGCCGGGGATTTGTGCGAGCAAGAACACATGGGATATTCCTCTCATGACGCCGAGAGTGGATGATCCTCTATCGACACTCAATAGCCCTCGTGAAGGTCGACTACCACTCCCAATGACCAGTTTGTACTAGATGCGGGACAGCCAAACCTATAAGTCGGTATATCAAATAGTGGAGCACTCATACAGGACATCCTTGGTGTCTCAAGTCTAAGGACCGGATACACCACTAGGGGACTCTGAGAATCATTTGTCGACAATAAGGCATCATCAACCATCCAGCATTCCGTAAGCGGATCAATCAGTGAACTCATTCTCCAATGAGCACCTGTACTGTATCCCTAGTGTGCCTACACGAGCAGCTATGAGACCAGCTACATCCATCATATGGACGAGTATACAGCACACCAGTCTATCCAGTTATCACGATGTCCCTCTCGAGTAACCTATGACCAGGATTATTTAGGATATGTGTTTAAAGGTGAATCGATCTCATTATCGTGATCTCATCACGATCCGATTCCCATTGCACAAATCCATGGACATCACAATATATATATGCTTTTATTCAATAGTTATAAAGTGATATACGCCAAAAATATAATAAGCAAAAAGATTCTGTATCAAGTCACACGTGCCATCACTCACGTGATTGGCTTGCTTGGCACCTATGACTAGCAGTTTGCAGTATGTAAATGGCAAGAGTAGGATGCAAACCAGATAACGTAGTAGTTTTTAAAGTGGTTCGGTCAAAATGACCTACATCCACTTGCGAAGCCTTCTTCGAAGAGGCTCCCAACTTCCACTAGCAAATCTCTTATAGGGGAAGGACTAATATCCCTCTTACAACCTTTACGAGTGGTTCACACTCTTACAATTCTTTTCAACAAGATGGGAGGAGGTGAACACTTAAGCAATATGAAAAGCAAGACTTGCTAAGACTATTCTAAAGCTCTAAACCCAAACTATTGCTTTGCAAAAAGGGTGTTTTCTCAGCTAAGAATCGAGGGGTATTTATAGGCCCCAAGAGGATTCAATATTTGGGCTCCAATTTTGATTCGTCTTGGGTTTCCGAGACTGGCGGTGCCACCGCCTGTCAAAGTCTTGTCAGGCAGATGTACTAGCGGTGCCACCGCCTGTTGGTGGTTGTGCCATCGCCTGGTCTCGGGTTCTGGGCGGTGCCACCGCCTAATCTGGCGGTGCTACAGCCTGTTGGTGACTGTGCCACCGCTTAGTCTCGGGTGCTGGGCGGTGCCACCGCCTAGTCTGGCGGTGCTACCGCCTGGTCTTACAAGTTTCTGGTTGGGCTTTACGTCCAACCCAAACTAAGTTACTTGTGGGCCCAATTGGCCCCTAACCAAGGTATAGATTTATCCCTTAATCCTAACCCTAATTACATGTGAATGACATACCTAAAAACATAATCCTAAGCAAGTATTTAATCGGCCAACGTCAAGTTTTGTTTCGGTGAGCTTTCTCGCGTTCTTCTAGTGGACTTCTGATACACCCTCTGGTTTCTTCCAGCGGACTCTCAGCAGGCTCCCGATCTTGTGTCGAGTTCAACGAATAGCCGAGCCTTCTTGGTGATCTTTGTGAACCTCCAACGATCTCTTCGGCAGACTTCTGAAAGTTCCGACAATTCTCCAATCTCTCTTGGTTGGTTCTGACAGCATCTCAGACGAATCTTCGGACTCTCAAACGTCCATCGAACTTGACTTCGATATCCTTGCTTTATGTTTTTAGTCTGTCGTAGTAAATCCTGCACACTCAACTTCAATAATATGGATAAGATCAATTAACCCATCAATTGATTTCATCATCAAAATTCGAGATTCAACAATCTCTTAAACCCGGTAAAAGGAGAAAGAACTGTAAATGGTGTTTGGTCTTCACCTATTGAAGGAGGACCATTAGTGGACGCCGATGACCTCGACGAAGGAGGAATCAGAAGTAGATGTAGGTCACAATGACTAAACCACTATAAATTTCGGTGTGTTCTTTCCTTACTACAAATTCTCTTTACTGCATTGAATTTTATTCCAATGCAAACTGCCCAACCTTTTCTTCTCTACTTAGTCAAAGTGAAACAAATAATATGAGTTGAAACTGGTTTTTATCGTATGAAGTTTTTGGAATCGACGTAATTTTTCTACTGCACTAATTCACCCCCCCTCTTAGTGCTACTCTTGATCCTAGCAAGTCATAGGTTACTCGAGAGTGACATCGAGATAACTAGATAGACTAATGTGGTATATACCCATCCATATGATGGTGACAGCTAGTCTTATAGCTGCTCGTGTAGGGACACTAGGGCTACAATGTTGGTGCTCATGGAAGAATGAGTTTACTGATTGATCCGCTCACAAAATGCTAAATGGTTAATGATACCTCATAGTCAGATAGTGATTCTATTGTCCTAGTAGTATACTTTGTCCTTAGACTTGAGACACTAAGAATGTCCTGTATGAGTACTCCACTCTTTGATACCGGATTTATTGGTTTGGAAGTTCCAGATCTAGCATAGTCGGCCATCGGGAGTGACAGTCAACTTTACTAGGGCTATTGAGTGTCGATAGATGATCATCTGCTCTTGATATCATGAGAAGAATATCTCATATATTCTTGTACAAACAAATCCATAGCTAAGGTCATTCAGATTGAGAGAAAAAGAGTTCTTTAGGTTAATTCGATTAGAGCGAGACTCGAGTAGAAATCATATAAGTCTGATAGCACCATGCCCGATATATGGTCTTTGGGATATTAGATGGATGAGGGACTATTGGTACAAGATAACTGAGGATAGATAGGTCCAAAGGATTGGATTCCCTTGTATCATTTGGGGGCTACGGCGTAGTGGCCTAATAAGTCCGTAATCGATGAGTCGAGTGAATTATTATGAAGATAATAATTCACTGAGCCAGAAGGAGTTCTGATAGGTATGACTCTTTGCTAGCTCAATATTGGGCTTAGAGGGTCACACACATATAATAGGCGTTGCAATGAGTAAAGGTTTGGATATGAGATATCCATCGGAGCCCCTATCTTATTGGATATCTAATAAGCCCTTGAATTATTGGATCTTATATATGAGATCCAATAAGAGCCAATGAAAGATTATTAGATAGAGATCCACTAATTTGAGAGGCTTGGATAGTTGGATGAAGATCTAATACCCAATAGGGCAGGATCCATTAGGGTTAAGTAGACATGAGACCTCTATAAATAGGAGAGAACCAAAGGCCCATAGGCTATAGGCTTTTTGGTTGCCACCTCTTATTCTCCTCTCTCATTCTCCTCCTTAGATAGCAGGTGTGGAGATTTAGGCAGCGATTTGAAAAGTGTTGTCACAGCCCTATTATGTGGATCACCACTAGAGAGAAGGGTGCTTGACCTCCATCATCCTCTCTTATAGATCGACAGAGATTTGGGGATATACGATCCCCCTAGGTAAAACATAACTATCTTATACGTGGATTTAAGTTCATTGGTTTTTGCGCACAAATCTTCACACAATGACGAACACCTTTTTAGGAAATTTGGGGTTTTTGTTTTCTATTATTCTACTATGCATGTAATGTTGCCCCTAGATTTCCCTACACCTTTATGTATAATCCCCATTAGACCCTTGTGATGCTTAAAGATAATTTGAGATAACGACTTTGTTAGTGGATCTGCAGTGTTATTTTCGGATGGAACTATTTTCACTACTACATCTCCTTGGGCCACGATCTCTCTAATAAGTTGGAACATCCTTAGAATAATTTTGATGAGACCTAAGTTCCTTAATTTGAGTAATCGCCCTGTAATTGTTTCAATACACGAGAATCAACTCCTCATTGCTCGGCACGACTCCCAAATCCATGATAAACTTCTTCGTATAGACTCCCTCTTTTGCTGCCTCTACTGTAGCAATATACTCCGCCTCTATGGTTGAGTCAATAGTAGTATCCTCCTTGGAACTCTTCTAGCATACTACTCCTCCATTCACGGTATACACATACCTCGAATTTGACTTACTATCATTGACATCAGACTGGAAGCTCGAGTTTGTGTAGCTTTCAACCATGAGGCTACTACCTCCATATACCAATAAATGATACTTAGTCAATCTCAAGTACTTAAGGGTACATTTTATTATTTTTCAATGCTCCAATTTTGGATCCAGTTGATACCTGCTCGTGACACTAAGAGCATGTGCTATATCGGGCCTAGTACATAGCATGACATACATGATAGACCCTATCACTGAGGTATAGGGTATCCTATCCATGTTCGCCCTTTCTTTAGAAGTCTTTGGGGACATACTCTTGGAAAGCGATATCTTATGTCTTATCGAAAAAAGACCTCTCTTGAAATTATTTATGCTAAACCTTTTGTCAATGGTGTCTATGTATTTGGACCGGAACAAGCCAAGCATCCTCTAGGATCTGTCTTTATAGATCCGAATACCCAAGACATATGATGCTTCCCCTAAGTCCTTCATGGAGAAGTGTCTAGATAACCAAGTCATTACTATGGATAGCATTCCTACATCATTCTCAATGATCAGAACGTCATCCATATATAACACCAAGAAGGTGATAGCGCTCCTACTAACCTTCCTATACATACAAGGCTCATTTTCATTCTTAATGAAGTCATAAGATCTGATCGCCTCACCAAATCTTATGTTTCAACTTCGAGATGCTTACTTTAGTCTATAAATAGAGCAAAGCAACCTGCTCACCTTATCTGGATTGTTCTTAGACATGAATCCCTTAAGTTGTATTATATATACATTCTCCTTGAGGTTGCCATTGAGGAACATAGTTTTTATGTCCATCTACTAGATTTCATAATTATAGTATACTACAATAGCTAACAAAATTCGAATAGATTTTAGCATGGCTATGAATTAGAAGGTTTCGTTATTGTCAATACCTTACCTTTGATGATACCCTGCAGCCATTAGCCTTGCTTTATAAGTCTCTACCTTTCCATCTACTCCGATCTTCTTCTTGATGATCCACTTGCAACCAATGGGTACAATATCTTTAGGTGTTTTAATTATATTCCAAACCGTCTTGGAGTACATGAAATCTATCTCAGAATTCATGGCTTCTTGCCACTTCTTAGAGTCTATACTCGTAATAGCCTCCTTGTAGGTTTGAGGATTAATATCCTCAACATCTCCTCCTCTAATATGTCTCACGTATCTCTCAGGAGGATGTGATACTCTTGCGGACCTACGTAAAGTTAGAACTTATTGTTAGGATCGGAGCGGCACTAAGAGGGGGGGGTGAATTAGTTCAGCGGATTAAAACGTTGATTTCGACAAATCTTTCGTGCGATAAAAATCGGAGTCGGAAGTGCTTAACTTGAAAACGTATTCACAAAGTTGTGCAGCGAAGGTAATGATGGAATAAAGCAAGTAAGAAGGTTTGTAGTAATGTAAATAGCAGTAATGAAATGCAAACCAGAGATTACGCCATTTTTAAAGTGGTTCGGTCAAGTGACCTACATCCACTTGCGAGGCCCCTCTTCGATGAGGCTCCCACCTTCCACTAGCAAATCTCTTGAAAGGGAAGGGTGAATACCCCTCTTACAACTTTTTACAAGTGGTTCACTCTCTTACAGATTTTTAGCAAGAAAGAAGGAGGTGAACACTAGCAAATTGAAAACAAGACTATCTAAGACTTTTCTAGGGCCTTTCTCTCAAACAATTGCTGCTCAAAAAGTTGGTATCTCAGCTGAGATTTGAGGGGTATTTATAGGCTTCAAGAGGTTTCAAATTTGGGCTCAAAATTTGAATTCTCGTGGAGTTCCCGATGCTGGCGGTGCCACCGCCTGTCAGTGTCAGGTGCTGATAGTGCTAGGCGGTGCCACCGCCCAGCCCAGGCGGTGCCACCGCCTACAGTGTTTTCAGCCCACTAGTTGGGCATCAATCTTGGCCCAAACTAGTCCGAACTCGGGCCCAATTGGCCCCTACTTGGGTTATAGGATTAACACCTAATCCTAACCCTAATTAACGTGCTAACTACGAATTTAAAGACATTTTCTACGCTATTACAAAGTTCGTAAGTCAAGACTTCTTCCGGCGAGCTTCCGACGAACTTCCGACGGTCTCCCGATAAACTCTCGGAAACCATTCTGCGGACTCCCGGCAAGCTCCTAGACTTCACGATTTGATCTTGGCGAGTTCCAACGAGCTTCTTCGGCAAGCTCTGATCTTTCTCGGCGAGCTCCGCGAAATTCCAACGAACCTTCTGGTGAGCTTCCGAAAAACCCTTCGGCAAGCTCCCTACTCATTCTCGGCTAGTTCCGACAGCATTCCCGACGAACCTTCGGACTTCCGTCGAACTCTCGAACTCGCAACAAATCCTTTGCGCTTGACTCCGACACTTTTTTTCGCTTTATGTCTTCATCATTATCGTAGTTAATCCTGCACACATAAGCCAAAACTCTACTCCGATCTAGACAATTATTACAACGCGAATTGACATTCCGTTGCCCGGCACGTCATTGGTTGGCGCTTCGTCCGATTCTTCAGCGCATCGTCCTCTCTTGCGGCTTGTTGCCCAATCGGCGGTTGACCTCCGCAACCCCGATATCCTTGGCATAATTCCGCTCTCCTTGGCCCGATGCCCGATGTTCGAAGCCTTCTACCGTCCAATATCCTGACGTGATCTCCTCCGGCGCAACGTCAATTCCTCCTGCATTAATTGTCTAATCCAGATCGAGTAGACCTGCATCACTCAAAATGTAGTTTAAATTATAAACACATATCAAGTGGTTTAATCATCAAAATATGAGATTCAACACTTATGTGCGAGGTACCTAAACACACTCGGGCTGTGGAGTGGTGCTTAAGCTAGATTCTCCAACCTTACGCAACTCTATCACTCTCCCACTATCTCTGCTAAGAATGTGTTCCTTCTTAAGGAACACCACTCTCTTGGCTATAAAAACATTTTGGTCCTCGGGATAATAGAAATAATAGTCATAAGTTTCCTTGGGGTATCTCACGAACTTGCACCGCTCCATCCTAGATTCTAACTTATTGGGGTTATGTCTCTTAACGTTAGTATGACAGCTCCAAATCTTAACAACCTTAAGATTAGGCTTCTTCCCTTTTTATATCTCATATGGAGTAAACACTACCGATTTAGATGAAATTCTATTCAGAAGGTAAGCTCTGGTCTCTAGGACATATCCCCAGAATTAGACGGGTAGGTCAGCGAAACTCATCATGGATCGCACCATGTCTAACAGTGTGTGATTCCTCCTTTCGAATACACCATTGAGTTGGGGTGTATAAGAAGTTGTCCACTAGGATAGAATCTCACGGTCCTTGAGGAATTGGGTGATCTTTGTACTCAAGTACTCACCTCCTCGATCTAATCGAATATTCATGATACTCTTTCCAGTCTAACTCTCCGCTTCATTCTTATACTCGCTGAATTTCTAGAAGGCCTTAGACTTGTACTTCATCAAGTACACATATCCATACCTTTAGAAATCATTAGTAAAAGTAATGAAGTAGGAGTAACCACCTTATTTAATCTTGGATTTTGATTATGAAATTAATTGATGAGTTAATGATCTAATATGTATTTTGAGTGACGTAGGATTATAGGGAAAGAAAATTTTAATTAGGGAAAGATAAATTGATTAAAGTAGTGAAATTAGATGTTGGGCCGGAACATGTCAGGAGATTGGATGTTGAGCCGAAGGATCGATCGATGTGTTAGCAGAAGGCTTCGTGCCATGAGTTTAGGCATCAGGCCAAAAGGATCAAACATTACACCAAGAAGATCAGATGTTGCGGAGGTCAATATGCTGATTGAGCAATACGCCATAATAGAGAACGATGCGCTGAAAGGATCGAACAAAGCGTTGGATGAACAAATGACTTGTCGGACAACATAGTATTTTATTTGTAATCGATTGTGTCTAGATTGAAGTAGTCATTATTGTAATTGAGTTGGTTTTAGAAGGATCCTTATTAACTCAATTAGGGACCCATTGGGCCTAAGTTGGGACTGTTTTGGGCTAAGTGAAAAACTCATTCAGTGATCCAAGGATAGGTTGAATAGCCTATGAGCTAGAAAAGTTAAGAACACACTTTTCCAAACTGTCAAGTGATGGTACCGCCAAATTAGGCGATGGTACCACCCAGACACAGTCTCCTAGATTATGTCTGATGGTGGTACTACTAGACTGGGCTATGGTACCACCCAATGGTAGTGCTGCAAGTGGTAGTACCGCCCAGCATAGGCGGTGGTACCGTTAGGACCCGAGAAACCCAAGAAGAGACCTTTTTTGGCTTCATTTTTGAAATCATTTGGGGTCTATAAATACCTCAATCTTTCCTACTTAATAATACACAAAAAGTAGAACAAAACTCTATGATTCTAATATTACAAAGCTTGTTAGAAAGTTAAGTTCCCTTCTCCATATGCTTAGAGGTTGTTCTAAGGGAGAGTGTGTGAGAATACTTATAATAGAGGGGTGTAAGGGTTCTCTCCTGAATCTGTGAAAAAGAGCAAGAGTTGTAAGGGTTGTTGATCTTTACCCATTGAAAGAAGATTGATAGTGGAGGTCGATGGCCTCGAGTGAAGAGGAATCGGGAGTGGATGTAAGTCATAACAATCAAACCATTATAAATTTGGTGTGCATCTTCTTTCTACTCTTCATTACTATTATTTTTTATGCTTTAACTACTTATTACATTTACTCTAAGGCAAGTACACTTCGATATCATTTTCGATATGGTTGCATCGAATCAAGCATTTCCAAATCATTGAAGTTTTCTTAATCAACGTAATTTTTATGAAAGACTAGTTCACCCCCCTGCCCCCCTCTTAGTACTTAGTGTCGATTTCGGTCCTAAAAGTTGATATCAGAGCCAGATTACTCTATATTTGGTTTAAAACCTAAGAGAGATGGCTTTTGCCGACAATCAAGAGGGTCATTCTATCACTCATCCTCCTATGTTCAATGAGATGAACTATATGTTTTGAAAAATGTGTATGAGAGTTTTTATGCTTTCTATATATTTCAATTTATGGAATGTTGTTGAACTTGACTTTCAAAAATCTTCTAAACCAATGAACGAATGGAATGATTTGGAGAAGAATTTTCTTTTTTAAATGTTAGAGCTATGAACACTCTATTTTACACTTTAAATATAAATAAATTTAATTAGGTTTCTATATATAAAACTGCACATGATATTTACACTCAAGATCACACATGAAGGCACAAGTAGAGTTAAAGAGTCTAATGTCTATCTTTTGATGCATAGTTTTGAATAATTTCGAATAAAGCCTAGCAAAACTATTGTTGACATGTACACCTGTTTTACCGATGTCATCAATAGTTTGAAAGTTAACAAATATTTTTATAATCTTAAACTTGTAAACAAGATTTTAAGATATATTCCAAACAATTGGATCCAAAAGTAACGGCAATATAAGAAGCAAAGGACCTAAACAATTTTTCACTTGAAGAACTTATCATGTCTTTAATGACCTATGAAATGACTTTTATTGAACATGATAAACATAAGAACTAACTTCCAAAAAACAAGAAGGATTTGACACTTTGAACAAAAGAAGACAACTCGAGCGAAAGCTTAAGTGATGACTTTGAACTCCTCACAAGTAAATTTAAAAGGTTTATAAAACACGAATAAAAAATTAAAAAATAAAAAGAAGAAGCTTCCAAAGACAAAGAAAGTACTCAAGGTGACTTGGGACGAATCGAGTGTGTCCGAAGATGAGGAGCAAACCGATGAAAACGAAGTGGTAAACTACGTCTTGATGGCTCTCGACAATGAGGTAAATGACTCAACCGAAACTCCTTTACCTTACAATGAATTGCTTGATGCTTTCCATGATTTATTTAATAAATTTAAATTAGTTGGTAAAAATTATAAATTAATAGAAAAGGATCATGCTTCTCTTGCTAGTGAATTTAAAAAATTAAAAAATGAGCATAATAATTGCATGTTAACTCCTTGCACTAAGTGTGAAGAGTTAGACTCACTTAAAAAGGAAAATTTATTTTTACAACAAACGTTAGATAAATTTAAAATTGATAGCAAATCTTTAAACATGATTTTTACCAATAAGAGTTATGTTTGTAGAAATCATAAAATTGATAACAAATCTTTATGATTTGGAACGATGCATGCAATACTCATGATTTTAAAATGCATTCAATGATGCGATTAATTGGTTTTTTCAATATTCATGATGCATGCGATGATGAAATAGTCATGATTTTCTGAATTCAAAGTTTCGATCAATATGACATATTGATAGGGGAAGTTTAGTTTAAACTCCATCATCAATTGGTTGTCATCATAAAAAAGGGGAGATTATTGAATCTCAAATTTTGATGATGAATCAATTGATGAGTTAACGATCTAATATGTGTTTTGAGTGACGTAGGACTAGCTTCAATCAGGGAAAGACAAATCAATTAAAGTAGTGAAATCAGATGTTGGGCCGAAACATGTCAGGATATAGAATGTCGAGCCGAAGGATCGGTCAACGTGTCGACAGAAGGCTTTGTGCCATGTGTTCGGGCATCAGCTAGAAGGATTGGATATTGTGACAAGGAGATCAGATGTTGCGGAGGTCAACATGCCGATTGTGCAATACGTCACAAGAGAGGACAAGACGCTGAAAGGATCGGATGAAGCACCCGATAAACTAATAACATACTCGATAATATAGTATTCTATTTGTAATTGATTGTGTCTAGATTGAAGTAGTCATGATTATAATTGAGTAGGTTTTGAGAGGAACCCTGCTAACTCAATTAGGGGCCCATTGGGCCTGAGTTGGGACTGTTTTGGCCCAAGTGGAAGGCTCATTTAGTAACCCAAAGGTAGGTTAAATAGCCTATGAGCTAAAAAAGACAAGAGCATACTTTTCTAGGCTGTTAGATGGTGGTACTGTTAGACTAGGCGATGGTACTACTAGACTAGATGGTGGTACCGCCTAGTGTTAGTATGTCAGGCAGTGGTATCGCTAGATTGGGTGGTACCACCGCCCAGACACAATCTCCTAGATTGTGTCAAGCGGTGGTACCACCAGACAAAGCGGTGGTATTGCTCAGTGGCAGTGCTGTAGGCGGTAATACTGCCTAGCACAGGCGGTGGTACCGCTAGGACCCTGGAAACCCGGGATGAGACCTTTCTTGAATATATTTTTAAAGCCATTTGAGGTTTATAAATACCCTAATTTTTCCTACTTAATAATGCACGAAAAGTATATCAAAACTCTATGATTCTAAGGTTGCAAACCTTGTTACAAAGTTGAATTCCCTCCTCCATATGTGTAGAGGCTATTCTAAGGGAGAGTTGTTGAATCTTGGATTTTGATGATGAAATCAATTAATGTGTTTGTGATCTAATGAGTGTTTTGAGTAATGTAGCGCTAATGTCGATCAGAAAAGGTAAATTAATTAAAGTTGGAGGAATCAGATGTTGGGCCGGAGCAAATATGTCAAAAGATTAGACGTCGGGCTAGAGGATAAGTCAATGTATCGATAGAAGGCTTCAAGCCATGAATTTGGGCATCGAGCCAAGAAGATCAAACATTGCGCCAAGAAGATCAGATTTTGCAAGAAGACAACATACCGCTTGGGCAATACACTAAAGGAGAGGATGATGCACTGAAGGATCAAACGAAGCGCTGGATAAACCAATGACATGTCGGACAATAAGGATTTGCTTATAATCAATTATGTCTAGATTGAGTTAGTTTAGAGTCTAATTAAGTTGGTTTAGAATGTAATTAATCTAACTCAATTAGAAGCCAATTGGGGTCAAGTTTGGGCTGTGTTGGGCTAAATGGAAGGTCCAAACAGTGACCCAACAAGTGGCACCATTATGGCATAGTCTTCGAGACTATGTCAAGCGGTGGTACCGCCCAGACACAGTCTCTGAGAGACTGTCAAGTAGTGGTACCACTAGTCTGGGCGGTGGTATCACCCAGTGGTAGGGTGTTATGCGATGGTACCGCCAGGGCCCTGAAAAATGGGGATGAGACATTTTTAGACTCCAAATTTGAATCAACTTGAGGCCTATAAATACCCCTATCATCCCTAGTTAAACTACACACAAGTGAGAGCAAAAAAGGAAAAAAAAAACACTGTTTTAATTATGTGTGAGCTCCTCTCAAAGCTCTAAGTGTTAGTGTAGTTTGAGAGAGGAGTAAGGGGGGTTGTAAAGGTTCTCTCCTGAACCTGTCAAAAGGAGAATCGAGTTACAAGGGTGGTTGATCTTCGCCCATTGAAGGAAGATCGATAGTAGATGTCGGCAGTCTCGATAGAAGAGGAATAGATGGAGTAGATATAGGTCACAACGACCGAACCACTATAATTCGGTTTGCATTTCTGTTTTGCTATTTACCTTAACTGTAAACTACCATACTTCCTCAATACTTTGGCTGCATACTTTTACAAATGTGTTTCAAGTTAATATTTTTCCGAGATTGGTTTTAATTGAAGGAAAGTTTTAAGAACCGACGTGTTTTTCCTACTGCACTAATTCACCCCCCCTCTTAGTGCCGACTCGCTCCTAACAGTTGGTATCAGAGCTTCATTTTTCTCATTTGGTTTAACACCCAAAGAGAAATGGCTCTTTTCGACTTTTATGAGGGCTTTTCTATCGTTTATCCTCCTATGTTCAATGGGACGGATTACACTTATTGGAAAACTCGTATGAGAGTTTTCTTGCTTTCCTTGAACCTTGATTTATGGAATATTATAGAAAATGGTTTTCAAAGGTCTTCTCTTCCAATGAACCATTGGAATGATTTGGAGAAGTAGGTATTTTCTTTAAATGCTAGAGCTATGTGTTAGGATCAAGAGCACGAAGAGGGCGGGGGGAATTAGTGCAAAGCGGGAAAACTTTCGACGATTTAAAATGACGTTCGTACGATAAAAACGATTTCGATAAGAAAGCCGATTTGGAAATCAATTTAACTTATGATCAAGCGAGATGTAGTTAAAGTAATGATATAGAGACAATTAGCAGTTAAGACAGAGAACATAATGTAATTGCAAACCGAAATACGACGTTCGTATGATAAAAGCGATTTCGGTATGAAAGTCGATTCAGAAGTTGCTTTAACTTAGATTAGGCAAAGCACAGTTAAAGTAAAGCTAAGGAGGTAGTTTGCAGTTAAGATAGAGAACAGAAAGTAATTGCAAACCGAGTTAGAGTGGTTCGGTCAATCTTGACCTACATCCATTTTTGGCTTTCTCCTCCGATGAGATCACCGACGTCCACTAGAGGCCTTCCTTCAATAGGCGAAGGCCAACCACCCTTTTACAGTTTCACTCCTTTTGACGGGCTTAGGAGACAACCCTTACAGAATTTCTCTTATCTCTTGAAAGATCAAAACTTGGAAGAAAAGAGGGAGGAGAACTTCTAGTCTTTACAATACTTTTGAGCTCTAAAATCAAAGAGTAAGATCAAGCTTTCGGTGCCCTTTCATGCAGGAAAGGGTGGGGTATATATAGGCCCCAAACTGGTTTGAATTTGGAGCTAAAAAATGTCACCTCCTAGATTTTCGGGGTCCTGGCGGTACTATCGCCAGATTGGGCGGTACGATCGCTTGATAGAACTCGGAGATCGATCTCTGGCGGTGCCACTACCTGACAGGGGTGGTTGCACCGCCCAGTCTCGCTCGGAGATTGAGCCCAGGCGGTGCCACCACTTGACCTAGGTGGTTGCACCGCTCAGCTTTCCTAGGAGACCATCTCCTGGGCGGTGCCACCGCCGACCCTGGCGGTGCCACCACCTGGCAGGAATTCTGGTCTGAATGGTTTGATCCATTCGGCCCAATTTGGGTCTATCAAGGGCCCAATTGTCCCCAGATTAAATTAATGGAATCACCTCTCATTTCTAACTTAATCGACATGCTAATTACAATATTTCTTAAGACATTTACTGCAACTTGCTCCGGTGCATCAATCGCTTCTTTTGGCGAGCTTCCGGCAAACTTCCGATGAACATCCGATGAACCTTCGACGATGCTCCGGCGGACTTCCGGCAAACTCCTGGATTTTGGTGTATGATTTTGAACCTTTTCAAATGAAGCCAAGCGAGACTATTGGAGATATGTACAACCGTTTTACGAATGTCGTCAATAGTATAAAAGCACTTGGCAAATGTTTTTCAAATCTTGAACTTGTTAATAAAGTTTTACAATCTTTTTCTAAAAATTGGGATTCAAAAGTAATGACAATACAATAATTAAAAGATTTGAACCATTTTCCAATTAAAGAACTTATTGGATCTTTGAGGACCTATGAAATGACGTGCAATGCACGTGAAGAACTCAAGAACAACCTTCCAAAGAACAGGAAGGATTTGGCACTTAAAACAAATGAAGACTACTCGAGCGAAAGCTCAAGTGATGATGAACTTGAACTTCTCACTATAAAATTTGAAAGGTTCATTAAACAAGAATTAAAGAATAAAAGTGAACTTAAAAAGAAGTTGCCAAAGAAGAAGAGAGCACTCAAGGTGGCTTGGGATGAATCGAGCTCATCCGATGACGAGGAGCAAACCGATGAAGATGAAACGATGAACTTCACCTTAAAGGCTCTCGATAATGAGGTAAATGACTCACTCGAAACCCCCTTAATTTATTTTGAAATTACTTGATGCATTTCATATGTTATTTTTAAATTAGTATATAAAGTATAAAATAATAAATAAATAAAAGGGGATCATGCTAGTAATTTTGAAAATGATAATGAAAATTACATGTTTTATGATAAAAGAATAAAATGTTAGATTTAAATCTAATGATAATCCTATGTATGTTTTTTTTAAGAAGAAATAATATGTAATGTTACGACCCTTTTTCTGAGTTTTTGAAAAATATTTATTGAGTTTGTTTAGTCCAGTTATTTATTAAGTATGTTTGCTTCAATTAGAGTCAGATAGAGATTTATTTAATATTTATTTATTATTAAGAGTCCAAGTCCTAGTGGATCCTAGGTGGAACTCTATAAATAGTGATGTAACCCTTTCTTTTAGTGAATCAACCAATCACTGAACAATTATTCCAGTTTGTTTTGACAAACTCTAGGAGTCTGTGATCCCCTCGAAGAGATCAAGGAGGCCGATCCCCTCGAAGAGATAAAGGAGGTCGATCCCCTCAAAATGATCATTTCCTTTTCTATTCTTTCTTTAATGATAATACCTTAGGGTCTTATCATTTTGTATCAGAGCGGTGATCCTTGGCGTTCTCGCTACAGTGTTGCCATAGTTATAAAAAAAAAAAGAGAGAGAGAGAGAGAGAAAGAAATTTGTGTAATGAAGGGTGAAGCCGACAACCACGAACGCCAATCCTTCTCAATCGAGAAGGAACCTCTACATCCCGGCTAGTGACCACCGTTGCCCTTTCTTTATCGCCGCCACTACAGCTCAGCCACCAAGTAGCTATCATCATAAAAAGAGAGAGAGAGAGAGAGAGAGAGAGAGAGAGAGAGAGAGAAGAAGCAGCAACCACCCCTGCTTCCCCTACTTCCGGCCAGCCAACCAGCTGCCGCTGCTCTCTGGTCAGCGATCATTGCCATCGCTGCTTCCTCGTCGACGGACCACCATTGCCACCGCTGCTACTCAGCCAGCAGCCACCACCACCACCACTGCCTCCTTCTCCACCGTCGCCCGCCTCCCCTTGCGTCGCAGCCGTAGCCGCTCGACCTCTCCTCCTTGGCGATCGTTGGTGACGCTGCTCCCAATCACGCCACCACCGTTGCCTCCTTCACCACAACTTTTCCCACCCGCCTCATTGCTACTCGATCACCGCCACCCGCCTCCCAACCACAACCCTAGTTGCCTCCCCTTGGGTCATAGCCACAAATGCCAATTCCTCTCCTCCACCAGCATCAACAACAAAGAATCCTCTACTACCATAGCTGTGACCCTCGGCCTCCTTCTCCTTCTCCACCGTCATCGCTGTTTCCCGACCGCTCAACCACCGCCGTCGCTACTCCCCAACCACCAACCTTCCCCTCTCCAGCACCGCCACCCCTGCTTCCCGATAGCCCGCACCCCTGCTTCGGCTTGCCACATACTTGCTTCAGCCCGCCGCACCGCTGCTTCCCTTCTTCCCCACCACCGCTGCAAGGGAACTCCTTCTCCATCGTTGCCGCTACTTCTCGGCCGCTTGACCACTGCTACCGCTACTCCCCGGCCAGCGGCCTTAACCTCCTCGCTGCCCCATCTCGCTCAAGCCAGAAGGGCTACGGTCACTACTTCGCAGCCAACGGACCACCCCCTCGTCACTTCTACCATCGGCAATGATACCACAACTGCGCCACCGTCGTTGCCTTCCCTTGGGTCATAGTCGTTGCAGCCGCAAATGCTTGACCTCCCCTCCTCGCAGCGACCACAACAGAGCAACTTTGCATTTTTTGCTGCAACTATTATGATCAAGAGCAATAAGGGGGTGAATTAGTGCAGCGGAAAACTTTCGTCGGTTCAAAAAGACTTCGTACGAAAACTATTTCGGAAAGATCTTTAACTTGAGAGCAAACGGAAGTATAGTTGATGTAAAGTAACAGAGGCAGTTTGTAGTTAAGATAAAGAGCAGAATGTAAATGCAAACCGAGATTTAGAGTGGTTCGGTCAATCTTGACCTACATCCACTTTTGGCTTCCTCCTCCGATGAGGTCACCAACGTCCACTAGAGGCCTTCCTTCAATAGGCAAAGGCCAACCACCCTTTTACAGCTTTTCTCCTTTTGATGGGCTTATGAGATAACCCTTACAAGTTTTCACTCCTCGTTTGAATGATCAAGACTTAGAAAGAAAAGAGAGAGAGGAACTCTAGCCTTTTACGATACTTTTAAGCTCTCAAATACTCAGAATAAAAGTAAGCTTTCAGTTTCCCTTTCATGCAGAAAGGGTGGGGTTTATATAGGCCCCAATTAGTTTGAATTTGGAGCTCAAAAGTGTCCATTCCTGGATTTATGGTCCTAGCGGTACCACCACCATAACTGGGTGGTACTACCACTTGTCATCGATCACTGAGCGGTACTATCGCTCAGTCTGGGTGGTACTATCGCCTGACATCGCTCGGAGACCGAGCTCAGGCGATACTTCTAGCGAACATCCGACGAACTCTCGGTGATGCTCCAACGAACTCCTGGCAAACTCCTGGACTTACGACGATTCTCTTGGCGAGTTTCGACGAGCTTCTTTGGCAAGCTCTTAGACTTTTCGGATTGTTCCGGCAAAACCTCTGACGACTGTCCGGACTTCCAACGAACTCTTGAACCCCTAATTTGATCTTGGTCTTGACTCCGGCTTAACACCTACTACATTTTTTACTGCCATGGTAATTAATCCTGCAAGCGAGGATGAGATCACTCGCTATGTGAAGTTCATTGATGACTCCACTCTTGCTCAGTGCTATATGTTGAGCTATATGACTCCTGAGTTACAAAGACAATATGAAAAGATGGATGCCAGATCTATTCTCCTACATGTCCGTAAATTGTTTGAGAAACAGGGAAGGACTCAGCGATATGAGATATCCAAGAGCCTCTTCCGCGCTAGGATGACTAAGGGGACACCGGTTCAGAACCATGTCCTAAAGATGATTGAGTGGATAGAGAAACTCACAGGTCTAGGAATGGTCCTCAATATGGACATTATGCTTCAGTCCCTACCAGATTTCTTTTCACAGTTCATAATGAATTTTAATATGAACAAGCTTGAGGTGACTCTCCCAGAGCTCCTCAATATATTAAGGGAAGTAGAGGGTACTATTAAGAAAGAGAAGCCAGTTCTCTACATTGGTGAGACCAGAAAGAAAAGGAAAGCAGAAAGGTCCCTTAAGAAGGGAAAGGGCAAGGGCAGACCAGGTAAAGCAAAGGTTGCTAAGAAAGACCCAACAAAGGACAAAGCCATTGCTTCCACTATGGTAAAGATGGGCACTAGAAGAGGAACCACAAAGAGTACCTTGCAGAAAGGGTGAAACAAAAGCTTGATGAAGCTTCAGGTACATTCATGATCAGTCTCCATTTGTCAAACTCTTATGATGACACATGAGTATTGGATACCGGTAGTGCCTATCATATATGTAATTCGTTGCAGGTTCTGGCAAGGCCTAGGAGACTAGATAGAGGCGAGATGGACCTCAAGATAGGTAATGAAGTAAAAGTTGCTGTAGTAGCTATTGGCGAGGTCGCCCTACATCTGCTTGGTGGAGCTTTTATTGCATTAGATGCATGTTATTTTGTTCCTTCTATTTTCAAAAACATTATCTACATTTCGTGTTTGACAGTTAGTGGATATAAATTAATTTTTGAGAATAATGGTTGCTCGATATTATTAGATGATAAGATCATCACGAAAGGAACATTGCATAATGGTTTATTTATGTTAGACACTACTCCACATATAATTAATGTAAATGTGTCCAAGAGGAAATGAGATGAGATGAACAGTACATATTTGTGGCATTGTAGGCTAGGTCACATCCATGAAAGAAGGATTCAAAAGTTGCTTATTGATGGATATCTAGATCCATTCGACTATGTGTCATATTCAAATTGCGAGCCTTGCATTCGTGGAAAACTGACCAACTCTCCATTTAGTGGAACTAGAGAGAGAGCCACTGAGCTGTTGGAACTCATACATAGTGATGTATGTGGACCCATTTCAACTCATGCCATTGGTGATTACCCCTACTTCATTACCTTTACTAATGATTTCTTAAGGTATGGATATGTGTACTTAATGAAATACAAGTCTGAGGCTTTTGATAAATTCAGAGAGTATAAGAATGAGGTGGAGAACTAGATTAGAAAGAGTATCAAAACTCTTCGGTCAGATCGAGGAGGTGAGTATTTAAGTACAGAGTTTACTCAGTTCCTCAAGGACCATGGGATATTATCCGAATGGACACCTCCTTATACACCTCAGCTCAGTGGTGTCTCTGAAAGGAGAAATCATACGCTATTAGACATGGTGCGGTCCATGATGAGTTTCACTGACATACCCATCTCATTCTAGGGATATGCCATAGAAACCGCAGCTTACCTTCTGAATAGAGTTTTAATTAAGTCGGTAGTGTATATACCATATGAGATATGAAAAAGGAAGAAGCCTGATCATAAGGTTGTTAAGATTTGGGGCTGCCCTGCCCACGTTAAAAGACACAACCCCGATAAGCTAGAATCAAGGACAGAGTGATACAAATTTATGGGATACCCCAAGGAAACTTGTGGGTATTATTTCTATCATCTCGAGGACCAAAAGGTCTTTGTAGCTAAGAGAGCAGTGTTCCTTGAGAAGGAACACATTCTTGGTGGAGATAGTGGGAGAATGATAGAGTTGAGCGAGGTTGGAGAACCAAGCTCAAGCACCACTCTACAGCCTGAGTCTGTTTAGGTACCTAATATACAAGTTTTAACTTTACGTAGGTCTGATAGAGTATCCCTTCCTCCTGAGAGATATGTTGGACATATTAGAGGAGAGGATGTTGAGGATGTTGATCCATAGTGTTGAATCTCGGATTTTGATGATGACATCAATTGTCATTTGTTATCTAATCCATATGTTGAGATAAGTGTGCAGGATTAACTATAATGAAAGTAAGACATGCAGTAGGAGTTGCGCCGGAGTCAAGACTATGATCACGTTAGGAGTTTGAGAGCTTGACGGAAGTCCGGACGATCATCGAAGGTTCTGCGAGAACTAATCCAAGAAGTCCAGGAGCTTGCCAAAAGAAGCTCGTCAGAACTCACCAAGTGGATCGTCGCAAGTCCAGGAGTTTGCCGGAAGTCCGCAGGAGCATCGCTGGAGGTCCGTCCGATGTTCGCCGGAAGTTCGTTGGAAGCTCGCCGGAAGAAACGATTGACGCACCGGAGCAAGCTGTAGTAAAAGTCTTAAGAATTGTCGTAGTTAGCACGATGATTAAGTTAGAAATGGGAGGTGATCCCATTAACTTAATCTAGGGGCAATTGAGCCCTTGAAAGAACCAAATTGGGCCGAATGGATCAACCCATTCGGACCCAGATCTCTCACCCAGAGGTGGCACCGCCTGGGTCGGCGGTGGCACCGCCTAGGGCTCAGTCTCCGAGTTCTGGCTAGGTAGTGCAACCGCCTCTGACAGCGATGCAACCGCCTGAACTCGGTCTCCGAGCTCTGGCTGGGCGGTGCAACCGCCCTAGTCAGGCCGTGGCACCGCCTGAGCTCGGTCTCTGAGCTCTGCTAGGCAGTGCAACCGCCCCTGACAAGCGGTGGCACTGCCTAGAGGCTTAGTCTTCAAGCTCTGTCAGGCGGTGCAACTGCCCTAGTCAGGCGGTGCAACCGCCAGACCCTAGAATTTTGGGAATTGACAGTTTTGAGCTCGGAATTCAAACTGGTTTAGGGTCTATAAATACCCCACTCTTTCAACAATGAAAGAGCAACGAAAAACCACCAAAATCCTGATCTTACTCTGTGATTTTTAGGGCTCAAAAGTGTTGTATAAGCTAAAGGTTCTTCTCTCTCTTTTCTTCCAAGTTCAGATCTTTCAAGAGAGGAGAGAAAAGTTTGTAAGGGTTGTCTCCTAAGCCCGTCAAAAGGAGTGAATCTGTAAAAGGGTGGTTGGCCTTCGCCTATTGAAGGAAGGCCTCTAGTGGACGTCGATGACCTCATCGTTGGAGGAAGCCAGAAGTGGATGTAGGTGAAGATTGACCGAACCACTCTAAATCGCGCTGCTCTCTGGTTAGCATTTACTTTGAGCTTATTATCCTTACTACAAACCTCCTTCATAGCTTACTGCCTTCTGTGCTTTTACGATTGCGTTTCCAAGCTCAGTATTTTCTGAATCATGTTTAGACGTAAATCGCTTTTCACGTACGAACATTGTATTTTAGTTTGCGCTTACATTCTGATTTCCATCACAACTGCAAACTGCCATAACAGATTCGTTTTAACAGCTTCTTGCCTAATCAAAAGTTAAAGTGATTTACGAATCGGCTTTTCTACTAAAATTGCGTTTACCGTATGAACATCGTATTTCAGTTTGCGCTTACATTCTGATTTCTATCATAACTACAAACTGCCTTTATAGATTTGTTTTAACTGCTTCTTATCTAATCTCAAGTTAAAGTAATTTACGAATAAGCTTTTCTATTGAAATCACCTTTGTTGTACGAACGCAGTTTTAAACGTTGAAAGTTTTCCGCTGCACTAATTCACCCCCCCCCCCCTCTTAGTGCTCTTGATCCTAACACTTAGACCTACGAGGAGGCTATTATGAGTATTGACTTCGGGAAGTGGCAAGAAGCCATGAATTCTAAGATGGATTCTATATACTCCAACAAGGTTTGAAACCTAGTTGATGCGCCTGAAGGTATTGTACCAATCGGTTGCAAGTGGATATTTAAGAAAAAGATCAGAGTAGATGAAAAGGTAGAGACCTATAAAGCAAGGCTAGTGGCTAAGGGGTATCGTCAAAGGCAAGGTGTTGACAACGATGAAACCTTCTCACCCGTAGCAATGCTAAAATCCATCAGAATTCTATTGGCTATTGCAATACACTATGATTATGAGATCTGGCAGATGGATGTGAAAACTGCATTCCTTAATGGGAACCTCGAGGACGAGCTGTATATGATGCAACCTAAGGGATTCGTGTCTAAGAACTACCCAGATAAGGTGTGTAGGTTGCTTAGATCCATTTATGGACTAAATCAAGCTTCTCGAAGTTGGAACATAAGATTTGATGAGGCAATCAGATCTTAAGACTTCATTAAGAACAAAGATGAGCCTTGTGTGTATAGGAAGATAAGTGGGAGCGCTATCACCTTTTTGGTGTTATATGTGGATGACATCCTGATCATTGGGAATGACGTAGGAATGCTACCATAGTAAAGGATTGGTTATCTAGACACTTCTCCATGAAGGACTTAGGGAAAGTATCCTATATTTTGGGGATTAGAATCTATAGAGATAGTGTTGAATCTCGTATTTTGATGATGAAACTACTTGATATATGTTTATGATTTAATCTACGTTTTGAGTGACGCAGGATGCTTCGATCAGGATGAGACAATTAAAGCAGGAAAATCATGTTATGCCGAAGGAACATGTCAGAAGATTGGACGTCGGGCCGGTGGATCGGTCGACGTATCGACAGAAGGCTTCGGGCCATGGACTCGGGCATAGGGCCAAGAAGGGCGGGTATTGTGCCAAGGACATCGGAGTTGCGGAGTCAACTGGCCGATGCGTCGAAGAATCGGACGAAGCGTGGAGGGACCAATGACATGCCGGACAACTTGGTTAATTGCTTAGGATTAATTGTCTCGATCGAAGTTTTGCTTTAAGTGTGCAGGATTAACTACGATGGAAGAAAGACATGCAGTATGAGTTGTGCCGGAGTCAAGACAATGATCACGTTGGGAGTTCGAGAGTTCGACGGAAGTTCAGACTGTCGTCGGAGGTTCTGCGGGAATAGATCTGAGAAGTCCATAAGCTTGCCAAACGAAGCTCGTCGGAACTCGCCAAGTGGATAGTCGCAAGTCCAGGAGTTTGCCGGAAGTCCGCAGGAGAATCACTGAGGGTTCATCGGATGATCGACGGAAGTTCGCCGGAAACTCGCCGGAAGAAGCGATTGACGCACCGGAGCAAGCTGCAGAAATTGTCTTAGGATTAATCATAGTTAGCACATTGATTAAGTTGAAAATGGGAGGTGATCCCATTGACTTAGTCTTGGGGCAATTGGGCCCCTGAAAAACCCAAGTTGGGCCGAATGGATCTACCCATTCGGACCCTGAATGCACTAGGCGGTGCAACCGCCCAAGCCAGGAGGTAGCTGTTAGGATCGGAGCAGCACTAAGAGGGGGGGGTGAATTAGTGCAGCGGATTAAAACTTCGGTTTTTAAAAAATCTTTCGTATGATAAGAGCGGAACTTGACAAGCTTAATCTTGAAAGCGTATTCTTAAATATGCACAGCAAAAGTAATGAGGAACTAAAGCATATAAGAAGGTTTGCAATAATGTAAATAGCAATAATGAAATGCAAACCAAGGATCACGCCGATTTTAGAGTGGTTCGGTCAAATGACCTACTCCACTTTCATGAGGCCCCTCTTCGATGAGGCTCCCACCTTCCACTAGCAAGTCTCTTGAAATGGAAGGGTAAATACCCTCTTACAACTCTTTACAAGCGGTTCACTCTCTTACAGATTTTCGAAGAAGAGATGAGGTGAACACTAGCAAATTGAAAAGAAAGCAAGCTAACACTTTTCTAAGATCTTTCTCTCAAAACTCTTTGCTCAAAAGGTTGTGATCTCAGTTGAGATTTGAGGGGTATTTATAGGCCTCAAGAGGATTCAAATTTGGGCTCCAAAATTTGAGCTCCAAAATTCAAATTCTCTTTGGGTTCCCGATCTTTGGCGGTGCCACCGCCAGCCAAATAAGTGCTGGTGCCACCGCCCAGCCCAGAGGTGTCACCGCCCAAGCACTTTCGGGTGCTGGGCGGTGCCAGCTCAGCCCAGACGGTGCCACCGCCCACTGATGTTTTCCCCCTTAAGATGTTTTCAGCCCCTACTTAGGTTATAGGATTAACACCTAATCCTAACCCTAATTAACGTGCTAACTACGAATTTAAAGACATTTTCTAAGCTATTACAAAGTTCATAAGTCAAGACTTCTTCCGGCAAGCTTCCGATGAACTTCCGACGGTCTTCCGATAAACTCTCGGAAACCATTCTGCGGACTCCCGACAAGCTCTTAGACTTCACGATTTGATCTTGGCGAGTTCCAATGAGCTTCTTCGGCAAGCTCCGATCTTTCTCGGCGAGCTCCACGAACTTCCAACGAACCTTCGGGCGAAGCCGAAAAACCCTTCGACAAGCTCCCTACTCATTCTCGGCTAGTTCCGTGAACATTCGACAAACCTTGGGACTTCCGTCGAACTCTCGAACTCGCAACAAATCCTTTGCGCTTTGACTCTAACACTTTGTTTCGCTTTTATGTCTTCCTCATTATCATAGTTATTCCTGCACACACAAACTAAAACTCTACTCCGATCTAGACAATTATTATTAACGCGAATCGACATTCCGCTGTGTTCTAAGACGTCATTGGTTGGCGCTTCGTCCAATTCTTCAGCGCATCGTCCTCTCTTGCGGCTTGTTGCCCAATCGGCAGTTGACCTCCGCAACCCCGATATCCTTGGCGCAATTCTGCTCTCCTTAGCCCGATGCCCGACGTCCGAAGCCTTCTGTCGTCCAATATCCTGACGTGATCTCCTCCGACGCAACGTCAATTCCTCCTGCGTTAATTATCTAATCCTGATCGAGTAGACCTGCATCACTCAAAATGCAGTTTAAATTATAAACACATATCAAGTGGTTTCATCATCAAAATACGAGATTCAACAGTAGCATCGCCTGGGCTAAGTCTCCTAGGGAGACTGGGTGGTGCAACTGCCCCAGCCAGGAGGTGGCACCGCCTGGGCTCAGTCTCCGAGCGAGACTGGGCGGTGCAACCTCCCCTGACAAAGAGGTAGCACCGCCTGAGCTCAGTCTTCGAGCTCTGGCAGGAGGTGCAACTGCCTCAGTCAGGAGGTGCAACCGCTTGATCCCAGAATTACGGGATTTGATAGTTTTGAGCTCCAAATTTGAACTGGGTTGGGGCCTATAAATACCCCACCCATTCAGCACTGAAAGGGCATAGACATACACCGAAATCTTGATCTTTTTTGTGATTCTTAGAGCTCAAAATTGTTGTAAGGCCAAAAGTTCTCCTCCCTCTTTTCTTCCAAGTTCTGAGTTGTAAAGAGAGGAGAGAAATTTCTGTAAGGGTTGTCTCCTAAGCCCATCAAAAGGAGTGAAACTGTAAAAGGGTGGTTGGCCTTCGCCTATTGACGGAAGGCCTCCAGTTGACGTTGGTGACCTCGTCGGTGGAGGAAGCCAAAAGTGGAGTAGCTCAAGATTGACCGAACCACTCTAAATCTCGGTTTGCATTTACTTTTGAGCATTTTATCTTTACTGCAAACCTCCTCAATAGCTTACTGCCCTCTGCACTTTTACGAACGAGTTTCTAAGTTCAGAGCTTTCCGAATCTGCGTTTAGACGTAAATCGGCCTTTTCATACGATCATCACTTTTCAGTTTACGTTTACGTTTTGATTTCAATCATAATTGTAAACTGCCTTATGCTTATTTATAAAACATATCTCAAAGTTCAGTATCTTCAGAATCGACATTTAGACGTAAACCAGTTTTATCGTACGAACATCGCATTTCAGTTTGCGCTTGCATTCTGATTTCCATCATAAACTGCAAATTGCTTTCATAGATTTACTTTAATGTCATCTCGCTTAATCTTAAGTTAAAGTAATCTTAGAATCGGCTTTTACATCGAAATCGTTTTTTTATCAAACGAACGCAGCTTTTGTTTTAATCGCAGAAAGATTTCCGCTGCACTAATTCACCCCCCCCCCTCTCTTAGTGCTCTTGATCCTAATAATTGGTATCAGAGCGGGGTTAACTCTCTAACGGATTAAAACCCAAGAGAGATGGCGTACGTCGGAAACCAAGAGGGCCATTCTATTACACGTCCACCCATGTTCAGTGGGACGGACTACACCTATTGGAAGACCCGAATGAGGATCTTTCTTATTTCTATGGATTTTGAACTTTGGAATCTTGTCAAAAATGGATTTTCAAAGTCTTCTCTTCCAATGATCGATTGGAATGAATTGGAGAAGAAGGCTTTCACCCTTAATGCAAAGGCTATGAATGCCTTATTTTGTGCACTTGATAAAAACGAGTTTAACCATGTTTCAACTTGTGAAACGACATTTGATATTTGGCACACACTCGAAGTGACTCACGAAGGCATAAGTAGAGTGAAAGAGTCAAAAATCAATCTTCTATTACACTCTTTCGAACTTTTCCGGATGAAACCGAGTGAAACCATTGGCGACATGTTTACCCATTTCACGGATGTCGTTAATGGTCTAAAAGGACTCGGAAAAAGTTTTTCGGATATTGAGTTCGTAAATAAGATTCTAAGATCCCTTCCTAAGAGTTGGGATCCTAAAGTCACTGCTATTCAAGAGGCAAAAGATCTACGCAACTTCCATCTTGAAGAACTAATCGGGTCATTAATGACCTACGAAATGACTTGTAAAGCTCATGAAGAGCAAGAAGACATCCTTCCAAAGAACAGGAAGGATATGACACTTAAAACTTCAAAAGGCCACTTGAGCGATGACTCAAGTGATGAGGACAATGATGAACTTGAACTTCGAACACTAAATCTTAATAAGTTTATTAAACAAAAATCTAAAATAGATAATGAACTTGAACGAAGGAAGAGGCCAAAGAAGAGGAAGGCAACCAAGGATGAATCAAGAACTTTCAAAGGTGAAACGGCGAATTGGGCTTTGACGGGCTTCGACTACAAGGTAAGTAACTCAACTCTCTTGAATTATTTCGAAATTACATGATGCTCTTCATAATACATTTTCTTTTTAATATAGAATTAATTTTCTTGAAAATTACATGTTAAAAAAAAAATATATATATATATGATGAAAATGCAAAATTTATGATCATGCTAGTAATTTTGAAAATAATAATGAAAAATACGATAAACAAACAAAATGATTTTGATTGAAAATATGAAATCATGCTTGATGATATAATGATGTTTTGATACCATGATTTTATTCTATGCATGAGATTTTAAAAATCGTGTTTATTGGTTTTGTAATTATGGATGATGAATCTTGCGATTTTCGATTTTCACGGTAATGAAAGTGCCTTATTGATCTTTGTCGTAATAAAACTTGCACTTTCGGTTTTAAAACATGCTACATGTTTGGCATAGATGAAATAAAATCATATGAACTAAAACAACTAAAAAGAGAAAAGTATTTTTCTTGAAAATTTATTTTTCTCTACTGTATTGACTTTTTCACTAAGAGATCAATAAAATTATCTATGCCATTTTGAATCTGTTGAAAGTAATGTTGAGATTTTGATGATGTGTTCTTATTGAAATTTATTGAAATGAATCGTGATTTCTTGGAATTATAACTTGAGAATTATTTTTATAAATCAAAATAACTTATTGTGATTCTTTCTTTTTGCTATTTGAGTTATCTAAAAAGAATCATAATATGTCTCTTAATATTCATAATTTGTCTACATGATTCGTAAATCTCATTACCAACTCTTTTTGATATTCCTTATGATATGAATACATGAGATATTCATTAATTTGTTTTGATGTATACAAATGAAAAGTTATGATCATGCATGGTAAGATACAATTTGACAAAATTGATACCATCATGAAGCATTTATGATTTGCAATGATGCATGCAATACTTGAGCTTTTTAATTATGATGTGATGTATTGCATATGATGTAAATCATGATTTAAAATGCTATGAGTTATTACTAAAATGATGTTTGTTGATTTAATGTCATGAATACTCTAAATGATGAATGTTTGGTATCATGATTAAAATGTTAATAAATAGTATCATGTATGATATGCTCATAATATTGATTGATTTATTCAGTATCATGCATGAATGTAATATAAGGTCTTTGAAATTGTGCATGTTCGAATTTGAAAATATAATGATGCACAAATAAGATTGAAACCTTCCCTTGTCATGATTTAAAAATTAATGTAAAGGGTTTTCCCTTCTCTTTCCTAATGACATAGGGGGAGAAAGAGTTGCTAATGTGCATATCTCAAAGAGAAAATTGCTAGCTTTCGTGTCTTAAAATGTTGAAAATTTTTGCTAGCTTGTATATTGTAAACTTGCTATCGTACTATCATGATGATGAGCATGTCTTATCTTCATGATTGTATTTGAAAATCAATAGCACAACCTTGTCTGAATGCATGAAAGTGTTAATTTCATTTTCGGATTCTCTTAACTATTGGCATCCTAACAATTGGATTTTCGAATTATCCTCTTCCAGACTTTATAAGCATATGTCATATTAAGTTTAACTCATATCATTAATTTTTGACATATGGAATCAATCAGCAAATACATCTCTTATACACTTATCATGTGAACAATATTTTGTTTTGAGAAATGGATTTGATGAAATGATTCCTGCTTATCAATTCCTTCTTGAAAAAGGAAGTCATTTTTATGTACAAGGATTTGATACATATCTTGATACTTGTAAAAATGAAGCGTGCTTTAATATCTTATTGATTTTAACTTCATTCGAATAAGCTCAGAAATAGCTTTTCTCCGTCATGCAAAAAGAAAATAACAAATAAAATGGAAGAAGTTTTCAAAGCTATCTCCATGTCATGTTTTCCTTGAAATGTTTGAATATTTGGTATCTTATCACTTTTTGTTGAAAAATGATATGAACCTGCTTATGGCATCGCACTTATATTTAAAATTTGCTTATATCGTTCTCCTTTTTGTTGACGACAAAGGGGGAGAAATATATGAATTGATACTATGAACACTGATGCTATGATTGCCAAATTTGCATTATGCCATGTCTGCATCATGTGTTAAGATGTCAAGAACTTGCATCGAAATTTTACGCATTGACATCTTACCATGTGATGAAATGCTATAATTGATAAACACTTGAAATGTTTGTGTTATGATATCAAAAGCTTACATCGTAATTTTTCATGTTGATATTTGATATTAGCAAACTTCCATGATGATAAAACTTGATATTATGTTTTTCATGCAATGAGTTGAACCAATATCACAAACGTTTGATTGTGGTACTTCTCCTTTTTGCTGATGACAAAGGGGGAGAAGTATGATGTTATGCATAAGTTTATGCATAAGTTCATGATGACATGTTGCAAGTATTCATGATGAATATTGCAATGACTTGAATTCAGTTTGAATTCAAGGTTTTATCAATATGGCATATTGATAGGGGGAGTTTGTTTAAACTCCGGGAGTTAAGTTTAACTCCGTCATCAAGTGGTTGTCATCATCAAAAAGGGGGAGATTGTTGAATCTCGTATTTTGATGATGAAACTACTTGATATATGTTTATGATTTAATCTGCGTTTTAAGTGACGCAGGATGCTTCGATCAGGATGAGACAATTAAAGCAGGAAAATCATGTTGTGCCGAAGGAACATGTCAGAAGATTGGACGTCGGGCCGGTGGATCGATCGACGTATCGATAGAAGGCTTCGGGCCGTAGACTTGGGCATCGGGCCAAGAAGGGCGGGTATTGTGCCAAGGGTATCGGAGTTGCGGAATCAACATGCCGATTGGGCAATAGGCTGCAGGAGAGGACGATGCGCCGAAGAATCGGACGAAGCGTCGAGGGACCAATGACATGCCGGACAACTTGGTTAATTACTTAGGATTAATTGTCTCGATCGAAGTTTTGTTTTAAGTGTGCAGTATTAACTACGATGGAAGAAAGACATGCAGCAGGAGTTGTGCCAGAGTCAAGACAATGATCACGTTGGGAGTTCGAGAGTTCGACAGAAGTTCGGACTGTCGTCGAAGGTTCTGCGGGAACAGATCCGAGAAGTCCATAAGCTTGCCAAATGAAGCTCATCGGAACTCGCCAAGTGGATCGTCGCAAGTCCAAGAGTTTGCCGAAAGTTCGCAGAAGAATCACCGAGGGTTCATCGGATGATCGACGGAAGTTCGCCGGAAACTCGCCGGAAGAAGCTATTGACGCACTGGAGCAAGTTGCAGAAATTGTCTTGGGGCAATTGGGCCCCTAAAAAACCCAAGTTGGGCCGATGGATCTACCCATTCGGACCCTGATTGCACTGGGCGGTGCAACTGCCCAAGCCAGGAGGTAGCACCGCCTGTGCTAAGTCTCCCAGGGAGACTGGGCGGTGCAACCGCCCTAGCCAGGAGGTGGCACCGCCTGGGCTCAGTCTCCGAGCGAGACTGGGCGGTGCAACCTCCCCTGACAAAGAGGTAGCACCGCCTGAGCTCAGTCTTCGAGCTCTAGCAGGAGGTGCAACCGCCTGGGCTCAGTCTCCGAGCTAGATTGAGGCGGTGCAACCGCCCCTGACAGGAGGTGCAACCGCCTGGGCTCAGTCTTCGAGCTCTGCCAGGCGGTGCAACCGCTCCAGTCAGGAGGTGCAACCGCCTGATCCCGAAATTCCGGGATTTGATAGTTTTGAGCTCCAAATTTGAACTGGGTTAGGGCCTATAAATACCCCACCCATTCAGCACTGAAAGGGCATAGACATACACCGAAATCTTGATCTTTTCTGTGATTTTTAGAGCTCAAAATTGTTGTAAAGGCCAAAAGTTCTCCTCCCTCTTTTCTTCCAAGTTCTGAGTTGTAAAGAGAGGAGAGAAATTTCTGTAAGGTTTGTCTCCTAAGCCCGTCAAAAGGAGTGAAACTATAAAAGGGTGGTTGGCCTTCGCCTATTGAAGGAAGGCCTCTAGTTGACGTCAGTGACCTCGTCGGTGGAGGAAGCCAAAAGTGGAGTAGGTCAAGATTGACCGAACCACTCTAAATCTCGATTTGCATTTACTTTTGAGCATTTTATCTTTACTGCAAACCTCCTCAATAGCTTACTACCCTCTGCGCTTTTACGAACGAGTTTCTAAGTTCAGAACTTTCCGAATCTACGTTTAGACGTAAATCAGCCTTTTCATACGATCATCACTTTTCAGTTTACGTTTACCTTTTGATTTCAATCATAACTGTAAACTGCCTTATGCTCATTTATAAAATGTATCTCAATGTTCAGTATCTTCAGAATCGGCATTTAGAAGTAAACCGGTTTTATCGTACGAACGTCGCATTTCAGTTTGCGCTTGCATTCTGATTTCCATCATAAACTGCAAACTGCTTTCATAGATTTACTTTAACGTCATCTTGCTTAATCTTAAGTTAAAGTAATCTTAGAATCGACTTTTACATCGAAATCATTTTTTTATCAAACAAACGCAGCTTTCGTTTTAATCGCAAAAAGATTTCCGCTGCACTAATTCACCCCCCCCCTCTTAGTGCTCTTGATCCTAACAGATAGATCCAAGAGGATGCTTGGCTTGTCCCAGTCCAAGTACATAGAAACCATTATCAAAAGGTTTGGCATGGAAAATTCTAAGAGAGGTCTCATACCGTTGAGACATGGGATATCGCTTTCTATGAGTATGTCCCCAAAGACCCCAGAAGAAAGGGCGAGCATGGATATGATGCCTTATGCCTCGGCAATACGGTCTATCATATATGTCATGCTATGTACTAGGCTTGATATAGCACATGCTTTGAGTGTCACGAGCAGGTATCAGGCAGATCCAGGCTTGGAGCATTGAGAAGCAGTAAAGTGTATCCTTAAGTACTTGAGAAGGACTAAGGATCTTTTACTAATATATGGAGGTAATAGCCTTAAGGTTGAAGGCTACACAGACGCAAGTTTTCAGTCTAATATCGATGATAGCAAGTCAAATTTGGGGTACGTGTACACCTTGAATGGAGGAGTAGTGTGCTGGAAGAGTTCCAAGCAAGATACTACTGCTGACACGACCACAGAGACATAGTACATTGCTACATCAGATGCAGCAAAGGAGGGAGTCTGGTTGAAGAACTTCATCACAGATTTGGGAGTCGTGCCAGGTAGCGAGGAGCCGAACTCCTTATATTGCGACAACAACGGGGCGATTGCTCAAGCGAAGGAACCTAGGTCTCATCAGAAATCTAAGCATGTTCTGAGGAGGTTTCACCTTATCAGAGAGATCGTAACCCGATGAGATGTAGTAGTGGAAAGAGTTCCATCCGAAGATAACATTGCAAATCCACTAACAAAGCCATTGTCTCAGATTGTCTTTGAGCGTCATAGGGGTCTGATGGGGATAAGACACATAGGTGATTGGCTTTAGGTCAAGTGGGAGATTGCTAGTCAAAGGTGCCCAATAAGCCAATCACATGAGTGATGACACGTGTGACTTGATACAGAATCTTTTTTGTTTATTATATTTTGGCATATATCACTTTATAACTATTGCATATATATATATATATTGTGATATCCTTAGATTTGT